>CM042178.1:40091504-40271504 GCA_023376005.1 Doryteuthis pealeii
TAACACAGTTTCATTGACGCAGGACACAGTAAGGTTTTACACCGCCCACCCTTCTTCAAATTCTCCATAGAATTATCTCAAACATGTAAAAATGATCACATTCACTTTCATTAAGGATCTCAAATTAAAAATTGGACTGAGGGAGGATATGACAACAAAACAGTTTTTTAACAATCACGTCTTCAGAATTTTGAGGGAAAATGTCTTCTGAAGAAACTAATCCTTTTTTTTGCTTAATACCAAAATTTTTAATTAAAATCCATAGTTAGACGATTTGGGAATTATTTTATAAAAAAAAAAAAAAAGGGTACTAGTGCAATAGTTACCTCCAATTTGCCCTGTGAATTTTACCCTTATAATTAACCAATAAAAACTTGTATAAGGGTTATATTTCTTGAAAAATTTTTGTTATTCAAAGAAGAACATTAAAAAACTCCTGATTATTACTTTTTTTTTTTTTTTTAAACAGAAATAGGAAAAATTATGAACAAAACAATGTTTACATTGCGCCACCATTATCAATTAAAATTTAACGTTAGCCCAAAAACAAGTTACGACAAGTTTTTTTTAATTTATAAAAATCAATTAATGGTCGATTTTCACAAAATTTCCATAATTTTACTTACTTTTTGATGTCAATAATTTGAAATAGGATTTTCCGTGAATATATTGGCAAAATTACACTGTACTCCCTATTTAATTGTGATGAATATGAAAAATGAACCACAAAAAACGTTTTTTTAACTTTTTTTCTATAAAGATTAATTATATCGAGATTTTTATAAGATTCTAACAGGAGTTTTTTTTAGTAAAAGAATATTTGAATACAGAATTCTGCAAAAATATCAATAAAAATACTGACCCTGTTGTAAAAAAAAACATATTGTTTTACTTATTTTCAAGATAATGGTGAGAATTTTTCCCCAATCAGATAATCTGATCTTTGAATTAATGTTTTCTTGTAACAACTCTTTATGTTCGTTAATTTTCTTGCAAGATTTATGTTAAATGTTCAAAAATATTTATGTTTTCATCCTTCAATATGCCAACTTTCACGTGAACTTGATTTGGTGTACTTATTATTATCGCTTGTGTGCCTTAAATGCCGAACATCCCGCGGAGATATAGTATGATAGATTATGTAAATAAAGTAATAATTGCATTATATTCATCCAAAACCTTTGGAAGATGTTAAGGTTATGGTGTCAGAGCCAAAAAGCCTTGACCCTTTCAGAACATATGCAAGCACCCTGTTGTGCATTAAAGCATGTACGCATAAAAACCCCTTCACGTTCCGACATTACGCGTATTTTCGCACGTACGCAAACCTTTCAGAGAGATCTAGGTACCAAGTCCTCCCTTTTGGCGAATGTACGCGTATTGTGCCACGTAACCAAAACTTCCTATCTCCCACTACTTTCATCATCGCTGACGAACTTTTGCCTGACGTCAATTCAATATTACGGTTTAATTTTTAGTGTTATAAGAAAGTTATTTTGCGATACAACAACAGTTCAGCCAGCCGCAACTCGACGATCCGGATTCCTGTTCTGGACGAATTCCACCCTTTTTCCCGAACGTTGCCCTTTTTGCCGCTAGACAACCTGCCTCGTCTTTGCTGGTGACACAAACTTGTTCAGTTCAGTTCAAGCAAACCAGCCTTTTTTCAAGGCTAAACAAACAGCTCTTTTTCAGGCAAAACCAGTTGCCTTTCACTTCAGTTCTTTCTTAACCAAATGCGATCCTAGGCGAAATCCCTAGAAGATCTGGGGTCTTACGGAACCGGATAGGCATCCCTCGCGACAGTAGCTAGGTACTGCTTAGTAGATCCGACTCGATCTTCCGCCAAGCAAACACCTATCTACTGAGGCATTTGCGCACACGTGCCCGTGGTTCTGAATCCCCATAACCGGGTTCAATTAGACCCAAGCAACACATTGGTCCATCGCTGTTACGTATTCATCGTCATACCGAACAGTCCTCGCAGACTATGACCGGGCTCGCGCCGATCCAACCACAGTTCCGAGACCGTCACGACCGGTTATGGTTAGCATTAAGTACGGAAATAGGGTGTAACGACAAACTTTTAGCCAAATTTTCTATTAAATAAAAAAATCTAAAAACTTTTAATTACAATTTACTATTAAAATGAATAAAACTATGAAAAATTATCTTAAAATTTCGCAGTGAAATTGACGTTAAAAAATGTCTTGCATTTAGTATTAATTCTTAAAATCAAAAATAAAATGAAAATTTGAATATTTTTTCTAAGAGAAAACTGATAAAATAATCAATATATTATTTTTATTCTAATTGGTCGAAAAAGTTAAATAAAATAATTTTTTACGCTAAGAAAAACAAACTTTGGTTATTAAGAAGCGTCTTGTCTCTTTGTATAAAAACAAAACAAATATGTCAGTTTTGCTCTTCCGTATATTCTAAGAATCACACATTATATTCAACAATAAAAATTACATTCTTTTAAAAAATTAATCGAGCTCGGATCGGACCAACTTTTAGTTCACCTGAATTCTAAAATTCCTATTTTTAAATATCCGTGAAAAATTGACTTTTTGATGCAGAAAAAAAGAAATATTTAATTTATTTCACACAGAAAATAAAAATATCTAAGCACACAAAAGATTGAAAATCTCTTAAAAATTAATTTCTTTAAAAAAAAAAAATGTTTTTGACAATTTAATAGAATATAAGTACATACCAATTACATAAGCAAAAAAAAGTTTCCAAATATTAATATTATACATTTTTTTTGCACTTTTTTATTTCCGATTTCATTAATTTTCCTAAAAACTACACCTCGTACATTCATAGAATTTCATTGATATAGTTATTCAGACTCTTATCTTTATAGAAAAAAAAGTACAAAATTTTTCTAAAGCGTCATTTTTTTTTATCTCATAAAATAAAATAGGGGGGGTGATATACCTCGTAAAAAAAATATTTCCCCTAATATATTTGAAAAAAAACATTTTAGATGTATTTACATCCCAATGGTAAACATTTATGGAAATTTTCGTGAAAATCAGATAATTAATTGATTTTTCATAGAATTTAAAAAAAAAAACTTATCGTAACTTGTTTTTAGCTACGTTAAATTTCAGTTGATTTAACAGTGCAAAAATGAAAACATTGTTTTTCAATCATAATTTTCATTATTTCCGTAAGCTGAAAAAAAATATTTAAAAAATCATCAGAAGTTTGTTTAATGTTTTTTCTTTCGAATGGAAAAATATCTAAGAAAATATTAATTTTCTGCAAGTTCATAGTGTTAAATATAGGGAGGGTAAATTTCACAGGGTCAATTGGTGCGTACTATCACTTGCGCACTATTCTGCATTATACCAAAAACGGGGCTTTAACGGTGCATGCATTTTTATTCCTAGCATTTCTATACCGCCCCCCCCCTAAAAAGCCCCCCATTAAGTATAGAATCTTAACTTGTTTCTACACATGCTGTTAAAATTTGGATCATTTGAACAAATTGGTCAAGTTATTATGAAATGATAACATTTTGTCTTAAACAATCAGTGTGGGTGGGTGTTAGTGCGTAGAAGACATGTTTCTAAAACTGTTATAGACATTTTCTTGAACTGAATAAAATAAAATAATGACATAAATAAATCTAGTATCAATAATTAATACAAAATAATAATAATAATAATAATAATAATATAATAATAATAAATTATTAACTTTTTTAGTTACTTTTAATTTCTTTAATAATACGCAGAACACTGGGAACAGCGAAATAACTTTTTTTTTATAGTTTCAAGTCAAAAAAAACGTATAAAATTTAAATTTTAGAGCAATTCTGGTCATTTTAACCAAATACTTTAAAAAATGAAAGTAAAGTTATTTTATATTATCCTTCCGCATAAATACTGCTAGTTTGCAACTTTTCGTTCGTCGTCAGGGGAGCCGCTTAAACAAAACATCTTTTTAATCAAGAGATTTACAGTAAGGGGAGGTCACTCTTCATTTACCGTACAATTTTTCAAATTTCCCCCGTCGTAGTGTAATGATTAGCAAGCTAACCGTTGCTATTGAAAAAGCGAGTTCAATCCTCGCTGGATGCCCCATTCTTTGATCTTGTGTCAAATCCTACCTGTAGGTTATTTTTTAACCGAACGATTTCAGCTCATTTGGCTAGGTTCAGATTTGTGCACCATCATCAGGTTGCACTGACATCACGGATTCCCATGACTCTCTCTCTCTCTCTCTCCTCTCTCTCTCTCTCTCTCTCTCTCTTATATATATATATTATATATATATGTATATATATATATATATTATATATATATTCACACGTCCCTATCAGTCATCTTCAGGTCTTCTACTCGGTATCCAGAATCCGTATAGAGCCGATTGATGTATGTTTATGCTGGTCAGCCTACACTGGTGTATCCATATTTCGACGACCATAGCAGAACGTCACATGAGTTCGTCCTTGCTTCTCCGGCAGCGTCCAGCATGTCCTGTTCGTCTTATTTGGATGGTTTGTGTGATTGGAGGCAAGTGGTCATACAACTGCTTTTTTGTAGGGTGCTGTTTCCAGGATTTGTTCAAAAACAGTACACAGCATCCTTGTGTAGTTCCCATCTAGCTTTTCTAAAAGCGTTTTGTTAGAGTTCAAATGGTGCAGCCATACAGTAGCACTGATTCAGCTACAGCTTAGAGAATTTGTCATATTAGCAAAAGTATGTGCCCCTTGGTGCAAGTATTCAAGTTTTAATGTAATAATATTATATTAAATTAGAAAAACTAACGAAAATAAATCTAAATAAGAACGAATATAAAATATTACACTTATTTTAATGTTATTTTTATTGATTTCTATATAAAATTATGTATAGGATTGCTTTAAAATATATTTGAGAATAACATGATAGTATTAGAAATCAGTAACAACAAATAATTATTTATTAAACTTAGTTTTGTTAAATATTATGCAAATTATTCCCACCGTCTTTATTTCTTAGAGATATATAACACCTATTTCAGATTTTAAATACATTAATAATATGGGCAGTTTTACAGCAAATATAAATCAGCTCGACTTTAATAGAGACATCATTAATAAATAAGATGTCAATCAAGATTAAATAATGACTATTTCTTAATGGTTGAGAATATAACTTAAATAATTAAGGAAATCATGATGTCAGTGGTGTTGTAGTTTTCGGTTACAGATAGAGAGATTATTGGGTTATTCCTATAAGTCTAACAAACAAAGGGGATTCATTCTTGACTGATAAATTATCTATTTATTTATTGATCTACTAGGAAAAAAGAAGTTAGGTTAGGGTTAGGGTTTAGGGTTAGTTTAATGTGAAATAAATAAATAATTTATCAGTCAAAAGTGGTTCCCTTTGTTTATGTTGGACTTATAGGAAATAATCCTATATTCACCTGGACAATTCCAATCCAAAGGATGGCAGATTATACAATAGATTCTCATTTTATCTTTTCAAAGAGATCAGATTTCCATATGATTAGATAATCTGTCAATAACAATTCATGCCTTTATGTATATTGAGATCACTTTCTATAGATGAGATATTACTACCTTGGTATTTGAACCAGTCTACTAATTTGAGATGCTTATCAACCAGAGTGAGATTTCTCCATCTTGTTTTTAAAACACAGGAAGTCAGTTTAATCTGAGTTCACATAGAAGCCTGTTGTGTTGTCGATTATAACAGCTCAGTACCTAACTGCAAGCCCACCTATAAAATCAACAAGGTACAAAAATAAAAATTACAAGGGAAAGGGCTCACTTTATAGAATTAACCATGTTTATTAAATGTAACTGTAGAATTGCATCAGGAAAAATAGTCCATTGTAATAAGCCCTAAGAGCCACCTTACCAGAACTACTTATATTAATGTGCGGTATGTAAACCACGTGACTTGATTTTAGGCGCAATTTATTTCTCGCCAAATTTACTCTGCTAAACACACTTCTCTTCAATAAACCTGTGTAAGACAGACATGTTATCTTTACCTGTGTTTCTCTATCTCATCCTTCATGAATATAATGAACGCTTCCCGCCAACCAAACTCAACAGTAACTACAAAACAACGTTGTAACAAGTACAAAGCTGTACTTACAGTTATTAGTTTCCCTAAATGAGGGGTTTCCTGAATGTCTCAAAGTATTACACCCCCTCACGGGGGGGGGGGTATTTGTGATCCCTTAATGTTGTATCAGGAACAATTTCATGCTTAATGGATATTCAATTTTTTTTAATTGAACTTTTTTTAACATACTTTTTAACTCATTTTTTTTAATTCAACCAATAGATGGACCATAACAGGTACTACACTCCAGGTCAGGGTGAACCTGGGAGTAATGGTGATGAAGTACTCTACACTCCCCAGAGCTCTAGAACTGGAACTTCACCATCAGATGCAGTTTAATGTCATACCCAGGACACTAAGACCTCAGCCACCACCCTCTAGCACATATATGATAAAAGGCGTATCAGAACAATACACATGCACATGAAGAGACGACAAGTGGAGAATGTGCATGTGCACAATGAAACAAGACCACAGCAGTAAACACGAGAGATTTGAGAGTGACAGACGACAATGTGAAAGGAAATAATTGGGGATGTTGTGAAAAGCGGATGGTGGTTACACTGTAAAGAATTCCAGAAACTAATTTCAAATAAAATTCAAATAAGACAAATATAGACGGACAATTTGACATAAGGATAATTTCAGAGTTTGATGGACTGGAGCTTTGGTGGAAAATTTGGAACTGGTATGTGACCTGTGGGATTGAAGCGGCTTGATTGCATTATCCCTCTTTGCCTTTGCTCTTTGGGGTGAGCATTTGCAGTTTACCAACAACTGACAAAGGATGAAAAATTGGACACAGACCTGATTAAGAAAGCTTTATCTACAGGCTTTGCCACTGATAAATTCATGGTATACAAGAATTTTGAGGCCCGTGTTGTGTCCAGGTGAGACCATACATGTCTATCTGGTGGATCTGCAGAAGTTGTCAGTTCTTTTTGAAGGCTACCATACACAACACTGGCATGCGTATTAATATGGGGCTTCCTGACCCTGTGAAGCGGCTCTACGGTTCTCTACCAGGACCGATGAAGAGTCTCCTATGGGAACTGTTGGCCTGAGTTTGGGTGCTTATGAAAGATGAAATGGCAGAGAGAGAACAGTCATTGCTGCGGTGAAGCCTGGCCAGATTATCCAATTGTCCCCGGGTAAAGGCCCGCCTGTTACGTGTTATATTTATAATGGTTCCAATCACTTCATGAGGGATTGCATGCAGAAGAGGAAAACAAACCGTGCATGTTTTATCAGTATAACGATATTGGTCAGCTGGTCAGAAAATGTCTGAAATGGAGTTGAGGATGATACGTCAGCGCCAGTCTATGCACAAATATGTGCACTCGGTGCTACCTGTCATTACCGTCTACATTAATGACACACCATGCTCGGCCTCCTCGACTCTGGGTACTCACGTTCCATCGTAAGTGCACACCTGTGTTGGTCTTAGTCGGAGCAGGGTATGGAGATAACCACATTGATCAGGCCACGCAGGCCTGCTGCGGAAGTGGCTCTTTAGGGTTCACACAGAACTGGTAACATTGCCATGGTCGATGTACTGTTTATGCGAGGGAAGCCTTTGGACTTTGACCTGTTGCTTGCATCGATACCATTAAAGTGCTTGGCAACGTTCATATCACACAGTATGTGAGGGTGAAATTTGAGGAAACATGACCTGTCTGTGCAGCGATTAGCATCAACAAAACCGACTTTAGTGCAAAATTCGACAAACAGCAGGGAGTTTGGATTGCAGCCTGGTAGTGGTGAGCGGGTCACGTGCCAGAGCAGCTTTGGAACAGGATCTCAGAATATCTGGTCTCTAGCGATTTGAGGAGGAGTATGAGCGTGAGATGCAGACCTGGATGAACAATGGCTGGTTACTGCCGTATGATGAGGAGGAGCTTGCCCACCATGGGATTGATACCGCTGATGACTAACAAACATAAGGTGCCTCCTGTAATGGATTACTGTGAGCTTAACACCTATGTCGAGACGTTCACAGACTCTGTGGATGTTTGCACAGAGAAACTGCAAGAATGGAGACAGCAGGGTGTGAACATATCCATTCAGGACCTCAGGAAAGTGTACCTGCAGGTTCACGTCGAGGATTCCCTATGGCCGTACCAGACAGTTATATTCAGAGGGGGATATTGTCTGACTCAGTTGGTATTTGGCTTAAATGTGGCACCCTGATAATGGGTCTGTGCTTTAGGCTGTGTTAGCACAGGATGAGATGGTAAGGAGAGCAATGTCGGTGTACATCAATAACATATACATCAACGACAATGTGGCGTCAGCAGAATCCGTGAGGAAGCACTTAAAAAAATAGGGACTAACCAGCAAGGATCCAGAGAAGCTACAAAATGGATCCAGAGTGCTGAGATTAGAAGGTGGGGGAGGTGGGGATTGGCAAGGTCGACTGCGATGGTGATGAGAAAGTGATGTGAGGAATGGTCCTATAACCATGTTTTCTCCATGTGTGGCCAGTTGGTAGTACACTTTCCCATGTGTGGGTGGGGCTGTGTGTGGCGACTAGCTTCATCAAACATTGAGCACAAGACTGGGATGACATGGTCTGTGATGCTTCTCTGGACGAATGATAGCAGACACCCTCGCCCAGGTATAGCAACTGATTTCTGCTCAGGGCAAATGGTACACGGACATGAAGGAGTTAGGTCTGTGGGTAGATGTGAGTTCACTGGCTGTGGGAGTGGCACTTGACTCTTGATAATCAAAGACGTATTTTGGTGCGGCCGATAAAGGATACCCAACATATCAATGTGGTGGAGCTGGATGCCATTCTAAGAGGAGTCAGCCTCATGCTTAAGTGGCAGGCCATGGTATTACATGTGAAAACAGACTCCCTCTGTGTGTAACACTGGGTGACCAACGCTCTTACTGGCAAGTCAAATTAAACACTAATGCTGTGAGCAAGATGCTCATAAGGTGGCGACTGGAAACACTGACCTGCCTTGTGAAGGAGTACAATGTGGTGCTATCGAGATCTGACCAGAACCGGGTTGACTCACTGATGAGAGTTCCTCATAGGTGGCTCAATGATATACAGAAGGAGATCGAACCTATACAGCCAATGTGTGCTTGTGTTATAGGGAAACTGAGCCTGCACAGCTGACTCAGATTCAGCGGCACCCTGGGATTAAGTGGACATTATATTTCACATATAGGATCGTTCAAAGTCAATTGTTCAGAGTTGTGAGGGGTGTTAGTTTTTAGACCCAGCTCCCGTGTGATGGCAGAAAGGAGAGCTCAGTGTGTGTGAAATGTGGAGCACTACAATGGTCAACACTACTTGACCCTGATCAAGTGCAGCCCCACAAAGTTTTCAATCTGGCGACTGCTGCTCCAGCAAGACATAGCACATGTAATCCAGCAGTTGGAGTCAGTGTTTTTCAAATGTGTTTTTCGAATTTTGATGGTTCCTGGATGAATGGATGTCGATTCCGACCACGCTGTACGTACAAGCCATCTGGAAATGGTATCGCAGAAATGTGCCACTGAACAGCAAAAACAGATTGCATAATTGTCCTATAATGGAGACTGTATATTGATATAAAATCACACCAAAGACAACGTGGCCACCTCGTCCACACCCACCAATCTACTGCATTCATACCACATTTGTGTGAAGGGACTGCATTCCTGGGTTAGTGTGAGGCCAAAGGGGGCTGAAAGTAGTAACGCATCGTTTGAAGAGCACTGAGTGGAGAGAACCGGGCTCCAGTTAGAATTGTGGTGACACCCCATTTGAGACTGAGGGATATGGGGGCTAATACTGACCTTTATTGACCCCCCCATTTAAATTAATATTATAACGAATAACAAAATGCAACAATTGGAAAATGGGAAAAAGCAAATAATAGGGAATGTATAAAAACAGCGTTTAATTTATGCCTTTTGCTACTTAAAAGTGTGAGAAATTTCATCCAAAAAAATAATACCCAAGTTTTGAAGGTTATAAACATTACTTAAGTATGAGTAGCTAAAGAAAGAAATACTTCAAAGTTCAAAGTGGTGCAAATTTGTCTTGTGTGCAAAATGATTGAAGGGCCTTGAAAGAAAAGAACATATGGCTGCCTTAAAACCATAATTTAAGGAAACATGATCTAGGAGCCAGGAGAATGTATTTGCGCATATGTACATTTTTCAAGATCAAGCTGTGCATAAAACACCAGGCATGACAGGAAAAGAGCTGAGACACTTGGAGCATGTTATCTGAGTTGATGTTGAAGGCTGCTGTGTTATTGCAGCAAGTGATAGACTTTGTCATTGGACTTCTTAAGTTGTGAAAGCAATTACAGGATCAGTTTACAAATATTAATATGCAAGACAATTAGGGCTTACAGTTTTTGAAGAAGGAAAATGCAATAATTATTAGCAACAAAGAAAATTTTAAAAAATAAAATACCAATATCACCAAACTCTTCAGTCATCAATCAGTCGGTGTTTGAAGGGAGCAGACGCAAAATGAGGGTCTGTCTCTTAGAGGCCATTTACTTGGCTGGCTGGCTGGTTTGGTTGGTTGGTTGGTTGTCTGTGGTTGGTTGAATTTGGCATGCCAATCAATCCATTGGATTATTTTATGCTGAAGATGTTTTTGTTTTATTCATTCTTAATGAATACTCAGTTCTTTAAATGTATTTTTTTCTATTAACCCATTAAATGGAACCCTAACAGGATTACCTCTCTGGGCCAGAGTGGATATGGAGTTATGGTGATGAAGTGGTACTCCATATTCCCCAGAGCTCCAGAATTGGAACTTTACCATTAGATAGAATTTGACATCATACACAACAAATTAAGACCTTCAGCCACCACTTCTAGCACAATAATGATAAAGAAGGTTGGGTGTTGCCATAAGAACAATCATATAGGTGCTAGGGCTTGACGTGAATAGCCATTGATTGGAGGGGTGTCTCAAACCACCCATCTAGCCTAAGTATGGATCAAAGTAGAGTGTTGCATATTATATACTGCTCAGCCACTAGGGTTCCATCCTTAAACTTCACAGGTCACCACCCACGGCCAGCAGGTGGCATCATTGGGTCTTACCAGTCGGTGTATTCTAAAGCTCCACCTACAGGGCTCCATTTACTTGGATTAAAGAAAAAATAAATGAGCTCTGAAAAAAAAACAACAAGTTTTGTGTTCATTAATTAAAAATGAACAACAGATGCAAAGACAGAAAGACATTCCTAGAAGAATCCAAATAGTTCCATAGTCAAAAAGAATAGATTGAATGCCAGCCCAACAACAGACCCAGCTACCAGCTAATACGGTCCAGAATAACAGATATCTAGATAGACAACTGTTAATCCCCAGTGAATTCAGAGATAAGTATATGACTATTACAATATAACTCCTAAATTGATACCCTAAATCACCCCCCCCAATGATTATCTGTATAGTTGTAGAGATCCGGAGAGTGTGGAGTGCTCCTTCATTGCTATTGATCTCAGATCCCCTTGACCTGAATGGTAATACCAGGCAATATCCATGTATGGGTCAAATGGATCTGTTTGCAAGTTATTCGTATCCGATAGGACTGTATTCTCAAAACATTATTAAAACAACCATTTTATTATCACACAAGTAACAAAAAATACAATTTTGGCATAAAATGACCCATAAGCAGTCGACATGCCATAAACCCAACAAATTAACAGAAGTTGAATTGTGTGTGTAAGGATTGTGCAATTTGTAAAGTAAAAGTAAAGTTGGCAGAGTGGCCTATTGTCAATATCAGCCGGACAGTGAGGGAGTCTATCCTCTTTTTGCTAGTGCTAATTGTATTTGTGCCACACCTACCGTCAGCTACCAAATAGATCAGATCACCCAATCTGTGTTACTCATGCGTTGAGTTGACAGGGACTGGTATTGAACCAGGAACCTTGTGATTTCTACCGACTGAGCTATCCGGCCCAAACTGGCCCCTGCAATTCGTAACCCACCTAAAAAAAATTCCATTACAACAAACTGGAAAAACCCCCAAAACAAAACAAAATAAAACCCCACCAAACCCTCAATCAGTAGAATCTATAACAAAAAGTCTCAAAACATTATTAACAACCATTTTATTATCACACAAGTAACAAAAATACAATTTTGGCATAAAATGACCCATAAGCAGTTGACATGCAGTAACCCAACAAACATAAATACAGATAACACTAGTGGTTCTATTTAACCCATTGCTGGGGATTCATACCCAACAACTAAAGGAAAATCTTTTAAAAAATCTTTAAAAAAACAAAGAAAGAAAAACAATACCACCAGCATTTTAACCATCATTCATTTGAATCTCTATAAAAGTCTCAAAACATAATTAATACCATTTTATTATCACAAGTAACAAAAATTCAATTTTGGCATAAAATGACCATAAAAGTTGACATGCCATAAAACCAACAAACCATAAACAAATACAATAATAACAGTAGTAGTACTATTTAACCCATTGCTGTGGTATGATAGGTTGATTCACAACAACTACAAAGTGTTGTTGTTGTTGAATTTTATGGCATGTCAACCCTTGGGTTATTTCAATTCATAGAAAATATTGTTTTTAAACTATGGAAAAAAAAAAAGAAAAGAAAGAAAAAACACACTGCAATAATTATTTTTGAGTTTTAAGAAATAATTTTAAATTTTCAAATAACTTTTTTGGGTATTGAATTTTTATTTTTATTTTTTATTCTTTATGTGTTTTTCAGGATTTGATTTTCTAGAAATGTAAAAATTAGAGACCGGAATTTTTTTTCTTCAAAGGACCAAAGGTCAAACACATTTAGAATTGATAAAATACTTTTTTTAGGTTTGAAAATTTTAAAGATTTTTATTACGAGTTTGTCTCTCCCTATATATACTTCACTTCACCTGGTGAAATGGTTAGCGAGCGAGATTCGCAGACATTTGTTAGTGAGTTCGATTGCCTTGTGCAATCATCTAAGCTAAGCTTAGTAAATAAAACTTCACACGCACACACGACGACGACGACGACGACGACTTCCTTGACAAACATTAATGAATTACTTTCGATACTTAGAAAAAAACAAAAAAAGACAACCATTTTATCAGTTTATGAGAATTAACAAATATTCATTTAAATTCAATAAATAATTTTTTATATTCGATTATTGATTATGAAATGTATTCTTTATCTTCCATTTATTTTTATTTTTATTTCGCGATATTCGACAAGTCTAATAAACTTTTTTTTATCAAGGGCAGACAACTCTGTCTCAAAATTCCGGAAGTTTGAGCTTAACGCATGCGCACTTCCTGCTAATTGTTACCGACAAGCCACGTATGGCCGAGTGACCTTCACTTTCTGTTGAGTTAGTTTACCTTCACGTCCTATTCTTCGTTGGAATAATGGTGAGCTTTTTTTTCTATTCTGTTTCTTCAAAACTTCTGTACCTCTGATTTGTAGATTTATCGCGATATATATATATATTTTTGTTGTTATTGTTTTTTCATTGGAATCTATTTAAGAAAGAATTTATGAAGACCTAAAAATTGTAGATTTATTTACAATTTCATGAATGTCGTATTTTAATTTTTGTAAGTTAATTTTCAATCTCGCTAAAATGAATTTTAAATATTGTTTTATTTTGAATAAGGTTTAAAATGATAAATAGAATTGCTATTAATTATTTTGGTTTGCAGACGAAGTCATAAGTATGATTTTTTTTTACAGAAGAAAAATGCTTGTTTTCTTCCTGTTTTTGTATTCAGTACGTTTACGATGCGATTGCTGACGACAGTTTTTTAAAGTCGAGTTATAGACATATCCAAATAGATAACAGATATATCACTACTATAAAAGTATTTTTCATGTTTTATTTTATTTTTTCTAAGTTTAAAAAAAATTATTATTTAGTGTCGAAGTTGCAAGGTGGGTTTGGCATTAAAAAAAGATTATTAGTCGTAGTTCATTTAATGGTTTTATATTTTTTGTATTAATGTTTATTATTATATTATTACTAACTTAATGATATAAAGAATTAAAAATCATATAAATTCCTTAGTTGTTGAGTGTTTTGTTTTGTTTTGTTATTTGTTTAGTTTTAATCGCTATGGCTAACGCGAAGAGAGGCGTTTTCGCAATATGAAATATGGTAAAAAGAAGAAACTAAAATTTATTGGAAAAAATTACAAATTTTTAATGATTAATTTTTGATTTAAAGAAACTGCTTAATAGTATTATAAAATAAGAAGTTCTTGGGTGGGGGAAAAAGATTTGACACTCATCAGAAATCTGAAATCATGTAAAAGCAGCGGTGGTGAATATGAGATTTTTCGGATATATCGGTAAAAATAGTAGACGACTCCACTCGCGTTTATTAAAAATCGTGTGTAAAAAAATCTTGACTTTTATTGGTGAATTAAAATCTTTTCAATATTTTCCGTCTGTACGGCGATTTTTTTTTCTAACCTTCTTAAAAGTTCTATCCATATTTTCAACACGGAATTTTTATTATTCATATTCGACAATTAATTAGTGGTTAATAATCAGTTGTTTTTTTTTACTAAAAAAAATTTAATAGTTTTATTTTAGGATCTAAACTTAGATCACATTACTTGTGTGTGTATGTGTATTTGTCAGGGTAACCTCTTTAATTGAGAGCGTAGGACTATATTGTATTTACGCCCTGTGGCTGTAGATTGCAAATGGTAGACCCCCCCCCCCCCGTCAACATTGGGCACCTTAACAGTGGAGGTTGCCCTATATTTACCCATAGCTGGAGGGAGAGTAGAATTCATACCTTTCCCAAGGGTATTAGCGCTAAGTGAAATGCAATTACCACTCCGGATTTGAACTCGGGGTGACGAGTCCATTTCCTATGACTTTAACCATTACACCACGCGCTTTCTACACTTCTAGCACATATATGATAAAAGGGTTGAGGATTGAGATAAGAACAATATGGTTGAGACAATCATATAGGTGCTAGGTTTGAAGTGACCAGCGATTGATCGATGGGGCTTCTCCAACCATCCGTCTAGCCTAAGTGAGGGTCTAAGTGGAGTATTGCATGTTATGGAGTGCTTATCACCATGATTTCGTCCTTAAGCATCATAGGGCGCCACCCACTGTTAACAGGTGGCCCAATGTTGACGGGGGGGGGTCTACCCCTTTGCAAATTCTACAGCCACAGGGCGTATAACAATATATTCCTACGCTCTCAATTAAAGAGGTTACCTGACAAAATACACATACACACACAAGTAATGTGACTAGTTTGAGATCCTAAAATAAAACTAATTAAATTTTTTTTAGGTTAAAAAAAAAACAACTGATTATTAAACCACTAATTAATTGTCGAATATTGAATAATAAAAATGTCCGTGTTGAAAATATGGATAGAATACTTTTAAGAAGGGTTAGGAAAAAAAAATACGCCGTACAGACAGGAAATATTGAAAAGTTTTTAATTCACCGAATAAAATTCAAGATTTTTTACACACGATTTTTAATAAACGAGTGGAGTCGTCTACTATTTTACCGATATATTCCGAAAAATCGTCAATATTCACCACCGGCTGCTTTTACATGATTTCATTTCTGATGATGTGTCAATTCATTTTTCCACCCCAAGAACTTCTTATTTTATATTACTATTAAGCGTTTCTTTCAATCAAAAAATTAATCAGTAAAAATTTGTAATTTTTTTTTTTCCAATAAATTTTAGTTTCTTCTTTTACCATATTTCATATTGCGAAAACGCCCTTCTCTTCGCGTTAGTCCATAGCGATTAAAAACTAAACAAAACAAACAAAACAAAACACTCAACAACTAGGAATTTATATGATTTTATTTCTTTATATCATTAAGTTAGTAATAATAATAATAATAAACATTATATATATAAAACCATTAAATGAACTACGACTAATAAATCTTTTTTTATGCCAAACCCACCTTGCAACTTCGACACTAAATATAATTTTTTTTAAACTTAGAAAAAATAAAATAAAACATGAAAAATACTTTTATAGTAGTGATATATCTCGTTATCTATTTGGATATGTCATATAACTCGACTTTAAAAAACTGTCGTCAGCAATCGCATCGTAAAACGTACTGAATACAAAAACAGGAAGAACAACAAGCAATTTTTCTTCTGTAAAAAAAAATCAACTATTATGACTTCCGTCTGCAAACCCCAAAATAATTAATAGCAATTCTATTTATCATTTTAAACCTTTATTCAAATATAAACAATATTTAAATTCATTTTAGCGAGATTGAAAATTAACTTTACAAAAATTAAAATACGACATTCATGAAATTGTAAATAAATCTACAATTTTTAGGTCTTCATAAATTCTTTCTTAAATACGGATTCCAATGAAAAAACAATAACAACAAAAAATATATATATATATCGCGATAAATCTACAAATCAGAGGTACAGAAGTTTTGAAGAAACAGAAATAGAAAAAAAAGCTCACCATTATTCCAACGAAGAATAGGACGTGAAGGTAAACTAACTCAACAGAAGTGAAGATGTCACTCGGCCATACGTGGCTTGTCGGTAACAATTAGCAGGAAGTGCGCATGCGTTAAGCTCAAACTTCCGGAATTTTGAGACAGAGTTGTCTGCCCTTGATAAAAAAAAGTTTATTAGACTTGTCGAATATCGCGAAAATAAAAATAAAAATAAAATGGAAGATAAAGAAATACATTTCAATAATCAATAATTCGATATAAAAAATTATTTTATTGAATTTTAAATGAATATTTTTGTTAATTCTCATAAAACTGATAAAATGGTTGTCTTTTTTTGTTTGTTTTTCTAAGTAATCGAAAGTAATTCAATTAATGTTTGTCAAGGAAGTCGTCGTCGTCGTCGTCGTCGTGTGTGCGTGTGAAGTTTTATTTACTAAGCTTAGCTTAGATGATGCACAAGGCCAATCGAACTCACTAACAAATGTCTGCGAATCTCGCTCGCTAACCATTTCACCAGGTGAAGTGAAGTATATATAGGGAGAGACAAACTCCGTAATAAAAAATCTTTTAAAATTTTCAAACCCTAAAAAAAGTATTTTTATCAATTCTAAATGTGTTTGACCTTTGGTCCTTTGAAGAAAAAAAAATTCCGGTCTCTAATTTTTACATTTCTAGAAAGATCAAATCCTGAAAAACACATAAAGAATAAAAAAAATAAAAATAAAAATTCAATACCCCAAAAAAGTTATTTGAAAATTTAAAAGTTATTTTCTTAAAACTCAAAAAATAATTATTGCAGTGTGTTTTTTCTTCTTTTCTTTTTTTTTTTTCCATAGTTTTAAAACAATATTTTTCTATGAATTGAAAAATAACCCAAAGGGTTGACATGCCATAAAATTCAAACAACAACAACACTTTGTAGTTGTTGTGAATCAACCTATCATACCACAGCAATGGGTTAAATAGTACTACTATGTTATTATTGTATTTGTTTATGTGTTTGTTGGGTTTTATGCATGTCAACTGTTATGGGTCATTTTATGCCAAAATTGAATTTTTGTTACTTGTGTGATAATAAATGGTTATTAATTATGTTTTGAGACTTTTATAGAGATTCAAATGAATGATGGTTAAAATGCCTGGTGGTATTGTTTTCTTTCTTTTTGTTTTTTTTAAAGATTTTTTAAAAGATTTTCCTTGTAGTTGTTGGGTATGAATCCCCAGCAATGGGTTAAATAGAACCACTAGTGTTATCGTTGTATTTATGTTTGTTGGGTTTACTGCATGTCAACTGCTTATGGGTCATTTTATGCCAAAATTGTATTTTTGTTACTTGTGTGATAATAAAATGGTTGTTAATAATGTTTTGAGACTTTTGTTATAGATTCTACTGATTGAGGGTTTGGTGGGGTTTATTTTGTTTTGTTTTTGGGGTTTTTTCCATGTTTGGTTGTAATGGAATTTTTTTAGGTGGGTTACGAATTGCAGGGGCCAGTTTGGGGATTAGCTCAGTCGGTAGAAATCACAAGGTTCCTGGTTCAATACCAGTCCCCTGTCAACTCAACGCATGAGTAACACAGATTGGGTGATCTGATCTATTTGGTAGCTGACGGTAGGTGTGGCACAAATACAATTAGCACTAGCAAAAAGAGGATAGACTCCCTCACTGTCCGGCTGATATTGACAATAGGCCACTCTGCCAACTTTACTTTTACTTTACAAATTGCACAATCCTTACACACACAATTCAACTTCTGTTAATTTGTTGGGTTTTATGGCATGTCGACTGCTTATGGGTCATTTTATGCCAAAATTGTATTTTTGTTACTTGTGTGATAATAAAATGGTTGTTAATAATGTTTTGAGAATACAGTCCTATCGGATACGAATAACTTGCAAACAGATCCATTTGACCCATACATGGGATATTGCCTGGTATTACCATTCCAGGTCAGAGGGGATCTGAGATCAATAGCAATGAAGGAGCACTCCACACTCTCCGGATCTCTACAACTATACAGATTAATCATTGGGGGGGGTGATGTTAGGGTATCAATTTAGGAGTTATATATTGTAATAGTCATATACTTATCTCTGAATTCACTGGGGATTAACAGTTGTCTATCTAGATATCTGTTATTCTGGACCGTATTAGCTGGGTAGCTGGGTCTGTTGTTGGGCTGGCATTCAATCTATTCTTTTTGACTATGGAACTATTTGGATTCTTCTAGGAATGTCTTTCTGTCTTTGCATCTGTTGTTCATTTTTAATTAATGAACACAAAACTTGTTGTTTTTTTTCAGAGCTCATTTATTTTTTCTTTAATCCAAGTAAATGGAGCCCTGTAGGTGGAGCTTTAGAATACACCGACTGGTAAGACCCCAATGATGCCACCTGCTGGCCGTGGGTGGTGACCTGTGAAGTTTAAGGATGGAACCCTAGTGGCTGAGCAGTATATAATATGCAACACTCTACTTTGATCCATACTTAGGCTAGATGGGTGGTTTGAGACACCCCCTCCAATCAATTGGCTATTCACGTCAAGCCCTAGCACCTATATGATTGTTCTTATGGCAACACCCCAACCTTTCTTTATCATATATGTGCTAGAAGGTGGTGGCTGAAGGTCTTAATTTGTTGTGTATGATGTCAAATTCTATCTAATGGTAAAGTTCCAATTCTGGAGCTCTGGGGAATATGGAGTACCACTTCATCACCATAACTCCCATATCCACTCTGGCCCAGAGAGGTAATACCTGTTAGGGTTCCATTTATGGGTTAAATAGAAAAAAATACATTTAAAGAACTGAGTATTCATTAAGAATGAATAAAACAAAAACATCTTCAGCATAAAATAATCCAATGGATTGATTGGCATGCCATAAATTCAACCAACCAGACAACCAACCAACCAACCAACCAACCAGCCAGCCAGCCAAGTAAATGGCCTCTAAGAGAACAGACCCTCATTTTGCGTCTGCTCCCTTCAAACACCGACTGATTGATGACTGAAGAGTTTGGTGATATTGGTATTTTATTTTTTAAAATTTTCTTTGTTGCTAATAATTATTGCATTTTCCTTTCTTCAAAAACTGTAAGCCCTAATTGTCTTGCATATTAATATTTGTAAACTGATCCTGTAATTGCTTTCACAACTTAAGAAGTCCAATGACAAAGTCTATCACTTGCTGCAATAACACAGCAGCCTTCAACATCAACTCAATAACATGCTCCAAAGTGTCTCAGCTCTTTTCCTGTCATGCCTGGTGTTTTATGCACAGCTTGATCTTGAAAAATGTACATATGCGCAAATACATTCTCCTGGCTCCTAGATCATGTTTCCTTAAATTATGGTTTTAAGGCAGCCATATGTTCTTTTCTTTCAAGGCCCTTCAATCATTTTGCACACAAGACAAATTTGCACCCACTTTGAACTTTGAAGTATTTTCTTTCTTTAGCTACTCATACTTAAGTAATGTTTATAACCCTTCAAAACTTTGGGTATTATTTTTTTGGATGAAATTTCTCACACTTTTAAGTAGCAAAAGGCATAAATTAAACGCTGTTTTTATACATTCCCTATTATTTGCTTTTTCCCATTTTCCAATTGTTGCATTTTGTTATTCGTTATAATATTAATTTAAATGGGGGGGGTCAATAAAGGTCAGTATTAGCCCCCCATATCCCTCAGTCTCAAATGGGGTGTCACCACAATTCTAACTGGAGCCCGGTTCTCTCCACTCAGTGCTCTTCAAACGATGCGTTACTACTTTCAGCCCCCTTTGGCCTCACACTAACCCAGGAATGCAGGTCCCTTCACACAAATGTGGTATGAATGCAGTAGATTGGTGGGTGTGGACGAGGTGGCCACGTTGTCTTTGGGTGTGATTTTATATCAATATACAGTCTCCATTATAGGACAATTATGCAATCTGTTTTTGCTGTTCAGTGGCACATTTCTGCGATACCATTTCCAGATGGCTTGTACGTACAGCGTGGTCGGAATCGGACATCCATTCATCCAGGAACCATCAAAATTCGAAAAACACATTTGAAAAACACTGACTCCAACTGCTGGATTACATGTGCTATGTCTTGCTGGAGCAGCAGTCGCCAGATTGAAAACTTTGTGGGGCTGCACTTGATCAGGGTCAAGTAGTGTTGACCATTGTAGTGCTCCACATTTCACACACACTGAGCTCTCCTTTCTGCCATCACACGGGAGCTGGGTCTAAAAACTAACACCCCTCACAACTCTGAACAATTGACTTTGAACGATCCTATATGTGAAATATAATGTCCACTTAATCCCAGGGTGCCCGCTGAATCTGAGTCAGCTGTGCAGGGCTCAGTTTCCCTATAACACAAGCACACATTGGCTGTATAGGTTCGATCTCCTTCTGTATATCATTGAGCCACCTATGAGGAACTCTCATCAGTGAGTCAACCCGGTTCTGGTCAGATCTCGATAGCACCACATTGTACTCCTTCACAAGGCAGGTCAGTGTTTCCAGTCGCCACCTTATGAGCATCTTGCTCACAGCATTAGTGTTTAATTTGGACTTGCCAGTAAGAGCGTTGGTCACCCAGTGTTACACACAGAGGGAGTCTGTTTTCACATGTAATACCATGGCCTGCCACTTAAGCATGAGGCTGACTCCTCTTAGAATGGCATCCAGCTCCACCACATTGATATGTTGGGTATCCTTTATCGGCCGCAGCCAAAATACGTCTTTGATTATCAAGAGTCAAGTGCCACTCCCACAGCCAGTGAACTCACATCTACCCACAGACCTAACTCCTTCATGTCCGTGTACCATTTGCCCTGAGCAGAAATCAGTTGCTATACCTGGGCGAGGGTGTCTGCTATCATTCGTCCCAGAGAAGCATCACAGACCATGTCATCCCAGTCTTGTGCTCAATGTTTGATGAAGCTAGTCGCCACACACAGCCCCACCCACACATGGGAAAGTGTACTACCAACTGGCCACACATGGAGAAAACATGGTTATAGGACCATTCCTCACATCACTTTCATCACCATCGCAGTCGACCTTGCCAATCCCCACCCCCTCCCCACCTTCTAATCTCAGCACTCTGGATCCATTTGTAGCTTCTCTGGATCCTTGCTGTTAGTCCCTATTTTTTTAAGTGCTTCCTCACGGATTCTGCTGACGCCACATTGTCGTTGATGTATATGTTATTGATGTACACCGACATTGCTCTCCTTACCATCTCATCCTGTGCTAACACAGCCTAAAGCACAGACCTCATTATCAGGGGTGCCACATTTAAGCCAAATACCAACTGAGTCAGACAATATCCCCCCTCTGAATATAACTGTCTGGTACGGCCATAGGGAATCCTCGACGTGAACCTGCAGGTACACTTTCCTGAGGTCCTGAATGGATATGTTCACACCCTGCTGTCTCCATTCTTGCAGTTTCTCTGTGCAAACATCCACAGAGTCTGTGAACGTCTCGACATAGGTGTTAAGCTCACAGTAATCCATTACAGGAGGCACCTTATGTTTGTTAGTCATCAGCGGTATCAATCCCATGGGTGGGCCAAGCTCCTCCTCATCATACGGCAGTAACCAGCCATTGTTCATCCAGGTCTGCATCTCACGCTCATACTCCTCCCTCAAATCGCTAGAGACCAGATATTCTGAGATCCTGTTCCAAAGCTGCTCTGGCACGTGACCCGCTCACCACTACCAGGCTGCAATCCAAACTCCCTGCTGTTTGTCGAATTTTGCACTAAAGTCGGTTTTGTTGATGCTAATCGCTGCACAGACAGGTCATGTTTCCTCAAATTTCACCCTCACATACTGTGTGATATGAACGTTGCCAAGCACTTTAATGGTATCGATGCCAAGCAACAGGTCAAAGTCCAAAGGCTTCCCTCGCATAAACAGTACATCGACCATGGCAATGTTACCAGTTACTGTGTGAACCCTAAAAGAGCCACTTCCGCAGCAGGCCTGCGTGGCCCTGATCAATGTGGTTATCTCCATACCCTGCTCCGACTAAGACCAACACAGGTGTGCACTTACGATGGAACGTGAGTACCCAGAGTCGAGGAGGGCCGAGCATGGTGTGTCATTAATGTAGACGGTAATGACAGGTAGCACCGAGTGCACATATTTGTGCATAGACTGGCGCTGACGTATCATCCTCAACTCCATTTCCAGACATTTTCTGACCAGCTGACCAATATCGTTATACTGATAAAAACATGCACGGTTTGTTTTCCTCTTCTGCATGCAATCCCTCATGAAGTGATTGGAACCATTATAAATATAACACGTAACAGGCGGGCCTTTACCCGGGGACAATTGGATAATCTGGCCAGGCTTCACCGCAGCAATGACTGGTTCTCTCTCTGCCATTTCATCTTTCATAAGCACCCAAACTCAGGCCAACAGTTCCCATAGGAGACTCTTCATCGGTCCTGGTAGAGAACCGTAGGAGCCGCTTCACAGGGTCAGGAAGCCCCCATATTAATACGCATGCCAGTGTTGTGTATGGTAGCCTTCCAAAAAGAACTGACAACTTCTGCAGATCCACCAGATAGACATGTATGGTCTCACCTGGACACAACACGGGCCTCAAAATTCTTGTATACCATGAATTTATCAGTGGCAAAGCCTGTAGATAAAGCTTTCTTAATCAGGTCTGTGTCCAATTTTTCATCCTTTGTCAGTTGTTGGTAAACTGCAAATGCTCACCCCAAAGAGCAAAGGCAAAGAGGGATAATGCAATCAAGCCGCTTCAATCCCAACAGGTCACATACCAGTTCCAAATTTTCCACCAAAGCTCCAGTCCCATCAAACTCTGAAATTATCCTTATGTCAAATTGTCCGTCTATATTTGTCTTATTTGAATTTTATTTGAAAATTAGTTTCTGGA
The DNA here is from genome assembly GCA_023376005.1 of Doryteuthis pealeii. NCBI lineage: Eukaryota > Metazoa > Mollusca > Cephalopoda > Myopsida > Loliginidae > Doryteuthis > Doryteuthis pealeii. The sequence goes on from CM042178.1 coordinate 40,114,988, forward strand.
ATTCTTTACAGTGTAACCACCATCCGCTTTTCACAACATCCCCAATTACTTTCCTTTCACATTGTCGTCTGTCACTCTCAAATCTCTCGTGTTTACTGCTGTGGTCTTGTTTCATTGTGCACATGCACATTCTCCACTTGTCGTCTCTTCATGTGCATGTGTATTGTTCTGATACGCCTTTTATCATATATGTGCTAGAGGGTGGTGGCTGAGGTCTTAGTGTCCTGGGTATGACATTAAACTGCATCTGATGGTGAAGTTCCAGTTCTAGAGCTCTGGGGAGTGTAGAGTACTTCATCACCATTACTCCCAGGTTCACCCTGACCTGGAGTGGTAGTACCTGTTATGGTCCATCTATTGGTTGAATTAAAAAAAATGAGTTAAAAAGTATGTTAAAAAAAAGTTCAATTAAAAAAAATTGAATATCCATTAAGCATGAAATTGTTCCTGATACCAACCATTAAGGGATCACAAATACCCCCCCCCCCCCGTGAGGGGTGTAATACTTTGAGACCATTCAGGAAACCCCCTCATTTAGGGAAACTAATAACTGTAAGTACAGCTTTGTACTTGTTACAACGTTGTTTTTTAGTTACTGTTGAGTTTGGTTGGCGGAAGCGTTCATTATATTCAATGAAGGATGAGATAGAGAAACACAGGTAAAGATAACATGTCTGTCTTACACAGGTTTATTGAAGAGAAGTGTGTTTAGCAGAGTAAATTTGGCGAGAATAAATTGCGCCTAAAATCAAGTCACGTGGTTTACATACCGCACATTAATATAAGTAGTTCTGGTAAGGTGGCTCTTAGGGCCTTATTACAATGGACTATTTTTCCTGATGCAATTCTACCAGTTACATTTAATAAACATGGTTAATTCTATAAAGTGAGCCTTTCCCTTGTAATTTTATTTTTGTACCTTGTTGATTTTATAGGTGGGCTTGCAGTTAGGTACTGAGCTGTTATATATCGACAAACACAACAGGCTTCTATGTGAACTCAGATTAAACTGACTTCCTGTGTTTTAAAAACAAGATGGAGAAATCTCAACTCTGGTTGATAAGCATCTCAAATTAGTAGACTGGTTCAAATACCAAGGTAGTAATATCTCATCTATAGAAAGTGATCTCAATATACATAAAGGCATGAATTGTTATTGACAGATTATCTAATCATATGGAAATCTGATCTCTTTGAAAAGATAAAATGAGAATTCTATTGTATAATCTGCCATCCTTTGGATTGGAATTGTCCAGGTGAATATAGGATTATTTCCTATAAGTCCAACATAAACAAAGGGGAACCACTTTTGACTGATAAATTATTTATTTATTTTCACATTAAACTAACCCTAAACCCTAACCCTAACCCTAACTTCTTTTTTCCTAGTAGATCAATAAATAAATAGATAATTTATCAGTCAAGAATGAATCCCTTTGTTTGTTAGACTTATAGGAAATAACCCAATAATCTCTCTATCTGTAACCGAAAACTACAACACCACTGACATCATGATTTCCTTAATTATTTAAGTTATATTCTCAACCATTAAGAAATAGTCATTATTTAATCTTGATTGACATCTTATTTATTAATGATGTCTCTATTAAAGTCGAGCTGATTTATATTTGCTGTAAAACTGCCCATATTATTAATGTATTTAAAATCCTGAAATAGGTGTTATATATCTCTAAGAAATAAAGACGGTGGGAATAATTTGCATAATGATTTTAACAAAACTAAGTTTAATAAATAATTATTTGTTGTTACTGATTTCTAATACTATCATGTTATTCTCAAATATATTTTAAGCAATCCTATACATAATTTTATATAGAAATCAATAAAAATAACATTAAAATAAGTGTAATATTTTTTATATTCGTTCTTATTTAGATTTATTTTCGTTAGTTTTTCTAATTTAATATAATATTTTATTACATTAAAACTTGAATACTTGCACCCAAGGGGCACATACTTTTGCTAATATGACAAATTCTTCTAAGCTGTAGCTGAATCAGTGCTACTGTATGGCTGCACCATTTGAACTCTAACAAAACGCTTTTAGAAAAAGCTAGATGGGAACTACACAAGGATGCTGTGTACTGTTTTGAACAAATCCTGGAAACAGCACCCTACAAAAAAGCAGTTGTATGACCACTTGCCTCCAATCACACAAACCATCCAAATAAGACGAACAGGACATGCTGGACGCTGCCGGAGAAGCAAGGACGAACTCATGTGACGTTCTGCTATGGTCGTCGAAATATGGATACACCAGTGTAGGCTGACCAGCATAAACATACATCAATCGGCTCTATACGGATTCTGGATACCGAGTAGAAGACCTGAAGATGACTGATAGGGACGTGTGAATATATATATATATATATATATATATATACATATATATATATATATATATATATAGAGAGAGAGAGAGAGAGAGAGAGAGAGGAGAGAGAGAGAGAGAGAGTCATGGGAATCCGTGATGTCAGTGCAACCTGATGATGGTGCACAAATCTGAACCTAGCCAAAATGAGCTGAAATCGTTCGGTTAAAAAAAATACCCTACAGGTAGGATTTGACACAAGATCACAAGAATGGGGCATCCAGCGAGGATTGAACTCGCTTTTCAATAGCAACGGTTAGCTTGCTAATCATTACACTACGACGGGGGAAATTTGAAAAATTGTACGGTAAATGAGAGTGACCTCCCCTTACTGTAAATCTCTTGATATAAAAAAGAATGTTTTGTTTAAGCGGTCTCCCCTGACGACGAACGAAAAGTTGCAAACTAGCAGGTATTTATGCGAAGGATAATATAAAATAACTTTACTTACATTTTTTAAAGTATTTGGTTAAAATGACCAGAATTGCTCTAAAATTATTAAATTTTATACGTTTTATTTGACTTGAAAACTATTAAAAAAAAGTTATTTCGCTGTTCCCAGTGTTCTGCGTATTATTAAAGAAAATTAAAAGTAACTAAAAAAGTTAATAACTTTATTATTATTATTATTATTATATTATTATTATATTTTTGTATTAATTATTGATACTAGATTATTTATGTCATTATTTTTATTTATTCAGTTCAAGAAAATGTCTATAACAAAGTTTTAGAAACATGTCTTCTACGCACTAACCACCCACCCACACTGATTGTTTAAGACAAAATGTTATCATTTCATAATAACTTGACCAATTCTTGTTCAAATGATCCCAAATTTTAACAGCATGTGTAGAAACAAGTTAAGATTCTATACTTAATGGGGGTCTTTTTTTAGGGGGGGGGGGCGGTATAGAAATGCTAGGAATGTAAAAATGCATGCACCTGTTAAAGCCCCGTTTTTGGTATAAATGCAGAATAGTGCGCAAGTGATAGGTACCACCAATTTGACCCTGTGAAATTTACCCTCCCTATATTTAACACTATGAAACTTGCAGAAAAATTAATATTTTCTTAGATATTTTTTCCATTCGAAAGAAAAAACATTAAACAAACTTCTGATGATTTTTTAAATATTTTTTTTCAGCTTACGGAAATAATGAAAATTATGATTGAAAAACAATGTTTTCATTTTTGCACTGTTAAATCAACTGAAATTTAACGTAGCTAAAAACAAGTTACGATAAGTTTTTTTTTTTTTAAATTCTATGAAAAATCAATTAATTATCTGATTTTCACGAAAATTTCCATAAATGTTTACCATTGGATGTAAATACATCTAAAATGTTTTTTTTCTAAAATATATTAGGGGAAATATTTTTTTACGAGGTATATCACCCCCCCCCCTATTTTATTTTATGAGATAAAAAAAAATGACGCTTTAGAAAAATTTTGTACTTTTTTTTCTATAAAGATAAGAGTCTGAATAACTATATCAATGAAATTCTATGAATGTACGAGGTGTAGTTTTTTTAGGAAAAATTAATGAAATCGGAAATAAAAAAGTGCAAAAAAAATGTCATAATATTAATATTTGAAAACTTTTTTTTTGCTTATGTAATTGGTATGTACTATATTCTATTAAATTGTCAAAAACATTTTTTTTTTTTAAAGAAATTAATTTTTAAGAGATTTTCAATCTTTTGTGTGCTTAGATATTTTTATTTTCTGTGTGAAATAAATTAAATATTTCTTTTTTTCTGCATCAAAAAGTCAAATTTTTCACGGATATTTAAAAATAGGAATTTTAGAATTCAGGTGAACTAAAAGTTGGTCCGATCCGAGCTCGATTAATATTTTTAAAAGAATTTGTAATTTTTATTGTTGAATAGTAATGTGTGATTCTTAGAATATACGGAAGAGCAAAACTGACATATTTGTTTTGTTTTTATACAAAGAGACAAGACGCTTCTTAATAACCAAAGTTTGTTTTTCTTAGCGTAAAAAATTATTTTATTTAACTTTTTCGACCAATTAGAATAAAAATAATATATTGATTATTTTATCAGTTTTTCTCTTAGAAAAAATATTCAAATTTTCATTTTATTTTTGATTTTAAGAATTAATACTAAAATGCAAGACATTTTTTAACGTCAATTTCACTGCGAAATTTTAAGATTAAATTTTTTCAAGTTTTTATTCATTTTAATAGTAAATTGTAATATAAAAGTTTTTAAAGATTTTATTTATTTTAATAGAAAAATTTTGGCTAAAAAAGTTTGTCCGTTACACCCATCCGTACTTAGATGCATAACCATAACCGGTCGGTGACGGTCTCGGACTGTGGTTGGATCGGCTGCGAGCCCCGGTCATAGTCCTGTCGAGGACTGTTCAGGTATGAGCATGAAACGTAACAGCGATGGACAAGTGTGTTGCTTGGGTCTAATTGACCGCGGTTATGTGGGATTTCAGACCAGCGGGCACGTGTGCGCAAATGCCTCGAGTAGCTAGGTGTTTGCTTGGCGGAAGATCGAGTCGGATCTACTAAGCTAGTACCTAGCTTACTGTCGGCGAGGGATGCCTATCCGGTCGTAAGACCCAGATCTTCTAGGGATTTCGCCCTAGGATCGCATTTGTGGTTAAGGAAAGACTGAAGTGAAAAGGCCAACTGGTTTGCTCTGAAAAGAGCTGGGTTTGTTAGCCTTGAAAAAGGCTGGTTTGCTGGAACTGGAACTGGAACAAGGTTTGTGTCATCACAGCAAAGGACGAGGCAGGTTGTCTAGCGGCAAAAAGGGCAAACGTTCGGGAAAGGTGATTCGTCCAGAACAGGAATCAGGATCGTCGAGGTTGCCGGCTGGCTGGAACTGTTGTTGTCATCGCAAAACAACTTTCTTATATACACAAAATTTACCGGAAATATTGATTGACGTCAGGCAAAAGTTCGTCAGCGATGATGAAATAGTGGAGAAGGGAAGTTTTGGTTTACGTGGCACAATACGCGTAGCATTCGGCCAAAAGGGAGGAGCTTGGTACTAGATCTCTCTGGAAAGGGTTTGCGTACGTGCGAAAATACGCGTAATGTTCGGAACGTGGAAGGGGTTTTTATGCGTACATGCTTTAATGCACACGGGTGCTCTGCATATGTTCTGAAAAAGGGGTCAAGGCTTTTTGGCTCTGACACCATAACCTTAACATCTCAAAGGTTTTGGATGAAATATAATGCAATGTATTACTTTTTATTTACATAATCTAATCATACTATATCTCGCGGGATGTTCGGCATTTAAGGCACACAAGAGATAATAATAAGTACCACCAAATTCACGTCACGTGATAAGTTTAGGCATATTGAAGGATGAAACATAAATATTTTTGAACATTTAACATAAATCTTGCAAAGAAAATTAACGAACATAAAGAGTTGTTACAAAGAAAAACAGTTAATTCAAAGATCAGATTATCTGATTGGGGAAAAATTACTCACCATTATCTTGAAAAATAAGTAAAACAATATGTTTTTTTACAACAGGGTCAGTATTTTTATTGATATCTTTTAGCAGAATTCTGTATTCATAGTTCTTTTACTAAAAAAAACTCCTGTATAGAAACTTATAAAAATCTTCTGATATAATTATCTTTATAGAAAAAAAGTTAAAAAACGTTTTTTGTGGGTTCATTTTTTCATATTTCATCAAATTAAATAGGGAGTACAGTGTATTTTTCCCAATATATTCACGGAAAATCCTATTTCAAATATATTGACATCAAAAAGTAAGTAAATTATGGAAATTTTTGTGAAAATCGAACCATTAATTGATTTTTTATAGAATTAAAAAAACTTGTCGTAACTTGTTTTTGGCTACGTTAAATTTTAATTGATTTAATGGTGCGAAAATGTAAACATTGTTTTTGTTCATAATTTTCATTATTTCTGTAATTAGAAGAAAAAAAAAAAAGTAATAATCAGGAGTTTTTTTTAATGTTTCTTCTTTTGAATAACAAAAATTTTCAAGATAATATTAACCCTTATACAAGTTTTATTGTGTTAAATATAAGGGTAAATTTCACAGGGCAAATTGGAGGTACCTATTGCATTAGTACCCGTTTTTTTTTTTTTTTATAAAAATAATTCCCCAAATCGTCTAACTATTGGATTTTAATAAAAATTTTGGTATTTAAAGCAATAAAAAAGGATTAGGTTTCTTTCAGAAGACATTTTTCCTCAAAATTCTGAAGACGTGATTGTTAAAAAAACTGTTTTGTTGTCATACCTCCTCCCCTCAGTCAATTTTTTAATTTGAGATTCCCTTAATGAAAGTGAATGTAAATCATTTTTACATGTTTTGAAGATAATTCTATGGAGAATTTTGAAGATAGGGGTGGGCGGTGTAATTACCTTACTGTGTCCCCTTGCGTCAAATAGGAAAACTGTGTTAAGTAAGAAATGTAACCCCTACACCTCATATTGAAATGTCTGCATTCTTAGAAAAAAAAAGCATTTGATATGTGAAACATGGTTATTTCCTATAACTCCAACATAAACAAAGGGGAACCACTCTTGACTGATAAATTATTTATTTATTGATCTACTAGGAAAAAAGAAGATGGTGTTAGGTTTAGGGTTAGTTTAATGGGAAAATAAATAAATAATTTATCCTTTGTTTATGTTGGACTTATAGGAAATAACCTGAAACATTTACCTTTTCATTCTTTTTTTTTAAACAGGAAAGAACAGAGAAGAAGAATCAGGAAGAACACAAGAGAACCAATCATGAATAGCATTTCGTATCTTGTACCATCTCGATTTTTAGCTATCATTTTCCATTTGGTGATTGTTATCATGATTTTACTCTCCAGGGTAAAGATTCATTTTTCTTTCTTTTTTTTTTTTCTTTCTTTCTTTTTTTTTCTTTCTTTCTTTTTAGATTGTTCAGAAAGTAATGTTGCATTTTTAGAAATGAAATAAAGACTTATTCAAATGTTTCAAAAGTTAAATATATTAGTTTGGATTTTTGAGATGAGGCTTGATAATTTGTATTATATAGATTTTTCCGACTGTTGTCCTCATGTTTATTGTTATATACACAATGTTTTGGCTGATGTGCCTTCTAGCCTTCATCAGGTGTTTCTTGTCTAACTTGGGAATCTTCTTGTCAAACTCAGGAATCTTCATGTCGTAAAAAAAAGGCCTCCAATTATGACGAGAAGTTTCCCCAATTTGGACAAGATTATTACTTATCTATAATGAACGTTCTTCTAAGAAAATACAGAGTTGTTTGAAACACACAGTGTGCGCCGGGCCAATCTATGAGTGTAAGTCCTTCTAATCTAAGCAGCAAGGTACTTCTATTTATCATCTCTGTTGGCTGGGGCTTTAGAATACACCGACTGCACCTCTGCAGCCACTTGTTGGCCCTGGGTAGTGACACTTGATTTTTAAGGAATCCTGGTGGCCAAGCAGTCCATAATATGCAACTCACCACTTTGGCCCTTAATTAGGCTAGATGGTCAGTCGGAGAGACCTCCTCCAATCAACCGGCTCATCACTTCAATCCCTAGCACCTATATGATTGTCTCAACCGCATTGCCCTTAGGGCAAGCCCCAACCCTTTTTATCATATATGTGCTAGAAGGCGGTGGCTGAGGGTCTTATTGTCCTGGGTATGATGTTAAACTCTATCTGATGGTGAAGTTCCAATTCTGGAGCTCGGAGTATGTGAAGTGCCTCTTCATCACCATTACTCCCAGGTCCACTCTGACCCTGGGTGGTAGTACCTGTTAGAATCTCTGGGTTAAATAGAAAAAAAATGAGTCTGCCAAAATGTGTTAAAAAAAATTGAAGAATGAATAAAACAAACATCTTCAGCATAAAATGACCCAATGGGTTGACATGACGTAAAACCCAACCAACCAACTTGTATTTATATCAGGTGAAGTCAGCCATTTTTATTCTCTGGCAAAAAGTGTTCCAACTCAAGTGTCAGTAGCGACACTTTATTCATATATGACAATTCATTTAAAAATTAACCTTGTGTCACTTCCTACTCTTGCAGAGGGGTTGGGTAAATACGTACACATACACTGAAGTATTTTTTTTTCCATCAGATTGATACCTAAATACCATTGATTAATCAACTTTGCCAAATTGTACCAAATGTACAAAAGATTATATATTATTATATTAAAATTGTTGACTATATAAAAATTGGATTTATATAAAAAATATTATATATATATATATATTATATATATACTAGCAGGACCTGTGGATATACCACAGTATGATGATTTAATTTTTACATTTGATATGTTAAGAGCTATTGCAATATGGTTCAATATATAAGTATAATAACCTTGATTTAACTCTCTCACTCTTTTTTATTTATTTATTTCTCATCTCTCAATCTTTCTTTCTTATTATATTTTTTCTGTGTAGTATGTCCTTTTCTTCCTTTCTTTGTTTATGATAAAAACGGAATGGTCCATTATTTAGCTAAGGCAACAACACTCATAAGAAATAAGAATTCAATGGATAAGAAACACCAGATAATCAGGATGTTCATTTTTGCCTTTCCTTTTGGACGATTTGGATGGTGTGATTTTTAACCAGAGGGTGTTGCAAGATGATAACGGTTGTACAATTAAGGAACATGAGTATTAATATATACATATTGAGATGTATAAAGATTGTTGATAAAATATATATTTTATATATTATTATACCAAAATGTACAAAATTGCCCGAAATTCTGGCTTTTGTTGTTCTGATGTTTTCTATTATAATTCTCTTACCAAATTTAATTTCTTCTTTTTCCTTTTGTTGATCCAGAATGCCAATGTGGAAAGTTCTTTGATGGTCACATATACGACTGCGGAATATAAACAGGTTGATGTTGAGTAAGTAGTTTATAGTTGATTCACACCAATAAACTTTTCTTTTTTTTTTTTATGAATGGGTCAAATCTTTTTTGTTTTTTGTTTTAATGACAATGTCCTGTTTTTTTTTTTTTTTTTTTTATTGACTAAATCAAAATTTTTCATCAAATGATAATTTGGTCAAATTTTTATGTGACTGGGTTACATATTTTTATGACTAGATCACAATTTTTTTTTTTTTTTTGACTGGGTTGTGTTCTTTTTTTTATATATGACTGAGTCACACTCTTTTTCATAACGAGGTCAGGTTTTATTTTTTACTGAGTTAAATTTTTTTTATGACAATTTTAAAAAAAAATTTTTTTACTAGGTCACATTTTTTTAATATCAAATCAACATTTTTCATCAAATGATTGGGTTAGATTTTTATATGACTGGGTTACATATTTTTATGATTAGGTTACTTTCTTTTTTCTTTTTTTACCGAGTCAAATTTTTTTTCATGATTGGGTCCCTTTCTTTTCTTTTTCTTTTTGACTGGGTTCATTTTTTTCCTGAGTGGATTCATTTTTAAAAGTTTTTTTTTAACTGGTTTCATTTTTTTTTCTTATATTTAAAAACAATTTTTTTAGCATTTATTTTTATACATAAGCATGTCCGCTTCCTATTGTTTGTTACCAGGAAAGTTGTTATTTTTTTTTTTTTTTTTTTTTTTTTTGTTCACCCAGGTTTATCGTCTGTTTATCTTTGACATTGGTACTCTTAGTCTGGGAACTTCTGGGCTTCTTCAGTGGCACAACAATGTTCATCAACTTCCAGAGTCTACTATGTATCCTTTTTCTGTCTGAGAACTAAAATGATTTTGTCATTTCTCTGCCATTGTTTTGCATGCATTTGGGCCAATTTATTGTTTTTTGCAGTGACATAGGGAAAATGAAAGAAAAAAAATTATCCATTCTTCTTTTCTTAAATGAAAAGAATTTCAGGAACATGATTTGATTATTTCATTAGAAATATAAGATTAAATACAAAGAGATATGATTTGATATATAGCTTAGTTGGTAGAGCATCTGCCTAGGGAGCACAAGGTTTCCAGGTTTGATACCGGCCATTGTCAAAGCTTGGATTTGTGCACTAAAGTGGGGAGCTGAGGGTAGGTGTGATGCTCTACCTCAGATACAAAAAAGAATCTCCCTGGTTTAGCGCTATAGGCAACTCTGTTGACTTTACTTCTTTTTTTATTTGTATTTACCCAACCCCTCCCTATGAGCAGGATGTGATGCAAGGTCAATTTTAAGTGGAGTTTAACAGGTTCAAATTCAGAGTTTTCCTTCTCTGAGACTGGTTGCCATACCAAGGTTAAAGAGCCAGTCTGCCATAATATTTACCCATAGCTGGAGGGAGAATAGTTGAATTGTTACCTTTTCCAAGGGTAGTCATTTTCCTGCCCCCATCCCCCCTAGACCAGATTAACATAAAGTCTTTTTAACATGGGGGGGGGGTCATGCACCAAAGTTCATGGAATGGTTTGTGCAAAAAAAAGCATGGTCCTACTGGCATTACTCTTATGGTGCACCTCAAGCACTGGCAATAAACTTGGCCTTGCCCCTTTTAGGCAAGATGGCAGGTGCTGCCTGGGGGGCAGCCTCCTCCTTTCCCAAGGGTATTAGCATTATGTGAAATGCTATCAGCCTCATCCAGGATTTGAACTCAGTTCAGATAGTTAATTTCTTACAATGATAATCATTACACTACAATCCCCTAGTTTATATTTATTGTTCATATTTATAATTCAATTCAAAATTTCTCTTGTCTCATCAGGACCCCATGTTTTACTAGACTAGTAAAACTTGGGTTCCTCATGAGATTCTAATAATTGAAACTGCAGTAGACCCATAATTTTTTCTACAATATTATATGTATATGTATTCATCCATCTTTAGTCCCCACCTCCACAGTTATTCATAGCATTCAGGTGGAGTTTATATGATTTAAATATGAATTATTTTGATTGATTAAAATGAAATCATTTGGTGCCATTATAGTATGTGGCCTACCTTTTTGATTCTCTTATAGTATGTGGCCTACCTCAGTAAGAGTATATTTATAGATATAAGTAGTAGGCAATTTATTAACACTGATTATTTTTCACATGTATTCAATTTTCAAGAAATGCAACTCAGTCATAAGCTATATATAGTAATTAAGAATAATTAAAAAAGAATTTATCCATAATTTACATGAATCAGAGATCTATTTAATTCTAAAATATTCTAAAATTCTGAAATAGGGTTAGCAGATATTATTATAACCTTATGATATGCTTTTTATGGTAGGCCACATGCTATAAGAGAGACATTATTTTGTAGGCCACATTCAAAAGGTAAGCCACATACTATAATGGTACTATTGTGTTAGTATAACATTCAATTCTAAGACTAACAACAACAAGAAAGGAATTAATATATCCTTTAATTCAAACAATTTATTTGCTAGGCATAAAACACAAACAACAATATAAAGTCCTTCCTGTATATAAAGTTGAGTTTAAGGGACTTACCGGCGCGTTGGAGAAGAGTTATTAGGGTGGTTTCCTGGAGCCCCTGAATTCGTTGCCTCGTGGCACCGCGGGTGGATTCTGTCTGACTACCTTTTTGGATATTGCGCCAAAACTCTGGGCTATCACGTGATTGGTAAATCCAATCACAGAGCCTCTCCCTCATTCACTCTATATACAGGAATAACCATTTTACTGACCCAACAGATACTCCCCCCCAAGATGTGGAGCATGTTAGAGGAAAAATACATCAAATATACATGGAAACTGACAGTGGCAAAGAGAATTTAGATAGATTTTTTTTTTTTTTTTTTTTTTTTTAACAATATAAATGTCTGGGATACCGAACATGTCGGTCAGATCTTGTCACTGTCTGCTTTGGTCTATTTGTTACTACTGGCTGTTGAAATGTTATTTGTGGGCTCACATTGAGCCATGCAGTGTCTAAAAAGGCTGGTTTCAATCTATCCAGAGAAATGTTCTGTGCACAATTCTTAATGGATATTGTAAAATATTTCTTATGCCTCTTTAAGATCTTAAAGGGTCCTCTATATGGTGGTTGTAATGAATGTGTTCTGGCAAGGTCCCGCACAAAAACATGTGTACATGTTTCAAATAGTTTTGAAACATATATTGGCTTCTTACATTGTGCAGGAGGGTTGTACGCTATGTTTGCCATCTTAGCTGTCAGGCGATCTACGAAGGAAGTAACGTCCAGGGGTGTCTGTGGAGACTTGCAGAAAAATTGTCCTGGCAATCTGAGTGTGGTGCCATATACCACCTCAGCAGACGAACATTGGATGCCCTCCTTTACTGCAGTACGTAGTCCCAGGAGTACCAAGGGTAAGTTTTCCAGCCAATTTGATTGGTTTAGCATAGCTCTCAAAGCTGACTTTAGACTACGATGAAATCTTTCCACCAAGCCTTTAGATTCGGGGTGATAGGCGGTCGTACGGATTCGTTTGCTCCCCAAAAGTTTCATCAATGCGCCGAATAAATTCGATTCGAATTGCCGACCTCTATCCGTGGTAATTATAGCTGGAATACCGAAACGGGACACCCAACCTGCCATGAACGTTTTCGCTGTAGTATAGGCCTCAATATTAGCCATGGGAAGGACTTCGCACCAACGAGAAAAACGATCAACGCATGTTAACAAGTATGTATACCCTTCGCAAGGAGGTAAAGGACCAGTAATGTCTATGTGTACATGTTCGAAACGTTCATCTGGAGACGGGAAAGGATCAACAGGTGTCCGCGTGTGTCTTCCAACTTTAGCCTTTTGGCACTGTTCACAGGTTTTCGCCCATAGTCGAATATCTGACTTCATTCGAGGCCATACATATCTCTCTGTCATCAGTTTGATGGAAGCATTCGCACCAGGGTGAGATAGATTGTGTAGACTGGAGAAGAAAACACGTTGAAATGACTCGGGAACGAACGGGCGTATTTTCCACGTACTGGTGTCGCACACGATGTCCAGGTCGCTGTTTGGAACACGTATTTTGGACAACTTCAGGGAAGTCGAATTGTCTCGAAGTAGGTTCTGAAGGATCTGGTCTTTGAGCTGCTCCTTCACAAATTCTGTCATGTCTGTGCATGGATCCAAAAAAATTGCGTTAATTGTTCTGGACATAGTATCTGCTGGTATATTTTCGACTCCTTTCAGATGTCTGATGTCAGAGGTGAACTGCAACAGGTAATCCAGATGTCTCACCTCTCTTGGGGAATATTTCTCCGAATTTGACTGGAATGCGCCAACCAGTGGTTTATGGTCGGTGAAAATGTAAAATCGTCTCCCCTCCAGAAAATGCCTGAAGTAACGAACGGCTGCATAAGCGGCATACAGTTCTCTTCCAAAGGTGCTGTATCTCTTCTGGGTACTAGTCAGCTGTTTGGAAAAAAACGAAATAGGTTTCCAAGACTCGGAAACTTTTTGTTGTAAAACTGCCCCAACTCCAACCACACTGGCATCCATTGCCAAACACAACTCTACATCAGGAAGGACATGAGATAATTCAGTAGTTTTTGCTAGAGCTGCTTTGATCTTATTAAATGCAGATAGTGCATCACCTGACACTACTATATCACATTTTTTAATGTTCGTCAACAGGTTAGTAAGGGGTTGGAGGATACTTGCACAGTTAGGTATAAAGCGGCGATAAAAATTCACCATACCTAAGAATTGTCGCAAACTTTTCATATTAGTGGGGACTGGGAATTGCATTATAGCTTCAGTCTTAGTAGGGACGGAGAAATACCAACAACACCTAAATGGTGGCCCAAAAATTCCACTTCGGTCTTGCCGAAGGCACACTTAATTGGATTTATTATAATCCCATATTTTTTAAATCTTTCAAAGATTATGTTAAGGTGGTTCATGTGTTCTTCCACCGAATGACTCGCCACCAGAACGTCGTCTATGTAGGCACATACAAAATCTAAACCATGTGAAACATGATCAATAAACCTTTGGAAGGTTTGACCGGCATTGCAAAGGCCGAATGGTAACCTTACAAATTCAAAAAGTCCAAACGGGGTGGTTATAGCAGTTTTAGGGATGTCTGCTGGTTCTACAGGTAACTGGTTGTACGCCCTAATTAAATCTATTTTTGAAAAAATTGATTTTCCCTGTATAATGGCGGTGACGTCATGAATATGCGGAATTGGGTACCTATCGGGTCTAGTGATAGCATTAAGCGCACGGTAATCACCGCAAGCGCACCATGCACCGTTGCCTTTCGATACTAAATGTAATGCTGAGGCCCAATTACTGCTAGAGGGGCGAATGATACCTAGCTGCGTCATCTGGCTGAACTCCTCTTTCGCGTATTTAAATTTTTCAAGCGGCAACCGCCTGGGTTTTGCATGTACAGGGGGACCATTTGTAACTATGTGATGAGTCACATTGTGACTATGACATTTGTTTTGAAAATTAGGTTTCACAATATCCGGGAAATCCCTGAGAAGTTCTGTGAAACGTGAGTCACACGAAGCGTTTGCTACAGTGGGGCATGGAGCAACAATGTTATGAATTACCCCAGTGCTGCTTAAATTTGTGAGAGGGTCTCTCAGGCAACGTCTTTTTACATCTATTAGCAAACCGTAGTGGTCGATGAAATCAACACCTAAAATCGGTTTGTCTATATCTGCGATAACAAAGCACCAGCCAAATTCTCGTTTTAGCCCCAAGTCCAACGTCATCCATTTCTGGCCGTACGTCTTAATGACAGATTTATTGACTGCTTGCAGGGTTAATTTGTCACTACCCCTAAGCCTGTCTGAATTAGTAGCAGGCAGTAATGATATTTGTGCCCCGCTATCCACCAAAAATTTTAGGCCCGTAGAACGGTTCTGTATATGTAGAAGGCGACTTTTTGTTACCCCACCAGCATACATAGTCGCAGAATGTTGCTGGCTTAAAAGTTTCCCGAATTAGTAAAATTACAGGGTGGGTAACATATCTGTGCTCTGTCACCATATTTTTTATGCATATCGCACATAGAATTTTTATTTTTTTGCGGGCTCTTTTGACGGCCCCTGTCCCTCGGTGCGAAATATCTCCGACTATCCCTGGCTGTAGAATGATTACGCTCACGAACCGGAGAAGCTGGGGCCTTAAAGATGTCTATTAGGGTATCCAACTTCTCGGAAATGTTCAAGCAACATCGCATTACATCTGCCAGGGACTCTGTGTCGTTGCGACTGTCCTTAGGTTGAACACTAGCTACGTGGACGTCTCTCATAGTCACGTCCGCCATTTTGTCTGCGGCTTGTGCTAGCTTTTCTAAAGACTGACCATCACTAACGGCCACCAAAACTTGCTGCCATTTCTCTGGTAGTCGGCTTTAAAAAAATGTGCCTCAATATGGGGTTATCTTTGCTAGTCCCTGCTAATTCTTTTAGCCTCCTTAGGAATTGTGAAGGCTTTTTATCACCCAGTCTTTCCTCAGATAAAAGATGGGCTATTTTAGTTTCGTCATACGCCGCAATTCTATTTAATATTTCCCTTTTTAATTCCTGAAAAGGGTTCGTGATGGTGGGTTTATAATAATATCCCTGACCGGTTTGGATATTTCTGCCGGTAATAATGGGACTGCATGCGAAAATTTTTCTTTCTGCGACGTAATGCCTTTTGCCTCCAGTGAACATTCCAACTGAGCCAAGAACAATTCTGGGTCGAGGGAAATAGACGAGAAATCCATCTTATCTATTTATTTCGGGGTAGCAATGTCTGGTACTGTAACGACTTAGTAGTAAACTAAGTGGGTACGGGCAGGCCCTAAAATGTTGCAGGGATGAAATCTATTTTTTTTTTTTTTTTTTTTTTTTTTTTGGAGGCGAGGGAGCACGCGGTGCGTTTGAGTTTTTCTTTCTTTCTTTCTTTTTTTTTATATCAAAGAATCTTCTGAAAGAATTTTTTTTTGAGGCAACGAAAGAAATATATATGTACTAGCCTAGTATACTATGAAAATTTACACAAGAAATTCTTTGTTCAGTCGGGAGTCACCAATTATTGTGTTAGTATAACATTCAATTCTAAGACTAACAACAACAAGAAAGGAATTAATATATCCTTTAATTCAAACAATTTATTTGCTAGGCATAAAACACAAACAACAATATAAAGTCCTTCCTGTATATAAAGTTGAGTTTAAGGGACTTACCGGCGCGTTGGAGAAGAGTTATTAGGGTGGTTTCCTGGAGCCCCTGAATTCGTTGCCTCGTGGCACCGCGGGTGGATTCTGTCTGACTACCTTTTTGGATATTGCGCCAAAACTCTGGGCTATCACGTGATTGGTAAATCCAATCACAGAGCCTCTCCCTCATTCACTCTATATACAGGAATAACCATTTTACTGACCCAACAGTACCATCTTTTTTTATTTATGTAATTTTATATTTTCAAACAAAATTTTTTCAAAATCTTTTTTTATTTATGTAATTTTTATTTTTATTTTCAATGTTTTTTCATCTAATTTGATATATTCCTTGACCAATATCTACCAGCTACAGTTGCCCATACCTGTGGGTCAGTTTCATCAATATATTTTGTACTTGAGGTGTGGCCTGCCTCTTGGTATTGGTACATCTTTGGATTTTGCAATGGTATACCTGCTTTAACTGAATTTATTTACATGATACAAGTTCATTGTTTTCATCGTGGTTTCTAGCCAGGTAATTTAGGATTAGTTGTTTGGATATAATACCGCATTGCACTAAGTGTCATATGAATCATCAACTTTGTAATTACTTCCAAGAATTATTCGGACAATAGAATGGATTTGCAGAAAGGTTGTGCTACCAACTCTTGTAATGATAATGACTCTTCTCAAAATTATACAAGGTACACATAGAATGGATTTGCAGAAAGGTTGTGCTACCAACAGAAACAATGGGTTTGAATAGTCTGAATAACTCTTGCAATGATAATGACTCTTCTCAATATTATAGAAGCTATCATAAACAAAAAGAATGAGATCAATAGTCTGAACAACTCTTGCAATGATAATGACTCTTCTCAAAATTATAGAAGCTATCATAAACAAAAAGAATGAGATCAATAGTCTGAACAACTCTTGCAATGATAATGACTCTTCTCAAAATTATAGAAGGTAACATAGGCTATAGAATTGGCTGAAAGATTTTACTACTGTGTTTCCCCCCAAATAAGACCTAGCGTGATTTTGCAGGATGATTTTAATATAAGCCCTCTTCTTAAAATAAGACCTAGTTGAGAGTGGCAGACAGATGAAAGAAATAAGCATTCTTCACAATCACATCATGTAATGCAAATACTCGACATCCCCCCAAAATAAACCCATGTCTTATATTTTGGAGTGAAAGTTAATATAAGCCGTGTCTTATTTTTGAGTAAACACGGTAATAACAAAATCAATGAGTTAACATGTTTACCATCCCTGTCAACATATTCTTGAAATCACCCACAAGCGATTAAAAAATGTTCATGTTTTTATGGGAGTCTCTTTATTACAAAAGCAGAATTCCAATAGAAGATTCTAATAATGTGTTGATGAAGCCCATGAAGTTTGGCAGACTTTAAAATCATAATATCATAAAGGAATTTCTATAAAATTTGTATTATTTGAATTTTTCAGGCTAATGTCCTCACCTTTATTGTTATATACATGTTTTTGGGCTGATGTGCCCTCTGGTTTTCTGTAGGTGTTTCTTGTTGAACTCTGGAACCTTCATATCAAGAAATAATCCAAATTATCAAGCCTCATCTCAAAAATTTGGACAAATTGTCCCATAGAATTATTAACATTTTAAAAAAATACTGTATTTATTCTATTTTCAACCTTATTTTTCTGATAACATATTTAACTCTATTATGAATTAGTTATACAAATATTTTCTACTATTTTCTTATTTTTTTATTTATCTAAACATGCACACATCCAGTCTTTATAATTCTCCCAACCTCCTTGATTTTCTTAATTTGTGATATATACACACACATATACACGAACAGTATCAAACCATGAACACCCCTCCTTCTTTCTGGGGGGGGGGGCTTCAAGTTAAACTTCCCTGTTTTCATCATTTTAAATTTTAAGTCTGGGAAAATACCTAATTTAAAACTGATTTTCTCCAAGTGATGGAGTAATCGTAATATCTTCTTATCCTCCTCTCTTGGCTTTGAACCTGGTTGTTGAATCTGATGTTGGGCTGGATGGCATTCTCGCTGTTTGAGTCTGGAACAACTTGGGATTCGCTGGAGGATATCTTGTCTTGTACTGTTTATAGTTTTTAATAACAACACAAGATGTTCTTGTTTTTTTCTCATGAGCTGATTTATCTTATCCCCAGGTCAAAATGCATTTTCTCTCTTCCACAGCTTTGTCCAAACTAACTCTCATTCTCTCTTCACCACCTGTCGACCAATAAGAAATCAACAGGTAGCGTTTTGCTGACTCATCCAAAAAATCTTTCCACTTCATGTAACTTCTTGGATATTTGTTGTTTTTTTTTTCCACCTTATTATATTACACAAATAAATAAAAAAAATCAAGGTCCAGGTGATATCTGAAAAGCTTAAATCTTTCTTCAGTTATGAAAATATTTCTGCTAAAATACCATCTTGATGGTTTAGAATTACTACTGAATTGTGAGTTCAATCCTTGCCAGATGCACCATATTTGTGACACATCCTATCTGTGGAAAACATGTTGAGTAAATACCTACAGCTTAAGCTACAATTTAATCAATTGTCTAAAAATCTGTAGTTACAAAAGGATGTTGTACCTTTGTATATTTCAAAATATGTTCCCCCCAATTTGGCCAAAATTGGTAAAAGAAATTGTCACTTTGAACTTTGTATATATATATATATATATATTATATATATGGCATGCTCTAGCCTGACAATTAAATAGAATTAGGATTTGATTGGTCCTTGCCAGAGCCTGTATACATAAATGAATAAATATTTTTTTCTTTTTAAAACAGTCTTATTTTGTATATTTATTGTGGGCATTTCTTTCCAGGAAACTATCTTATACATGTATTTTTAGAAAAAATATAGAAAAACATGAATATTTTATTATAATCTATACATTCAATGGTTTTTTGTTAAATATAGCTTTTACAACTGTAATTGAGGACTTTGTTTTCCTGTCTCCATTATAAAAAAAAATCTTATATATATATATATATATATATATATATATGGGGGGGGGTAGTGTAAATGAAAAATTGGAGACCAGCAAAGACCAAACTTCAATAAAATTCACACCCATAACCCAGATGGATTTAAACTTTTTATTCCTCATTTCCCATAAGAAAAGCTGAATGAAAATATAAAATGGGTATAAATCAATTATATTTTAAAAAATGATTAGAAAATAAAACAAATTGATAAAAGGGATAAAACATAATAAAAAGATAAATAAAAAAGAAATAAAATGCAAGCAAAATGGATAAAAATAACTTAAAAACAATTTATAAAAAGAATAAAAGATAAAACAAATATATAGAAAATTTTATTTATCTATCTATCTAATAATACTCTTGTCCTTTAATATTCTGACCGTTATCATCTTGCAACACCCTCTGGTTAAAATTGAGACCGTCCAAATTAGCCAAGATAGAATGTAAAAAAAAAAAAAAAAAAAATATATAAATCCTGATTTTTTGGTGTCACTTCATTGCCAAATTCTTATGAGTGTCATCACCTCAGCTAAATAATGGACCATTCTATTTTTATTACAAAGAAAGAAAGGGAAGAAATAGGATATACTACACAGAAAAATATAATAAAGAAAGAAAGAGTAGGGGAAAATAGAGAGGGGGTGAGTGCACACAAGTGATAAGGCTTGTTTCAATTAAAGATCATGAAAAGAAAGAAGAGTGAGAGAGTTAAATTAAGATTACACTTTTTACTTATTGAACTATGTCGCAATAGCTCTTAAGGAAACATATCAAATGTTGTAATAATTAAATTATCATACTGTGGTATATCCACAGGTCCTGCTAGAGTGTGTGTGTGTGTGTGTGTATATTTATTAAGAGTAAGGAAATTAATCTGACGGTATATGTATAAATAAAATGGTATGAAAAACACGTTAAATTGAATTTTTACAACTTTGCATTGCTAATATTTTGATTTCATCAAAAAATCTTTAGCAGAGCATAATGATCATTGTGACCGTTTTAAGATGTGAATGTTTTTAAATCGGATTCTTCAAGAAACAGAATATTGCTTTTTTCCAAAAAGCGTGTATCATGTTCGTTTGCTGCGTCACATATGAACGTGACGCAGCAAACAAACATGATAACAGTGTAACAGTTTTTATAAGAAATATTTCAACTTTGAAAACAGAAAAATTCTTTTTCAAAAAAGAAGTTGTGTATCACGTTCGTGGCTGATTAATAACAGATTTTATCAAGAAAAGAAATGTTTATATTAAATTATTTTAAGTAATTTTTATGGAAAATATGAATGGTGCAACTTTTGGATACTTATTGAAATAATGGGAAATTTTAATTTGTTCATAACTATTTGTCTTAAATGGTTATTGAAAAGGATTTTATGATTTTTATGTACTAATGTCGCTAAATATGGGGACATTAAAAAAGCCTTGTCTTTGAGGGGGATGGTTTGATGTGTGAGAATATGTTATTCTCACACATTACTTCCCTCGCATCCTGGCTGCCACCTGGTAACACAGAGTTCATTTGTAAACTGATTGATGAGAATGTGAATTGAAAATAACATTTGTCACATTGACTATATATTGATCCACAATATACCATTGATATACATGGTTTGAAAATATTTCACTTCCTTTTTTTAAACAATATTTAGAATATATATTTTTATGATAACACAGCATCTACATATACTACTTAACATGTTGACTACATATTGCTACACATATGTACAACTATGTATATTACTGATATATGTAGTATTACATATCTATAGCATTGCAAATATTTCACTGCCTTTTTGTTTTTAAACAATATTTAGAATATATACTTTCATAATAACAGTTATGCTTATACTGGACCATGACAGCCCAAATCCGTTTTGAAAGGAACTGAATTTTGCTTTTCACCGGTTGTAAACAAAACAGCCAGCCGATAAAAACCAGTAACATTTTTATACTAAAATAGTTTGATTTTAATAAAAAAATTTTAAATTATTTATTTCGTGTTGTTAGCATATGTGAAAAATTAATTTTGCACTAAAGATAAACTAATATTGTCATTTAAAAACAAAACAAAAAACAAACTTAAAACGAAAGACATGTTTATTTATTTTCCATGTGCCTCTACAGATAGTTGATATTAAGTATTTATTTAAAAAAAGATTTTGCTAGGGTTAGGGTTAGCTATTATTATAACCTTATAATATACTTTTTATAGCTTTAACTGTTCCTGTGTTAAACGTGTCTAACATTAAAAGTTTTATAATTAAAAAAGAATTGCTATTGAATTAACATAAACATGAAATAAGTAAAGTAAAGTAAAAAAAAAAAAAAAAAAAAAATTGCATTTCGTTTATAGTTTTATAAAAAAAACAAAAAAAAAAAAACAACCATTCATCTAAAAATTGTCTGTTAAACAACCGGATTTTAACAGTTAAAAGCAAAACATTTCCTTTTGAATCTAGGTCTCACCTGGGGTTCTTATTAAAGAAGGTGGAAACGATCAAAAATTATGTTGTAAATGGAACTTTAATTCAAAAAAGTGATAAAATAAAAATAGGAATCTATTCACAGCCAAATATTTCTTAATAAAATATCAAAAAGATTTGTATGAAAATAATTTTCTGAAGGCATTTCCATTTATATTGAGACAATGAATCTTTATTCATTTTCATACTTTTCAGCAAAGCATGTAATCCATAGAATAAGACTTTCCCTTACATTGGTCACAAAATCGGGTGACTCTATAAATCTTATTTCTTACAATTTCGCAATTTTCATTCAATGGATTTGGTTTTGGTTTGTTTTTTTTTTTTTTTTTTTACGGCATATCAACCTCAGTGGGTCATTTAAGGCCGATAAAGTTTGGAAATAAATTCATTCTTAATGGATACACAATTTTTTTTTTAAATAAATTTTTCTATTTAACCCATAGATGGGACCCTAACAGGTACTACCACTTCGGGTCAGAGTGGACCAGGGAGCAATGGTGATGAAGGGGTGATCAACATTCTGTAAACCCCCAAAACAAGAACCTCACTATCAGATAGAGTTTAACATTCTCAGGTCATTAAGACCCTCAGTCACCGCCTTCTAGCACCTACATTATAAAAAGGGATTGGGGCTTGCCATAAGGGCTATAGGTTCGGAACAATTATATAGGTGCTAGGGCTTGACATGACCAGCTGATTGATCAGAGGGGGGCCTCTCTGACTGCCTGTCTAGTCAAAATGGAGTGTTGCACGTCATGGACTGGGTTTCATCTTTAAGCATCAATTTGCCACCCACAGCCAACAAGTGGCTCCCATGGGGCATAGGTGGGGTCTGCATCTTCTACAGCTCTAACACAACTACGTATCAAGAGAACATGGTTCATTGTCCAGCATGTCATGGTCGCCTTTTTTAGATAGTTTGCGAGATGGGAGGTAAATGGCCATGCAATTATTTTTTGTTTGCTGCTTCCATGATTTATACAAAACAGCAAAGTAGCCTCCTTGTGTAGTTTCCATCTAGCTTTTTCTCAAAGCATTTCCTTAATGGTGCAAACATACAGTAGTACTGACACGGCTGTAGTTTTGAAGAATTCTAAGTATTTAACATAAGAACATGGATTATGGTAAATACTTTAGAAAAGCATATGTTGCTTAGAAATCTCTGGTTAGAATGGGCGGTTTTTTTGTACCTGAATGCCAAATGGGAAGTTAAAAAACAAAACAAAAAACGCCCCCCCCCAAAAAAAAAACGAGATAATTTAATATTTTTATTGATTTATACGCATTAAGAACACTTCTTATACATAACGACTGTTGGAAGATATTCTTTTAATAGAATTTTTTTTTTAATCTTATATAAATAGTAAGAGATAAAACTCTAAAAAATCTATGAAAATGAAGATTTCTGGAGCAGAAGTTGGTAAATGATTTTAAATTTGTCAACACTTCAATGCCAAAGATAAGGAGTTTTAAGAGGATTATTTATCTAAGAGTATTAAAAAATAATTTATAGGCATTAATAACACTTTTCAAATACATAAAAACGATGAGTATATTGGAAGATAATATTCTTTAAATATAATCTAGCGAAATAAAGGTTTCGGAGTGGGAGGGGGGTGAAGAATAGAGGACAGAGAACAAATTAAAAAAAAATTTAAAAAAATAAAAAAAATATCAATCCAACAAATTCTTTCTTATACATAAAAACGATAAATGTATTGGAATATTCTTTCAAAACAATATTTTAATCTTATATTTTAATCTTGTAGAATATTAAGAGATAAAACTTAAAAAAAATATGAACTGGGGACAAATTTAAAAAAAAATCTTATATACTAGAAGACAATATCTGGAAAAAAGTTTGACTTCTGATAATTCTTAAATACGTCATGGCGTCTCCGGACAGACAATATCTGGGCTTTAAAAAAATGGTTAACTTCTGATAAGTCTTAAATATTCTAGTCAACACTTCATATACTAGAAGACAATATCTGGATTAAAAGAAAATGGCCGACTTCCACTTGTCAAGTCTTAGATATTCTAGCCGCAAAAAAGAAAAATATTTATTCTATTTCATCAGTTGTAAAGGTCGCCAATTTTTTTTTTTTTTTTTTGTGAAAATGGAGAACGAATTTTAAAAAATTCGTTACTTGATACATCTTATATTCTAGTCGCAAATAAAGAAAAATGAATGTCAATTCTATTACATCAGCCGATCTTTTTCAGTGAAAAGGCCTTGGAAGTTGATTGAGAGGATTTGGAAGCCATTGAGGTTCAATCGGGTAAATACCGGTTCTTTCATTCGTTTGCGAAGCTAAGGTAGCCATTTTCTTTCTCGGTGACAGTCCCATATCAGAAAAGAGAAAGGGGAAAGTCTTTTGAGCACCGTTACGATTTTTGGGTGAAGACAAAGATTCTATTTGACGAATCACGTTTAACCCCTCACTGTTTGCTTGGTACCCCGACTGGCATGAGGTAACTGGGTACAGTAGGTTGTTATCAATGGGTAACGTTAAACCCGGAGTTTGGTAGACAAATTGTCCGAGACGAGACGGGGATACGCCTGTCCCCTCAGCTTGCAGGCGTTGAATGGCGTCTGCAGTCGGACTATAAGGAAGAGTATTATTAATCTCGACATTACCTTGGCTGTTGTAGCCATTAAGCGTTTGATTTGGAGATGCCATACGATTCAAATAATTCCACGCTGCTTGTTCGTTGGGAGTTTGTGGGCAGACAGTTGGACTAGTAGCTGCAATATATTGATAATCGTTGTTAGAATTTATAACAGGAATTTGATAATAAAATTGGTTGTTTTGAGTTGGCAGACGCGGAGATAGGTTGTTTGGTATCAAGGAGCCAATATAGGGTCCAGGTTGCATCAAGCCCTCCTCATACGAAGGATAATATGAACCATCTGTACCATACGCCTGGTGATATTGTCTACAATTTGAAAGGGGTGCTGGATACAAGGGCATTACAGGGTTTCCCAACTGAGAGCAATAAGCACCTTGTGTATTGTTAATTGTAGGAAAGTAATACCCCGGGGCGGTACCGGTGGTTGGTACATAGGACCCCAAGACAGGAAAAAAATGCGTTTGTGCGTTTTGAGGCGTAGCGGGATTTTTTGAATTGCGAGAGTAGCTGCCCGAAACTGACGGAATAGTTCTGGGTGAGTTTGTCGGTGAAGTAACCATTCCTTTGGGGGTGGCCGTCGAGAATCTAGCCAGTCCACCGAAAGCGTTGAAAGTTTGATCTCTGATCGTAACTGGAGATACGGATAGATAAACTGGAGGCAATTGGTTGGTTGCAACTGGAGGCAATCTAGCTGTACGGGCAGTCGTGTATTTCGGCAGAGTCTGGTTTGACCGACTAGCTCTCCGACCACTTTGACACTCTAGACCTGGTATCCCAGATACGATTTTGTGACCGGTAAGAAGTTGTGCCCTTATGGAAGCGGAACTGTTCGCAGTTAGGGGAGAAGGCGAAGCATGAGGGATCAAACCGGGCAGTTTCGGTTCGGGTATGTGCAACTGAGCGCCCTTCAGTTCGCCATCCGATGCCATTCTTCTAAGGAGAAGAGAACTGTTTTTTATCGGCAAAGAGCAGGGCCTGTTCGTTTCTGTCGCCTGTTTGGGCAACCGAGGAGTCTTTCGAGGACTGGAACAAAGATCATCAAGAGTTCGTCGGCATTTGTCGAGTTTACTGTTGTCTACGCTAGCTGGGCGTTTTCTGTGAGTGACTGGACTCAGCGGTGTACCAGCTTCTGGTTTCCCCGAACGGTTTGCGATGACACGTAGTTCTTGTCCTAAAGACCGCCTTCGGGGCTGAAATTTATAAGGTGCTACTGTTCTTGTACGGGTTCGAGATGTCATAGTAGAAAACAACCCGACGGGAGTTTATAATAGTAAGAAAAATGAATTATAGCTCACAAACACGAGCTAATAACAGACTAACTTAAGAGTTCCAATATATATATATTTACCAACTCCTCCACACGAGCAGGCTGTGACACAAATTTCCAATATAGATACGTCTGTAGTCGGAGTAAAAATAAAATCAGGATAACAAGTAAAAATAAATAGGAACGAAACCTTAACAGTTTTTGATTGTCCGGAACAACTAATTTATGTATATATATTTTTTATGTAATAACTTTAACAATCGTTTAAAAATGCTGTAGACTTTTTTTGTTTTGTTTTTTTGACTTGGTTTCTATAGAAGAGTAGCAGCCAAAAAAACTTACAGCATACAGATCCGGATTAGAAATAGTAATCTTTTTCTTAAAACTATTAATCGGTTCTGAGTTAATAAATGGCGGTAAAGTCTATTATATATTTAGGGGGTGTAAATATACTGTCATGCGTTCCGTTTGATTTGTTTTGTTTTGTTTTGTTTTACGGCATATCAACCTCAGTGGGTCATTTAATGTCGATAAAGTTTTGAAATAAAATCATTTTTAATTGATATCAATTTTTTTTATAAACACATTTTTCTATTTAACCCATAGATGGGACCATAACAGGTACTACCACTCCGGGTCAGAGTGGACCAGTGAGCAATGGTGAAGGGGTACTCCTTCCGAGTGGAACGTCATCCCCAGGGCATGTAGACCCTCAGCCACCGCCTTCTAGCACCCATGATAAAAAAGTTTTAGGGCTTGCTATAAGGGCAATAGGGTTTGGGGCAATCATATAGGTGCTAAGGCTTGACGTGACCAGCCGATTGATCGAAGGGGGCCTCTCCGACCGACCGTCTAGCCCAAGAAAGGGCCAAAGTGGAGTGTTGCAGGTCATGGACTGCTCATCCACCAAGATTCCATCCTTAAGCATCACGGGTCGCCACCCACGGCCAACAGGTGGCCCCATTGGGGGAGTCTTACCCCTCTGCAGAGATGCAGTTGGTGCATTCTAACGCCCCAGTCGACAGGGCGGCATGCGTTCCGTAATATCTGAGATACGCTGTAAAAAAAAATCGGACGCTGTGTGAACAGCTACAACAGATCCAGGGTTTGTTTGTTGGTTGGTTGGTTGGTTTGTTGGTTGGTTGGTAGATTTTTTACGGCATGTCAACCCTTGTTGGGTTATTTCATGGCGAAGACGTTTTGTTTTATTCATTCTTGAACATTTTTTTCAAACTCAATTAAAAAAAAACTCATTTATTTATATTTAACCCAGAGATGCGACCCTAACAGGTACTACCATTCCGGGTCAGAGTTGACCTTGGAGTAATGGTGATGAAGGGGTACTCCACATTCCCCAGAGCTCCAAAATTGGAATTTAACATCGGATAAAGTTTAACCCATACCCAGGACATTAAAACCCCCAGCCACCGCCTTGTAGCACATATATGATAAAAGGGTTTGGGGATTTTCTATAAGGGCAATATGGTTGGGACAATCATATAGCTGGTATGAATTGACATGACCAGCCGATTGACTGGAGGGAGCCTCTCTGACCGTCCGTCTAGCCTAAGTAAGGGAGTGTTGCATGACATGGACTATTCAGCCACCAGGGTTTCATCCTTAAGTATCACGGGTCGCCACCCACGGACAACAGGTGGTCCCAGGGGTGTTTTTGTGTATTCTAAAGCCCCACCAACAAGTCTGACATATACAGTGTATACAGTAAAACCATTTAATAGTGCGAGTTTTCAGCTACTACAGAACGTTATTTTTTCACGTAGTTACCACCACTGGCTATGTATTTCTGAAAGCCTAAAAAACTATAAAAATAAATGCTGGTTGGTTGGATTTTATGGCATGTCAACTCTTGTTGGGTTCTTTTATGCCGAAGATGTTTTGTTTTATTCATTCTTGATGGGTATTCAATTTTTATTATTTAAATTCAATTTTTATCTAAACACTTTTTTAGAACTCTTTTTTCTTCTATTTAACCTATAGATGAGACATTAATAGGTACTAGGAGTAATGGTGATGAAATGGTACTCCACCCACCCCCCGGAGCTCCAGAAGAGGCAGTTTAACGTCATACACTCAGACAGCGCCTTGTAGCACATATATGATAAAAAGGGTTGGTGGTTTGTCATTAGAACAATACGGTCGGTACAATGACGTGACCAGCCGATTGATCGAAGGTGGAGACTCTCCGACCGTCCGTCTAACCTAAGTAAGGGTCAAGGTTGGGTGCTGCATGTCATGGACTGCTCAGCCATCAGGATTCCGTACTTAAGCATCACGGGTCACCACCCACGACCAACAGTTGGTCCCATTGGGGGGATTTTATCCCTCTACAGAGGTGCAGTTGGTGTATTCTACTGTAGAAGGGTAAGATACAACCCCAAAAGGGGTGTCCTGGGTATGACACAAAAATGCACCTGATGGCCCCAGTCTTGGAACTCTGGGGAGTGTGAAGTGCCCCTTCGTTGCCATTACTCCCAAGTCCACTTTGACTCGGAGTGGTCGTACCTGTTATGTTTCCATCTATGCATCTAATTATGGTTTCAAGTATTCTATCCAATACTAATAATTTTTGAACATATCTTTTTCATACAAACAAATAATTAGATAAATATAAAGTGCGATAGAACATTGAAAATGTAGTTATCATTGTAATCAAGCTTCGGCATTAAATAACCCATAAAGATTTGGTATGCCGTTAAATAAATGAACCAAACCAAACCAAACCAAACCAAACCATTATACTCATGAAATTAATGAAAGATTGAACATAAAAATTATTTTCACCAATTTATTAATATACATGAAGTATATCTGTATAAAAAAAAACAACAACAAAAAACAAGATTTGGTATTAAATAACCCGCAATTGTTGATATGCCATAAAACACCAACCTATTGGTTGGCTTTTTGCCACATCAAAGCAAAACGTTGTAAAAAAAACTATAGTTGCACCCCCCCCCCAAAAAAAAAAAAAACAAACTATTGACGTCATATAAGTAACAAAATCAAATATTCAGTCAGTGATTGGATAATTCTTTTCAGCAATATTTGCATATTTTATCTAATTCCCCCTCACCTCGCTGACTATATATATATGTATATATATTTATTTAATGGACAGTTGTACAATTTTTTTTTTCACGTGAGGAGAATGGTTGCCTGTGAATAACCGGCCAAGGACTCGACACCCGATCACAAAATAGAAAACTTGGCGATTTTAAGTCTAAGATTAACCCAATGTCTTCAGACGAGATTAAGTTTACCTCTTCTGACGTTGATGGCACTTTTACTTCTAAGATTATTCGGTTTTGGGAAAGCTGTAAATGGATGACATCACTGGTGAGCCGACAAAAGAACAACGTGCCTGCAGAAAATTCAAAGGTTAAAAACTTCTTCCTATCTGGGTGGACCAAGGACTTTCTCAAAGAACACCTCTTCAACAAGACTCGAAACGGCGATGCTTGCACAGAAAATCCGTCTTCGAGATCGAACCCAAAGAAATACGAAAAACCCAGCTGCAAGCCTCCTGCGCTCGGTGAGGTTCACGCTCGTCTCGAATCTTGTGATTCTCGAGTCCCGTTACTTGATCTATCAAGTGACAAACCCCTTGCTAAAGCAGAGAAAGCATCCACGGTTCTTGGAAGAGATCCTAACCATGGCGAGCGGGACCCTAGTCGTTCATCTCTGCCGGTTCCTCTAACCAGTCCCGAATTGACCAACCATGGGCCGCCACGTCACTTCCCGATGTTTTCGTATTCGAAACCTTGTTCAGCCCCAGCCGACAACGACTGGAGAAACTTCAACAGTTACCGATCCTCTTCGCAAGGCAGATGCGCACATCAGAGCCCGTTCCAGCCCGAATGTCTTCGAAGAGGCTCCTATTATCGAACCCAGAGACTACCATCCACCGATAGGATTATGACGACCGAAACTAGTGCCAGAGAGAGGCTACTACAACGAAGTTGCCCATTTCAAACTAACGGATACCCGGATGATTACGTATATAGAAACAACGGTGTTTGTGGCTTAGATAGCATTACCACGAACCACCACACACCTAACCAACCGCTTTTTAAGTATTCTCATCCTCACGGTAATTGTTGTCCGTTTTTGAGGAAGAAACTGGTCAATTGTATCTGTCAGGGAGATTGTTTAAACTCTAATAGTAATATTTGTTCAGCTAACTCCACACATTGCTGTCGATCGCGGTCTCCTCTACCTGCTTATGAATATTCTAACGATACCTATTCTATATATTCTACCGATGACAACTGTCAAACTCTCCTCTCACGAAACCATCTTGATCACCACTGCTTGTGTTATACGCACATCTCCAATGCGGAGGCTCTTCGACGAGAGAGTTGGGACAATCTTAAGCGTAAGGTCCTTCCGTCAAACGAAGAAAGACTTTCGAGACGGGACGTGGGTACGTCTACTGCCGACCTACCCGAAACCGGACACACCCGATTTAATCCAAAGTTTTCTTTGGATAGGGCGTGCGATACGCGAGAACCGATTAGACGACTTGGCACCGGTTTCAAACAAGCGTTAAATTTCCCACAGCAACCGTTTCTACACGGTGCCAGCAAGAATCTCAAAGAAACCTATGAAGTCGTCGACTGGAGCGTTACGTCCCACGATTTCGTGACTGGTCAGGTTTTTCCCCAAGCTAAGATTGGAAACATTTCGGAGTTTTCTAGATTTCGTAATTTTAACAAAAAGCGTTCTGGGAGTTTTCCGTCCACAAACCAATCTTGGACATCAGTTTCAGCTAAAAGGAATGGCAAATGGATACCTGCAAAAAACTTCAAAGATTCGGAGGCATGGAGACTAAATCCTTTCGAATCTCGAAACCCTGAAGAGTTAGAAAGTTTGCCATATTTGCGTTCTGTTCAAGATTTCTACCCTGCAAGTCAGTTGGGAACTCTGACTTCAGATTCTCTAGGACAAAACAAATCTCCTAGCGAAAACTGCCTGTCCTCGAAAGTCCTTGATACCCAGTTAAAGTCTCAAGATATCTGTGGATCTATTTCGAAAGATTCTGGGTCTCGTATGATCTCTGAAGCTCATTTAAACACAAGCAGACGACAGCTTGAAAAAGGCGGCAAAAAACAAACGATCGAAAACTTTTTGCAATCTGTCGAGGGTTGCGCAGATCGGCGTCTTAAAACCGATACTACTTGCAATGGCGCTGCATTTACCAAAAAGACGAAAACAGAAGGCTTTGCTAATTATGGCAGATCTGACCAAAAATCCGTTCCTGATTTAGAAAACGGTGATCTCGAGAAAAAGGGCCGTTTACGCACCTTTAGGTCTTCGAAACCAAAGCCCAAATTCGGAGCGTTCGAAAAACTAGTTCGTTATTTCGCATCTACACCAAAAAAAGCTAACTCTGAAACAGGGCATGCGCAACAGAAGCGCCCCCTGTGCTTATCTAGGGAACTACTGAACAGACCTGACAAGGCCGCGACCTTTACAGACTCTACCGATTTCCCCGGTCTTGCAAACTACACTAAGAACCAAACCTTCACATTGACCGGCGGCTCGGCAAACGCATCAACAGTCTTCAACAATCCATTTCCATCTAATCTGTCTCCGTACACCTCGAGCGAATTTTTCTCCCAGCCAATTCTGGAAAAACCAGATGGACTTCCAGATACCATTCCTGCAAAAAAGTTCTGCCAAAATCCAAGCTTTCTCTTAAAACCGCAACTCACGACCGACTGTGACACTAAATCTCCCCGTAGCCTTGTGCCACTAATCACTATGAACCTGACTAACTCCTCGCAAAAATCCGCTACCCATCTTACTCTTGGCTCCATCACTGCTGGCAGGTCTCAGTCTGGTGTTCGTAACAATTCAAAACAAGTCTCCAACGACATAAAATTCCATAGATCTTCGTCCACTAGATTTTCAATACAAGGTGATTTTAAAATCAGCGAGGAAGGGGAGATAACCGATTTCTCGAATTCTGACAACGAAGTTTTTGAGCCTTAGTTAACTCTCTACACAACTACATACCTGTACAACATCTGGACCCTTTCGTATCTACATGTCGGTTGTCGAAAGAAAAAGTTGATACTTCCTACTGATGTTCCAAATTTATTTAATAGACACCGTAGACATTGTGCAAAAGAAAGATTCCTTTTAATTGCACTGGCTTGCGATGTTTTCAAAGTCGATAGCTGATTTTAAGGGTTTATTTATTTATTTACACGTTGAATCCAAAAATCATACTCCTTTTTCTAACCAGATCAAATTTTTAAGATACAAGCTCTTGCTTGAAATGTATTGAATAGTATTATAACTCTACTTGTGACAAGAATCCAAACTTTTGAATAAGTGTTATGTACAACTTTTTGTGAAACATTTAAGCACATCTTAAAAACCAGACTTGACCAAACAAAATGAAGGGATATATCGATCATATCACTTTGTAAAACTTTTGATATTTAGAAATTTTTTTTAACGCATGCCAGTTTTCTTTCAATAGAAATGTAAACAATACACATGGTGCGTCTTGTACAAAGATAGTTTAAAAAAAAAGGGAGCAGTATAATTAGTGTTGCCTATCTGACCGGCAATTGTGAAGAGGAAGAATGCAATATAGGATCTTTGATTCCCTTAACCATTCCCTCTGCATTTTAGTCTGCAGTGAATTCTAAGGTTCAGCAGTAACTGATAAGTGATATCTATAAAATCAAAATTATTATAATGGATCGATATTGTGGTCGTAATTCAATTCAATTAGAAATACATTTCTAATAAAGTATGACTGATCGTAACACCCTTTCTTCCCCCTCAAATGCTATAGATGCCATCATCACCCTGGTTTCTTTCAAAGGACCCCCACCCCAAACTAAATCTACCTTTTCATTTGTTGGAGGCCTCTTTCGCATAAAAGTAACCTCATAACTCGGCGATTAAGATACTTATAAAAAGTTGACATATTTGGAAAAAAAAGTTGTTTTTTTTTTTTTTAAATTTTTTTTACACTAAAACCTTTTAAAAATATCTATACATTTCTTGAATGCTGTATTAAATCTTTAATTTCTTGTATAATGATCTTAAACTTTCGAAAGTTTTTCTAACTTTCTTACGATTTTGTTGTCGCCAAAAATACCATTGTTCGATTTTTGACTTGATATTATCAAAACCTCCATTTTGAACTCGTTTTTTTTTCTTTTTACTTTCAATATTGTACAGTAACTTTATTAATTAGGATCAACTCCTAAACTATATTTGATGGTGAGGCTTCAATTCGTGTGGCCTTGGGAGTGTGTAGTACCTCCCTTTATTACCATTACTTCCTGATCAACTCTGACCTGGAGTGGTTGGACCTCTATAGGTCAAATAGCTCTTTGAAAATGATTAGTATTCGATTGAGCCTTGTTGGGGGGGGGCCCTTTAAACAATTATTCAAAAATGTAAATATTAACATTAACATCTATGCATGAAATAAGCTGAGACGGATTTAACATTTTGTTAAAATATACAATTCAAAATGTCCTATACGACACCGTGTTAAATCACATTGAATTTGTATTGAACTGTGAGTGGGCACCCCTTAAACAAGTGTAAATATGAACGAAATTCCCTAACCTGTATGCATAAAATAAACATGGGCGGGTTGACCTGCTATAAAATATTTTTCACTATGCACTATACGACATTTGCGTTGAATTTGTATTCAATTGAGCCATGTGTGATGATCCCTTAAACAACTACACAAAACACTGTAAATATTCCCCAACCTCTAGGCATAAAATAACCCTAGACGGATTGTCCATGTCGTTAAATTATTTTCCACAATACACCATACGACATTGTGTTAAATTGCGGCGAATCAGGAGATCTGCTCGTTGACATTGTCCAAAAGAATGCTACGGCGGCCATTTTGCATTTTAGTTTTTATCATTTTTTTATTTTTTATTTATTTTTTTTACTGATCACACAAAAATGAAAACTTATGAAAGAATTTAATCCTTTAATTTATAAAAAAAAAAAATCCTAGGTGTGACCATATTTGATTTAATTCGAATATGAATGTAATTTGTTTTAAACCCAACTTTTCTTATTTTTATCGTTTTTTTTTTCTTTAATTCATCGGAATGTAAGCGAATTGTTTTGAGTATAAAATTGTCTTAACTGTTTCAGGAATTTTCATATTTGAAAATTGGTTTAATTCTTTTTATTTGTATATTATCAGATGTATAATTTAAAATTCTATTTGAGATGAATCCATTTAAAGATTAACTGACCCCTTGATTCAATAAATTCGAATATAACGAATTTAAATCTCTCCCCTCAAGAATAATCGTATGGACAGATAGCTATTGGCTTTTTTTTTTTTTCTAAATTATAAAAATTATTTTATCTAAAATTTTAGAAAGGCTTACCAACCATAAAAAAATACGGAAGATAGGGATAAAATAAATTTTTAAAACCAAGAGTTAATTTTTTACCTTCTTTTACTACCCAAGACAACTACGTTTTTCTTGGATATTTAACTTTTTTTAAACTAATATAATGAAAGAACAATGACCGCATGGCGCGTTTTTTGGGGTGGGGTGCGTATAACTCTTATAGACATTACGTTCCTTGAATATGCTTTTCTGGTTATTTTTGTCAGGGTGAACCTGGGAGTAACGGTGATACTATATAAAAATGGATTAGTGGGAAGCGTATGGTGGTGAAGAAAAAACACAGGTTTTAGATTTCAACAAATGGTATCAAAAACGTATAAGGTTGTGTTGGAAGTGATGTTGTAAGCAAAAAGTCTGTTTCATGGTCAAGTCATTGTG
This sequence comes from Doryteuthis pealeii, assembly GCA_023376005.1. Classification (NCBI taxonomy): domain Eukaryota; kingdom Metazoa; phylum Mollusca; class Cephalopoda; order Myopsida; family Loliginidae; genus Doryteuthis; species Doryteuthis pealeii. The sequence continues at coordinate 40,149,704 of CM042178.1, forward strand.
GTGGCAGTGATCTAATGCAGAAAGTCTGATGTTCAGTGGTCGAGGTGTTGGTAGTGATGTTTGGTTGGTAGGAAGTTGATGGCTGGCGACTGTTGACAGCAGTCAATTTGATAGTTGTTTGCCCCTTTAAAACTTTGTCGGCCGATCAGGTTAGGAGGGTGAAAGAATGTCAGCTGTCTTGAATGTAGCGTTTCGCGTTCGAGCGTCCACTTCCTGTGTTCTCGTCACTGTTCCCTTTGAAAGTCAGGTTTATACACATTTTCGGATCGAAGGATAGGATCAACTTTAACTTTCTTCATTTTAACTGCGAAAGTCACGGATTTCTAATTTTATCTTGATACATTGTTTTCAAGATTTGCACACGAGTTTTTTTTTTTTCATTTAGTTAAAAGCCACGGATCTGTCAACATCCGGTGGGTGAACAGGTTAGCATTTTGTATTGTGGTGTGTGGGCGTATTGAGTTTGATTTTTTTTTTTGTGAATCGGGAGATATCTTTATTTGTGATAAAGGGGCACTCCACATTCCCCAGAGTTCAAGAACTGGAACTTCACCTCCTAGAAGCCATTGACGACATAACCAGGCCTCTAAGACCCTCAGCCACCGTCTTCTAGCACATGTATGATAAATAGGGTTTGCCATAAGATAATTGCTACAACTGTATCAAGATCTGGTAAGTTATTAAATATTTAGTGTGCTATTTCATCCAGTAAATATCCCCATTTTGAGCAATTATGGCTTGGACCAAACTTGTATTCTTTGACATCATTTAAGCAGATTCGTTTTTTTTTTTTTATCTGAACTTTCAATATTTCGAACTTACATAAAATATCCACAGAAAGTGATGTTAATGCACGTATAGGGAAGGCATGATCTGCCATAGACAGATCATCAGTCATATGGAAATCTGATCTCACAAGTTAAAGTGACAATTTTTCCAGGCCTTAGTTGTGTCAGTGCTACTGTACAGCTGCACCACTTGGACCCTAACAAAGTGCCTATAAAATACGCTATATGGGAGTTGCACAAGAATGCTGTATGCTGTCTTAAGTTGTGGAAACACCCTACAAGAAAGCAGCTGTACGGCCACCTATCACACAAACCAAGTGAGAACAAGACATATTGGACACTGCTGGATGAATTCATAAGTTATGTCCTATGGAAACCAGCACGTGGGCTGTCCAGTAAAGACCTATATTGACCAGCTCTTTGCAGATACTGGATGCCGTGCAGAGCACCTGCCAAGAGCAATGAATGATAGGGACAGTTGGCAAGAGATTGTCATGGATATCTGTGCTGCTGGTGTGACATGATGAAGTATGGCTAAACTAGTGTCCCTTGTTAATAATTTCATTTTTTCCCTTACTTTCCTCTCCTTATTTTTTCCAAAATTAGTCAGCCCATCTAGCCCAAATAAGGACCAAAGTAGTCTTGCATATCATGGACTGCTCAACCACCAAGATTCAATCCTTAAGCATCATGGTTTGCCACCCACAGCTAACAGGTGGCCCCATTGGGAAGATTTTACCCCTCAGCAGAGGTGCAGTCGGTAATTCATCTTCCCCAGCCAATGGGGCAAATTCAATGTAGTTCAATCAGCAAAAGTATAATAAAGAAAGAGAGTAGGAAAAGAGAGATGGGGTGATTGCACAGAAGTGATAACACTAATCTGTTTCAATTGAACATGATGAAAAGGAAAAAAAAAAAGTGAGAGAGAGTTAAATTAAGATTATTATACTTTTTACATTTTGAACTATTTTGCAATAGATCTTAAACATATCAAACATAATAATTAAATTATCATACTGTGGTATATCCACAACCAAACAGCGTGTCTACAAAGCGTGCATTCTCAGTACTCTCTTATACAGGAACACATAAGGAGAGACAACAGCATCTCCAGCAAGCATCACTGTTTGTTTGCAATCACCATACCAGAGATTGCCATTCAAAAACTGGTCTGTTCAGCCACTTGTGCAGTTGCAGATTTTTTAAAAAGTGGACACTACGCAATTGTCTTCAGTAGACAGAAGGATGCCAACAACATAAAAGTATATCTACAGGTCCTGCTAGTAAATAAATAAAATATATAAATAAAAAGGACAGAGACAAATTTGAGAAAATAGACAATTTATTCAAATAAACACACACCCATGCCAAATGTATTCAGAGGTGATTAAAAACAAACAGAAAAAAGAACAAAAAAAAAACTATACTGAGTGAAGCTTGTATTTACCAATGAAAGAAATGAACAATGATTAATTTTATTTAAAATAGTCCTCTTGACGTCTGGTTTCCAGTCAACGATAGTGGATAAATCTTTTATTCTTTTTGAATCTATTCCACTGAATTATCAATTGGTTGAAGCACCTCCTAGTTGCTCAGCCGTGCACACATCCAGACAGTAATCTAGGCATCTAGACATCATCACTTTATTATAAGTTGCTTAATTATGCACATATCTCCATTTAAATTTTAAATTTAAAAAAAAAAATTCACACTTTAGTTTCGATATTTTTTTATCCCACTTTATATTATGAAAAAGATTTTTCAATTAATACTTTTTGTCTTCATTTTTCTGAAAGACAATTTTTCCATTTGATATAATAAAAAATCATATCAAAAGAAAACAAAGTTTTCACTCTTATAAATCCAAGTGAATAAACCATAAAAAGAATTTATTGTATACGTCTATGCAGAAAATGAAAAAACCAAAGTATATCAAAAAGATAAATTTATTTTAGATGGCGCAGTCAATGTTAAAACATTTCATTATTTTTAAATCTACATTAGAATGAAAAAAATGTTGTCTAAACCAGGTATGTCAAACATGCATATCACAGGTCATATGTGGCTTTCAACAAGCACAGTTGCGGCCCGCACACAGACTGCACTTTCATACAGTGCTATAACTGTACCTTGAAAAAGTTTTCCAAAAATTCCTGGGTGGAAACGGCCATTCATTTTCATTAGGGCAATATGTTGTTATCAACACATTGTCTCTCACACCTTCTTTTGAGTTGGGGAAGGAGGAGGCTAACTCAGTCAATGAAAGGGAGTGAGTCTTTTCCCTTGCCTTCTGCTTTCAATCAACACATGACTATAATTGACAGTGACACTTGTACTTTTTATTATTTGAACTTGGTCAGTAATATTCTTTTTTTCCTTTCTTTTTAACAAAAATGTTTTTTTTAGTTATGTATTCAATGGCATTTAGTTGATAATAAAGAAATTAATGATAGCAATCATCACTTTGTTCTATTGATGTAGAAGAAAGGATTTAAAGACTTAGTTGTCATGTGTATCCCTCATGACAGGCATATGTAATCCATGCGGCCCTCATGACAGACATATGTAATCCATGCGGCCCTCATGACAGACATATGTAATCCATGTGGCCCTCATGACAGACATATGTAATCCATGCGGCCCTCATGACAAACATATGTAATCCATGCGGCCCTAGTGGGGTACTCAGTTTAAACAGTAATGGAAATCTTTTCAAAATGAAATTAGAGATAAGAAAGTATTATAGAAAAGATTTTCTTTTTTTTTCATTAAGTGTTATTATTATCATTATTTTTAAAATTTTAAAAAAAGTTGACATGATTGGTAATCGAAAGAATATTTGAATTTTCTTAAAGAAATATAGATATGTAAATTAAAAAGAAGAAAAAGACTAATTAATCCATATGTAATTAAGTTAGGTTTAAAAAATTATAGTTGACCATATGTTTATTATTATAATCTACATTCTCATAGCTTGATATTATGTATATAAGTGAATTAAATGTGAGAATACTGTGTTTCCCTGAAAATAAGACCTACCTGCAAAATAAGACCTAGTGAGATTTTTCAGGATTTCTGTTTCTGTGACGGCATTCAACCTGGGTTAGTTGAGCCGGCTCCATCCAACAAATTCATCAGTGGTGAATTCATGGAAGGATTTTTCAGGATGATTTTAAAATAAGCCCTAGTTGAGAGCGGCAGAATTTTGGAATCCACTGACTTGCAGAACAATAACAGTCAAGAGGATAATAATATGATTATTTTTGAATGAATTGTCGTTAATGAGTTTGTGAATAAAAGAACATGTCAATAGTAAATAAATGTAGATTGTTTTTCATAATTTTTTGTATATTTGTAAATTTCATCATTTTCTACTTCTTAATGTTGTTTTCCAATACATGAATAATAAGACATCCCTTGAAAATAAGCCCTAGTGTTATATTTCTGAGTGAAAATTAAGCTGTGTCTTATTTTCGGGGAAACAGTATATTGATAGAAATAAATTCATGTGTATTAGTAAAATGGTGATTGACCCTCCCATTCAGAGTGGACCTGGGAGTAATTATAGAATTGGAATAAATTTGATTGACAAGAATAAAAGGAGTGTGTGAATCTACACAGAGAAAAATACACAGATACACTCACATACGCAGTGGAAATATGCTTTGTGTAATGGTTATTGTCATAGGAAATGTGCTAATGCCCTTGGGAAAGGCATGAATCCAACTATTCTCCCTCTAGCTATGGGTAAATAGTAGGTCAAACTGGATTCTTTAGCCTTGGTTAGGCAACCAATCTAGGAGAAGGAAAACTTTGAATTCATACTTTACTTTACTTAAAAATTGACCTTATGTCCCATCCTGCCCATGGTGGAGGGGTTGCGTTTCACTTCACACTAATGTCATTGGGAAAGGCATGAATCCATTCCCCTAGCTGTGGGAAAATAGTAGGCCAAACTGGGTTCTTTAGCCATGGTTAGGCAACTAGTCTAGGAGAAGGAAAACTGAATTCAAATTAACCTTATGTTACATTCTTCTTATGGCAGATTAATTTTAACAGCATGCCAACCCATCTAGGGTTATTTTATGTCTAGAGGTTAGGGAATCATGTTCACTATACATTCATATTTACAAAAAAACAAACAAAAACCCAGAGATTAGGCACCTACTGTAGTGCAATGGTTAAAAAATTATTCGGTGCACAAGAGTAGTGAGTCTGATCCTCACTGGGTGGTAATATTAGATAGGGAGTCCACTTTGTGGGTGAGGTAGTTGGTGACTGATGCCAGGTAAGATAAGAGGCACAATTTCAAATGCTAATTTTCAAAGCAGGCACAATTTGTCAACGTTTTTTTCCCCTGTTGATGTCAAGATGGCTACTGGTTTACAAAAGAATATTTTTTTTATCCACACTCACGTGACTAAATCAATTAAATGATTTAGTCATGTGAGTGTGGATAAGATAATTTGGCTTGTTTAGGCAACCAGTCTAGGAGAAAGAAAACTCTAAATTCAATCCTGTTAAACTCTGCCTAAGAAATTGACAGTGTGTTAGGAACATACTGGTATTGGCTAAGTGGAAACTATGGCATAGAATCATTTTTGAAAGACTCGGAAAATGAGTTGGGGGGGGGGTGAGTAGGCATTGTCTCAATGCATGCATTGGATGATAACCAGAAAATCCCATTTTGAGGAGTTGGGGGGCTGTGCCCTTATCAAACACCCCAGGGTTTCAATATTTCCAATTTTAGATTATCTTCATTATCACTCATATCCATGTGAAAGGACTTCAAAACAACGTGTACACAATTCATTAGGAGAATCGGCTATGGATCGTCGACATCGAGCACAAGAATGCTTTTCCGAAGGTAAGATGATCAGGGTAAACTTTTCGTCATTTGTACTCCCGTCTGAAAATAATTAAAAAAAAAACAAAACAAATAAAAATACAAAAATAAATAAGTAAAGAAAAACATAAACATTAACAACTTGATTGCCATTTTTATGAAAATAAAAAAAAACTAGCTAAGTTACTAGTCATTGCTCGGGATTTAAATCTCTTATCTATATTTATATATAATTAATAAAAATTATTTTTCTATATATATTTTTTCATTATCTTCTATTCTTTATATATTCTTGTTGTTATGTTGTTTATTTTTCTAATTTTTATTGTTTGTAAATTTTCTTTTATTTGATTTTTATTATGTTTTATCCTTTATTAATTTAGTATTATCTGTGTTATTCGGACTATTGTCCTCATCTTCATTGTTATCTGTACAACGTTATGTGCCCTCTGGCCTTTTTCAGGTATTTCTTGTTGGACTCGGGAACCTTCTTATTGTAATCAGCAGCCATCACGGAATTTTGAACCTAACCCTATATTCAATCCACGGGAGTATCCTGTTCTCATTCCGCTAACCATAGCTGGGGTAGAGGTGTTAAGCTGTGTTAATTATTATTCTATGTTACTGCTGCCCTTGGCCAGGATTAAACCTGCAGTCTAGAGATAACTGTCACTTAGAACTGTCTTAACCTAACTCTAATGAGTCTGAGTCCGAGAAGGTTCCCAAGTCCGACATGAAATACCTGAAGAAGGCCGGAGGGTACATCAGCCGAAACGTTGTACAGATAACAATGAAGATAGGGACAATAGTCCAAATAATGCAGATAATACTAATCATCAAGCCTTATCTCGAAAATTCAGAGAAATACTTTATCAATTGGTTTTATTTTTTAATCATTCTTTAAAATCAATTTTTTAATATATTATTTATTTATACCCTTATTATATTTTTATTCAGTTTTTCTTATGGAAAATGAGGGGTAAAAAGTTTTTTTTAACCCACCTCTCGGACAAAAACAGGGTGTGGATTTTATGGAACTTTAGTCTTAGCTAGTCTCCATCAATTTTCCTTTATAAAAGGACATGCAGTTGGTCATTGTACAAATTACATTACCCAGGGTGTTTGGATAAATATATTTCATTTCATAATTCAGAAATTATGCCTATTTACAAAATTTTAGCAAATTACAATCATATTAAGACATTGTAAATGTTGGTTAACCACCTCTCCTCATACTCAAAATTTGCAGTTTCTATAACTTGTTTTTTTTTAGGTAATCTGATCTGTGCGGTAAAGTGCAGAGCTAACGGTAGGTGTAGCACTCTGCCTCTGCAAAAACATTCTCTCTGGTCTAGTGCTAGCGAAAAAGGGAATAAACTCCCTTGCTGTTTGGCTGATACCAACAATAGGCCACTCCACAAACTTTACTTTTACTTATTTGTAAAATTACCAAAAGCAAAAAATAAAGAAAAAAAAAACTTCCTTAAATTTTGTTGATTGGTTGGTTGGTTGGAATTTACAGCATGTCAACTCTTATGCTGAAAACATTTTATTTTATTCATTCTTGTTATGTATTCAATTTTTTTAACGTTTTTTTCAAACTCATTTTTTTCTAATTAACCATAGATGGGACCCTAACAGGTACTACCATTCTGAGTCAGAGTGGACCTGGCAGTAATGGCAATGAAGGAGTACTCCACACTCTCCAGAGCTCCAGAATTGAAACTTCACTATTAGATGCAGTTTAATGTCATACCCAAGACACCTTAAATCTTGTTAAATGCATTTAAATCAATTATCCTATTGTGCCATATCACTTACCTTTGAGATACACTGGACATTTAGCTGTAGCTATTTCAGCATCATCTATAACTGAGTTACATTTGTGGCTTGTCACATTAACTTGTGATGCTTGTAAAATCTCTACCAATGGAGAATTTGTTGATTGCTCAGTGGGTTGCAACATCTACAAAATAAATAAATGATTATGTGACACCAATGTAGAAAAATGATCTTTATTAATCTATATATGAATATAGATTTATTTTTAACTTTTTAAATCCTGGGCAATGCCATGTAGCTCTGCAATATATATATATATATATATATTATATATATATATACTAGAAAGAAACGTGACCCGTTGGGTCACCCATTGAGCCCGGTTTTAGATTGTTGGAAAAATCACATGATGAAATGATTTCATTAATTTAAAGTTCACCCAAACTGTCCAAATAAGTTATTTAAACTGGAGTAAACATTTTCATTTGACCAAAGGAAAAAACAAGGGAAGAGTCACTTAGTTAATTTCTAATTACAGGTAATTAAGATTTTAATCATGGATATCTATGACAATCTCTCGCCAACCTTACCCTATCATTCATTGCTCTCAGGAGGTCCTCTGTACAGCATTCAAAGTCTGCTCAGAGTTGGTCAATGTATGTCTTTGCTCACATGTTCACACTGGCGTGCTGATTTCCATAGAAAAATTTATCTTAAGAGTTTGTCCTAAATCCTCCAGCATGTCTTGTTCATCTTGCTCGGATGGTTTGTGTGATAAGTGGCAAGTGGCTATACAGCTGCTTTCTCGTGGAGTATTGCTTCCACAACTTGTTTAAAATTACATGCATTCTTGAGCAGTTCCCATCTAGCTTACTCTAGGCTAGGTTAGTGTCCAAGTGGTGCAATCGTACAGTAGCAACAATACAACTATGGCTTGGAATAAAACTTTTTTCACTTAAAGGTGGGGGGAATTAACGTTTGCTCATTTGAATGAAATTCCGTAATTTTTTAAATATCTAAAAAAACTCAGTAACTACCTTTATTCAACATGAAATATTTTAAATTGAATATTTATCTAATCTATTGAGAAAAAAAGTAGGCTTAATAATCATGTTAACTAATACATATTATCCGAATTTTTATATATTCGTTTTTTTTTTGGGGGGGGGGTTCTATTAACAATTGTTCTCATTTATTTATAGCAGACTATAAACAGAATTACTGGAAGCCAAATAATAAAAAATATTGGTTTCAGCTCTTGTTTTTCTTAAAGATGATTGTGCTACAGTTTTTTAGGGTAATTAACTTAAACAGAAAAAACGCCTTTTGGGACGAATTTAATTGTCTAAAAGAATATTAAAAATATTAGGTATTTAAATTTATTTATTTATTTATTTTTTTTTTTACTGGTGTCCATGATGTTACTACTTTTCGACTAAAACAAAAATCTGACCTTAAATAATGAATTTAAATAATTTTGATTCGTTTTTAAATTGAAAAGCCAACATTTTCGTGCATATCGCATAAATGCGTTCTGGCCTCCTGGCCTAAAAAATAAACTAAGGGGTTCCTGCTCAAAATCCGACCCGTACTACTAATGAACTCCCTGTTTGAAGGCATTTTTCCCGAAAAGTTGATGCGATATGAAAGCGATATTTTGCGCATTAGGTCTTTTTACAAGTAAATGTACATATTTTACCTCCCCCTCTTTAAAATATTTTTTTTACCGGTTTGAAGGCGTTTTTATAGACATAACTTTTTATGGGGATTTTTTTTTTTGTCAACAAGCAAATGTATACACTGCCTTTTGAAATCTTTTTATTTTTTTCGGTATTTTAATTTTATTTTAATTCAAAACATGAATTTTGCCGAGATTCGCCAATAAGTTGAGTTGAAATAATTCTCTTATTTAGATTATTTAAAAAGCAAGTTTACTAATTAAATCAGACAGGTTTTCCGATTTTTTATATATATTTTACAAACGGTTGTTCGCATTTATTTACAGCAGACTACGGTAGAATATTCGGCTAGGAGCCTCACGGTTCCTGGCCCTCACCAGCTCAGCGTATGAGTAGCTCAGGGATTTGTGTAGTAAAGTAATGAGCCGATGGTAGGTGTGGCACTCGGCCTATGACGCCAAGAAAACAATCTCCTTGGTCTAGCGTTAGTGAAAAGTGGATAGACTCCCTCGCAGTCCGGATGATACCGACTTCAAGACACCGACTTTACTTTAAAAAAATTACTGGACAAATAAAAGTCGCGTCAGCTGCAATTTTTAAAAAAAGTTTAGGGGTTTGGGGTTGGTGCTTGAAAAATCATAGCTCACACAGCTATGATTTTTCTATAAAAAAAAAAAAAAAAAAACACCAGCGTGCTTCAATTAGGAATTAATACGGATATCATAGTCGCAGCAGAAACACCAAAAAAGGAATATTGAGATTGAGGATAAGCCAATTTAATAAAAATTAAATACTTATGTTCTTAAAAGTATAAGTAAATGAAATTATTTGGAAGCATAGAATTGGATTTATTGTTTTGTATTATAAACTGTATAAAAGAAATCTAAAAAAGTAAGTTATGAAAAGTGTATTGCGTTTCTTCCTTCAATATGGCGTAAACTAATGACGTGACATTTTGATCGTACCATAAAATAAAGTATTTTTTTAAAATTAAAAATGGCCTGACATTTTTTAATTAAAATATAAAAGAATCTAAAGCTTCAGATTTTTATTTATGCTTGTTTAATATCTTGTTTTTAGTTAAAAAAAAAAAAGCATATCTAAATATTGTTTTTTTTATTTGTTGGAAAGGTATATATTAAAATAAAATGAAGACTTTACCAGATTGAAGGCATTTTATCGACAATTTTTAAGCCAGATGTGCATCAAGTAAATGTAAATATTTTTGTAAATACCCCCCCCCCCCATACTACAAAGAAGGAGGAGGGTTAAAATATTTACATTTACTTGTCCAAAAAAGACAAGAGTGAGTAAAATATCGCATTAACTTTTCGGAAGCACCGATTTTTTTCATCAGGCACCACTTCAGATTGGGGAATTCATTCGTAAGTGGGGTTGTTTTATCAACGCCTAGATTTTTTCTAAGGCGGGAGGCATTTCTGCGAATAGCCCCAATATTTTACATCCCTCAAAATATAAAAGGGGAGGGTGGGTAAAGTTGAATGATATAAAAAAAAATCAGCAAGATTGGAAATACAATAACTGATGCATTTAAAAATGCATTCATTGATTAATCAAGATTGAAAATTATTAAAATCGGAGAATTACCAGATTTGTCAATTTTTATTCAATCGGGTGGCGGTGGGTAGATGCGTTTTGTAAAATAGACATTTTGCCATTTTTGCAGCGCGTAGTATAAAGTGTATTAAAAATGAATTACATGTTTAATGTGTAAAGACAAAAAAGGGGCATATCGCATGAAATTACGCCCTAAAACACTAAAACGTATCGAGGAAACTTTTCGGAAGGTACTTCCGCAAAGTTTCCTCGATACGTAAATATTTTAACGAGAAAGTACGGGTGGGTTTTAAAAATCACATTAACCACTCAGAAAAACGCCTTAAAGAAAAGAAGAAAAAGAAAAGAAAAAAAAAAAAAAAAAAAAGGAGTTGATTAGTATCATGGGCTGTATTTTCAGTGTTTGATGTTTTTTTTTTTAGGAAAAAAATTGACTCGAACAGAGCTAAAAAAAAAATTTAACTACAGTGAAGTTATGAGTTAAACTCTTCCAAAAGAAATTTTAGCCCGATTAACACAGTAATAGCGAGCTACGAACACTTACCACAAAAAACAAAAGAAATTGAAAAAAAAAAAAAGGAATTGAAAAAAAAAAAGGAATTGAAAAAAAGAAAAAGGAAATTAAAAAAAAAAAAACGAAAAGAAATTAAAATAAAGAAAAAAAAAAAAAAAATGCGGTTAGCCCGACCAAGACCTCTTTCTATACCGAGACGGGCAGCAAAAACATACCCTTTTTTATATCTACTGGTTTCTTGGACGGGTGAGTCCAATACATGTCAATGGGGGTTACGACACCACCTGCTAGCCCCAATCAATTTTAACATAGTTAATTGTCTCTAACACAATAACTCTCCGTTTTCACTCTCATTCTTACTCATACATAGAGAGGGTGAGAGTAATGCAGAGTGACAGAGAGGGACGGGTCAGCTGTTGACTTAATTGGTAATTACGACTAATTAAAATCAATTAAAGTTAAAAAAATTTCAAACAATAGGTAGTCCTGAAACCAAGGAATATTTCAGTATAAATTTTGTGTCAATAACATGAATAGAAAAAAATCCTTATGGAAGAGAAAGGTGTTTATCTCAGCTTTAGTATAATAATAGATATATTGTTGCGGACAACAGATGGAATGTGCTGGTTTATTCTAACCTCTAATCTTTGGGTAGTGTGCCCAATGTAGCAAACATCACATTTGCATTTAAATTTGTAAATTAGATAATTTTTTCGGTATATATATATATATATATATATATATATATATATACTTTCAATAAGAAAGAAAAAAAATAAGAACCCGTCATTTGGCTATTATAAATTTATCAATAAATAAATAAATTCATAATAGCCTAATGACAGTTTGTTAAGTTTTATTTCTTATTGAAAGTGTAAGTATTGCTTTTCCTCTTTCATTAAAAATTAGTTGATGCTAACAAAACCCTGTGAACATGCACCAGAAATAACCAGCTACCTTTAAACCCTAAAACATTAATATATTTGTCACCCCACAATTCTCAGGTGAAAAACTTTCCTGAAAGTTTTCTTTGTAAAATTAGTGAAAATCTTTATATCTAATCATTGGTAATGGTAAAATATTCATATTGTATGTGTGTGTGTGTGTGTGGGGGGATTCAGTGGTTAAATTAATTTTAACTTAAAATCAAATTAATATCTATATAATTAAATTGATATTAAATTAATCAAATATTAATTTAAAATTGAATTAAATTTTTAAATGGGGAATATTAAAATCAAAAGAATTGTATAAAATTTGATTCTGTTCATTATGTTTATAGATTCAATTAAAGGTGATTGCAAGCCACTAAGATGATATGTTTATCAAAACTGTCTGAAATCAAAGGGTAGACTTGATTTTGGGGGCCGGGGGAATAGTACCAATTAACACTTGTTGACAATAGCAAATCATTTACATATTTCTTATATATACTATGGTTTTCAGCTGTTAGAAATTCAGTCTGACTGGAAGAGCCAGAAGGAAGAACTATGAGACTTCAAAATTGCTGAAATAAGAAATTTGCCATTAGAAGAAATTGAACTTGCTGCCAAGAAAAACTTTGATAATAGAAATGACATTGTCCACCTTTTCTGAATGACTTAATGCTAATTAGAACAGAATGTCAGACAAAGCTCCTCACCGTGTCTTTTCTATCTGACCTAGTGTGAAAAACATATTCCTTTCTGTTATATATGATAATAAAACTGTTGTTATTGTTAACGGTATGTCATCTTGTTCTTAGAGTTACCAACAACTATGACAGTTCATTTTCACTAATCTCCCAACCTGTAACAAAGATGCTCCAACAAAGTTGCATTGATCCCAGTTCTGCAGATCAAAGGAACACAATGTGGGCGCAGAAAGCATTGACAGAGCAACTAGCTGGAGACACATGTGGTGGTCATGGAACTAAGTCATCTCATCAAGGACTGTAATTACTCTTCTGCAAAATACATCACTAAGATATGGTTGGATGAATCATCAGTAATGTTCTTTAGTTCATTGTGGTTTTTAGATCTTTTCAACATCATACCCCCCCCTCACTAAAGAGACCCAGTCGAGATTGATCACGTCTCAGCCTGTATCCAATATAGTTGTTTGTCTTCTTCCTGTGTTGCTCTCAGCTAACAAATGCCTTTGGGTGTTGTCCTTTATACACATGCTCAGGTTGTGATTTGACCAATGAGGTTTAGTTTGTCCGATTTTACGGCATGTCAACCCTTGTTAGGTTATTTTATGCTGAAAACATTGTTTTATTCATGCTGGGTATTCAAATATTTTTTTTTTCAAACTCAATTTTTTTCAAACTCATTTTTCCTATTTAACCCATTGATGGGACATTAAAAGATATTACTACTCTGGTTCAGAGTGGACCTGGGTATATGAAGGGGTACTTCACATTCCTCAGAGCTCCAGGATAGGAACTTCACCATTATATGCAATTTAACATCATACCCAGGTCACTAAGACCCTCATCCACCGACTTCTAGCCCATATATGATAAAAAGTTTGGGGCTTGCCAGAAAGGCAATAGGCTTGGGACAATCATATAGGTCCTAGGGTTTGATATGACCAGCCAATTGCTGCCTGTCTAGCCTAAGTAAGAGCCAAAGTGAAGTTATGTCATCGACTGCTCAGACACCAGGATTCTGTCCTTAACCATCACAGGTTGCCATCCATGGCCAACAGGTGGCCCAATGGGGAGGGGATTTTACCCCTCTGCACCAACCAGTAGATTAACCTTTGGGTTATTTTATGCCAAAGACATTTTATTTTATTCATTCTTGTTGGGTTTTCAATTTTTTAAAGCTCATTTAAAAAAAAAACCTTTTTTAAAACTCATTTTGATCTATTTATAACCTATAGATAGGATTCCAACAGCGACAACCAATCCAGATCAGAGTGGACTGTATTCTTCTGCCACAGCCGACAAGGCAGTGACCAATGAGCACTTATTTCATATTGTTACATATTTATATGGGGAAGGGATTAGAGAGTTGTGATATGTCAGAGTCTTTTTAAAATATCAAATTTACTTTAATTTAATCCTCTCAATGCTTTATCACTACTTCATCTTATTATTGTTGCTTTTAATTAATACATTAATCAATACACTCTTCATTATTTTATCACTAGTTTTACTTCATGTTATAGTTAAACCATGAATTCTTCCAAGATGTAGGCATGTCAATGCTACTGTATGGCTGCACCACTTAGATGCTAACAAAACTACACAAGGAGGTTGTGTGCTGTCTTGAACATATCTTGGAATCAGCATTCCACAGAAAAGCAGCTGTATGGCCACTTGCCTCCAATCACACAAACCATCCTAGTAAGATGAACAAAACATGCTAGAGAAGCAAGATGATTTCATAAGTGATGATCTTCTTTTAATGACACTTGCATTTCCTTTAATTTGCACCAGAGAATACTTAGGTCACCTCCAGGTCATCTCACCACCACAGCTACGAGCACTGTAATACAATATAGCTGTTATCGTCTACATAAAAGAAAGTAACCATCATGTTAACTACAGATAAAAATAATCATTAAGTTGATACCTTACCTTCAGGTTAGAATAAAGGTTGCCAGTTGCCCTTATGATTGCATCAAATGACGAAGGACTCTCTGGCCCGATAATTTCATTAAATTTCTCTTTGATGGTTAAAATAGGTTGCATGGCTTGAAAAATGTCTAAGTTGTACCATTGGGGATCAACTTTAAAATCAGTGATCATAAAAACACTCTCAAGACCTGGAGAGAGAAAAAAAAATCCACCAGTATGTTGAAAAATGAGTAAAAGTGAAAAATAAGAAAATGAGGATGATTCATTGATATTTAGTAAAATGTTCCAACACTAAGTGTTTTGATTAATGGATCCACAGTATTAAAACATATTTGAAATAGATATGTATTTAGTATGTGTTTCTAATCTTCTTCAGGGTAATAAATATCATATTTCCTCTTTGTATCAGTTGTTTTTAACAGAAACCAAAATCAATACATCATATTTACCTTGACTAATGAATTTAATTCATTCTGCTTGTAACTCAATTTATTTGTATATAAAATCAATTTCCCCCTTTAATCCATTTCAGCCCTAGTCCCACAAAAATGTTTTAAGTTATTTTAAATAAGAAAAATTTTCCCCACTGAAATACTATTAGTCCATTTCAGCCCCACTAAAACACCCAAACTTTTTGTTATGGTTTTTTTTTTTAAAAAAAAAATAACACTATTGCATAATAGAATAAGAATGTAATGAATTATGTAATGTAATATGTTTTAATGTTTATTTTCTTTTTAGAAATAATATTTATCTTTGGGGAAATAAATTTGGAAACTTAAATGTTTTTAGTAAATAATATAAGTGTACCTCAAATTTTAGCTCTCAACATAAAACGAAAAAAGTTGCCTGAGTGACAGTTCATGACTTGGAAAACTCATAAGTTTGGTCACTCGCAAATCAAGGTACATATATATGTATGATGTTTAATCTATGTAGTTAACATTCAACACTGAATCAGCTGCATTAGAGTATAGATTTAACCAACCCCTCCACCATAGGTGGTTTTCCTTCTCCTAGACTGGTTGCTGTAACAAGGCTAAAGGGTGCAGTCAGCCCTACTATTTACTCTTAGCTAGAAGGGGGAAGAGATGGATTCATACCCTTCTCATATATATAAAATATATATATATATATATATATATATATATATACTAGGAAGAATATGCACTCTCTAGGCATAAGTATTTAAGTTTTAATGTAATGAAATATATTAAATTAAAAAGACTAACAAAATTAAATAAGAATGCATATAAAAAGATGACACTTATTTTAATTATATTTTAATTGGTTTCTATATAAAAATCATTCATAGGATTGATTTTAATACATTGGAGAAAAAAACAATAATATTAGAGATCAATAACACCAAGTAATTATTTATTAAACCCGTTTTTTTTAAAAATCAGTATGCAAATTAACCACACCATATATTATGTAAATCTTTATTTCCTAGTGATATGTAAGACACATTGTAGGATTTTAAATGCACTAATAACATGGGCTGTTTTCAGGCAAATTTAATTCATATTTTCAGAGACATTGTTGATAAATAAGATTTATTCTATGTATTAATGATTTTGACTATAAATTAAATAATTGATAAACTTATGCAATTCCTGAGGGTACTGTGATGTAAGCAGTGATTTAGTTTTGGTTTATATATATCACAAAGATCATTTCATTTTTGGCATTGTAGGATCAAATGGTTAACTTACCATCATATTCAAAAGGCTTGGGCATATGTTCAAAGAGTTCTTCTGCAAAGTGTGGTAGGATGGGGGCAATGTAGCAGAGGATGGTATGAAATAAATGGTATTGTACAGTCTGGCATGAATGCCGTGAAAAACCATCATGCATATCACAGTAACACCTGCAAGAAAAGAAAAAAATCAAAAGGTTGGGAATTGAGAAAAAATATATACACATACTAGCAGAAGTACCTGGTCCATTATCGGACTAAAGGGATTTTAGGAACACCAGGGAGTGAGAGAGAAAAGGGGAAGAGAGGAGTTTTATTTTGTTTACATTTAAAATATTATTTTAAAAGATGTAACCCTAAACTCATGAGTATTTTGAAACAATATTCTATTCTTTTAAAAACTTTTTTTTTTTTAACGCTGCGAGAAACCATCATGCATATCACATATAAATTATTGCAAGCTATAAATTTTGGGTACAAAAATCACTTAATACCATTCTAAAAGGATGCAACCCCCCCCCCCAAAAAAAAATCAAAAGTGAAATGGTCAACAAAGTTCAAGAGTGCTTCTTTGAGTTGATAATTAAAGACAATATATCTTCAAAAGAAAATATATCTTCAACAGAAAATATTATTTCTGCTCACATTCAAAATGTTTTTGTTTTTCTATTTAAAAAAAAGTGAGAATTCTTCCAAGCTGTAGCTGTGTCAGTGCGACTGTATGGAGAAAAAAAATTGACGTAGGTCGGGAATTGAGAAAATATATATATATATATATATATATTTATCAACTCCTCCGCATGTGTAGGATGTAACACAGGGTCAATTTCTTAAACGGAGTTTGAATTCAGCATGTTTCTTCTAGACTGGTTGCCTAATCAAGGTTAAAGAGCCCAGTATACACTACTATTTACCCATAACTAAAAGGAAAATTGTTCAATTCATACCTTTCCCAAGGGTATTAGCACTATGTGAAATGCAAAAAGCCTCGTCCAGGAATTGTCACCTTGGGTCAATTTCCTATGATGATAACCATTACACTACATGCCTCCTTATATATATATATATATATATATATATATATGCTCCCCATCCCCTAGGGTTGAGCACTCTGGGGGGGGGGATCTCGCTGACGGCCGCCAACTCAAGTGTAAATGCAATGCTCTTCTCTGAATTGAGCACTCTGTGACGGCCTTTACACACAAAGCGATGTGTGTATTAAAAGTGATGACAGCCTAATGGTTAAGGTGCCGGACTGACACCCAACCGACCGGCTGTAGGTAGCTTACAAAATGTCTAGCCACACTGAAGAGACTTGATAAGTCGAAACACGTGTCTGTGGATGACCCTATATATATATATATATATATATATATATATTGAAGGCCAGTACAATGCGTATGAAAAATAAAAACAAAAAGATGTTATTTTTTATATATATATATATATATATATATATATATATATATATATATATATATATATATATATATACCAGGGTTTTTGAGGGGGAGGCATGTTACACAGATAATGCAGTTGTTGGATTCTAAGCTCCGCTTATAATTAGCACAATTGTATAATTTCAAGTAACTATTAATCATGTACTACTAATCATAATTTGTAAACAGCTATCAGCATTGTCATCATCATCAGGTTGTTCTAGAAGCATGGATATTCATGACTCTCTCTCTCTCTCTCCAAACCATCTCTATTGGTTATTGCCGATTGGAGGTCGTCTGCATAGCATCCAGAATCCATACAGAGCTGACTGATGTAGATTTTTGCTGGTTGGCCTACACTGGTGTGTCCATAGGAGAATATCACTTATGAGTTTTTCTTTACTTTTTTTAGCAGCAGTGTCCAGTTTGTCTTACTTGGATGGTTTGTATGATAGGAGGTAAGTGGCTGTAACAGCTATTCAAGACAGCATGTTGTCTAGCTCTCATTTAATTTTTTCTATAAGTGCTTCATTAGAGTCTAAGTGGTGCAGCCATACATTAGCACTGATAAGGCTAAGAAGAAATGTTGCTTTATCTTATTGGTGAGATCATATTTCCATATGATCAATAATCTGTCTTGAGCAGTCCATGCCTTTCCTATGCATAAATTGACATTGCTTTCTATAGGTGAGATATATAGAAATGAATTGCAAAAAGGTTTTCTGATAGAAATACAAAGCAATTGGTTTTACTACATAAATGTATTGCAATTAGTTTTACTATAGAAATGCATTGCAATGTGTTTTACTATAGAAATGCATTGCAATGTGTTTTACTATAGAAATGCATTGCAATATGTTTTACTATAGAAATGAATTCAAATAAACTTTACTATAGAAATGAATTGCAATTGGTTTTATTATAGAAATGAAAGGCATAAAGCTTTACAATAGAAATACATTGCAATTGGTTTACTATAAAAAGGGCATTGCAATTGTTTTTTACAATGGAAATGAACTACAAAAGGCTTGACTACAGAAATGTATTACAATGGATTTTACTATAGAAAAGCACTACAAATAATTTTTGAGCATTTCTCTATGTATTGACAATAAATGAAATGACTTACCTGTCCTTAATGATTGTGCTGTAGAAACTTGAAACTTCAGAATTGATAAACTTCTCAAAAGTGGAGGTAATTTTATTATATCTATGTTCAGCATATTGTTGTGAGAGCTGCAAAGAAACACACACATTAATATTACTAATATATATATAATTACACACACCTGATTAAAATCTTGAGGGGTTTGCCATAAGGACAATAGGGTTGGGACAATTATATAAGTATTAGGACTTGACGTGACCAGCCAGTTAATGGTAAATAAGACAGACTGGGCTCCTGGTCTTAGTGGAACTGGGATTAATAGTAATGAAAGAGTGACACAACATTCCCTAGAGCTCCAGAACTGGAGTCTCACCACCAGATGCAGTTTAGTAACAATGTCCAAGATATGCCACACACACATATATTGCTACCAGACTAGCGGGACCTATGGATATACAACAGTATAATAATCTAATTATTACAAAGTTTAATATATTTACTTAAGAGCTATTGCCAAATAGTTCAATATGTATGAAGTATAATAATCTTGATTTAACTGTCTCTTTTTTTTCTTTCTTTTCATCTTTTCATTATGTTTAATTGAAAGATTAGTGTTATCACTTCCATGTGCTCATCCCCTCTCTATCTTTCCCTTACTCTTTCTTTCTTTCTTATTATATTTTTCTGTGTCGCATGTACTTTTTCTAATAAAAACGGAATGGTTCATTATTTAGCTGAGTTGATGACATTCATCAGAAATAAGAATTCAGTGGATAAGTGACACCAGATAGACAGGATTTATATTTTTGCATTTCATTTTCAACGATTTGGACAGTCTCATTGAGTATTAACATATAGATATGTTGCTAAATAAACTGTAAATAATGCCTAGAACAACCATCAGCCAAAGATCCAAAACTGTGAAGAAAAGAACTGATGAACATTGTAGAGACTAGAGAATAAACATCACACTTAATACAATAGTGTACTACTATAGCATCTTAGAACACAACTTTGAAATAAAATGGTATATCTTGTAAGAAATAAAGGGAGACAATTTACCATGACGACTGCATAGAAAGTGCTTTATTTCAGGCATGTCAAACTGGGTAGCCCCTGTGGCTGCCTGGATTACATATGTATGTCATGAGGGCCACACATGACAACTAGTTAAGCAAAATACAAGCCAATGAAGTATTTTAATAAAATTCATTGCACAATCATTTTTATCACTTAAAAAGTTTAAATGAATATTTTACAAGCATTCAGGAATGTAACGTTAATGAAGTTGTATGACAAAAAAATGAAATTGTAAGCAACATACACGCATACTTACAGTTTACAATCCCAACAAATACTGTTATGTACAAGAATTCTGACAATTTAAAAAATAAAATTTATTAGCACCTATTCAACCATTTTTTATTTTTGTCCTAAAGTTTGACACCTCTTTTGCTTGACAATTTTTGGTATGTCTGGTTTTAATGTCTGAGCAGTTTTGACTTTGATCAAAGATGGCAAGTGCCTTGTGCATAAAAATGAATTAGAATAAGCTTTACAATACATTGCAATTGGTTTAGGCATTGAAATTGTTTTTTTTACAATGGAAATGAACTGCAAAAGGCTTTACTACAGAAATGCATTACAATGGATTTTACTATGGAAAATAGTTTAATATTTAAAAAGTATAATAATCTTGATTTAACTCTCTCTCACTCTTTTTTTTCTTTCTTTTCATTATGTTTAATTGAAAGATTAATGTTATCACGGTGCTTT
Organism: Doryteuthis pealeii; assembly: GCA_023376005.1. NCBI lineage: Eukaryota > Metazoa > Mollusca > Cephalopoda > Myopsida > Loliginidae > Doryteuthis > Doryteuthis pealeii. Next base: position 40,170,484 of record CM042178.1, read on the forward strand.
GTGCATAGAAATTAATTAAAATAAGCTTTACAATAGAAATACATTGCAATTGGTTTACTATAAAAAGGAATTGCAATTATTTTCTTTTTACAATGGAAATGAACTGCAAACCTATTCAATCATTTAAAATTTTTGTTGTTGTGAAGTTTGACACCTCTTTTGCTTGATAATTTTTGGTATGTCTGGTTTTAATGTCTGTGCAATTCCGACTTTGATCAAAGATGACAAGTACCTTGTACTATAAGAAGTTTTAGTAAATTTCATGAATGAAAATAACTGTTCATACACTTAGGTAGAACCAAACATTGCCAGGATACTTAAGATAAATTGTCAGAAGTTTTTAAACTTTTCTGGAAGGTTTTAAAAGAAATCAGGCATATACACTTGAAGCTCCATTTCTAACAGTTCTATTGGAAAGTTTTCTTCTGCATTGGTGGAGAATGCACCTGTGCTTTCTGAAGGTTGCATGCTATCTGTGGGCTGCATGTTTGACATGCCTGCTTTAATTCAGCTGTCCTCTATAGTAAACTTATGTCCTGGCTTTTACTTTGGTTATCAATCACAACTCTTGAGGATTCTGACATTAGAGACTTTTTAGCAAAGAATGGAAGACTATTTAACAAAAGACTTACCTTTTGAGCAAATATAGATAACAGATGTAACATATATTTATCTTGTGGCAGCAGCAGTTCATAGCTCACCAGGTGGTCACATGGTGAAAAATTAAATAAATTACCAAGCAAAAACCGACAAGATTTCCGCAACTGAAATATGAAAAAAAAAATGACATGAATTGTTATAAGTGTAGTTTTGTTTCTTTGTTTAATGGCATATCAACCTTAAAGGGTTATCTAATGACAAAGCCATCTTTGTAGAAGAACAGTAGTGGTACAATTTAACCCATATCTAGGGAGATCAGGGGTTTCATGCCTAGAGCTTGAGACAAGAAGTGAAATTCATCTAATTTAAGGCTTAAGCATAATTGCCCTTATATATATGTATATATATATATATATATATATATTATAATAAAATAATATATATATCTATAATAAAAATGGAATAGTCCATTATTTAGCTGAGGTGATGATTCTCATACGAAATCAAAATTTGGTGGATAAGCGACACCAGATAATCAGGATTTACATTTTTGCATTTCATCTTGGACCATTTGGACAGTCTCATTTTTAACCAGAGGGTGTTGCAAGATAACAGTCAGAGAATTAAGAAACAAGAGTATTAATTGATCTTCTGAAGTTCATGGGTCAGGGTTGATGGCACATTTTTCAAGAAGGTGATTTATACTTTTGTGTACTGAAGGGGCAAGTGTATCAAAAAGGAACATAGTAGTTCTGGTAACATACACTCAATGTGTTATTTCTATAGTAATGAATATGTTGGATGAGTACAGGCTGATTTTCTCATTTACTTACCTTAAAAATTTCTTCATTGCATTTTGCTAAGATTGTTTTTCCAATGGAGACATTTGTATGAAGTCCAGAGCTTGCTACCCACCATCTTAATACATCTACACCATAAGATGGCATTTTACCATCCTGGGAAAAAAACAAAACAAAATGTAGACATTACGAACAGATCATATATAACAGGTATGTCAAACTGAGTTGCCCCCTAGGGCCGCATGGATTACATATGTATGTCATAAGGGCTGCACATGACAACTAAGTCTTTAAATCCTTCTTTTACATTAATGGAACAAAGTGATGATTGATGTCATTAATTTCTTTATTATCAACTAAAAACCAATGAATACATATCTAAAAATCATTTTTGTCAAAAAGAAAGGAAAAAAACTATTACTGACCAGGTTCAAATAATAAAACACAGAAGTGTCACTGTAACTTTCAATTATAGCCATGTATTGATTGAAAGCAGAAGGCAAGAGGAAAGACTCACTCCAATTTCACTGACTGATTTAGCCTTCTCCTTCCACAAACTCAAGGGAATGGGTAAGAGACAATGTATTGATAACAGATTCTGTTTCTTAACAACACATTGCTCTAATGAAAATAAACGACCATATTCACCCAAGAATTTTTGGAAAAAACTTTTTAAAAAAGTCTGAGGTACTGTAAATATAGAGTATGAGAGCACAGTCTATGTGAGAGCCACACCTGTACTTGCTGTGGGCCACATATTTAACCTGAAAACCCTTCTTGACCTCTTTTTCCCCTTTTCTTTGAATAGAAAAGATGTTGTCTGTGCCCCTACTAGAGATTGGCAAAGCAGCATGGCAATAATAGCTACACCTTCAAGTAAGCATTTTTCCAATTTTGTACCCCTTCCACATACTGCTTGTTCATGCAAAAATATGTGTATATCTTTATCTATTGGGACAAATTTGTGTATTCTTTCCTTTCATACCACTGTATATACTAAATGTTTTTGTATGAGACAATTACCAACAGATCATATATAACATTTACAATATATAACACTGCAACAAATCTTGAAAATTCAAAATTGAATCACTTGCTAAAAAGAAAAAGAAAACAAACTGCAAAAGCAAAGATATATAAAGATATGGAATCCAAGCACTGCAACACCGATGAAAAAAGTCTGTGGACTGCCAGAGGGACTGTTGAAAAATGTATCTCATTTGGTTACATTCCATGAGTATCTTGGTCAGTCTATGAATCTTTTAGCCTACCCTCATATATATACAAATAAAACATTTTTTTTATCCCTTTCTTTTTTCCAAATACTGAGTGTCATTTCTATTTCAGATATCTTTCTATATTTTTCTTCTTTTTCTCAAAAAGGTTACTTGTTTCAGTCAGAAAAATTTGAATAATAGAAATTATCAATTATTAAGAGAATGAGATTGGGATATCAGGAAAATAAAATTGGGATATCAGGAGACTGTAATATGGATAGACCGAGATAGATATAAATAGTTATATTATTCACCTTGGTTCCAATGATGACATCATCAGGATCGATCACATTACCAACTGATTTTGACATCTTCTTTCCACTCTCATCAACAGTAAAACCGTGAACGACTAGGGACCTGGGTAAAGATCACAATAATTGAGGGATTTCATACAACAAATATCCTTTTTTGAAAATATAACCAGCATTTACTTTCAAACTTAAAAAAAAAAAAAAATCACTCAAAAGTATTTTGATAAAAAAACAAAAAAACTTTTTCGTTTAAAATAAAATAATAATAAGAGAAAATTATAAGATATTTAAGCATACAAAGAATAACGGCCTTCATCAGAGTAAAATGTTTGGTGTTTGAAGTTAAAACAGTCAAAATACAGAGCATTTTGAAGTGTTCGAAAAAAGAATTAAAAAAAAATATTTGAGAGAAACACTCCACAGCTAGAGAAAACAGTGATGTTTGTGTGACAGTTACGGTTAGAGAATAATTTTTGGGGAGTGATAATTGAAAAAAGTGAATTTTTAATTTCAAAAGTAATATTGTTGACTTGTGCAAAGAAAAGTTAAGATTCTGTTAATATATGATTAAAAATTTGTTTTTTTGATTTAGTGAAATACGTGTATTTATATTGATAAATTTATTTGTTTTTAATATGATCTTAATGGAGTATATATATATAGTGTTGAGGTTATGGGATCGGCCTGTCAGCTTGGCAGTCCGGTTTCAAATCACGCACAGGGTGGTCTTCCGATCTATAGCTCTGCTGATGAGGCCTAATAGGCCGAAATGTACATACAGAGATTGATTTTTCTCGATTTGTTTAGCCATAAATTTAATAGGTATTCCTGCCTAATTCATTATTAATTAATTAATTTTCAAAATTAGGTCCGACTCCAATTAAGCACTTATTCTCCCAAAAATTATCGGCAAAAAGCCATTCTAAACAAACCTTGTTTACAACTTATGATATCGTCGTGTAATAAAAGTCACTAGAAGAGGAATATTAACCTACTCTAAACAAATCATAAAATCTAAGAGGTCCGTTTAGTGTTGAGGTTATGGGATCGGCCTGTCAGCTTGGCAGTCCAGTTTCAAATCACGCACAGGGCGGTCTTCCGATCTATAGCTCTGCTGATGAGGCCTAATAGGCCGAAATGTACATACAGAGATTGATTTTTCTCGATTTGTTTAGCCATACATTTAATAGGTATTCCCGCCTAATTCATTATTAATTAATTAATTTTCAAAATTAGGTCCGACTCCAATTAAGCACTTATTCTCCCAAAAATTATCGGCAAAAAGCCATTCTAAACAAACCTTGTTTACAATATATATATATATATATTACATGGGAATTTCTGTGACCTGGGGTTTCATGTGGTGGTGCATTTGTCAGACAGAATCAACTAACTTACCAATTGAGCAAGTGATAACTATTTATATTAAAGGAATATTTGAAAAGTATTTATAAATTTGAATACTAAAGCAGATTGTAAAAACAAACGATAACTCCTATAGACTTTGGAAAGCTTTATTCTACTAAGAATAATTGGTACACTTACTGAGAGTTTATATAGTCTAGTATTTGCTAGAGAGTTCTCCAAAGGGAAGGTAATCATAAAGTAGGGGAGGTAACCCTCAATTAATTAAACTTATTGGACAATAAAACAATAATATCAGAGATCAATAACACCAAGTAATTATCTATCAAACCTGGTTTTGTTAAAACCAATATGCAAATTAACCACATTATATATTATGTAAATCTTTATTTCTTAGTGATATATATGACTTATTGCAGGATTCTAAACGCACTAATAACATGGGCTGTTTTGAGGCAAATTTAACTCAAAGTTTTATAGATATCTTGTTAAAATATACAATTAATTCTATATATTAATGATCCCTATTACAAATTAAATACTCATTGATAAACTTATGCAATTCCTGAGGGTCTTGTGATGTAAGTAGTGAAGTAGTCTTGGTTACAGACAAACAGACACTGAATCTTCATTATAATAAGATTTGAATTGCCAACTTTTTGCTGCAACCCTCAATTCTGGAATGCAAAATCAGGTAAGATTTCAAATTGATTCTTACTTGTAAGGTGATTTCTCCTTCATAGCAATACTAGTAAGAAGGGAAGTTTGGAACCAGGCGCCAAATTGGTCCAATCCTTCAAGACAGAGATCAGATTCCTGATTCATTTCTGCAAGAGAATAAAAACAAATTGTGAAACTGTATAATAATCAACAAAGAGATTAGTTGAAGATTGTAGCAGACAATATGAAAATATTTGTTACTTTGTAGCAAACAATGGTTAGAGATTTATTACTTTGTGGGGGACAATTCCCAAAGAATTGTTATACTGTAATCAACAATGCCAAGAGAGTTAGAAAAAAAAAAGAATTTTCAATACCCATCAAAAATGAATAGAACAAAATGTCTTCAGCATAAAATAACCTATGAAGGGCTGAGATGCCGTAAAATCCCCCCAAAAAGAAAGAAAGAAAAAAAAGCATCATAAAATTGGCTGGCTGTGCAGAGGACAATCAAGTGGCACAAACTGTAAGATTTTTATGAGACATTTGATTTAGATAATGACTCTGAAAATGGCCATAAAATTTGGAAGTTCCATGAGAAGGAAGAAGAGAAGTCAGAAAAGCAGTGTATGAAGGCTATAGTGATTCAATCGTGGTTCATTCTGGTTTTTGCCACTATCATCTACACTTACACTAAGTAAACACCTGGACTGTAAAATAATGAGATGTGGAAATGTGGAAAAAAACAAAAATTTACTTATACGTATGTAGAGATTTGTGCTGAGTGACTAGTATTCAGTTGTGTTACAAGTTGAATCTGCTCTCTGAATCCAAACTTGGTTTAAATATCAGGTTGGGCTATTCCACTGTGTACTCTGGCCAAGTCCATTCCTAGGATTCTCATTGGCTGCTGGTTTTAGTGTAGATACTTTTATTCATATATACTCTTGACTGTGTTCTGGTTGTTTGCACAGAGCCTGTATTCGGTTACACTGTCTTTTTTTTGTCTGGTGACTGGACGCTAGTCACAGCCTTCCTGTGAAGGTGAGAATGATGTTGATTCTACAATGCATAGATAATAATGGAATTTAACTGGAATTTGGATGACGTGTGAAAGACTGACCTGGTTGGTCGAAAAGTGCCAACAGGGCAAATAGTGAAAGGGAAATAGTGAGAGGAGAGCATTGGTTCAAAGTTTTTAGAAGCAGAAGGACACAAGAGGTGAGAGTCTGGCTGAGAGTTTAGAGCAGATGTATTACAATGGTGGTGTGTCTGTTCGAGGCCTTTTACTAGGGATAAAATAAATGAACTCTAATAAACAAGAACATCTTGTGTTCTATCAACGGCACAAGACAAGATATCCCAAGTAGTTCTAGACCTCTCAAAAAATGAAGGGAAGCCAGTCAGCCCAACAACAGACCCAGCTACCCTGATCCAGAATAGGAGATATGAACAATAGCAGATACCAGAGATTCAGATAAGTTAAGAAATTACATATTCCTTCAATTAGACACCACATCACATATACAATTTGATTCCTAATGACCTTACACATATTCAAGTGAATCTGCAAATGTTACAATATGGGAAAGGAAAATATGAAATATAAAAATAGATTACCTTTTAAAACAGTCGACCATGATGTCCCACTGTCAAACCAAATGTCAAAGATATCTTTTCCTTTTACATAATCAGCAGCTTCACCAGCATTATTCTAGAAGAAAGAAAAAGTTATAAATACAGTCTAACCTCTCATCTACGGACCCCCCTTCACACACATGCACCTAAATGGATTTCAGATGCAATGGACAAAATCTACAGGAAGAAAAAAAAAAAATTCTAATTCCAAACAGTTCTCAAAGTGATTATGTAATCAGTGCAGAAAAAAAACTCCATTTCCACTACAAATACAAGGTAAATAAAATTTAACAAGTTGCAGTGTATGCCAGTAAATATACATAATATGCACACAAATTTGTACACATATATGTGTGTTTACGTGTGCATTTTATGTGTGTGTATGCACATGCATCCGCACTTACATATTAACATATTTACATATGAAAATAACCAAATGGCCTGTGCATATGGTTACACAATTTCAAATCACTAACGCACAATCACTTTTGTCTATATTTTTCCATTTTTTTTTCAAAATCTTTACTTAGTGTCTGAAGATTGCTCTGTTTAAATGAGCATGAAACCAATGATAGCAAATAAGCTTCCATGCAATTAAATATATACCAAAACTAATATATATACATTAATCTATTCTTTCCTGACCCCTGACTATACACCAGTTAGCTTACCTCTTTTAGAATGTGTTCAGGTAATAATTGATCAACTGGAAGATCCCACCAAGCATCAGTACCTTGTTTAGCAAAGATTGAAGCTATATGTTCAACACTGGAGCTGGAAAAAAAAAGAAAGAAATATAACTTTACAATTCATGTGATAAATTATAACTATTATTATTATTGATAATATATTTATGTTATTTTATGCCATGCAGTAAATTGTGAGGGATTTGTTATTTCTTTTTCAAGTATTTTCTTGATTTTGACAGCATGGATTGAGAATCACTTTAAGGGACAAGTTTATAGGGTAAATTTCAAGTTGATTGTTATATTTTTGGTAACATTTTATTTCTTTCAGGAATTACAAAATGTCGTCTATATTGGCATTTTGAAGTGTATCTCACATGTGAAAATATTGTCTAATAACAGCAAAATCACCATAATATATTAGAATGTTTCAATAAAGGGTGTTTGATATACTATTCATTCTGGCTGGTTTTCTTGTTTAAGTAAAAAGGAGTGTGACTTATACAGTAAAAGGTTTTGTGTGACCTAAACACACTTGGGATATGGTGACTTGTTCCTCTCTGGACTTTCTGAAGCCTGTTTTCCATTCTTTTTGGACTTTCTAAATCCTAGTTTCCATTCTCCTATTTTATGTTTTATTGAGAAGCCAGACAAACAAACAGAGATCCTTGATTTAGCCAGTGTTGCTTATCCCATTCTAGGAAAGTATACAGATTGAAACCCACAACTTCACCTAATACAATTTCTATTAGAATGTGTTTCACAGTAAATGGTTTTTAATATGCTTTGCATTTTGGCTGGTTTTCTTGTTTCAGTAAAAGGGAAAGTAAATTTTATGTGACTTAGACGTAATCGGTATATATTGGCTTGTTCCTTTCTGAACTTTCTGAAACTTGGTTTCCATTCTCCTGAATTGGGTTTTATTGAGAAGAGTTTGTTATTCCAAATTGTGTTGCAATTTTTTATAGAAGAAAATTATTATTGATAATGTGATTAATCTTTCCAAACTCAGTCATTGTACAGACACCTGGAATCTTTCTTTTATATATATATATATAGATTTTGGTTTGGTTTGTTGTATTTATGGCATGTCGACCCTTGTTGGGTAATTTTATGCTGAGGACATTTTGTTCTATTCATGCTTGATGGGTATTCAAATTTTTTCTTTTAAACTCAATTTATTTAAAAAAATATTTTTTTCCTAACCCATAGATGAGACCCTAACAGTTACTACCACTACTCTGGGTCAAAGTGGACCTAGAAGTAATGACGATGAAGGGGTACTCCACACTCCCCAGAGCTCCAGAATTGAAACTTCACCATTAGATGCAGTCATATTCAGGACACGAAAAGTTATTAATCTTAACATTAACTATAAAGCCTGTCTGAAAGATATCCAATTTAAAAAAAATATTTTGAGAATTGGTTTGTTTGATGAGTAGGATGTGACACAAGTTCAATTTTTCAGTAGAGCAGAGTAATTACTAATCATATAATAAAAGGCCATCTTGATGTTTGATCTAAAGAAAAAAAGACAGGAATATCGAGCAACCAAGACTGTCCTTTGTTGCTTTTAGTAAACTTGGGAAAATAAAATAATTACTTACCGTGTGATAAAAGGTTTCTCTGTTGTTTTGTGATAGAAGACCGGAATTGGCAGACCCCACACTCGTTGTCGGGAGATGCACCAATAGGTCCGGGAGTTTAGCTGAGAGAGCATCCCATTCTCAGAAGATGGAGGATAAACACTGACAGATTTTAAACAATCCTAATAAAAGAAACATAAACACACTTCCTCAGCCCATGGATAAATAGATAACAGATTTTCAATTTAAGAATGAGAATTTATTATACATTGATGTATTTGGACAAGTATCCACATCCTGGTTGTTGTTATATTGTTGACTTTGGGAATTATCCATTCATGTATTTGAACTAGTATCCTCATCTTGATTGTTATTATAGTCATAACTAAATTTCTGAGATGAGTTGTTTTATTGTAGTTGGCTGAATCCAGAGATAGGGGCCAACACACAAAAAAAACATCAAAGACAGCCAACTAACCACCAGGCCGACACTACCCACATGACCTCAAAGATAAGAACACAGAAAAGTGAAAGAACAGTCAGTCTAAAAATAAACCTTTTAGAAAGAGGTAGGAACCTTCATTTTGATACTGATCTTTACTTTTTTCCATACTTCTAAGACAACCAAAAACATTTTTTCCAACATACACACGTGTGTGTGTGTGTGTGTGTCTATATATAAAATTTACTTACAATAGCTTTATCTTTCAGTTGCTGAGTGTTCACAAACCACTGTTTACTTGCACGGATTATCACAGGTTTCTGGGTCCGCCAGTCGTAGGGGTAACTATGTTGATAATCTTCAACTTGTACAATATGTTTCCCCAATAAATCTAAAACTGTCAAAAAGATTGAAAGAATAAAAACAAAAATCAAAAGAAATCATCATTATTCCATAACATTCAAATACTAGGGTGAGTCAAAAGTTTTGCAATATTTTGGTAACACTATGCCAAAGGAGCAGGTTTAGCTCAGTTGGTAGAGCATCCAATTGGAACTACAAGGTTCAAGGTTTGATACCGGCTCTTGCCAACTCAGTGCATACTTGCTTAGTTAGATTTTATGACATGTCAACCCTTGTTAAGTTATTTTATGCTGAAGATATTTTGTTTTATTCATTCTTGATGGGTATTCATTTTTTTAAACTCATTTTTTCTATTTAACTCATAGATAGGACCCTAACATGTACTACCACTCTGGGTCAATGTGGATCTGGGAGAAATGGCAATACTAGATGCAGTTTAATGTCATACCAGGGCACTACTCAGTGCATGAGTAGCATACTTCAAATCTGTGTGGTAAAGTGGGAAGCTGATGGTAGGTGTGGTGCTTTATCTCAGATGCAAAAAACAAATCTTCTTGGACAAGCACTAGTGAAAAGAGGATAGACTCTCTTGCTGCCCAGCTGATACAGACAAAGGCCACTCCATTGATTTTACTTTTTACTTATGTCCAATTTGGCAACCACAGAAGGTGATGAACCACACTGGACTGCAAGATGTTGAGCTCGCCTGATACTCTCCAAGTGCTACTTAATGGATTTGCCTCTATGGCTTGGAGCACAACCTAAGAATCAATAGTTTTAGGTCTACCTGACCTTGCCTTATTGTTGAGGTTTTTGCAACCCGAGCAAAATTTCTTGGGCCGTTTGGTTTGGTTTGCTGATAGGTTGTTTTGTTTTATGGCATATCAGCCTTCTTTCAGGTCATTTAATGCTTAATCAAGTCATTTTCATAAACAAAAGATTCAAATTGCATACAATACCTGTTGTTGCTTAAATGGTCACCCAATTATATATTGAACAGGGTCATCGCAGCATAACTGGCTAAAATGTTTTTTGATTGGCTGGTTGTTTTCTTTTACGGCATATCAACCCTTTTTGGGTCATTTAATTCAGAATCAAGTCATTTTGATAAATAACGAACTAAAATTGCTTACAGTACTTTTTGTTGCTTAAGTGGTCACCCAATTTACATATTTAACAGGTTCATTGCTTTCAACAACCCTAGCCCTGGTTTTCCCTTATTAATAGTTCAGGGTCCACCCTTGATGCCTGGAATCGTCCAAAAGGAAAATGCCAACAATTTCTGAAACTACCCACATGTAAGAGTCATGATTTGTGTGGAGGTTGGGGGTTGGACAAATACAATCAAACATTTTACCTGCTCCATTTGCATCAATTCCTGCTGTTTTTCCAGCCAGGTGAGGTCCAGCTTCAGGTAAGTAGGAACAATCATCTCCAAGAAGACATTTCTGCCCAATAATAGAAAATAGGAAGGTTTGCATTTTTTTGTTTGCAAGATACATCATCAAAATAAGAGAGAGAGAGAGAAGAATGGTGAGAGAAGATTAGAAAGAGATTGAGGGAGGGAGAAAGTGGGATGAACGAGAGAGAGAGAGAGAGAGATGGGGAGTGAGGAGAGAAGACTAGAAAGAGGAGGAGAGAAGTCTAGAAAGAGAAAGATATTTTTCAAAACCCATGCTTGTATTATGACCAAAACCCATTACTTAGACATCCATCACTCCCACAGACTTGAGTAAGATTGACCTCTGTATTTTCTTTCTTGTTATATAAATGATTTTTGTTGAATTAGAAAAAAAAAAGAGTCATTGTCTAGTTATATAACCCTCAAGCTGCCATTAGTCGTGGTGTATCAACTTCTGCAGCAGATTTCTGGTCATTTGAGATAAGACACAACGTGGGCATTTGACCAGACTTTTAGCAAGTATAGAAAACACTGCAATCCATGGTTGAGAGAAGGAATCCTATATTGACGGTTATTTTTGGATATTCAGTGAGACCTTTAGCTCATCGGGCTGATGGGTTATAAAATTACTTTCCTCTTACACCCTTTCTTACTCCTCTCTTCTTCTTTCTCTCTCACTCCTTGGTGTTCCTAAAATCCTTTTCAGTCTGGTAATGAACTGAGTACTTCTGCAAATATATATATGCAAAGTTAGGGTAGCATGGACATGAAGTCACTGGCACTTGCTTTGTGAATTGCATAGGAGGAAACTGTCAGTAACCAAGCGCTGTTGACTTTATGTCCATACTACCCTATTTTACATATACATGCTCTAAGATATTGAGCACTATTTACTTTTAAATATAGAATACTGTATTATATATATATATATATATATATATATATATATATATATATATATATATATATATATGTATTATAAAATACAATACAATTAAAAAGTGTTTGTTACTATTGGTTTAAAAGCAGAGTATTACCCGCTTATCTTCAAGACAAAGCAATTTGTCTTGAAGATAAGTGGCTAATACTCTGCTTTGAAACCAATGGTAACAAAATCTTTTCAATAGTATAGTATTTCATGAAAACTCTATATAGTCAATAGAAACAATTTCTAGAATTAGTATCGAGCATTAGAAGGTCAGGGACAATAACAAAGAATCAATAATAAGGAATCTTTTAGTAGATAGAATCACCATTAAGAATTTACTTACCACAGGGAGTTTATGTTCAAGTGCTATATGGAAGTCATCATGGCCATGTGCAGGAGCAGTATGGACTAATCCTGATCCCTTGGCAGAAGTCACATGACCAGCTGGATACAATGGCAACTCCTCTTGAGTGATTGGGTGGTGGTAGGTCATGGTTGACAATACAGAACCTGAAAAAATAAAATTGAATTTATGAAAAAAAAAAAAAAAAAGATTTGGGTAATCAATTTCCCAGCTGACAAAGTCTTCAATCATGTTCCATAAGCGTCTTGCCTGCAAAGAATTGGAATGGTCTTTCCCAACCTTTGCTGTGTACCGCAATAAATAAAATAGGCGGTCATCCTTCATCCGGGTGTCCGAATCAAAGCTTCCAACATGCTGGTTTTTCATTTTTCATGCCATGATCCATTTCAACACCAAACATAGATCCAGGACATGTTGCAAATAGCAGTCAGATACACCAGGCAATGCTGATGCTTCAAATCGGGTGAATGTCTAGTGTTACATACACATATTTTACAAGTAGTTCAAATCATAGATGATAATCCAATACTCGTGTGGTTACAATGGTGTAGAGAGTTTGCAATTATGACATGATTCAATCTTCCTCAATGACATGGCACCAAGCTGCTATGACATGGCCATACAAAAACTACCACAGTGCCTACAAAAATGCATCGAATGAAATGGCAATTATGTAGAAAACTAAATACATGTTCAAACTTTAAAATGATATAAACATCATTGACAATAAACAAACATTTCTGTGATTTCTAAATATTTTGGAGACCTTACTGTTGGGATTTAAGGGTCCGGGTTAGCTCAGTCGGTAGAGCGTTCGGCTAGAAACCACAAGGTACCTAGTTGGATACCGCCCTCGCCAACTCAGCGTTATGAGTAGCACAGGGATCTGTGCGGTAAAGTAAGGAGCTGATGGTAGGTGTGGCGTTCCACCTCAGACACTAAAATAATCTCCTTGGTCTAGCGCTAGTGAAAAGGGGATAGACTCCCACACTGCATAGCTGATACCGACATTAGGCCGCCCCGGCGACATTTACTTACTGTTGGGATTAGTCTTGTATTTACGCTACAGGTAAGATGTGACACAAGGTCATAAGTAGGGGCATCCAGTGAGGATCAAACAATATTACTACTGTGAGACTAGCTTGTTATTACACCACAATGGGATGCCCTTTTTACCTAACTTGTTCGTCACTGGTAGGATGTGACACAAGGGTGCAATTGTAGGTCATCCCATGATTAATAGTGATGGATCTATGAAACTAGCTCACTAACCATTACATCATGATGGGATGCCTTAGGAGGGCAGACCCATATGTTGAATTAACAGGTGTTTTCCTGGATTCATCACCAACCCATATAGTGAATTATCAAGAGGACTTACCATCAAATGTAGATAAAATTTTAACATCGTTTCCAAGTAGTTTGTTTAGCGAAGGGAGAAGTTCTTCACAGCAGATATAGATATTGTTGTTGGCTAACACACAGCAGTAACTACAAGAATAAAACAGAACATTATTATTAGTTTCATTAGTGTACGGGTATGTAAACTTGGTGTTAAGGAAAAACCCTAGATAGATATCTATATTAATGTGTGTGTATGTATATGTATGTATGGAAATCTTAAGTGTCATTTAAGTCAATAAAGTTAAGAAATCAAGAAGTTAAGAAAATTGTAAAAACCAAATATGTGTGTATGTATATGTAAACTTAGCATTAAGAATTAGAGAATATAATTGTGTATGTGTGTACATGCGTGCGTGTGTATGTATATATATATATATATATATATATATATGTATGTATAAGTGTGTGTATGTACATCTTGAGAGTGACATTGTTTAAAAGTTTAAGAAAATTATTAAATATGAATTGCCCAGACTTAAAACAGAAAAGTAATATCCAGAAAAGTGGAGAAAAGATGACTGAGAATAGTTTTATGCCCACTTTTTTTTTTAAGAGAAAATCAGGACTCATTAATCTGGAACTAAGGGTCATGAGTTTTTGGTTTAAGTGGTCTCTGTTGGAAGTGGGGAAAAGGGAGGTTTCAATAAAATTTAAATATGGGTAACTAAAAAAGGTGACCCCCCCCTCCCAATTTATGTGGTCACATTTTTTTTTTTTTTGAGGCCTATTTTGTACTTTACTCAGTAAGTTTTTTCTGCTAGTTTAAACCCATTATATCGTTGAATAGAGATGGATGAAATCTTTCTTTTTGCACATAAAATATACTTTTCTCTTCCTCCACACATCAAAGCTATATTTTTAGTTGAGTTAGGTGTATAATTATATTAAGTTCAATCTTTTCTTGTGGCCCTGTGCCAAACTTTGCTAAATAACTCTCAATAAGAATACTAATTTATGCTGTCAAATTTCTTTTAATCTCCTCCATGTCCACAAATCTTACTTTTGAGATGGATGATGGGTTTTATTAAATGTCAACCCATGTTGGGTTATTTACAGTCCGCAACACCATGTATATCTATATTTACACTTTTGTAGTTAACAGCTTTAATGATATATTAACATCATTGTGGACCATGTTGAGGGGGTTAGATTTGTATGGTATTGATCAGGGAAAAAATGAATTCTGTTAAGAATACAAAAAGTTTCAGATTACCTCACTGTTGGGCTAAAACATATGGCCTGGTTTGCAGGAATTGTCCATGGTGTTGTTGTCCACACTAACAGATGCAATGGTTTCTCCAAGAATGGTTCTGTGAGGAAATAGGAAAAATTTAAGTTTAAGAACAATAGTTGTATTAGTATTATTTGTATTATCCGGACTATCGTCCTCATCTTCATTGTTATCTGTACAATGTTTTCATCGATGTGTCCTCCGCCCTTCTTCAGGTATACAGATAACAATGAAGATGAGGACAACAGTCTGAATAATCCAAATAATACTAATTATCAAGCCTCATCTCAAAAATTCAGAGAAATAGTTGTATTGTTTTATTTGGTTGTTTTATGGCATATCAACCCTTAATGCCAAATGTTTTTTTTGGGGGGGGTCTATTTACCGTTTGTTGTTACGGATCCCTGCCCCTATTTACGCTATGCCACTTCCAGTTTTTCTTTTTTGGTTACCAGCGCCAAAATGCATCACCTTAGATATCTACCGTGTGCCTTTTCTCGCTTTTTATCATCATATATATTTAAATCTCAAATCTCAAAAAAACTTTCATACCATGCACTCTTTTTCTTTTGATATACTTTTATCGGGAAAATAATATTTTTTTTGTTTTACCATGCCCCCCCCCCCCTCCCTGGATAAAATACAAATAAGAACTGAGAAAACATAAATAAATTTAAACCGGTGAAATTTTTTTTTCCCATTGAATTTTTCCAATATATTTTTTACAAATAAATAAACTCAAATTTCTAAACAATTAAAAACAAAAACAAACATAAATGTTTATCAGTAAGGATTGAGTGTTAGGGTTATATTGAAAAATTCAATTGAAAATAAAAATGGCTGAGTTCTTATTTGTATTTTATCCCGGGGGTGGGGGATGCTGTAAAATATCTAAATTATTTTGCCAATAAGAAGTGAGAAAAGGCGCACAGTAGATATCTAAGGTAATGTGTTTTTACGTTGGTAACTGGCAAAGAAAAACAGGAATTGGCATAGTGTAAATAAGGGTAGGGATCTGGGATGACAAAAAGTAAACAGAACCCTTTTTTTGGCAAGTAATTATATGGTTTCAAGTAACTAATGATGATAATCCTTAGTAAACAATTATAACTTCAAGTAATTATTCTTAAAAACAATTTGCACAGTTATATCATTTCAAATATTTCTATCTAAGACTAATAAATTGAACACAGTTATATGATTTCAAGTAAGTAATATGGACTGAAAAAAAATCCTCATGGTGGTTAACAAAAAATGTGGCTGATCTTGAATGAAATATCAGCCCTCACCGTCTACGGCTGGAAATTACACATTTGCTCACATTGGATTGCCAAGCATGGTCGAGCAGTAACCTAGGAATTGGTAGTGGGAGGTAGTAAGAATTGGTAGTGGGAGGTAGTAGGAATTGGTAGTAGGTTCAAACAATGATAGCAGTAGAGATTTTTGTAGGAGGGGGGGTCATTAGTTTGTGAGAATGAAAGGGGAATAGTGGAAGGGGAATAGTGGAAGGAGAATAGGCGGGAAATTTGAGAACATGTTGATTTGTTTGGAAGTTTATTTTGTTTAAGGTGTTTTTTTTTTGTTTGATATATAGAGCTTCAATTATTTGAAGTTTTTGTTTGTTTTTTTTTCTTTGTGTAGTGTGAGTGTATTTTCTGTTAAAATTTTACGGTAGGTAGAGGGGTGGGATAAATGTGTTTGAAGGTGTTGATTAATAGAGCTCATATCAGATGTAGCGTTAATCTGCGTTACTGCTCGTTTTAAAAATGAGACACCTGAAACATCCCATTAGTTTCATACCTGAAGATGGCAGATGGACATGCCGAAAGCACTCATAATGAAACCTTTGGTGGATTGCTACACCAGTTCCACCCTGACATTAAAAAGATGGCCAGAAAATTAGAAAGGATCGAACAAAAACTTGTCCGACAAGAATCGTCAATACAGTTTAACAAAACACACACACACATATATATATATACTGGAATGCCCACCATTCAGTAAAAACTAAAACAGCAGTCAAAAATGAAAGTTTCAATTTACAAAAAATTAAGACAGACTATGAACTTGTTCTAAAATGGATAAATTAAAAACATACACTTACTCTCTATCCGCTCACGCAATTTGTCTGGAATTTTAGCTGCCGAAAATGTAAGCCACAATGATTGGCTGATATGATCTGGATTGTAGACAAGTTCTGATTCAGCTAATGCTGTTCTACAATGAAAATGAATTTCACTCACATTTGCATGAACAAAAAAAGATTTGCATGAAAATAGGAAATATCATTTTTATCAAATTTACTTGAAAAGAAGAAATGATATCAGCCAGGAAAGAAATTCAATTTTTAGACAGATTTGTATGAAAGAAAGAAAGAAAAATGTTTTCTAGCCAGAATTGCATAAAATAAAAAAATAAATGTATTTTGGCCAGATTTGCATGAAAGGAACAAAGGAAAAATTAATTTCAACCAGATTTGCATGAAAAAAAGAAAAAATGATTTCAGCTAGAATTGTATGTAAGACACAAGAAAAAAAATGAATTTCAGTCAAATTTGTATGAAAAAACCAAAAAAAACCCCAAAAAACAAAACAATTTCAGACAAATTTGCATAAAAGAAAGAAAGAAAATGAATTTCAGCCAGATTTGCATGATTATCTAATATTTGCTGTCTCTTTACTCAATAAATAAATAAACATTTAATTTTACTTACCGAGATGACGGCGACCAATAAACTGGCATAAATTCTTGGTATATTAAACCCTGCAATCAAGATATAATTCATGAAATTGACAGATTATATTATCAGCTTAGAAAACTTATCAAGTTATTTTCTTCTAAATTCTATATGCAGTCTGCAAAGTGAGTTTATCAAATTTTAAGCCTTGTATTCAAACTTTTCACTTGTGCAAAGGAATCGGGCAGAAGTTTAACCAAGTAGCTAGTGAAAGAACATAAAACAATGAAATAAAATAATAACAGGCAAAACTGGAGACTATAAATGTAGCATAAAAGTTATGTATTATAGACAAATATGTTCATTTAAGAAGAAGAAATAATAATTAGAAAAGAGTAAAGAGAGTTGAATGTCTTTCCGACTAACCACAGGTAAAAAAAGATGATTAAAAGAATGTGGAATGTTTCTGGAAAGTCGTGAAGATGTGTCTTGGTCGATCAACAAATTAGAAAAAACTGCCGAGGATCTAAACCAAGTGTGAAAATCTGATGATGTGGTCGGCCGAATTGGTGGTTCCAAGGATGGGTCAGAGGTCATAATTGGTTGAGTACAGATGAAGAAAGGGGGAGGAAATATTTTGAAGTAGTAGGGTTTCAAGTATGTAGGTAGTAAATTTGGCCTAGTTCATGGTCCTGTCACTATTAGAAGATATGTGTGTGTAGAAAGAAGGGGTTGCCTTCAATGAATGCAGAACACCTTGGAAAAACAAAACCAAAAAAAAAAAAAAACACTTACTTTTTTGTACATCTCATAAAAGATATTTAGTTGTCCAATAGAATATGTGACATCCATTGTTTGATAAGCGTTATCCCAGTCACCAAGGATTCCCCATTTTTGAAAAGATGATTTCTGTTTCTTAACAACTTTCTGGGCAAATCTACGGGCTGAAAAAAAAAACATTATAAACATGAATAATGCTATGTAAAACAAATTTTATTTGTGGATAGTATATTTCTTAATTGCTTAGGTTGTTGTAAAAGTATAGAAAATGGCCATTATTCCTTTCAAACTTTACTTTTCTGCCCTGGATAACACTATGTAAGACAAAGCCTAAGTAAGAAGCAAAGTGGAGTGTTGCATGTCATAAACTGCTCAGCCACTAGGATTCCATCCTTAAGCATCATGGGTCACCACTCACAACCAACAGGTTGACCCATTGGGAGGATTTTACCCCTCTGCAAATGTGCATAGTATATTCTACAGCCCCAGCTAACAGAGCTGTTAGATGAAAGATTAGACTATATCTTATTTATAAACAATGTCTATGAAAATCTAAGTTAGATTTGCCTCAAAACAGCCCATGTTATTAGTACATTTAAAATCCTACAATGTGTCTCATATATCGCTAAGAAATAAAGGTTTACATAATATATGGTGTGGTTAATTTGCACATTGGTTTTAACAAAATCAGATTTAATAAATATTTACTTGGTGTTATTGATCTCTAATATTATTGTTTTATTCTCCAATGCATTAAAATCAATCCTATAAATGATTTTATATAGAAACCAATTAAAATATAATTAAAATAAGTGTAATATTCTTATATGCATTCTTATTTAATTTCATTACATTAAAATTCAAATACTTATGCCCAGCGGTGTATATTCTTGCTAGTATATATATATAATATATATATATATATATATATATATATATTAAATTACCCACTGAGGCTGATATGCCATAAAACAAACCAAACCATATATATATATATATATATATATATATATATATATATATATATGTAAAACTTAATTGAACAGAGGAAGCTTTAATTGAGTTATAATAGAAAATTTGAGCAATAACCTTTACTCCTGATGACTGAGGGGGGCAGGGACTTTGCCGTCCCATCTTCTTGCTTTACAGCTTTCAATTCAATTGGTAAGCCATGACAATCCCAACCTGGAAGGTAATGAATCTTGTAGCCCTGCAGTAATTTATAGCGATTGACAATATCCTTCAGAATCTAAAGAACAAAAAGAAAAAAGAAAAAAAATTGGTCTGAAAGTGAAAAATAATAGTGCCAATGGAGTTTGAATTTGCTTACTATGATTTTGCAGTCCAACATGTTAGATACTACACCACAAACAGTTAGGATTCTTCAGATGAGAAGATAACTTGAACATTTAAAAAAAATTTATTCTCAGAGGTTAGGGAATCATGTTCATTTTACAATTAGATTTTTTGTGTAATTGTTTCTTCAGAGATTTTTTTTTGCACACAGTTATATGGTTTCAAGTATTCCTATCTAATACAGATAATTTGCACACAGTTATATGATATCAAGTATTCCTATCTAATACAAATAATTTGCACACAGTTATATGATATCAAGTATTCCTATCTAATACAAATAATTTGCACACAGTTATATGATATCAAGTATTCCTATCTAATACAAATAATTTGCACACAGTTATATGATATCAAGTATTCCTATCTAATACAAATAATTTGCACACAGTTATATGATATCAAGTATTGTGAAAATTTATTAAAGGATTGGTGATCCTCTTTCACCGGACGCCGGTGGCGGGCTGTGGGGATTTAAATAAAATAAAATAAAATAAAAATTAAATAAATAAATAAAAAGTTCTGAGCATCTTGACTCTGGCGTTCAGAGTTAACGGTCTGATTATTACACTCTCAACCTATACTTTGAGAGAGTTGCTTGTTCCATATTGTTAAAAGCCCCCAGACGGCGACGAATCAAAACCCTCACCTCGTTAGAAGCTGGAGCGACAAACAAACACCTAAAACCCATTCTGCAGGGCTCAACAGGTTACAAGGAACAGAACTAGAGGATTTCAGTTAAGTTCCGCAAAGCTTTTTTTATCTGCAACTAACCCTTTAACTACATTCAATTCTCCTTAAACTATCCTTTACCAACCAAACGCATTTAACTCTTAACTAAACTATACCTAAATATCTAACTAACTAATTACGGCTATACCACACTTTGGTACTGTTTAACTTGAACTAAACTCTATGAACATTTTTTAAAACTCGTTTGGTTGTTTCATTTTATGTATATTGATACCCCTGTTGATATTTGTTTTATGTTTTACATGTAAAGTAAACATTTTGTTCTATAAGAAGTCGTTTGTCTCCTTTCTTCAAAAGCAGCACCCATCTCTTCACTGTGTTTGAAGTACGGTTTATCCTCCTACAAAATGTAAGGTTTAAACAGTGCTTTTCAGGGGACAAAAATCCCCACAGTATTCCTATCTAATACAAATAATTTGCACACAGTTACATGGTGTCAATTAATTAATAATAATAATACTTAGTAAACAATTACAGCTTCAAGTAATTATTCTTAATACAATATCTTACATGGTATCATGGGCCGGGTTAGCTCAGTCGGTAGAGCGTTCGGCTAGGAACCACAAGGTTCCTAGTTCGATACTGGTCCTCGCCAACTCAGTGTATGAGTAGCACAGGGATCTGTGCGGTAAAGTAAGGAGCTGATGGTAGGTGTGTCGCTCCACCTCAGACACTAAAATAATCTCCTTGGTCTAGCGCAAGTGAAAAGGGGATAGACTCCCTTGCTGATAGACTGATACCGACTTTAGGCCGCCCCGACGACTTTACTTACATGGTATCAAGTATTCACATCTAATTAAAATAATTTACACACAGTAGTAGGGTTTCAAGTATTCCTACCTAATACATACTAATCTATACACAATAATATTTGTACACAATTGCATGGAAGTAATTATTTTTATCTAATACAAATAATCATATGGTTTCAAGTAATTATTTCTATCTAATAAGAATCATTTGTTTGTACAGTTATATGGTTTAAAGCGACTAAAAATAATAATCCTTAATAAACAATTAGAGCTTCAAGTAACTATTTTTAATACAAATAATTTGCACACAGACATATGGTTTCAATAAACTAATGTTGCATAACACCTGTAGAATAAGGGGCCATTGGCCTTCAAATCAAAACGTATGCGGGTAAGCTCCCATTGGAAAAATATCAGACCATTGGTAAAAGCGAGAATCTCGCACGTCACATGATTTGACTAGTTAGGTAATCAGTTGCAATCTAAATGGCAAGCAGAACAGACGTGTTCTACTGAGGTTGAACTCAGCTGTGTGGTGAAAATGGGCAATACAGTAATAAAGCTTTGATCAAAGACAAACAACGTCTTGTTAATTAATGCATGACTTTAAAAGAACTAGCCAGACAAGAACTAAGAAGATAGAAGAGACGACTAGATGAACATGGCTGAAAGGAGAATGAAGAACAAGCAAGTCATGACTCTGTCTGTCTCTCTCTAATACTCTATCACACAAGAACTCTCTTTTTATATGACCGCAATGGGCTACATAACACTAATAATAATAATCCCTAGTAAGCAATTATAGCTTCAAATAACTATTTTTAATTTAAATAATCTAGTCATATGGTTTCAAGTATTTCAATCTAATACAAATAATTTTTAAACAGATCTGACCAATAAATGGGACTCTAATGGGTCAGAGTTGACCTGGGAGTAATGACAATGAAGGAGTGATTCTACACTCTTCAGATCTCCAGAACTTGAGCCTCACCATTTTTTTTTAAAGGAGGGTGCAATTGGTGCATTCTAGTTCCTGCCAAGAGGGCATAAAACTTACCTTGTTCACAGCATGACCAACATGCAACGTTCCATTGGCGTAAGGAGGTCCATCATGTAACACAAACTGTTGGTCTCTGTTTTGCGTTTGTTGCCACTGGTAAAGGGAGGTAAATCCGAATTTCTGACAAAGAAACAAAATTAAAATAATAGTGTTATCAGGTGTTTACGTAACTTGTGATATCACGGGTAATTCATTAAAAATGTCATTCATTCTAATGATTAGATCTTGAGTGACTCAGCAAATAATACAAAAATATGGAGAAATGCATTGAAAAGTGATTTTTATTATAGGAATGCATTGGAAATGATTTTTACTATAAAAATGCATTTGACAATGATTTTTATTATAGGAATGCATTGGAAATGATTTTTACTATAAAAATGCATTGGAAATGAATTTTACTATAAAAATGCATTGGACAATGATTTTTACTATAAAAATGCATTAGAAATGATTTTTACTATAAAAATGCATTGGAAATGATTGTTACTATAAAAATGCATTGGACAATGATTTTTATTATCAAAATGCATTGGACAATGATTTTTACTATAGAAATGCATTGGAAAATGATTTTTACTATAAGAATGCATTGGAAAATGATTTTTACTATAGGAATGGATATAAAGAATATTAAATTCTTTATGTAAGTTTAAAGAAAGGGAGAGGTTCTGTCGTACTGAAATTTTGACCGTATCCATATTTCTCTCTCTCTCTGTATATATATATGGTTATGTTTTAATCAAGATTAGGTAACCAATTCATTTACCATGGTAGCAATATCTCATCTACTGAAAGCAATGTCAACATATGCATAGGTAAAGCATGGACACCTGCTGACATCTGATCTCTCTGATAAAACAGGAATTTTTCCTATCTGTAGACATGTTAGTACTACTGTATGACTGCACCACTTGAACAAAATGTTTGAAGAAAAAGCTAGTTGTATCCTTGTGTAGTTCCTTCTCCAGCAGTGTCCAGTGTCTTGCTCATCTTACTTGGATAGTTTGTGAGATGGGAGATAAGTGGCCATATATCTGCTCTTTTGTGGGGTACTGCTTCCAGGATTTGTTCAAGACAGCACACAGTATCATAGCACAGTTCCCATCTGGCTTTTTCTCAACACATTTTGTTAAAGTCCAAGTTGTGCATGTGGCTTATGGGGACAAATTTAGCTCATTTGTACTATCCCCAATATTTTTTTAATATTTGGCAAGATTTCCCTTAGAAAAAAAAGTTCTTTAGTTTAAAATCCTCTAAAAGTAGGTGTAAATGCATTTTTGAAGATAGGTGGAAGATTGTTTGCCTTGTGTAGCTTTTTTAATAGAAAACTGAAGTAGACAGTGAAAAACTTATGTAACAAATATAAGTCCAGAATTAGACACAAAAGAAAAGAAAAATTAAAAACGCTGTTTTGAAACGGTTGTGTTTAAAATTAATTTAAAAGAATTTCTTGAAAGGCGTTTCAAACGAAATTCCGTTGTGCAGCGTCTTCAACATTAAGGGACGCAACTTTGCGAACGGTTGTCAGAAGTAATTTCCCTTTCATGGGCAGCGGATGAAAAACAATAATTTCTCTTAACATCCAGATACTGGATTCTTGGGCGGTCAGTGGTCACAGCATTTTTAATAAAAGTACTAAAAAATAATTAATTTCAAATCCGACCCGATAAGGTGCTAACAAGGTAAACTGTTTTCCATTCTTTTTTAAAACTGTATTTATTTCATTACCCTAGTTTAACACATGGTTTTGTGCCTTTTAAGGCAAATAAGTTAAGTAACCCAAAACTCCTTTTTGTATTTTCCTTTACTTTGTAAGTTATAGATAAGTTTACATGTTTTATGTTTTAGAATTTTGATAATTATGAGACGTAAACCTTTCCTGTTGACTTTTATAATAGACCTTTTTATGTGAATTTTTATTTGTCATACTTTAAAAAAACCTTATAAAAACACAGCCAGTAGTCTGTATGATTCTTATGCACAAAATTTGCAAGTGTAAAATAATCGTGATGATTCCACAGTGCAGCACATAGTAGTATTGATATGGCTACAGTGTGGTAGCATTCTTACTATATTTTTTATCTGAGATCAGATTTCCATATGATCGATAATCTATCTATAGCAGTCCATGCCTTTCCTATGGGTGTAGACATTGCTTTCTATACAGGGTGATAGTAAAATAAATCTTATAATTTATTTCTGAATCATTATTTTTACAAAAAATGAATGAGAAGAACACACATAATATGGAGTTTTATTTAATATTCTACATAGGCACCAGCATTCACCTCCACCTTCTCAAGTCGCTCAGGAATCCTATCAACTGATCTTCTCAAGAAAGAAAGAAATTCTCATATTAGTCCTTCAAGTTCTTCCAAAGTCGTTGGTTTCGCACAGTAGACATGCTTCTTCAAACCCAAAGAAAAAAACAATTGCAGGGGG
Source organism: Doryteuthis pealeii (assembly GCA_023376005.1). Lineage (NCBI taxonomy): Eukaryota > Metazoa > Mollusca > Cephalopoda > Myopsida > Loliginidae > Doryteuthis > Doryteuthis pealeii. Next base: position 40,195,304 of record CM042178.1, read on the forward strand.
TTAAATCAGGGCTTCTTGCCGGCCACACATGTGGACCACATCTACCCATCCATCTCTCAGGAAAATGGTGATTTAGCCATTCATGGACAACAATAGCAAAATGTGGAGGAGCACCATCAAACAACAACACAGATTTAATTTCCATATATTAAGGAATATACATTAAAGAATTAAGAAAAATGTAACAGGCATATGAAAAAAATTATAAATAGTTTAAAATAGGGAGTTACTTTTTAATCACCCTGTAGATGAGATATTACTACCTATTACCGAAGAAATAACAAATTTTTCTTATCGTCCTATTCTGGACAGGTACCATATTATAATTAAGAAAAAAACAAAGAAAGATAAATTAAATATATATACACATTAAATATCACCAGTGCTTGATTTTATTCATATTCGAAGATATTTAAAAATTAAAATAAAAATAGCATTGAAATTCTACTTAAAAATGTGCAGCATTTGTAATTCTCAAAAGTAAACAAATCAATACACCAGCGTTTTTTTCCCTCTTATCTCTACCTAGTTGATGGTGGGTAGTCGCTTCTAGTTTTATAATAATAAAAAAAGGACAAGAAAAATAATAGCTGACCTTTTGTATTTGTTTTTCACGTTGTAAGGCAGCCCCATTTCTAAGCGTGAGTGTCAACTTAGTTTTTGGCAAGGACAGTGATTGTTCATATGAATTAGTCTGTTTTTGTAACTTATCCCCCAGCCTGAGTGTCCTACTGAGAAAGAAAGTCGTGCCCCGGGCTGGTAAAAGAACATGTTTATCGTAAATATTCCGAAAGCCGGTAGCAACCTTCAGCCATGAAGACATGTTTTCGTGTAGCAGACAAAGCCAACTTCATGTCTCCTACCTTAAAAAAATGATAAAAGAAAACCTCCTAAAGATTGCAGTTTAACAGAATTAAAATATCAAAACATATTTTAGGATTATGTTTTTAGACTTATTGTCACGAGTTAAAAAAAATGCTAGTTTTTTTCATTTTAAAATATTTTTTATAAACTTACGTCGAAATACGAAACTAAATATCAATCATTTTAAATCTGCAAGGGAAACAACTCAATATAGACAAATAGATTAGAAAAGCGAAGTTATTTATTAATCTTAGCTTAATTGTAGTACAAGGTCAGGAGTATGAGGCACCCAGTGAGAATCGAACTCACTTAGGATGGTATGTTAAACCACCATGCTAACCATTTCATCATGTGAATGCCCAGAGAAGCGAAATAAGATCACTGAAAATTTTAATTTAATTTAGTGAATTATTTAATTTTATTGATATCAAATGTTATTATTATTTTAATTTGATTTAATTTCAATTTCATCTTATTGATATTAATTTATCCTTTATTTTTACTTTTTTTACTTATTTATAATTATTCAATTCATGATTAATTAATTTGATTTAATTTTATAATTATTAATAATTTTATGATTATTTAATTTTATAATTATTTCATTTTATTTCATTGATATTAATTGATTAGTTATTTTAATTTAAAAAAAATTCTGAAAATTTCTGAAAAAGGAAAAATTTCCGACAAATGATTGGAAATAATTTATTAACACTAAAAATATAAATCATATTGAAATTTGTGCGTATTCAAGGGAACTGACTCTGGCTTTGATTTCTATATAATTATTTCCCCTTACAGTGTAGGCATTGTAACCCGAAAGCCATAGGATGTAACAAAGTCTCAAGTACGAGGGCATCCAGCGAGGATCGATTCTCACTTTTTAGTATTAATGGATCTGCGAGACTATCTTGCTCACCATTACAGCACGATAGAACGCCTCTGTATTCCCTTACATTGTATGTTGATGCTTTGTTGAATATAATAGAATGAACGATGGGTAGATATAGGTATGTCCATTCTGATTCAAGAGAGATAATAAAAAAATTAAAAATAATAATCTTAAAACAATTACCAAAAATGATAGAATTGTCCAATTTTAATAAAAGTTTTACCACTTTATTCATTATTGATTTAATTCTATAGTGAATAGCTAATTTTATTGAAAAAATAATTTAAAAAAATGATAGCAATGGACGGTTTCAACCTTTGGTAATTTGAATAAAAAACAAACCAGTTCCTAATTTTCACATTTCTAGACAGATCAAATCCAGAAGACAAATAAAATATTTGATAAAATAAATAAAAGATAAATATCAAAATAAATTTAAAAAATTCAATTCCCGAAAAAAAGTCATTTGACAATTTAAAAGTCATTTTTCTTAAAACTCAAAATATACTTTTTATAGCGTGTTTTCTCTTTTCGAAGTTAAAAAAAAGAACTATTTGTTTTTGAATTGGCGTAAAGTATTTTCTATGATTCCATTGGCCTGTTTTTATTCACTTAAAAAATTTAATAGTGAATTTTAAACGTCTGGAAGGTGGCATGTTGAACACGATATTTTTGGCAGGAATAAGATTTATTTAATCTATCTAAAAAAAGTTCGATTAGAAATGCGCAATGTTGCGCAACATATTTTCCGAGATTTTTATATATTTAAAAATGATTACAAACGACTGGTCTTTTTCGTGTATGTATGATCTAAGTTATTCCCCTTTTTACTTCAAAAACCCGGATTTTCACAACTGTTTCAGTTCGCATGTCCTCGTTGTTATTTCTTCTTACCTTTTTTGGCTATGCAGTGTAACTTTCCTAGATGAAATATTGCACATGTAGGCCATCGTAGATTTTGTCCAAGCGTAAACGTTTTCTTTTCAGATGAAAAACATAAAAAAAGAAGTTATCTGCCACTAACCTTTTGGACATTACTTAGATAGATAAATAGATACACAAATATGAACCTAAATAGATATATATATATATAGATATGAACCTAAATACGTAGATATGGACATAGCGAGCTAGCTAGCTAGCTAGCTAGCTAGATAGATAAACAAACGCGCATATAAAAATTAACGGTTAATAACATCATATTCACACATTCACTATACACTTAACATCTTTCATTTTGTCCCTCACATAAACATTACTTACAGTGTCCTGAAGATTGTACAATATACCGAAATGCTTAAGAATTGACACATAAAATTGTTTCCCCTGATCATAACATCCTGTGTTTGTTATATTTTTAAAATATTTTCTTCTCATAAATAGGTAGATATGAACATAAAAAGATAGATAGATTGATGGATAGATATTATTTCTGTACAAACGCTGAAGAAACTATTAATCATCTAACATCTGGATGCTCTACCCTAGCTCAAAATAAACAATACATTTGTTTTGTTGGTTTTTACGGCATGTCAGCCCTTGTTGTAAAAAAATAATTTTATGCCGAAGACGTTTTGTTCTATACATGCTGGATAGGTATTCAATATTTTTTAACCCAATTTTTTAACATATTTTAAAAAGTCATTTTTCTTATTAAACCCATAGATAGAACCCTAACCGGTACTACCACTCTGGCTCAGAGTGAACCTGGGAGTAATGGCGATAAAGGGGTACCCCACACTCCCCAGAGCCCCATAATTGGAATTTCTCAATTAGATGAAGTTTAACGTCAAACTCAGGACACTAAGATCCTCAGCCACCGCTTTCTAGCACATATATGATAAAAAGGTTTGGGGCTTGCGATAAAGGCAATAGGGTTTGGATAATCATATAGGTGCTAGAGCTTGACGTGACCTGTCGATTGATCGGATTGGGCCTCTCTGACTGCCCGTTTAGCCTAAGTAAGGACCAAAGTAGAGTGTTGCATGTCATGGACTGCTCAGCCACCAAGACTCCGTCTTAAACATAACGGATTGCCACCCACGACCAACAGGTGGCTCCATAGGAGGGGAATTTTACTTCCCTGCAGAGGTATAGTCGGAGTATTTGACAGCCTCGGCCGACAGGGCGGATGAACAATATAGTGATAGCGATTTAGCAATTCGACGAACAAAGGTCCAGATTTTAAACGAACTTAAACGGTAAGGATGGGAAATAATACAAAGACAAAGACAGTTGTTTGACTGTTTGACGAACAGAGCTCCAGATTTTAAACGAATGAAGACGACAGGGAAGTGAGACCCCCCCCCCCAAAAAAAAAACAATCAGACTGGGGGCTAATAACATTTTGTCGTCCCGGTTCCTGCCCTTATTTACACTATGTTTTTTTCTTGACGGTGCACCATACATTTGTTTTGTAAAAATACATTGTACAAATTCAATTGAAAGAAAAAATTCTGAGTTCTTATTTTTATTTTATTGTAAAATCAAGAGACAAAGCGCACGGTATGAAAATTGTTTTGAAATTTGAGTTGTGTTTTGTAAAAATTCAATTGAAATTTGCACAAATTCAATGGAAAAAAACTTGTATTTTATTTAAAATATCTTAATTACTTACTCGATAAAAAGTGAGAAAAACACACAGTAAATATCTAAATTTGGCCGTTTTTACGCTTGACACCGCCAAGGAAAAATACAGCGTAAATAAGGACAGGAATCCGGGACGACAAAATGTTTACAGCACTAAAAACTGAACATTATCGCATCTTTCACACTCTAATCGGCCCATCTATTTCTTTCTGTTGAAAAAAAAAATTCTTTTATCCAGTACGGATTTTTTTGATTGTCTTCAGATGTGGGAAAATTTGCATAATTTTGTGACATTTCACTCACTAAAAAAGTTGTAAAAGAAGTACAATATGCGCGCATAAAAAAATGTAGTCCTGTTGTTTTTTCGCCTGAGAAGAATATGAAATGACAGTATTAATGTAGAATGGCGCGTAAGAGATAATACAATTAGATTACGTATAAAAAGCATTATATTTCGTTACATTTCACGGAAACACCCGAAAACTTTGAGACGATAAGTGTTAGGGTTATGGCTAGTGTTAGTGCTAGGCTTAGGGTAAAGATCAGTGTTAGATTTAAGTTTAAGGTTAGGGTTAGTGTTAGGCTACTTCCGACTGCTAGTGCTATTTAGATGTAAAATATGATTCTGATGATATTATCTCTTGCGTGCTATTCTGCATTTGTATCGGAATGAAGACGAGAAGCAACAAAATGAAACAAATGAGAACAAAATGGCTAGCACAGAAGCGAACTATCTGGTTCTGCATCTGTTTCAAGATACAACGCCACCCCAGGCGCTGTTTTTTTCTTCTTTTTTTTTTAAAATTTCGGAACTGATACAAACTTGCATCCTGAGCATATATCTTGAATGTTGTGGGTTATTTAATGTCGAAGCCATCCTTGTAGAAGAGCACTAGTGAGGTGAAAGGTTCATATCCTTCCCAGAGGTATTAATTTGAACATAATAGCACGACCTGAATTTGAACCCACTTACAACGATGACATTTATTTTATTAATTCTACCAATTTATTAATACACATGAAGTTGATAAAAAATCAATATTTACCTACAAACCATTCACTTAAAAATCATGTATACAAACCAACCAACCAACCAATCGTCGCTGCTTAACTTCAGTGATCGAGCGGTATAATGTTATCCTTTTTTGTATCACCTATTTGTATGACTATATATCGTTATTTCCTATAATCTAACCCCCAAACCCTTACTCTAATCCTAACCCCGTCTTTTTTTCCCTAGTAGATCAATAAATAAATAATTTATCAGTCAAGAGTGGTTCCCCTTTGTTTATGTTAGACTTATAGGAAATAACCTATATATCTATTACATTCCTTTTTATCCTTTTGTACGGTAGTTGAGGGTCTTAGTGTCCTGGGCATAGCATTAAACTGCATCTAGTGGTGAGGTTCCAATTCTGGAGCTCTTTGTGAAGTATACTTTAATTGCCATTATTACCACGTTCACTCTGACCAGCAATGGTAGTACCTGTTAGGGTCTCATCTATGGGTTGAATAGACAAAAAGAAAAAAAAAGAAGAAAAAAGAGTTTTAAAAATGTATTTAAAAAGATTGAATACCCGTTTTTTTTCTTTACTTTGTGTCCAGTGGCTTTGACTATTAGATCGGCAAGATATTTAATATCAGCATGTTCCCAGGGGGCCATCTCCCTAGGCAACACCTGCCCCTTCATTTAAAGGGGCAGGGCTGGGTTTATTGTCCAGTGCCTGAAGTGCCCCAAAAGACAAATGCCGAGGGGATTCACGCAATTTTAAAACACAAACTACATATGAGCTTTGGTTTGTGTGTGGTTCCACATTATAATGATTCTTGTGTTTGACTGACATGATGGGATGTCAGTAAATATCTACCCAACAAGAATGAATTAAACAAAAACATCTTCGCCATTAAATAACCTAAGGGTTGTCATACTGTAAAAACCAACCAACCAACCATCCAAATAAATTCATACAGTTAAGTGAAAAATAAAAAAGATAAAAAAACAAAACCCTCTTAAGATGGTTTTCAACAATTAAAATCTTTTAAAGTGTTTTATTTTTAATTTCAGATTTCTTTTAATGACAAGGAGATCAAGTGTGAGGGACGGCGTCTTTACTTCCGTTGAGGACCGGAAGTGAAGTATCATTTCAAAAACACAAACACACAAACAATCCTTCTTGTCATGACAATAGAAGAAGAAGAAAAAGAAGAAGAAGAATTCGACAAAAAGCTAATTGTTAGTTTGTCACGTAAAAAATCTGAAAAACATCCGCGTCTACACAGAGAGAAGGGGTCACTTATCCTTTTCTTAAAGCTTTGGTACCTCTGGAAGAGATCTAATCGAGAGGGGTCATCAGTTGTCTCAGTCATTTGACATCTAGGGTTAAATGATAATAAATAGAATTGGTATTAACGTGGGGACGATTCACAGCCTTTTGCTCGTGTGAGAAAAAAACAGGTAAATGAACAAACTTACTCATGGCGTAAGTAAGAGTACATTATAAAGGGATATATCTCTCTCTGTTCTTCGTCTGTCTGTCTGTCTATCTGTCGTAATAGTAACGCGTATCGTTTGAATTGACCAACGTTTATCATTTCTGCATGGATCTTTATGTCTGTCAGTTTCCATCCCTGTCTGTCTGTCTGTCTGTCTCTGTCTCTCAATAGTAACGTATCACTTGAATTGATCAACACTTTTTATTTCTTGCCCTGTCGACTGGGTCTGTAGAATATACCGACTGCACCTCTGCAGAGAGGTAAGAAAATGAGGCCACTTGTTTGGCCGTGGGTGATGACCCATGACGTATAAGGATGGAACCCTGGTGCCTGTGCAGTCCATGATATGCAACATTCCACTTTGGCTCTTACTTAGGCTAGACCGATGGTTGGAAAGGTCACCTCTAATCAATCAAGTCTTAGCTGCTATATGATTGTCTCAACCCTATATGTTATGGTTAGCTCCAACCCTTTTTCATCATATATATGCTAGAAGGCAGTGCCTGAGAGTCTTAATGTCCTAGGTATGACGTTAAACTCTATCCGATAGTGAAGTTCCAATTCTGGAGTTCTAAGGAATATAAAATACCCCTTCATCACTATTACTCCCAGGTCCACTCTGACCTGAAGTGATAGTACCTGTTAGGGCCCCATCTATGGGTTAAATAGAAAAAAAATGTTTAAAAAATTGAGTACCCATGAAGAATGAATCAAACAAAATGTCTTCGGCATAAAGTAACCCAACAAGGGTTGACATGTCGTAAAATCCAATCAACCAGGCAATCAACCTTATTATTTCTGCGTGGACCTTTGTGTCTGCTTGTCTCTCTTGATAGTTAATTGAATTATGTGAATTGATTAGCTCTTCTTATCTCTGCCTGAACTTTTCCGTCTTTCTCAGACTCCCTTTCTGTCTCTATTTATGTCTGTCTGTCTGTTTATCTCTGTCTCTGTCTCTGTCCTAATAGCAACGTATAGTTTGAATTATTATTTCTGCTTGGCCTTTTATGTCTGTCTGTCTTTTTCTTTCTCTGTCTCTATCCCTGTCTATCTGTCTTTCTCTATCACTCTCTATCTCTGTCTACCGTCTGTCTCTTTATCTGTTTATCTCTCTTAATAGTAACGTGTCATTTGAATTGACTTCCATATTATTTCTGTTTGGCCTTTTTATATATATATATCTGTCTATCCGTGTGTACCCCTCTATCTCTGTCTCTTTTTGTCTATGCCTGTCTGTCCGCTATCTTTCATTGTGTCCCTTTCTCTATCTGTCGCTCTGTTTGTGTGTGTCTTTCTCTGTCTCTCTGTGTTTGTCTCTGCCTGTCTCTTTGTGATTGTGCTTGTTTGTCAGTCTGTCTCTGTCTCTAGCTCTGTCCGCCTGTCTCTCTCTCTCTCTCTGTCTCTCTGTATCTCTGTATCTCTCTGTCTCTCTCTCTCTCTGTATATATATGAAATATATGCATGATAATTAGTCTTTTCGAAATATGCCTGGGATATTAAAAATAAATATGGCATAAAGCTGGAGATTGTTAAAAAAACCACAATTATTAAATCGGGTAATACTTTCTGCCTCCTCTGTATGGAGGAAAAACTAGCTATCGCCGCTCATACTAATTCTAAAGAATTATTAGATCAAAGATCCGAAATTTTGAACGGGTGTAGGTATAAACGTGAATGGTATCTCGACCGTTAAAAATCCGAACACGTGCTGCGTTCCTTCTTTTTTGTTTACATCCACTTGTTCTAATCAGTTTCAATTGGTTATCCTGAATATCCTTCCGGTGAAACCTTGGTGAATATATTCTGCTATCATCGGTTTTCTAAACCAAATCTACATATGGATTGTGCGCTTTAAAAAAAATATACATTCATTATTCCGACTTATTTGGTTACTTCTTTTTCTTGACAGTCAAAATGGTGACTAGCTCGATATTTTTGTCTTCTCTGTTAAGTCAACTTCTCTTCACACACACACACACACACACACACACACACACACACATATATATATATATATATATATATATATATATATATATATATATATTATACGTGTGTGTGTGTGTATAATTGGAGAGCATTTCTTCATTCAGACATATTTAGTTGAACAGCGCGGATATTTTGTCGACAAATCCTGTTCTCAATCCTTTCAAGTCACCGAATGGATGATACAATATCCAACTGGAATTGGCTGATGAATTTGCCAAAGCTGATTTGTTCCTAAGTACTTTCAGCCCCTTCATGGGCCATCATCGGGGGAATTAAAAAAAAAAAATAACAATATGACATTGGAATTTTCCATTTATACTGGTATTCTGTTTATACTGGTGTTATATTGTTTTCATTATATATATGTTATTATTAATGTGGTTGTGTAAATAGTAGCAATGGTTAAAAGCATTTAAGAACATTGGTGCTTTAATCGAAGTTAATTTCATTGAGGTTTGGATTTTTATGTCTGATGTGTTATACTTACTAAACAATTATAGCTTCAAGTAACTATTCATAATATAAATAATTTACATAGTTATATGATATCAAGGATTACTATTTAATGTTAATTATTTGCACGTTGTTATATGATTTCAAGTATTCCTATCTAATCTATTAATAATGGAGATTTGCTTCCGGTTTTTGTCTGTAACAAAAACTACGTCACTGCTTACGTCACATTTCCCAAAGTCGTCATAACATAGAATAAATACACTCAAAATTTGAACATGCAACATCAGACAGTCCTCATTGTTTTTTTAAAACAAGTTTTAATAAATACATGACTGGTATTATATATCTATATATAGTTTGTTTTATTTTAATATATATTTAAAGTTTACATTTCAAATTGTTTTATTTTTTAATCCTTTAATGAATTTGATGATTTTACTTACTTAGGTACAAACTCGTTGACATTGAATCTTTAACTCCCACCCCTCAGGTAATATGTTTAAAAAATCTATTTTTACATCGCCTGGATGCCGTTTTTATTTTGCTAGTATTAATAATTCATACTCAATTCTATGGAATTATAATCATTTGTTTGTCTGAAGTTATATGGTTTCCTTAGTAAACAATTAAAACTCCAAGTAACTAAAATAATTTACACAGTTATATAATATCCAGTATTTTATCGAAATATAGTTTATGTGTTTAATGGCATATCAACTTAGAAATATATATATATATATATATATATATATATATATATATATATATATATATTCATTCCATCTTGTTCATTCTCATATATATATATATATATATATATATATATATATATATATATATGAGAGAGAGAGGGGGGGGTTAATTTATTTGTTTAACGCCATATCAACTACTAAAGGCTTACTTAATGCTGAAATTTGATTTGTTTGATTGTATATATATTTTCAATGTATATTTTTTTTCAAAATTGCACTTTTCGTATTTGTCTATAACCGTTTATTTGCACAGTTATATATCAAGTATTCCTCTTAGATGCACATGATTTGGAACATACTTGTATAGTTTTCAGTAACTATTTCTAATTAATAATAATCGTTTACACACACACACACACACACACACACACACACACACACACATATACATATACATATATATATATATATATATATATATATATATATATATATATATATATATATATATAATCGTTATATATATATTGATTTAACTCTTCAAAAGAGTCCAATAATAGACGAGGAAAACTTTCCATTAGGGACTTCTCTCTGAAATTTTTTATTTATTTTTTAATTAAAAAAAGCAAACTTTTGAGAGAAGTCCCTTGGAAAGGACTTTTTCATTTATTCCACTCATCTCCTTCATTTTTTATTTTATACATTCATTCATTTTGCCATTAAATCCATATATGGAATGAAAAGGGAACCTATCTGCCTTTATGGGATGAAGTTAGGATAATAGATAGAGAAGAACATTGGAAGAGAAGACGCCTCAAAGAATCAGCTCATATGATAGGCTGTACTGGGTTGTTAAGTAGACCGAGCATAGAAATGAATACAATATGGGAACCCATAATTAAAAAGGCTAGATCAGATTTTAAAAAAAACCCCAAAAAAACCCAAAACAAAACATAATATGAGTCTAGGTAAAAAATCATACATAAAATGAATAGGTAGATTCCGGGTTCAATCCTGAGTAGAGGCAGTTACATAGAAAAATAATTAATACAACTCCTACCCCAGCTATGGTTAGCGGAATAAGAACAGGATACCCCCGAGGACTGAATAAATGGTTAGGTTCAAAGTTCCGTGATAGCTCCCGATTACGACAAGAACGTTCCCGACTACGACAAGAAAGTTCCCGAATTCGAAAAGAAAGTTCCCGAGTCCGAAAAGAAGGTTCCCGAGTCCGAGAAGTTTCCCGAAACCGACAAGAAATACCTGAAGAAGGCCGGAGGGTATATCGGCCGAAACGTTGTACAAATAACAATAAAGATGGGGACAATAGTCCAAATAACGCAGATAATACTAATCATCAAGCCTCATCTCAAACATTCAGAGAAATAATGTATATATATAAAATCCTTACAATGTATAATAGTTTATATATTCATGTCTGAAGTTATCCTGGCGCAACACTATGAAGCCAAGAGGTCCAGAAGAAAACGGCACATCAACATCTTCAGGGACACTGTGGTTGAGAATGTTTTTCGAAGGAGGCGCTGTAAATTCAAGGGCATAAGAACGATATAGTCTTCCGAGACTGCAATGCCAATGATATATATTTCGTGGATGTATTTTATATCTGATTCATTATTTTCGATAAATTTTTATTTCTCTCAAGAAGGATGAAACAAATATATGAAAATAAACTAAAGCTATTTAGTAATTAAAAAAAATGCTAAATAGCTTTAGTTTATTTTCATATATTTGTTGTTTTTTGTAAATAAAATTGTTTATAATTACGTAAAAATGGATGTATTATATATATATATATAAATCCATTGTCGTCTGTCGTTAAACAAACACACCAGTGGAGTGGGGTGAATATGATGCTTTTTAAGTAAGTTATTAATTTTTTTAAAGATATCTGTTTTATTTTATTCAATTTTTCCAACCTCCAATATTTTTCAAAAATTAATATTCACACCGCCCGGAGGGTGGTTTGTTTCCTAGTATTTATAACGTAGATTTGACACTTCAAAATAAATTCTTTCACAGACATTTTTGTATGACAAGGCATCTTTCTTAATCATCATTTTTTTCTCTCGAAAGGTTGAATCTTAAACATGTCCATGATTAATTTGAAATATTTGTCACACCAACAATCATCTTTATTACTTGTTGGACCATCGCCCCCCCCCCAACACAACAGTCATCTTTATGCGTGGGACTAGATTTTTTAACAGGTTTTTAAATTAAATTTAATTTCAAAAACATTACTAAGAATTACTCTTTTCTCTTTTTTCCTTTCTTCCTTTCCTTCTTCTCCTTCTTTCTTTCTTAATCTCTTTCTTTCCCTATTTATTTTCTTCTTTCTTTTTCTCTTTCAATCTTCCTTGATTTTCTTTCTTTCTTTCTTTCTTTCTTTCTTTCTTTCTTTCTTTTTATCTCTTTCTTTCTTTTCTTTTCCCCTTCTATTCTTTCTTTCTTTTTTCTTTCCTAAGCTCTTTCTTTCCTCCTTTTTCCCTTTCTTCCTTCATACATTTATTTCCTCTTTCTTTCTTTTTTTCTTTCTTTCTTTCTTTCATTTTCCTCTCGTTTCTTTGTTAATCACTCTCTTTTCCCCTTTCTTTCTTTCTTCATTCATTTCTTTCTTTCCTTCTTCCGCTTTTATATTTTTAATCTCTTTCTTTTCTCCTTTCTTTTACTCTTTCATTTCTTCCTTTCTTCATTTCCTTCATTTCTTTAATTTTTCTCTTTCTTTCTTTCTTTCTTTCTTTTCCTCTTCCCCTTTCTTTATTAATCTCTTTCTTTTCCCCTTTCATTTTTTATTAATTTCTTTCTTTTCTTTTCCCCTTTTTTCTTTCTTTCTTTCTTTCTTTCCTAAGCTCTTTCCTCCTTTTTACCTTTCTTCCTTCATACATTTATTTCCTCTTTCTTTCATTATTTCTTTCTTTCTTTCCTTCTTCCTCTTGTTTCTTTCTTTTGTTTTCTTTCTTTTGCTCTTTCTTTTTCCCTTTCTTCCTTGATTTTCCCCCTTCTTCTTCTTCTTCTTCTTCTTCTTCTTCTTCTTCTTCTTCTTCTTCTTCTTCTTCTTCACTTTTTCCACTTCTTCTCCTTTTCATTCTTCATTCCTTTATTTCTTTCTTCTCCTTTCTTTCTTAATCTCTTTCTTTTACACTTATTTTATTTCTTTCTTTCACCCATTTCCCTTTCCATTTATTTTTCGTTCTTTCTTTCATTCTTCCTTTCTCTGTTTTTTCTTCATTTTCCTCTTCTGTTTACCGATCCTTTCATTCTTCCTTTCTAACTTCTTTCCTTTCGTTCTTCCTTGATTTCTTTCTTCCTTTTTCCTCTTCTTTCTACCTTTCTTTTTTCTTTCTTTCTTAATCTATTTATTTTCCCCTTTTTTCTTCTACCGGACTTCTTTCTTTCTTTCTTTCTTTCTTTCTTTCTTTCTTTCTTTCTCCTTCCTTCTATTCTTTCCCGTTTTCCCTTTTCATTTATCTTTCGTTACTTCTTTCATTCTTCTTTTCTCTATTTTCTTCTTCTTCCTCTACTTTTCTCCTTTCTTGATTTATTCCTTATTTCTCTTTATTCTTTCTTTCTTTCTTTTCTCTTATTCTTTTTTCATCTCCTTCTTTCTTCTTCTGTACATGCTTTTTCCCTTCCTTCCTCACTTTCTTTCTTTCTTTCTTTCTTTCTTTCTTTTTCTTTCTTTCTTTCTTTCTTTCTTTCCATTTACCTTTCACTACTCCTTTCATTATTTATCATGTTTTCTTCTTCCTCTTCCTTTCTCCTTTCCTTTCATTCTTCCTTATTCCATTTCTTTCTTTCTTTCTTTCTTTCTTTCTTTCTTTCTTTCTTTCTTTCTTCTTCCCTTTCTTTCTTCCGTTGTTCCTTTCCCATTTAACTTTTGTTATTTCTTTCATTCTCCTTTTCTCTGTTTTCTTTTTCTTCTTCCTTTCTCCTTTAATTTCTTTCTTCCTTCTTTCTTTTCATTCTTCTTCCCTGATTTCCTTTCTTTACTTCTCTTTTTCTTTCTTATACAATTTCTAAAACATTACTAAGAAAATTCTAAGCACTTAAGATGTTTTCACTTATAATTAAAAAAAGTAACTAAATTAAAAAAAACAAAAAAAACAAAAAAACAAACAAAAAACAATAAAAGAACAAAAGAAAAAGAAAGAGGAAAAGAAAGAAAGACAATTTGATTAAATGAATTTAAAAAAAATTAGAACCCAAATGAGTTAACAAAAGACTTTGATCAATTGAGACTAGTGTCGTCTGCTCGGCGAGTGTTTTTTTATACTACTAATAAAAAAGAATTAAAAAACACAAAATAAAAACAAAAAGACAAAAAAAAAAAAATTGTTATACTAATAACGAAAAAAATTAAAAAAACAAAAAAACAAAAACAAAAACAAACAAACAATAAAACAAACAAAAAACCAGAAAATAAAATAATGATCTCGTTAGTACGAGATCGCTGGAGCGAGACTGTGACGCTGAATAATTTGTTATAGTAGATTTCTCATTGGGAAAAAATTACTCATGGATATTTTTTTTTATAGTTTGTATTTTCTTTTTTTTTTTCAATTTGATAAGTGCGGTCGTGACACAACCAGTTAGGCAGATTACTCACACGCATTACGTAATGTACATAAACTGCGAATGGACAACACACACACACACACACACGTACGTACGTATGTGCGCGAGGTGACGCGAATCAGTCTCAGATACAAAAAAAAAAAAAAAAATAAACGAAACCCCCCCCCCCAAAAAAAAAAAAAAAAAAATAAAAAAACAAAACAAAACAAACAAAAAACAAAACCAAAACCCAAATAGGTTACTCCGATCAATCGGCTAGTCACGTCAAGCCCAAGCACCTATATGATTGTCCGAATCCTTATTGCCCTTATGGAAAGCCCCAATCCTTTTTAATATATATGAACTAGAAGGCGACCACTGAGGGTCTTATTGTCCTGGATATGACATTAAACTCTATCTGATGGTGAAGTTCCAATTCTGGTGCTCTGGGGAACGTGGAGTACCCCTTCATCACCATTAATCCTTGGTCTATTCTGATCCGAAGTGCTAGTGTCTGTAAGGTTCCCATCTATGGGTTAGATTAATACAAAATGAGTTCTAAAAATTTGTTTAAAAAAAATTGAGTGTCCATCAAGAATGAATAAAGCAAAACGTCTTCGGAGAGAGAGAGAGAGGGATCAGAAAAAATCATGTTGCTTCGAAAGATGATATTTTTATTATACACCGTTTCAGCTTGTTCACAAAACAATCGTCGGGGCCATCATTTGTGTAAAAAGAAACTATTGATAAACAGAATTTTGTAAGCCTTATTCACATATCTAAGTACCAACAGAAGCCGCCAAAAATGAAAACAAAGGCTCACAAACTTCTGTTTATCATTAGTTTCTTTTTACACAAGCGATGTCCCCAACGATGATTTGGTGAACAAACTGAAACGCTGTAGCTTCGGCTATTATAAATCAACTTTCGATGCAACATGTTTTTTCACACACACACACACACACACACACACACCAATCAAGACAAGAACAATAGTTTGAATAAATTAATGTATAATGGCGATTTCTTATCTATAAAAAAAGTTCAGGTTTTGAATCCAGCTAACCTGATGGAGATGATTCATGAAACCCACTCATATATATATATATATATATATATATATATATATATATATATATATGTGTGTGTGTGTGTGTGTGTGTGTATTCTTATGGGTCCAACGAGAGAAAATTAAATATTTTATGAAAAAGATGACCCGCAAAATGTATATATATATCATGATGTCGCGCTAGTAGCACATATATCCATGACAATCTCTCGCCAACCCCCCTATCATTCACTTGTTTTCGAGAGGTCCTCTGTGCAGTATTCAGTATCCGCACAGAGCTAATCTATCTATCTATCTATCTATCTATCTATCCTATCTATCTTCACCTGTTAATACTAGATCACCGCCGTCCAAACCATTATTATTATTATTATTATTATTATTATTATTATTATTATTAGCGACTTTTCACTTTGCAACGCACCGTCTGCTCCAACATCTAACCGTAACCCCCTACGTACCCCATCTCTTTTCCTAATTTCCTCTTTTTCTCTCTAGCCCCTCCTATCAATGATATCACCCCACACACTTACCACGACCTTCCTGGTCTATTATCCTCTTTTTTTTCTTTTTTAATTCTTTTTTTGTGTTGTTGTTGCACGAGCCTGCCTTGTCTAACCGCGCGGTGTCTGGTGACGTCATTGGTTTCCCATGTGATCAACAGTTCTACGCGGGAACACGGTCCGGTCCAGAAAAGTTTAATTGTCTCACGGCTCACTGGCACTCAATCAGGACACTTGCTAAAACAAAAGGTTTTGAGAGAGAGAGAGAGAGAGAGAGAGAGTATGTGTATGTGTATGTTGTGTATGTGTATGTGTGAGAGAGAGAGAGACGAGGATGGGGAGAGAGAGAGAGAGAGAGAGAATGAAAGAGGGAGAGAGTATGACATTTCGGTAAAGGGAAACAGTACGATCGTAGGAGAGAGAGAGAGAGAGAGAGAGAGAGAGAGAGAGAAGAGAGAGAGAGAGAGAGAGAGAAGAGAGAGAGAGAATTAAAAAAAAAAACTCCTTCACAGTTAACAGAGTATCAATAGACAGTATTTTTTAATCCTTTTAAAATATATATGTATGTCAAAAGTATTTTCTTCTCTTCCAGATTTTAAGTTCTCAATTCACTGTCAGTGGTGCGTAGAATAGGCTGATTGTATGCCCTGAAAAGTGAAAATACCCCCCCCCAAAAAAAGGGGGATATCCTGTAAATGATGTTAAACTACATCTGATGGTGAAGCTACAATTCTGGTGATTTGGGGATTGTGGAGCATCCCTTCGTTGTCCTTTCTCACCCGGAATGGTAGTACCTGTTAGGGTACAATCTATAGGTCAAATAAATCTGTTTCATAATCATTCGTATTTGATAGGACTATTTTGTAAAAAAAACAAACAAAAAAACAAAAGCAAAAAACAAAACAAAAAACAAACAAACAAAAAGCAAACACAAAAATCTCTTGAGTGACAATTGTAAATATGAACGCAATTCTCTAACCTATAGGAACAGAATAACCCAAGACGGATTGACATGCCGTTAAAATCAATCAATAGATAAATTCAGACTCACTGTCAATATGAGTTAATTAGTACCACTACTGAGGATGAATCACAATGGTGTAGTAGCTAACGTGTTGGATTGTAACGCCTGAGTACGCGAATTAAAACTCCAGTCACGCTATTATGTTTACTTTCAGATTAATACCCTTGGGAAAGGTATGTGCCTCATCATCCCTGTTCTTCTATAAGAATGACTTGTCGGTAGGGTATAGAATACACCGACTGCATCTTCTGCAGTGGGATAAGACCCCCTCCCCCAGAAAATGGTATCCTGGGTATGAAACTAAATTACATCCGTTGATGAGGCCCTATTCTCTGAGGAGGGTGGAGTCATCACTTCGTTGCCATTACGTTGTCTGCTGGGCTTCGAATACCATGACTGTATCCTTTGTAGAGGGGCAACACTACTCCCCGACCCCTAAAAAAGGGGAGTATCCTGGGTATGACACTAAATTACATTCATTACGGTCAAGTCTCACTGAAAACACCGGTTCCCACTAGATCAACGAAGTTAAGCATCGATGAACTGTTTAATACTTAATTGAGTGATCACTTAAGTAACAGCAGGTACTGTAAGCAACAGGAGTCCTTTGTTTATCAAAATTACTTGATTCGATATTAAATGACCTGAAAGTAGCTTGATATGCCATAGTGACCCCCCCCCCAAAAAAAAGCAAAAACAAAAAACAACCAACCAACCAACCTATCTATCTATCTATCTATCTATCTCAATCTGCTTCTTTCTTTCTTTCTATCTTTCTTTCTTTCTTTCTTTTTTACGGTCAAATCACACTGAAATAATCGTTTCCCGCTAGATCACCGAAGTTAAGCAGCGATTAGCCTGTTCAATACTTTATCGGCTGACCACTTAAGCAACAGCAGAAATTGTCCTTTGTTTATCAAAAATAACTTAATTCGTTATTAAATGACCCGAAAAGTGTTGATATGCCGTAAAACAAAACAACAAGACTTTTTTGTCAGTTAAGCCGCAATAAGTCTGTTCAATACTTAGATGGGTAACCATTTAAGCAACAGCAGATACTGTAAGTAACAACATATTAAAATGATTTGATTCGGCATTAAATAACCCGAAAAGTGTTGATATGCCGGAAAACAGAACAACCAAACCAAAATTACTTTCAATGATGAAACGCCACTTCTGTTGTTCTGGGGGAGTGGACAGTCAACTCTTCGTTGCCATTACTCCCAGGTTCACTCTGATCTGCAGTAGTAGTAGTACCTGTTAGTCCCATCTATGGATCAAATAGATTTGTTGGTTGGTTAGCAGGTTGGATTTCATAGCATTTCAACCCTTGATGAATTATTTTATGCCGAAGATGTTTTGTTTTATTCGTACTTGATGGGTATTAAAAATAAAATTAGAACACAATCTTTTTTAAACACATTTTTTAAAACTCATTTTTTCTATTCAACCCATAGATGGAAATCTAACCCCGAATCAGAGTGGACATTGGAATAATGGCGATGAAGGGATACTCCTCACTCCCAAAGCTCCAGAATTGGAACTTCCCCATTAGATGCAGTTTAACGTCATATCCAGAATGCCCACTGCCTTCTAGCACATATATGATAAAAAAGGAATTGTTTTTTTTTCCATAAGGGTAAAAGAGGTTAGGACAATCATATAGGTGTTAGGGCTTGACATAACCAGATTGGAGGGGGCCTCTCCGACCGCCTGTCTAGTCTAAGTAAGGGCCAATGTGGAGTGTTGCATGTTATAGACTGCTCAGCCACCAGAATTCCGTCCCTAAGTATCACAGGTCGTCACCCACGGCCAGCAGGTGGCCCCTTTGGGAGGGTATTACCCCACTGAAAAGGTGCAATCGGTATATTCTTCAGCCCCAGCTGTCAGAGTGGAAATAGATTTCTTTGAAAATTATTAGTATTATGAAACCATGTAACTGTTAGCAAACAAATTATAAGGTATAAATAATTACTTGAAACCATATATTTGTGTATAAATTATTAATATTAGAATAATAATATTAGGAATAACTTGAAGCCATACAAATATGTATAAACAAATAGTAATCATTAAAAAGAATAGTTACTTGCAACTATATAATCGTGTATATATTTATGCATTTACCCCCCCCCCACACGGGTAGGGTGTGACACATGGTCAATTTTTAAGCTTGAGTTCTGAGTTTTCTAGCCGATCACAAAAATGCTGTTGTCTGGATGATTTCTCACTTTTTTCCTCTGATTTCCAGTTCTTTTTTTTTAAATTTTGGGGACCGTTCCAAGTGCACCAACTACAATTGGTATCACTTCACCCTCATATTCCACAGTTTTTTTCAATACTCTGGCAAAGTCCAGGTATTTTTCTATTTTTTTGTTTCCTTCATCTACTGGAACGGCAAAATCTACCAGTTAACAAGTTCTTTTTTTTTGTTAATCAATACTAGGTCTGATCATCTGGCTGGGATACGGTGATCCGTCTTAATCTCAAAGTCCCATAGAATTTTATGCGTTTCATTCTCAAGAACAGATTCTGGTTTTGATTATTATTATTATTATTATTATTATTATTATTATTATTATTATTATTGTAGTTTTGTTGTAGCAGCGTTTTTTTTATTTGATAAGACACTCACTACTTGATAGTAAATGAAACAAGTAACAATACCATTCCACCATTGACAATACCATCCCTATTCCAAGTCGAAACCGAAAATTGAGGGAAATAGTCCTGCTTCTATTTCCGCGTACTCTGCATGATGCGGAGCCTGGGAACCGGTCGCTTAGAAGTCAACAAATTGGGCGGATGTCGTCCATTTTGAGGGCCAACGACCTCTCTTTCAATTCGGCGGTTTGTGTGGGTGCGTTTGATGTTGGTGTCGGGTGAAGGAGATTATGACTAGGGTAATAATGGGACGGTGTATACGAAACCTTGCCTTTTCGGATGTTTCTTCTATTTTTTTTCGCATTTTTGTTGTTTTCGATCATACTACGAGGTGTATAATATAAGAGACACTCTTTTGCTAATGGTTATCGTCATAGGAAATGGATACGGCTTATCCGGTTCAAATCCTGGACGAAGCATTTTGTATTTAACATGTGCCAATACTCTTGGAGATGGCATTTATTTTTTCCTGGCCTTCAGCAGGCCGGATTAATATATTTTTCTGGTGGGGAGCCACCAACAAACAAAAGCTCATGGAGCCACTTTGTGTAATGGTTAGACACGACGAACCAAGTTCAAATCCTGGACAAGACAGTTTAAATTTCACATAGCACTAAGACCCTTGGGAAAGGAGTGAATCCAGCTATTCTCCCTCCCTCCAGGTATGGGTAAATAGTAGAGCAGACTGGGCTCTTTAACCTTGTCCAGGCAACAAGTCTAGAAGAAGGAAAACTCTAAATTCAAAATGTGTTAAATACCGTTTAAAACTGATATTGTGTCTCATCCTGCCCGTGTGGAGGGGTTGGGTAAATACATATATGACATGTGGAGGCACGTGATGTAATAAGTTTGAATCGTGGTAAATAGGCACGATGAATTGTGTTCAAATCTTGGATGAGGCTATTTAAATTTCACATAGCGTTAATACCTTTGGGAAACGTATGAATCTAAGTATTCTCCCTTAATCTATGGGTAAATAGTAGATCAGTCTGGGCTCTTTCATCTTGGTTAGATAACCAGTCTGGGAGAAGTAAAAACTCTGAATTCAAACCTGTTAAACTCTACTTAAGAAATTGACTTTATGTCACATCCTACTCGTGTGAACGGGTTGGTAAATATATACATGTCACTCTTTTTGTAATGGTTATCGGCATAGGAAATGGATACGGCGAATCATGTTCAAATCCTGGAAGAGGCATTTTGCATTTAACATAGTGCGAATACTCTTGGAGAAGGTTTTTTTTTTCCTAGCTTTCCACAGGCCGGGGTAATATAGTCTTTTTTTTACGTGGGAAGCCACGGACAAACCGAAGCCATGCCTCTGCGGTGCCCCTTATACTTCCTAGCCAGGGAAAAAATGCGTTGTCGGCATTCATCTTGAGAGGCGCCTCAAACAGCCGACAGTAATCTCTGGCCTTACCCTTTTTAGGCAAGGAGGAAATTGTTATCTATCTATTTATCTATATATATATCTGAGTGGTGGTGCATAGTTTTCAGTTCGACTCCGAGTATTGAAACATATATTCTATTCTGCATTTTGATTTACGTATCTCACAATTTAATAAAGAAAGAAAGAAAGAAAGAAAGAAACAGAACGAGAAAAAGAAAAAAAAAGAAAAAAAAAGACAAATGAAATAAAGAAAGAGAAAAAGAAAAAGAAAGAAAAAATAAAATAAAAAGAAAGGAGAAATAAAAGAAAAAGGGGTGAAGAAACAGAAAGAAAAAATGAAAGAAAAAAGAAAAAGACAGACAAAGACAAAAAAAGAAAGAAAAAAGAATGAAAAGAAAAAAGGAAAAGAAAAGAGAAATAAAAAGACAAAAAAGAAAAAGAAAAGAAAAAAGAAAAAGACAAAGAAAGAAAAGAAAAAGAAAAAGAAAGAGAATGACCAAAAATAAAAAAAAAATAAAAAGGAAATAAAAAATAAAAATAAAATAAAAATAAAAGCAAAAGACAAAAAAAAAAAAAAAAAGAAAAAGTAAAGAAAAATAAAAATAAAAGAAAAATAAAAGAAAAAGACAAAAAAGAAAAAAAAGGAAAGAAAAAAAAGAACAAATGAGTTCTAAATGATTTTATTCGAAATCTGATTAAATTTACAAGAACATATTCAACAAGACATTTCATTGGATGATGTCACAATCAATGTGACCAATAAAAAACGAAGAACTCCTCGTTTGTAAAATCTGTGCTATCACGGGTAGGACCCTCTTCTAAAAGGGACATGGCTGGGTTTATTGTCCGGTGCTTGAGGCGCCTTAAAAGAGGAATGCCGAAGGGATACACGTAATTTTTGCACTGGCCACTAAATGAGCTTCGGTTTGTGCGTGGCTCCCCATAATAATGAAACTTGGTTTCATCTAACATGTCAGAAATCATCCGCAAACACACAAGTACACACACACACACACACACATATACACGCGAAATTTGTCGTACTCACACATACATATATGCAACACATATAGATATGTATATAACACACACACGCACACACATCCACACACATACGCACACACACAAGTACACATACACACACATATACACGCGAAATTTGTCGGAATGTATCTGGCTGTCTTTAATATCTTCAAAACTGTTTAACACCAAATAAGATATCTTTCTCTGTGTACATGAAGAGACACTCTCTTGTGGTGTTAGTCAGTTGCCCGTTAGGCGCTATTGGAGGAAATTACCTAATGTCTGAACATCTCATTTAGAATAGCTGAGCGGCCAGTTTAGGAATCCGTTATTTTAAGGTTTCCTGAATCAAAACATCTCATCACCCAAGTCTGTCACAATCCAGATTTAGTTGATTAAAATTCTTTGGCTCTGGTCGTTGGTGTGGGAGATTTCAGATCGTGGACGAGATTATGGAGAACGCAATAGTGGTCCCGAAAAGGAAGTTGAACACTTGAAGGAACTTGAACAAATAAAGAGACGATGGGATGAGTATGTGATATCCTAAGAGGAACAGTTTAAAGAGGAATAAGGCACTATTTCCCTAGGTAGGCTGTGGTTGGATTATTTCCGGATGGTTGGTACACACACACATACACTACCCCATATATATATGTATATATTAAAGAGGGTGACTGGTCTGATGAGACAAAAAATCGGTCGAGTTATTATTTTGACTGTCAAAAAAAACAAAAAAAAAGAAAAAGAAAAAAGAAACCCAATGAGTCGGAATAATAACGAATATATAAAATGCCATACGTAGAGCTGATTTACAAAACCCGAATATTAGCAGAAATTATCTACCCAGGTTTCACAGAGAAGTATCTTCAGGACACCTCTGACTGAAATTGATTAGTACAAGTGGATGTAAAAAAACACATAAAACAAAACAAAAAAACAAAAAAAACAAACAAAAAAAAAAAAAACAAACAAAAAAACATTAGGGAAGGACCTATTGGATTGTTTAATAATCTCTCACTTTATTATAGGGTCCATGCAATATATTATTTTAATATCCCAGACATATTTGTAATATATATATGTATATATATATATATATATATATATATATATATATATATATAATGTGTGTGTGTGTGTGCATGAATGTATGATTAAAAAAAACAACTTGTTGATTTTCCTGATAGATGAACAAAAGTGATAAGACAAACAGGAATATTCATTTTTTAATTTTTTTTTCGACCTTAGGTCATCGTCAGGAGAAAAAGTTTTTGTGGAAAAATGTTTTTAGAAAGTTTTTAAAAAGTTCTCAAAGTATTTGATTAGCCACAAAAGAAGGGGCGGAAAATGTACTGGTGAAGTGGCATATCCATTTGTTGAGTGGAATCCATCTTCTGGTTAAATTGTCTTAAATAGCCTTTTTTTATATATACACATTCAAAAATCATTGAAACAACTCTCTTTCCTCTAAAGCGACTGACCTCAAGAAATATCTCCACCACTATAACCATACCTCTAAGTACTATCACTAATCATTCTCCGCCTCATTTACCCTACACCATTTAATCTTTCTATCCTTACTCCTACTAAACATGTGTACTACCTACTTCTGTGACAACCCTCACTTCCTCCTCCTCCCTCATCTCCTCCTTTCACCTTTTCATCGTCTATATACACTCTGTTTTAAAACAATAAAGTTCATTCTGATGAAGCTTCAAAAATCAACAGAAGCGAAATATCAATTGAATGTCATTGCTTGTGTTCGTTATTCACTTTTACATTATTTTTTCTCACATATTTTATAGGATTTTTCCTAATGTGTTTTTTTTCATACATATGTCTCTGTGGTGAAGACACGTGACTAATGAGTTTTTTTTCAGAGAGATTCGTTTCAAATATATATTGTTGGCATCCTTCCGTCTGCTAAAGACGATGGCGTAGTGTCCAAGATTTTTTATCCGCATCACAGTAGGACAATTTTTGGAACGCAGTCTCGGGTGCATATATATATATATATATATATATATAGTTTTAAGGATAGTAAGAATCAGTGTAACTATGATTTCGTTGATGTGACATATTGGGATCCGATAACGAATAAACGTGGGCTTTCGTTCGTGGCTCCTCCAGTAGGGCTACCTGTAAATCCACAAACAACTTGATGCATATCTCCCTGAATTTGTGGTTGCAGTAGCCGTAGATGAAAGGGTTAAAAGCGTTACCCAGAAAATAGGAACGCAATCCAATGTTGACCATGATTTCCGTCGGTGGCGTGTGTGGTTCGAACCCAGCCAACGCTCGCATCAGCTGAATCAACGTGCATGGTATGTAGCTGACTATGAAGAGACACGTGACCATGAAGAACGTCTTGGTCGTCTTTTCACTCTTCATCTTGCGATCCTGCTCTCGGCTGATGTCGGCCATTGTCTTTACGACCGTTTTCCCTTCCAGACTCACTCCTCCGAGACGTTGCTTAACCGCCAGGCCTATCATTGTGTACGCTACAACTAGGATGATCAGAGACAAGGCGATTATCCCCGACAGGTAGGTAAAGTAAATAATCGGCCATTTTGTTTTTTTATACTCGTCCCTGATGGCGCAGTCGGTGGCGTTGATATACGGCACGTCCGTTGACTGAGTATCGATTCCAGCCAGTTCATAGATAGGACTGACCGCAACCGCCGCCACGACGGTGGCGAGTACGATGACCACCTTCGCCCAACCGGTTTCAATTTGCTCTTTGCCCAGACACACGCGCTGAAATCGATCAAGGGCGATAATCACCAGCGTGAAGCACGATCCTCCCGACGAGAAGAAAGACGTGAAACGAAGAGTCTTGCAGCCCCACTCCCAGTTGAACATCAAGGGAAGTTGATCGTCGGCTATTTCTGTCGGGATGCCGACGGCGCAATTAATGAAATCAAACGTTGACAGAGCCAGAATGAAGGAATTGGTGGCCGAGCTTCGGAATTTCTTGCCGTACACATAGAGAACGAGTGAGTTTCCGATCAAACCAGTTGCCATTAGACAAGCCATATAAATCGTTGAAGCCGATGCAAAACTTGCCTTTTTTGCATTCAGTTCCTCTAACGTATAAATACGTGAATTGTTTTCGTGAAAAAATAACATTTTTTTATTTTCTTTATTTCTATTTTTTGTCGAAGAAAAAAATTTGTTTTTTAATCCGAAAGTTGCGAAGTTTTATGAATCAATTAATGTAACGTATCAAAAGTTGGTATCGACTAGTGGGACGTAAAAGTCTGAGTTTTTTTCTTTTAACTTTAAAGATGGCTGACAGGGTGGTCAATCAAGGTTTATCCAAAAAATATTTCCATTAAAATCACAAGGAAAATGCCATTCCCTGTGGATAAGTAGAAAAAAGAGTTTTCAAATTTTCAAGTTCGCTTCAATTTAAAGCTTGAATTATACTGTCTTCTTTAATGTCGAAAACAAAGCCTTCATCTATAACTGTTCATCTTTTTAAAGATCAAACCTTTTTATTTTTTGATCGGAATACAAACAAACTCAGTTTGAACATACGCTGATTATCATTTACCCGTGGAATAATGAAAAACAAACCAGAAGTTTTGCATTACTAACAATACTAACATCAAATTTCTTTATTTTAAAGGTGTGAGCAGCAGTATCAAATTGATCCAGGTAGAAGCGAGCTTAAATTAAATTTGAGCCAGTGAGAAAATTCTTAGCTGGTTGCCACTCCAAAAGTATTTGAACACTTATGACTGGATTTATGTTGTGGATGGAGTTATCTGAAAATAGACAAAGAAAATTAATATATCAAATGGTTTGACAAATGAGGTGGGGGCAGAAAAATGTCAGTATTATACGGGGTGATTGTAAAGTAACTCCCTTTAGTTTATGGCTATTTTAAAAATCTTACAATTGATTTCTGAATCATCATTTTTACAAAAAATGGACATAAAAAGAACACACATAACAGAATTTTATTCTATATGGGCACCAACATTCGCCTCCAGCCTCTCAAGCCATTCGGGAATCGCATCAACTGATCTTCCCAGGAACTCTTGAGGAAAGGCAAAAATAAATTCTCGTATTCGTCCTTCAAGTTCTTCCAAAGTCGTTGGTTTCGTAGAGTAGACTTGCACCTTCAACCAACTCAAAAGAAAAAAAAAAGGCGCAGGGTATTAAATCCGGGGTTCTGGCCGGTCACGAATGTGGACCACATCTAGGAAAATGGTGATTCAGCCAATCACGAAAAACAATAGCAAAATGTGGATAATAATAAAAATCAAGTCTTCAATATTCTCACAAGTATTGACAACTGGCCAGATTTCATAATTATAAATAGTTTAAAATAAGGAATTAATTTTTAATCACCCTGTATATTTAGTATTCGCTGTGCATAAAACGACTTTGTGCTAGGCTCTGCAACAGGCGGGAATATGTAAGTGTTTGTGTGCAGTTTTAATGTCATTGTCCCCCCCCCCCCGGAGCAATAACGAGGTATAGGGGTGACTTAATATTTAAGACATATATTATCAATTAAGAATAAACATTAAAACATATTACAGCACATAATTTATTACATTTTATACAATACAATGTTATTTTTTCTTGAGAAATTAACTTGATAACTGTTGTGCCACCGTAGATGCCCAAAACTCGAGGTCAAGGAAAAAATTATCACACACACACACACACACACACACACACACACACATATATATATATATATATACATATATATATATATATATGCTAATTTTTCCTTGACCCCGAGTTTTGGGCATCTACGGTGCATATATATATATATATATATATATATATATATATATATATATATATATAGGTATATATAAAAACGATTTTTTTTGTGATGAAACAAAGAAAATACAGTGCTCAATCACAAATTGTGAGAGCTAATGTTTATTTAATTTGCTGAGTTTTTATAGATCAATGTTTATTATAAACAGCTACCCAGGTTTCTTGCTAGGGCGCAATCATCAGATTGTTAAGTTAGATCACATGGTGTTTATTGAAGATCTTTTCTTAATGTCACATTCTGGACCGCAAATAACGTCGGTTGCTTTCGCGGACGCTAGTGCACTTCGGATTTATTAAATATATATATATATATATATATATATATATATATATATATATATATATATATATAGTATATAATTTTCAATTTAATTTATAATTAAATAATAATTGATTTACATTATATTTAATTTATTTATGATTAACTTAGTAACTGTTGCACCAGCGTAGGCGCCCAAAACAGGTCAACCAAAAAAAAAAAAAAAAAAAAAAAAAGAAAGAAAGAAAAAGAGAAAAATAAATTCTATTGATCAGTTGTAGTATTTCAATTTCAATTTAATTTATTCAAAATTTTGATTCTTTTATGTTAGCGAATTTTTCTGTGAGATTAGCTTGATAACTGTTGCGCCATTGTAGGCGCACAATACTCGAGGTCAATGCGAGAAAATGAATTTTATTGATAAATCATAGCATACAGATCTTATTAGAGATGAAACAGAGATTAAATTGCATTATATCTTTTCAGTGGTCGTATCAGGTCAGAAAACAAAGAAAAAATAGCTATTAATAGATATTAACAATAAAATCTCGTCTTAAATCCGATAATCCAAAATCAGTTTAAGATAATCCCATGTACTGTAAAGATCAACAAGTTTAATATATAAATAATACGAATATTAATGCCAATTCTTTAACTCTGTGGCAAATGTAACGAAAGCCGATAGAAAAAACAAAAACAAAAACAAAACATTTTTGAGGAGATATAATAAACATTTATTGTTCGTTATGTTTCATAAACAGAGTAGGATGTGACACAAGGTTGCAAGTAGGTATTTAGCCAACCCATTCGCTACAGGTATGATGTGACACAAGGTCGTAAATATGGAGCAGCCAGCGTGGATAGAACTCGCTTTTCAGTTGTTTTTTTAATTTTTTTTACGGCATATAAACCTCAGTGGGTCATTTAATGCCGATAAAGTTTTGAAATAAATTCATTCTTAATGGATACTCAATTTTTTTATAAACCCATTTTTCTATTTAACCCATAGATGTAACCATAAAGGATACTAATATCCCTCCGCTTTTCAGTAGTAATGGATCTGCGATACTAGATTGCTAAACATTACACAATGTTGAGGCCCCTGAAAATGGCATTAGATATTTACCCATTTCATTTGAAACGGGTAGGATGTCACCCAAGGTCGAAAGTATAGGGCACCCAGTGAGGATCGAACTTGGTATTCAATAGGAATGCTTGCTAAGCATTACACCACTATTACAGATGACAAACAAACACCCATTTAAACCTGTGTGCTGATTTGAAAAGATGTAACGTGTTTGATTTGGTTGGTTGGTTTATTGTATTGATTTTATGGGTTTGTTGTATTGATTTTTGATGGGACCCTAACAGGTACTACCATTCCGGGTCGCTTTCTACGATGTCGGGTGTTCCATCGTAGTGTAATGTTTAGCAAGCTATCCAATACTACGAATAGCAAGTTCGATCCTCGTTGGATACCCGTACTTGCAACCTTGTGTCATATCTTTCCCGTAGCGAACGGGTTGGGTAAATACCTGAGGGCGTCCATTACACTACGACGAGATGCCCTCTTTTACCCAACTCGTTCGCAACGGGTAGGAAGAGACACAGTGTCGCAAGTATGTGACATCCAGCGAGGGTCGAACTCGCTTTTCAGTAGTAATAGATCTGCGAGACTAATACAATACATGCCGTAAAATCCAACAAACCAACAAACCAACCAACAATCAATTTTTTTTCTATTTCTAAGGTTTTGTGTTTTCTATCCTGACGCTTTGATGTCTTCCATGATCTTTCATTATTCTTTTCCTTTTTTAACCAAATCATTTCTTTTCTATTTGCACCAAATTCTACACATATCTGACTGGAACACATTCAATGTCTTGTATATTTTCTATTTCCTTCTCTAATGAGTTTTTACAACACTTTTCATTGTCAGTTCTTTTGTTGGAGCCATGTTGCCTTTCAATTAGATATGCACAACAGATTATTGAGGTCTTCAAGAATTGCCTTTTAGACCGATTTGCATATTTGTATATCTAGGCATCTTTTTACCGTAGACCGATTTGTATATCTAGGCATCTTTTTACCGTAGACCGATTTGCATATCTAGGCATCTTTTTACCGTAGACCGATTTGCATATCTAGGCATCTTTTTACCGTAGACCGATTTGTATATCTAGGCATCTTTTTACCATAGACCGATTTGCATATCTAGGCATCTTTTTACCGTAGACCGATTTGTATATCTAAGCTTCTTTCAAGTCTAAACCGATTTGTATATCTAAGCTTCTTTAGGTATTTGTTTTAGGAATGCAAATTACAAAATCATTGGATAATTTTTTCCTCAAACTTTCGTTATTCCATAATATTTTTCTCTGCATGAAAAATATTTTGCATCTTATATGTTATTAGTTTATTTATTGCGAAATAAAAATAAAACAAAACAAAAACAAGGTGAACATTTCTCAAATGGGCTAATTCCATAATTTCTGTCGATAAATTAAACCCACAGACAATTTATAACAGACTAAACTCATAAACCATTAATAAGCTAAACTCACTGACCATTAATTATAAGCTAAACTCAATGACCATTAATGAGCTAAACTCGCCGCCCATTAATAAGAAGCTAAACTCATTGACCATTATCAAGCTAAAATCACAGGCCATTAATAATGACATTAACTCACAGACTATTAATGAGTTAAACTCACCATTCATTAATAAGCTAAACTCACAGGCTATTAATAATAAGATAAACTCAAATAATAATGGTTTGTTGTTCTGATAATAATATACTCAAATATCAAAAAATATAAAAATGGGAAATGAAAATGACGTTGGGATAAGTGTAGCCATTTTATAAGCATAACTATGTTTGGCACAAGGTCAGCAGAATAGGGCACCCAGTGAGAACTGAACCTAGTAACAATAGGGAACTCTTTGAAGTGTATCAAGACGTAATGGCTGTTTTCTTTCGATAACATCGCTTCAGAAATGTTTTTATGGCATTCGTGGCTAGCTGGGGTTTTCAGCACTGGCTTAAGTGAAATTGTATGAAAGATCAGCAATTGCCCATACTCTTAACGATAGCAAGTTGGTCAAGAGAAAGGCAATGGACTATACAAGGTTTCTTTCTTTCTTTCTTTCTTTCGTTCTTTCGTTCTTTCTTTCTTTCTATAAATCTCAGTCTGTTCCTATCTATCTATCTATCTATCTATCATCTCAACATATTCATATCTATCTATCTATCCTAGGCGACCTATCGTGATGTAATGGTTGGCAAGCCAGTTCTCGTAGATCCATTATTAATGAATAGTAAGTTTGATCCTCGCTTGTGACCTTGTGTTACATCCTGAACGTGGCTAAGGGGTTGGGCATATATCTATCTATCTATCTATCTATCTATCTATCTATCTTCTCAACCTGCTCATATCTTTCTTAGCCTACCCGTGACGAACCGGTTAAGAATCTATCTATCTATCTATCTATCTATCTATCTATCTCCGAATTCAAACCAGCTTTACTTAGCTTAACAATTGACCTTGTGTCACATCTTAACCCTGGTAGGGGTGTTGGGTAAGTTCAGACAGGATCTTTAACAACTAGTCTAGGAAAGGGAAAACTGAATTCAAACCAGCTTTACTCCGCTTAAAAATGACCTTGTGTCACATCTTATCTCAGGCGGAGAGGTCGAGTAAATACAGACTGGGATCTTTTGTAACCAGTTAAGGAGATAGAAAACTCCGAATTCAGACCAGCTTTACTCCCCTTAGAAATGACCTTGTGTCAAATTCTGCCCGTGGCAGAGGGGCTGGATAAATCCATACCCATTTTGTCATCTCCGTAGAAAATTGGACTCCATATTCTCGGTAAGACATATCAGCTACTTCTTACTCTCTTTATTTTTTCCTTTCTTTCTTTGATTTTACGGCATGTCAACTCTTGTTGGGTTATTTTATGTCGAAGACATTTTGTTCTATTCATTCTTGATGGGTATTGAAAATTCTTTTTTGAACTCATTCTTTTTTTAAACATATTTTTGTTAACTCATTTTCTTTTATTTAACCCATAGATGGTACCACTCAGAGTTAGGGTAGACCTGTTAATAATTGTGATGAAGGGGTACTCCACACTCTAAAGATCTCCGGAATTGGAACTTCACCACTAGACGAAGTTTAACGTCATACCCAGGACACTAAGACCCTCACCACCGCCTTCTTGCACATATATAATAAAAGGGTTGGCGGTTTGTCAATAGGGTCGGGACAATTATATAGGTGCTAGGGTTTGACGTGACCAGCCGATTGATCGATATGGACCTCTCCGACTACCCGTCTAGCCTAAGTAAGTAAGGGAAAAAGTAGAGTGTTGCATGTTATGGATTGTTCAGCCACCAGGATTCTGCTTTTAAGCCTCCCCGGCTACTACCCACGGCCAACACGTGACTCGATTGGTAGGATTTTACTCCTCTGCAGAGATGCAGTCGGCGTATTCTAGTCTCAGCCGACAGGGCGGTTCTTTTTTGTATCCCCTATTTGTAGCATTACTATATATCTATCACATTTCTTAATAGGCAAATTACATATAGCTATTCTCCAATATCACGCCAAAAAACACTGATATAAAATTTATATTTATATTCTACTGCCATTTTATACTTGTGTTAAGCTTCGTGGTGTTCCGCCGTGGTGTAAGGGTTAGCAAGTCTCAGTAGATACATTACTACTGAAAAGCGAGTTTGATCCTCATACTGGATGTCCCATACTTAAATTTGGTTGGATAAATATCTGAGGGTGTTCCATCGTAGTATAATTGTTAGCAAACTCGTTTCGCTTGATCCATTACTGCTGAAAAGCGAGTTCGATCCTCCCTAGATGCTCCATACTAGCGAGTTTGTATCACATCCTATCCATGGCGAACGGGTTGGGTGAATACCTGAGGGGGTCCCATCGTGGTGTAACGGTTAGCAAGCTATCCTCGAAGATCGATTACAACTGAATAGAGAGTTCGATCCCCGTTGGATGCCCCATACTTAAAACACTGTGTCACATTCTACCCGTAGCGAACGGGTTGGGTAAATACATGAAGATGTCCCATCGGGATGTAATCGCCGAAAGGGCTAAAGTGGAGCCACCAGGGTTCTGTCCTTAAGCATCACAGGTTGCCACCCACAGCCAAACGGTGGCCCCATTGGGGGAGGGGTCTTACCCGACAGGGCGGCTTCTTATTCTCGCTTTTTATATTTGTTATATAAGCAAAGGAGCATGAAATACTTTGAGAAAATAAAATAAAACAAAACTAACCTTATTTTGTTAAATCTTTCACTTGCAACCGATCTTTTTCAGAGGCGTTTTCTTAATCTGACAGTCACTTTGTAAAGCACGAAGTGAGACATTTTCCATATTTAAAAAAGCAGACGACGAAAATGGTGGCATATTCTGTATTTTATCTCCGAAATAAAAAAAAGGCCATAAATAGGGGTTCTATGAAGCAGTCTTAAAAAGAAGTAAATCTCGTCTCTCAGTCACGCTCACGTTTTGGATCTCGTTGTTTCATTTGCATTGCTATTTAATCGGAAACATAAGTTAAAATATAATCTCGATCACACACACACACACATACACACACTTATAAACACACATACGCACACACACTCATACACACACACACACACATACACACGTTCACACATATTTATATATACGGATTAAGTGATTTGTTTTGTCTCCTTCGTCGCTGTTTATGATCCGATTAGAACGAATTAAAGTCATTATACCATACAATACCTAAACATCTATCTCTTTCTATCTACATTTCTTTCTTTCTTTGTTTTTTCTTTTCTTGTCAGTTTGTTCATATCTGTCTATCTTTTCAGTATGGTCATATATATATATATATATATATATATATATATATATATATATATATATATATCATACATATATATATATCATATATAAATAAATATCATATATATATATATGTATATATATCATTGATCATATCTATTTATCAATTTGTTCATCTCTCTCTCTCTCTCACACACACACACACACATACTCTCTCTCTCTCTCTCTCTCTCTCTCTCTCTCTATATATATATATATATATATATATATATATATATTCACCACAGTCTGTTCATTATCTATCTATCTATCTATCTATCTAGCTAGCTATCTATCCCATTCTGTTCATATCTATCTATCTATCTATCTATCTAGCTAGCTAGCTAGCTAGCTATCTATCTCATTTTGTTCATATCTATCTATCCCATTCTGTTCACATCTATCTATCTATCTATCTATCTATCTATCCCATTCTGTTCATATCTTTCTATCTATCTATCCCATTCTGTTCATATCTATCTATCTATCTACCTATCTATCCCATTCTATTGATATCTATATATCTCATTCTGTTCCTATCTATCTATCTATCTATCTATCTATCTATCTATCTTTGCAAGACAGAGCTATGAAAACAACTTATGCAACATAGCAAACTTCTCTCCGTCCTGTGAATTCCAGTGTCAAGGTAACTTAATTGGATTTTTGTCATCGACGTCGTCGTCGTGGGCAATCATATTAAAACGACTGGAAAAATGCTTAATTGCCCGCTTGTTGTACTTCTCAATTAAAGATTTGAATCTCATGCTTAAAACCAGTTATTGCTATTATAAAAACTATGTACCCCCCCCCCCGAGCGGTCTAGAACTGATTTTTTTTTAAATATTGCCTGGGGGAGTTAAAAATTCAATGTTAGAGGGTTTGTATCATAAGTAAGTAAAATCATCAAATTTATTAAAGGAATAATAAAAGATAAAATAAAATAAAACAATCTGAAATGGAAACTTAATTCTGATAACATTAGATATATATAAATAAAAAAAAAAACTATATATGAATATATAATACCGGGCACGTATTTATTAGAACTTGTTTAAAAAAACAAAAAATCAATGAGGATCGTCTAAGGTTGCATGCTCAAACTTTAGTATATTTATTCTGTTATGACGATTCTAGCTAATGTGACGTAAGCAGTGACGTAGTTTTGGTTACAGACAAAATCTCCATCATTAATAGATAAATACGTGCTAGAAAGTGGTGGCTGAGAGTTTAGTAACCAGTCTAGGAGAAGTAAAACTCATTTTTAATCTATTCAACCCATATATGGGCCCCTAACAGGTACTAGTACTCCGGGTCAGAGCTAGCAAAGATATGACGTATTTTATATGGATATTAATGTTTAGAAAAATAAGAAGATTAATAAATAGAACGTTTAATATATATATAAAGAACATGTATTATGTATTGTTTTGTTCTTTATATATATTAAACGTTCTATCTATTAATCTTCTTATTTTTCTAAACATTAATATCCATATAAAATACGTCATATCTTTGTTAACTTTTCGTTCTCCGCTTATTCACGTGTCTGCATGCGTCATCCTATGATCTTCACCTTCCATTTTTGCACATGCAATGATAACATCATCGGCTTTCGTAAACAAACGCACATATAAAAATTAACGGTTAATAACATCATATTCACACATTCACTATACACTTAACCTCTTTCATTTTGTCCCTCACAAAAACATTACTTAGCAGTATCCTGAAGATGGTACAAAATACCAAAATGCTTAAGTATTGACACATACAATTGTTTCCCTTGATTGTAACATCCTGTGTTTGTTATATTTTTAAAATATTTTCTTCTCATATATATATATATATATATATATATATATATATATATATATATATATACCAACCTCTCCACACGAGTAGGATTTGACACAAGGTCAATTTTTAAAACAGAGTTTAAAAGGTTTGAATTCAGAGTTTTCCTTCTCGTAGACTGGTTGCCTAACTAAGGTTAAGAGCCCGGTCTCCTCTACTATTTACCCATAGCTAGAGTGAGGATAGCTGGATGCATACCTGTCCCATCTGAAATACAAACAGCCTTGTCCAGGATTTGAACTCGAGTCACCATTCCATTTCCTACGAGGATAGCCATATTACGCACATATCAGGCGAAATGGCTCGCTTGCCTTAACACGCCATAATTTTAATTAAAGGATTTTAAAAAATTTGTTTTTATTTTTTCGCCCATATTTTTAGGATTAATAATTAATTGAAATGGATTAATAATTAATTGAAATGGATTAATAATTAAAAAAAAAAGGATTAATAGTTTCTAGAAAAGGATTAATATAATCTATATATTAATACTCAAGTTCCTTAATTGTACGACCGTTATCATCTTGCAACACCTACTGTTTAAAAATGAGACCGTCCAAATCGTCCAAGATGAAATGCAAAAATGTAAATCCTGATTATCTGCTGTCACGTAGTCACCCCAGCTAAGTAATGGATCGATCCGTTTTTATCATAAAAAAAAGAGAGGGAAGAAAAAGGTCTTGCGACACAGAAAAAATATAATAAGAAAGAAAAAAAGAGTAGGGGGAATATAGAAAGTGGGGAGAGCGCACGGAAGCGCTAACGTTAGTTTGATTCAACCGAACATGAAAAAATGAAAAAAAAGGAAAGAAGAAAAAATATAGTGTGTGTGTGTGTGTGTGTGTGTGTGTGTGTGTGTGTGTGTGAGAGAGAGAGAGAGAGAGAGAGAGAGAGAGAGAGAGAGAGAGAGAGAGAGAGAGAGAGATAAATCAAGATTATTATACATTTTACACATTGAACTATTTAGCAATAGCTCTTAAGTAAACATATCAAACGTTTTAATAATCAAATTATCATACTGTGGTATATGCATAGGTCCTGCTAGTTAATAATTAATAGAAAAAACTATTCTCCCTCCAGCTATGGGTAACTAGTTGGACAGACTGGGCTCTTTAATCTTGCCTAGGCCTCGGAGTTTAACAGGTTTGAATTCATAGTTTTCCTTCTCGTAGACGGGTTGTTTACGAGAAGGAAAACTCTGCATTCAAACCTGTTAAACTCCGTTTAAGAAATTGACCATGTGTCGCATCCTGCTCTTGCTGAGGGGTTGGTATATAAATATATATACCTAACCTTTCCGCACGAGCCGGCTGCAGCATAAGGTCATTTTTTAAGCGGAGTTTAACAGGTTTGAATTCAGTTTTCTTTTTCCTAGACTGGTTATCATACCAAGGTAAAAGAGCACAGTCGTTTTTTTTTTTTTACTTTGCCCATGGCTAGAATGAGAATAGTTGAGTTCATACCTTTCCCAAGGGTAGATATTTAATCTACCCGTGGCGATCAGGAAAGATGTGAAGTATGGGGCATCCATCGAGGACCGAACACCTTATTCAGTAGTAATGGATCTACTTTCCCAATGGTATTAGCGTTTCGTGGAATTAAAACAGTCACGTCTCGGATATGCATGGGGCATCCAGCGGGGATCGAACTCACTATTCAGTTGTTATGGATCTGCGAGACAAGCTTGCTAAAATTTATACCACGATGGGATGATTACTCCCAAGTCCACTCTGACTCGGAGTGGTAGTGCCTGCTAAGGTCCCATCTATGGGTTAGATAAAAAAAAAAGCTTTTAAAAATACGTTTGAAAAAATTGAGTTTGAAAGAAATTGAATACCCAACAAAATGTCTTTGGCATAAAATAACATAAGGGTTGACATACTGTAAAATCCAACCAACTACAAAGTTGGAAGTATGGGGCATCTAGCGAGGATTGAACTCACTATTTAGTAGTAATGGATCTACGAGACAAGCTTGCTAACAATTATCCCACGATGGGACGCCCTATTAGCACTACGTGAAATGCAAACAGTCTTGTCTCGGGTTTCTATGAGGCATCCATCGAGGATCGAACTCATTATTCAGTAATGATTGGTATGAGACAAGTTTGCTAACACGATGGGACGCCCTACCTTTCCCGAAGACAGTGGTTCCCAACCATTTTAGTACCATGCCCCACTTTTTTTTATCACAAATTTCTTCATATCCCCCACCCGTTAATTGTTTAGTAAGATATAACAATATCAGTTTTGAAGAAGTATAACATAAAAAATTGTATCTTTCAAATAAAACTAAAGGGTCTAACTTCAAATTTAATCAGATAAAATCCATTTTATAATGTGTATAATTGCGGGGGAGGGGAACAGATGAAGAACTGCAAAGTTAAACAAGTCAGAAGCCACGCATATAGCTGGTGCCAGATGCACGATAAAATTAGTGGGTGAACACTTGGCTAGATTGCACAAACTGTTGTGCTCAGCTAGGTTGGAATTACAATTTTACCCTATAAATTCATAATTTTTACCCATATAGGGTAAATAAAAAAAATGTTGATATTACAATATTTTTCATATTGCCCCCTATTAATATTGAATTGCCCAGTGGGGCGTAGGCCCCACGTTGGGAATCATTGCCCCAAGAGTATTAGTGCTACGTGAAAGCAGTCTCGTCTCGAATTTGTGATCCAATGATTAAAAATCACCTTTTAAAATCTTTTAATAAGGTTTAAGATCAAGGTCATCACAATCCCTTTAGCTTAAAGATTTTTAAAAAGAGATTTTAATAATTGCCCTACATTTCCCCGATGTTGAGCAATTATATAATTTTGGAGGCGCGTTAGAGTCGTAGGAAATGGACTCGTCGATCCTAGTTCAAATCATGGACGAGGCTGTTTGTATTTCACATACCACTAATACCCTTGGGAAAGGTATGTATCCAACTATTCTCCCTCCAGATATGGGAAAATAGTAGGGCAGACTTGACTCTTTAACCTTGGCTAGGTAACCAGTTTAGGAAAAGGAAAACTTTGAATTAAAACCTGTTAAACTCCACTTAAGAAATTGACCTTGTGTCGCATCCTGCTCGTGCGGAGTGGTTGGTATATATATATATATATATATATATATATATATATATATATATATATATATATTATTTAAAGATTAACTGTATTTATACATACTGGATCATACAATAATAATACAGTGTATCTTAGAAATCACATATAGAATCATCCCTGACTACCAAGTTTTGGATACCTCTCATCTCTATCTATCTCTCTCTCTCTCTCTCTCTAATATATATATATATATATATATATATATATATATATATATATATATACCGGTTTAGCTCAGTCAGTAGAGCATCCGCATGGGCACCGCAAGATTCCGAATTCGTAACCGGCCCTCACGAACTCAGCACACGAGTAGCACAGCTCGGATCTGTGTGGTAAAGTGCGGAGCTAACGGAAAGTGTGGCATTCCACCTCAGACGCAAAAGCAATCTCTTTGGTCTAAAACAGGATAGACTCTCTCATTGTCCGGCTGATACTGACAATAGGCCACTCCGCCGAGTTTGACTATGTGGTTATAAGTATTCCGACTTAGTACTACTCTTATTTAAACAGATCTATTTAACCTATTGGTGTCACCCTAACAGGTACTACCATTTCGAGTTAGAGTGGACCTGGGAGTAATAACAATGTAAGGGTTACTTTACACCCTGTTCATTCATATCTATCTATCTATCTATCTATCTATCTATCTCAGTTTGTTGTGGGGGAGTCCCCGTGGCATATTGATTAATGGGCTGGACTGCGATACCGTAACAAGTGAGTTGGAACTCAAGTTACGTTACTATGTTCACTTTCGGACTAATACCATTGATGAAAGTATGAACTCCCTCATATCCCCAGCTATAGGTTAACTTTTCTTTTACAATGAGGGCTTTGCCATTAAATAACCCATGTTTAAGAGGCTGGTTAGTCCCTGTGGCTTAGTGGTTAACATGCTGGACTGCGATATCGTGAGTTGGAACCAGTTCACTTTCGAATTCCTTCATACCCCCTATCTATAACTTAAATAGTACCACTACTGTTCTTTGATAAAGCCCTATTCTGAGGGTCTTAGTGTCCTGATTATGACGTTAAACTGCATCTAATGGTGAGGTTCAGATTTTGGATCTCTGGGGAATGTAGAGTACCCCTTCATCGCTATTGGTCCACTATGACCCAGAGTTAGAATCCCATTCAAAAAAAGCAAAAAAAGAAAGAGTTTAAAATGTTATTGAATACCCATTAAGAATGAATAAAACA
Source organism: Doryteuthis pealeii (assembly GCA_023376005.1). Lineage (NCBI taxonomy): Eukaryota > Metazoa > Mollusca > Cephalopoda > Myopsida > Loliginidae > Doryteuthis > Doryteuthis pealeii. The sequence continues at coordinate 40,234,661 of CM042178.1, forward strand.
AAACATCATCGCCATAAAATAACCCAACAAGGATTGACATGCCGTAAAATCCAACCGACCAAACAGCCAACCTAAAAACTTCAGTATCTTAACTAAAACCTTTTATTTATACATTAGTAATGTTATGCACAAACAGGTTGGGTCAGACTAATGGGACATTCGAGTCATGAATACGATGGCCAAACGTTTTTTGAAATAATAGCCAAGGATTGAGAACACCTTTTCATATCATTCTATGATGACGTGTGCTTTTGTTTATAAAAACTAGCAAAAATATGCGTTCTCCGGGCACAAAGTATTAAAGTTTTAATATAATTAAATACCATATTGAATTAGAAAGACTAATGAAATTAAATAAGAACACAAAAAAGATTACATCTATTTACCTTAACCACGCACGAGAGAGAATCATCAACACAGACGAACAGACACGCCCGGTCTGATGTACTCTCTGATCGACTCTTGAGTTAACTAAATCTACTTTTCCCAAGGAATCACGTGACTCCATTGATCAATAGGAGCCCTGTTCCAGGTTTAACTTGGGTTCAAAGCTTGTCAATAAAACTATGATAAATTTTTTATCGTCAATTTTAAATCTTACTACACATCATTACAAAAATGATAGGCTATGCCTATTAATTATGTAACATGTAAATTATAAGTTACTTAACAAACAAAAAGCAAAACAAACAAACAACATCAAAAAGCAAATAAAATAAGCATAATTTGCTTTTTGAGGAGGCTTGATATGTATAGTTTTGATATTTCGGACTGTTGTCCTCATCTTTATTGTGATATAAACACACATTTTAGGCCGTTGTACCCTCCGACGTTCTTCATGTGTTCCTTTTCTATCCGAAACACACACACACACACACACACACACACACACACATACACACACACACACACACACACACACACACACACACATATATATATATATATATATATATATATAATTTCTTTTTGTTTGAAAATTGCATAGGCGATAAATTGTCAGTAACCAAGCCCTGTTGACTTCCTATACATGCTACACTAACTTAAATATACACGCTCTATCAAAGATATTGAACACCATTTACTTATAAATATACAACACTATATTTTCAATACTTATATATATATATATATATATATATATATATATATATATATATATATATATATATATATGTGTGTGTGTGTGTGTGTGTGTGTGTGAGCAACTTGATATTAAAAAGACATGATTTGATGCGCCGTAAAACGACCAACCATTAAGTAGTCTGTTTTTATCTATCTATCTATCTATCTATCTTATTATCGACAGAAATGCAAGGTTATTTTATTAGATAATGAGAGAGATTACGTAAACAATTTTTATAATCCACTTAATTTCAAATCAATTTACTCCGCTTTCGATCGTTTGTGCAATCAGCCAACGGTAATAGTGCAAGTGACAAAGAGAAATACTATTTACCACCGTTTTGCTTTTTACCGCTAGAAAATTAGACATTTTGCCTTTTACCGCCAGAAAATGAGACATTTTGCCTTTTACCGCTAGAAAATGAGACATTTTGCTTTTTACCGCCAGAAAATGAGACCCTTTGCTTTTTACCGCCAGAAAATGAGACCCTTTGCCTTTTACCGCCAGAAAATGAGATTTTGCCTTTTACCGCTAGAAAATGAGACATTTTGCCTTTTACCGCTAGAAAATGAGACATTTTGCCTTTTACCGCTAGAAAATGAAACCCTTTCTTTCAGTATTTAAGAGAAATACTTTATAATTCTATTCATCATCTCTCCTTTATTTCATTAAACAATGTGATTGTTAAGTAACTCCCTATTTTAAAAATCTTATAATTAATCTATGAATCATTGTTTTCACAAAAAATGAATATGAGAAGAATACACATAACATGGAGTTTTATTTAAAATTCTATATGGGCACCAGTATTCGTCTCTGGCCTCTCAGGAATCGCATCAACTAATCTTCCCAGGAACTCTTGTTTAATGGCGGAAATAGATTCTCCTATTCGTCCTTCAAGTTCTTCCAAAGTTGTTTGTTTCATAAAGTAGACTTGCTCCTTCAACCAACCCCAAAGTCCCAGGGTGGTAAATCAGGACTTTTGGCTGTCTACTCATGCGGACCACGTCTACCCAACCATCTCACAGGAAAATGGTGAATCAGCTATTCACGAACAACAATAGCAACATGTAAATCAAATCTCCCAACTAGCCAGATTTAATTTTAAAAATTATAAATTTAAGGATTATAAATAGTTTAAAAAGTTACTTTTGAATCAACCTGTATATTTATAAATCTGTACTTTTATAAATAACTAATAAAAATCAGTTCCAAATATTGATGACCTACATGCATGTGTTTTGGAATTAGTTTTAAAATAAAAAGGATTTAGATAAACTGTCCTGAGTATGACGTTAAACTGTATCTAGTGGTCAGATTCCAATTCTGGACTTTTAAACCATATAACTATGTGCACATTATTTGTATTAGATAGGAATACCTGATATTATATAACTGTGCAAACAAATGATTACATGTATTTACCTAACACCTCCACACGAGCAGGATGCGACACAAGCTCTATTTTTCAGCAGTTTGAATTCAGAGTTTTCCTTCTCCTAGACTGGTTGCCATATCAAGGTGAATGAGCCCAGTCAGCCTCACTATCTACCCATAGCTGGAGGAGAATAATTGGATTCATACATTTCCCAAGGGTATTCACAGTAAGAAATGCAAACAGCCACATCCAGGATTTGAACTTGGTTCGTCGTGTCTATTTCTTACGACTGATACTTATTTTATTGTAGTCAACAGTTTCTCATAGCCTTTCCATGTGCCCAATCAAGTATGTAAATCCTGTAAGCCATAACACTTCCGTTGTATCTTATTTTGATACAAATATAATTGTTATCTTTAAAAGACTAGAAGTAAATAAATTTTAATTCACTAGTAACTAGATAAAAAATGGAATTTTCTGTAGAAGAGCGGAGACAGATATGTACCTTCCCCCACCCGAAACCACAAGCGGAAGTAAGGGGGTTCATCCTCTTTCGGTGGGTGTCTCACAAGGAGACGCATGTCTATTTTTCGTGCTCCCTTATGGGGAATGTTTTAATCTAACCTCGTAAGTTGCGAGAGAGTGGTAATGAATGGAATTTATGATAGAAAAGATTAACTTATTCGTTCTCTCTTTCACTGAAAAGGCTTCACTGAGCGAACGAGAAATAAACAATCACTTATGCCTATCTGCAACCCACTATTCTTTCGTTTATTGTTTTTTCTTGTTTTTTTCTACCTATGTTGAATGTTGCTTGTGACCTATTAGCTGTCTGGTCTACCATAATACTATATAAACCTTTTATGACGCCGTGACTACGCTACAATGGAAACCCTGTATTATTTTGCTTTCAGAATTAGTCTTCCAAAATAAAAACCTTTCAAAGTTATGTGTCATTTTATTCGAATCGACCTAAATGGGGCAAAGTTCATAGGGAGCCTTATTAAAGCACAGCCTAGGGAGGCCGAGTGGTAGCTAATCCGTCACTGGATAACAAGATTAGTAACATTTATAAAAGGTCATTTACGTGTGTATATGTATGTGTTTTTGCTTGTGTGCGTGTTTGTGTGTTTGTGTGTGTGTGTCTCTCTCTCTGTATCTTTATATGTGATTATGTGCGTTTTTCTGTGTTTGTGTCTTTCTGTATCTTTGTATGTGTGTATGTGCGCGTGTGTGTGTGTCTTTCTGTATCTTTGTATGTGTGTGTTTGTTTGTGAATGTGTTTATGTGTGTGTGTGTGTGTGTGTGTGTGTTATTGCCAATTTTTTTATGCTTCGACGCGTGACGAAAAGTCAAGTTATGCTTAAGAACGCACGCGCAGATCATCTCTAAAGATCAAAGTTTTTTCTTCTTCTTCTTTTTCCTCTCTCTCTCTCTGACATGATTCAAGAACTTTTCGACCTACTTCTCTGAGACGATAATCCTATTTTGTTGCTCGCCTCCAACCTACTCCCCACCAAACTTTACACCCTCTCCCCTCTACCGCCCCCATATTTCTAACCCTCGGAAGGGACGACTTTGGCGTCATTAATACAGCTTAAGTAACATTGAAGAAACACTTATGATTAAAACGAAGATTTTGATAAAATTATATATAAATATATAAATAAATAAAATAAATAAATAAATGCGTTTTTAAATCTCTTTAGGCCGGGTTAACTCAGTTGGTAGAGCGTTCGGCTAGGAATCGCAAGGTTCCTGGTTCGATACCGGCCCTCGCCAACTCAGCATATGCGTAGCACAGAGATCTGTTCGGTAACGTGAGGAGCTGATGGTAGGTGTGGCGCTCCATCCCAGATACTAGAATAATCTCCTTGTCTAGCGGTAGTGGAAATGGGATAGACTCCCTCGCTGTATGGCTGATACTAACATTAGGCTACCCCGACGACTTTACTTTACTTAGATATATCGAATACTAGGTGTAGAGTGGAAATTATCGAAAGGCTGCCACTGAAAACATAAACAGTACCACTGGTTTAAATAATTTTGGTTTGTCGGAATGCTGTCTGCATATTTATTGCAGTATTTATAAAAACAACGTTTCGGCCGTTAAATCCTGCGGCCTTCCTCGGGTGTTCCCTGTGTATCAGAGTATAGTAACGACCCAGTTGTTTGCGATCTTCAAAAATCTTTGACGCCTGTTTGATCAACAGTCAAACTATTCAAAATCATTTCCCAGCTTGGGTCAGTGCTATGCTCGGGTAGACAGGGAACACACAAAGAAGGCCGGAGAATACAGTTGTGTTTATACATACGACAATAAAGATGAGGATAACAGCCCGAAACATTCAATTTATTCACATCAAGGCTCATCTAAAAATACAGACAAATTGTTTGTTCGAGCACTGAAACCATTAAAATAAAAGTTCGGTAAATTTTTAACAGCATAACTGTGTATGTCTAAAAGGGCGTCCAGTAGTGTGTAATGGTAAACAAGCTAATCTCACAGATTCCTTACAACTGAATAGCGAGGCCGATCCACACTAGTTGCCCCATACTTGCGAACTTGTGTCCCATCCTATGAATAGGGCGAATAGGTTGAGTAAATACCTACGGGGCATAGGGTGTCCACAATCAGCACAAAAATACGGAATCAGTGGACAGAGTTTTACTGGTTACAGCTTGGAGGAAGAGTGAGAAGAAGAGCTAGACCAGTTGCTATAACAATGGTAAAGAGCAGTCTTCTCTATTATTTACCCATAGCTGGAGAGAGAATTTTTTATTTTTTTTATTTTACGGCATGTCAATCCTTGTAGGTTTATTTTATGCCGAAGACGTTTGGTTCTATTCATGATTGATATGTATACATATTTGATATGTATTTCATATATGGATAATACTGACAGTTGGGGAGTGAAAAGTTAGTTTGGTTTGGTTTCTTTGTTTAATGGCATATCAACATTCGTCGGTTATTTAATGCCAAAGCCATCATTGTATACAAAACAGTAGTGTTACTACTTAACCCATAGCTGAGGGGATGAGGGGGTTTATACCTTTCCCAAGGATATTAGTCCGAAAGTGAACGTAATGATGACTGGAGTTCGAACACGCTTACTACGATACTGCAGTCCAACACGTTAACTAAATTCTCTTAAAAGCTGCTTTGGTGGCTCTTTAGTTCAGTGTCGAATTCTAATTACGCAATTTGTATTATACCTTTTATTTATTCTTTCTGGTATCTATCGTTACCGCGAGATCTATGTCTGGATAACAGCACACACACACACACACACACACACACACACACACATATATATATATATATATATATATATAATGTCGGCATAGCCATATCAAACAAACTGTTTGCGTACTTTCATACTGTCGTGCAGCAAGTCCCAAAAAAGTAGGATATATGAGTTTATAAACAAAGCGAGAAATCTGGGAAGACCAGCTAGTGTAGCGGTTAGAATCTTCGACTGTCAACTAGGCAGTTAGGGTTCGAATCACACACAAAGCGGCTTCGAATCTATAACTCTACTGATGAGGCATAATAGGCCGAAATGTACATACAGAGAATGACTTTTTCTCGATTTGTTTACGCTTCACATTTAAACAGATATATTCGCCTAATTCATTAATTATCAACTAATTAATTTTCAAATTAGGTATGACTTCAATTAAGCGCATATTGTCCCAAATATATATATATATATATATATTATATATATATATATATTATTTTTAAATTTATTACTATTACTATAACACTGACAGCATGAACAAAACCTAGATAATAAAATTTGCAAATAAAGAAATACAAGTAAAAATTGACATAATTTTAAGTGTGAATATCTAATTAAGTCCAAGCCAACAAAATCAAATAGGCCTCATGTTGAATAATAAAATATTTATTTCTCAAAATTTAAACAAGATACTCCGAATAATATGGGGCATCCCCGTAGTATAGTGGCTAATGTGCTGGGATTAAACTCCAGTTGTGCTATTATGTTTACTTTTGGAGTAATACCCTTTGGAAAGGTATGAACACCCTCATCTTGCCAGCTATGGGTTAAATAGTACCACTACTGTTCTTCTATAAGGAAGGCTTTAGCATTAAATAACCCTAGAAAGTATATACCATTAAACAAAGAAACCAAACCAAATCAGAGGGACGTAGAATTTATAACCAATTTCACAAAACTTGTTCGAGCAAATTTTAACATGCATAATTTGGCATTAAATAACCCTAGAAGGTTGATAGGCCAATAAACAACTTAAGCATAAACATAATTAACATTGAAAAAGAAAAATTAAACGATTTTTAAAAATTTTGTTAAAATCCGAGATATTTTGAGTGATAATTGGCTATTTTATCAGATTAAGAAATGATGTGAACATTTTGGACACCCTGTATATTACAAACTGATGTCTAGAGAAAAATATATATAAAAGAAAAGACTAAAACATCTGTTTGAAAATACTGTTTGAAAATAATCAACCAGTATCGTAATGAATGACCAAAAAAAAAAAGCAAAAAAAAATAAAAATAAAAAAAAAAATAACAAAAAAAAAACACAAAAAAAAACACACCGAAATAGTTGCCTAAGTTAGATATGTAAAAAGTGCTCAATATACTAAGTAGAACAAAACTATGGAACCTAGGACTAGATTGATAGATATAAGCGCGCGCACACACAGACACAGACACACACACACACACACACACACACACACATATATATATATATATATATATATATATATATATATATATATATATATATAGCAATTGGTAATTTGCTTGAAGCATTGTTAAGTATGTTATAATATATTAATATTTTGAAGGCCAATACAATGCGTATGAAAAATAAAAACATCTTTTTGTTTTTATTTTTCATACGCATTGTATTGGCCTTCAAAATATTGATATATAATAATAATAATAATAATAATAATAATATATATATATATATATATATATATATATATATATATATATAAACTTAGATATACATGCTCTATCAATGATACTGATCCTTATTTTCAATATATATATATATATATATATATATATATATATATATATATATGTGTGTGTGTGTGTGTGTGTGTGTGTGTGTGTTATATTTATAAGTAAATAGTGGTCAATATAATTGATAGAGCATATATATCGAAGTTAGGGTAACGTGGACATGAAGTCAACGCAGCTCAGTTACAAACAGTTTCTTGATTTGAAAATCGTATAGGCTAGAAACTGTGAGTAACCAGTGGTACTATTTAATCGATAGCTGAGGCCTGTGGTAAGGGGGTTCATACATTTACGTAGGGTTGTTGAAACAGGAACAGTTTTGAAGAAAAAAATGATAAAATTATTAGTGCAAATAATTACCTTGAATCTGCGTGTTTTTACTTTCCTAAACATGGCCATTGTAAAAATCCCATCTTGACGATTCTTTACCAAACAGCGAAAAGACTTCTACGATTAAATTTGTATTATGAAAACTAGACTGAAGGTTATCAAGTGGGTAGATATATCGAACAGCTTCTTATGCAATGATATAATTCTTATTATACGGTTCATTGAAAGATTATTAGGTCGGCGGTAATTAACCTGATATTTATTGTTGTTTACGAGGCTTAGTTGTAGGGCAAGGCTAAAATAGAATCAGTGGGTGCGGGACTGGTGTCCTTGTCTTTCCATCTGGCCTTCAGGGGGTGTCCCCGTAGCTTGCTGGGCTGCGATCTCGTAGTTAACGAGTTCGAACTCCATTCGCGCTATTATATTCACTTTCGGACTAATTCTTTTGGGAAAGGCATGAACACCCTCATCCTCTACACCTTCGATAGATAGATAACCAAAAAACTGAGATAGATAGAAATAAACCAACGAGATCGATTGATATATATATATATATATATATATATATATATATATATATATAGAGAGAGAGATAGATAAATAGATAGATCGATATTAAAAGACTGCGATAGATAGATAGATAGATTGATAGAAACAAACGGGAGATTGATAGATAACTAAATATATAGATAGAATGAACAGACTGAGATAGATAGATAGATATGAACACACTACATATCGATAGATAGATAGATTGATAGATATGAACACACTATATATCGATAGATAAATAGATAGACTGATATAAACAGAGAGATAGATTGGTAGATAGATGGATAGATATAAACACTCTGAGATAGATAATAGATAGATATAAACAGCGATAGATATATATATGAACAGACAGATAGATAGATAGATTGATAAATAGATAGATTTACTGATTGATTAATTGGTGGATAGATATTTTTTACATAATCTCTCATTATCTAATAAACTAGCCTTGTATCTGTACTTTTGGGCCAAGTTGTTATATTTGCTAAATACTTTCTTTGGTTGGAGCAGTGAAAAGATCCCTGGGTGCAATGAAGAAATAGGGTGATCGAAGCAGGCGAGTCACCATGGCGTAGTGGTTAACGTACTGGACTACGACATTTTAATAAGCGAGTTCGAACTCCATTCACGCTATTACGTTTACTTTATGACTAATACCCGGAGGGAAGGTATGAACCCCACACCGTCCGGCTATTTGGTGGGAGGTGTCCCTATGACGTAGTGGCTAATGTGCTGGACAGTGACACCATAGTAAGCGAGTTCGAGCTCCAGTCACACTATCATATTTACTTTCGGACTTGTACCATTAGAAATCGGTACTGAGCTAAACTTACCTTTCTAATGGTATGTCCGAAAGTACCCGCCTAGAAATCACAAGGTTCCTGGTTCAATACCAGTCCCCGCCAACTCACGAGTAGTACAGATTAGGCTAATTTGATCTGAGCGGTAAAGTGGGGACCTGACGGTAGGTGTGGCGCTCCGTCTCAGCAAAATCAATCTTCTTGGTCTCGCTTTCCGGCTGATACCGACAATAGACCACTTCGCCAACTTTACTTTGCCCCTTAGGAAAGGTATGAAACACTTCATCCCCCAGCTATGGTTAAATAGTACCACAACTGTTAATCTACAATGATGGCTTCGGCATTAAATAACCCATGTTTGGGGGGGGTGTAGTCTTGTTGGGAAGTGGCTAACGAGCTGAACTGCGACATTATAGTGAGTTCGAACTCAAGTCGCGCTATTACGTTCACTTTCGGACTAATACCCTTGGGGAAAATGTTGTATACCCCTTTTGTCTGGGTATATAATTGGCGAGAAAGGTCTATTATTTTCTTACTTGTTGGAGAGATAAGTACATGTCTCCTGCATATACAAGTCTTTATCTTACTCGAGTAAGTCGGCCGGTATCTTATTTCTTCTGTTTCTTCATTTCTTCTAATTGGTTTGCTCTGCATTTAAATGCTGGTTCGCCATAATTAGAGACAACACGAGGCTTATATTTTATGTGATCAGATCTTTTTATTTTGAACCAGACATTCTCAACCGCGGTGGAGTCGAAATGGAGACGATCTTTACTCCATGGCGTCTCCAGCTCAACTGCTTGACTAAAACTAACAAATTGAACCTTCTTTCTCACAACCAGTGTGTAACCGGAAGGAAGGTCATCCAAAGGCCACCTATCATCTAACCGTACGGATTCTGAATTTCAACGGCTTTTTAATTCAGAATCTAATTACACTAACCGTCCACAAAGCAAAGGTTTATCAATATAAAACAAAAGGAATGAACCCCCTAATTTCCCAGCAATGTGTTAAATAGTATCCATACTGTTCTTTTACATTCAATTTGGCATTAAATAACTGATTTCTGTGGATGAGATATTACTCCCTAGGTATGTGAACAGAGTCTTGCTGCCCTATGTGAAGAAGCTCAATGGTTGATTATTCTTTATCAAAGGACCACCCGGTCGGCTGGGTCAGTGGAATATACAGACCTCAGCAGAGGAGTAAAATACCCCCATGGGGCTACCCGTGACCCGTGATGCTTAAAGACGGAATTCTGGTGTCTGAGCAGTCCATGATTTGCAATACTCAGACCCTTACTTAGGTTAGACGAGTGGTTGGAGAGACCTCTTCTGTTCAATCGATTGGTCACGAAGTCCTAGCATCTATATGATTGTCCTGACCCTTTTGCCCTTAATGCAAACCCCAACCCGTTTTTTTATCATATATGTACTAGAAGGCGGTGGTTGAGGGTCTTGGTGTCCTGGGTATAACGTTAAATTGCATCTAGTGGTAAAGTTCCAATTCTAGAACTCTAGGGAGTGTGGATTACCCCTTTTTCTCCATTAATCCCAGGTCCACTCTGACCCGGAGGGTAGTACCTTTTAGAGCCATATCTCTGGGTTAAATAGAAAAATGAGTTTTAAAAATGAGTGTTTTAAAAAATTGAGATTGAAAAAAATGTTGAATACCCATCAAGAATGAATAAAGCAAAACGTCTCGGTATAAAATAATCAAACAAGGGGTGACATGCCGTAATATCAACCAACCAACCAACCAACCAACCAACCTGACAAAACGTTTGAATAGGAACTGTACAAGGATGCTGCTTGTGGTGTTGAACAAATTCAGGAAGCAGCACACACAAAAGTAGTTGCATGGTCACCTACCTCCTATTGCACAAATCCCGCGGGTAAGACATTGCAGGAGAATCAAGGACAAGCTCATAAGTGACTTATCCTATAGGTATATACACATAGATACACCAGTGTGGATCAGACAGAAAACAACAACATTGATAAGCTCTGCGCGGATACTGGATGCTGTGCAGAGGACCTGCGATGAGCGATGTCCAATACAGACGAGATGTGAAGATGAGTAACGGAGATCTGTTCCGTCGACACTTGATGATACTAATGATAATAATGATGATGATTTGTTGGTTGGTTGGCTGGTTGGATTTTACGGCATGTCTACTCTTTTCACTAGCGCTAAACCATGGAGATTGTCTTTTTTTGTTTGAGGTGAAGCGCCACACCTCCCATAATTGGAGACAATGATTTCTAAACTGTCATTGTGGTATAACAAAAAAGTATGATAAGAAAACATGATAATAGCAAAGTGAGTTTTGATAGAACACCCATGAGGGAAAATCGGGTTCATGCTTTGGTTATTATAATTTTTTCATTTCTTTTTTTAATTTAAAAACAAATCGAAATCCGGCATGTCACGTGCTTCAATCTGTAATGATAACGATAACGGCGTCTGTGTGAGTAATGGCGGTTGTATTTGCATATTTGCAGTTCTCTCGATTCTAGACTCCTCAGCAACACATCAGTCATGACTGACATTGAGGCTCACCGGTAATGCGACGGGGACGTCGGAGTGAGGTGAAGGGGGCGTCAGGGGTGGGGTGAGCGTCAAGGATTAAAATAACGGATTAGACTGATTGATAGCACAAGTCGGTGTAATCAAATCACGCTAATGCAAATTGGTCCCATTCGCAGTACCCCCCCCCCTAAAAAAAGCTTTTTCGTTTTTAATTTCTTTTTCTAATAATCACTTTTGCAGTGGCCGAGGAAAATCCGATTTTAAAACGTTTTTCTTTCTTTCTTTCTTTCTTTCTTTCTCCCCCCCCCGCTTATTTTTTAGACCTTTATAAAATTGTTTCATTATGTTAAAATATCTTTATGTTGATGATTTCGGCAATGAATGGAGGTTGTTGAACAATTGGAATAGGGGCTGATTTAGCTCAGTCGGTAGATCATCCGCATAAGTAATCTCAAGGTTCCTGGTTCGATACCAGTCCCCGCCAGCTCAGCGCATGAGTAGCACTGATTGGGTAATTTGATCTGTGCAGTAAAGTGGGTAGCTGACGGTAGATGTAGCACTCCACCCCAGACTCAAAAACAATCTCCCCGTTCTAGCACTAGCGAAAAGAGGATCGACTCCCTCACTGTCCGGCTGATACCGACAATAGGCCACTTCGCCTACTTTACTTTTATTAACAAGGAGATTAAAAGAAAATGTTAACATTTCATTGAGAGTTCGTTTCTAATATTATGATCTTAGTCTCCATCTCTTCACCATCCCTGTCAACATATTATCCACATCTTCCCAATAATATTTTTTTTAAAACTTTGTCGGCATTAAACATTTTTGAATACCAAATTACCAATAGAAGTATTCGGAATAAGATTACCCAAGGGGTTGACATGCCGTAAAACCAACCAACCAACCAACCAACCAACCAACCAAACAAACAAACAAACATTTGGTAGTCCAGGTAGTCCAGCCTTACAGTTGCACTGATACAGCAACAGCTTGGAAGACTTATACTATACTAGACATTTATTACATTAGTGCAGCTGAAGATCTGGTCACGGTTTGATGGTATTGTTTTGTGGTTCTTCCTCCTACGCCTTTTGTCTATGAGGGTGGCCCTGCGGGTGTTTTCAAAGGACGAACACGCCAGGCCTCATAGTTCTCAGTTCAGGTTGCCCATCAGCGATGGTTGATGTGACAGGCACCAAGGAATTTTTTTAAAGCAGTCTTTGTGTTGCTTGTGCGTAGCTAATAAAAGACAAAAGTGCTCATGCGTAACGGTATCGTCGTAAGAAATGAAATTGGTGACTCGAGTTCAAATCCTGGACGAGTCTGTTTGCGTTTCACATTAGGAAAGGTATGCATCAAACTTTTCCGTTCAGCTACCCTCTAGCCGTGGTACGGCAACCGGCTTAGGAGAAGGAAAACTGAATTCAAACAAGCTTTACTTCGCTTAAAAATTGACCCCATACTTGTGACCTTACATCACCTCTTACCCGTGGCGGACGGGTTGGGTAACCCCACCCCCATCTCGTTGTGTAATGGATAGAAAGTTAGTCTCGCAGATCCTTTACCATTAAGTAGCGAGTTTGTTCCTCATTGGATGCCCCAAACTTGTGACCTTGTGTCACACCTTAACCGTCGCAAATGGGTAGGGTAAATTTAAATTTCCAACTTTCAATAGAAAAGAAAAAGAGTAACCAATTATTTTTCTCACACACACACACACACACACACACACACACACACACATATATATATATATATATATATATATATATATATATAGTCAATGACGAAATTACTCGTACACCCATGATATTAAATATTTTTATCAATTTCTTAAAATTTAGTACCCGTATGATGCCAGATTTTTTAATATGTTATTACTGGATGCCCCATACTTGTGACCTTGTGTCACATCCTATCCGTGAAGAACGGGTTGAATAAATACCTACTTTACACTGTATGTGACTGGTTGCTCGTCTTACCGACGACAATTCATCTTGATAGAAAAAGCTATTTAATCGCATTAAAAAAATCGCTAATGGGAATAAAAGTGACCGAGGAAAAACTTCACGCCAGATTTTCCAACGTTGGTCGTGCCAAATGCCCGGTTGATTAAAAAAATCCACATCGTCATGCCGAAAATGATGTCAGGTTAACACCAAAGATATTTGGTCTTAGCAGATGAAAAGCACCATGGTATTAATAACACATTGGGACATCCGTACATGTTTAAATCAAACATTTTTAAGGGGGGAAAACTATTGAAATATATGAAGAATTTGTGGTACGTATTGAATTTAAGGATTGCTTTAAAAAGCTTTTGCATTTTAAAGATAGTCTAAAAAAGGGAACCTTCTTTTTGGTCATCAGAGAAGAGTTCCATGACAGACAAATGGTAAAAGAGGAAATAATACAAATTGCCTAAAAGCAAAAAGAGGAAGAAAACAAAGCGAAACAAATTATTATTTTTTAAATTTATTTTTATTTATTATTCTTATTTATGAATCTATTTTTATTTAAAAATGTTTTTTCACTTTGACCGAAAAGAAGGGTCCCTTTTTATTTATTTATTATTATTAAAATATGATAAAATTTGGTAACCACTCTAAAATCGGTGTACCAGTTCACGTACCTAGGTACCCTGGGACCCTAATAGGTACTACGACTTTGGGTCAGAGTAGACCTGGGAGCAATGGTGATGAAGGAGTGCTCCACATTCCCAAGACCCCCAGAACTGGAACCTGACCATTACTCTATTGCCTTTATGGCAAACCCCAACCCTATTTATAATATATGTGCTAGAAGGAGGTGGCTGAGAGTCTTCATGTCCTCACCACACTCCCCAGAGTTTCAGAATTGGAACTTCACCACTAGATGTAGTTTAACGACTACCAAGACCCTCAGCCACCGTTTTCTTGCATAGATATTATAAATAGGGTTGAGGCTTGCCATAAAGGAAATAGGGTTGGGACATAGGCGCTTGGGCTTGACGTGGCCAGCCGATTAATTGGAGGCGGTCTCTCCAACCGAACGTCTAGCCTAAATAAGGACCAAAGTGGAGTGTTGAATATCATGGATAGCTGAGCCACCGGAATTCCGTCCTATCCATTACACAATCCACGGCCTGTCGATGTATAGTCGGTGTATTCTAAAATCCTAGCCGACAATGCTAATAATGATAATGTCTTTGATAAGAAAGATATACGGACAACCACCATAAATATAGCCTAATAAATTCTTTTCATTTTATGCCAAAACCTTTTGAACTGTTCTTTAACGACGTTATTTTAGCTGAGAATAAAATGCTGTTAATTGAAGGTAATGAACATTTTCGCGTCTTTTTTCTTCTTTTTATATGAAAGAGCAAAATGTGTTGTTGATTGATAACAGATTAATAAAGTAAAAGGCAATTACAATTTAGCATTTTGTGAATCTAGAATTGTGGTGTATACGATTGACCTTTAATCAGATAGATTTAATAGTTCATCAAGGATGGAAAAAAACACCACAAGCATCGTTGGGTAATGGTTAAAGGCTAGTGTTGGAGATCATATACTATTGAATAGCGAGTTCGATCTTCGCTGCATGTCCCTTACTTGCGACTTTGCGCCACCTTCTCCCATGCAAAAGGGATGGGTAAAAAAACACCACACGCATCGTTTTGTAATGGTTAGAAGGCTAGTGTTGTAGATCATTCATTGTTGAATAGCGAATTCGATCTTCGCTGGATGATCCAATACATACGACGTGGCGCCACCTTCTCCCCATGGCGAAAGGGTTGGGTAAAAAAACACCACCCGCATCGTTGTGTAATGGTTAGAAGGCTAGTGTCGTAGATCAGTCACTATTGAATAGCGAATTCGATCTTCGCTGGATGATCCAATACTTACGACGTTGCGCCACCTTCTCCCCGTGACGAAAGGGTTAAAAAAACACCACCCGCATCGTTGTGTAATAGTTAGTAGGCTAGTTTCATAGATCCTTTACTATTATAATAGCGAGTTCGATCTTCGCTGGATGACCCAATACTTGCGACCTTGCATTACCTTCTACTTGTGGCGAAAGGGTTGGTTAAAAAAACACCACCCGGGCAATTCATGTCAAATCATCCAGAAAAAAGTAAAATTGTCACCCACCCCTTTCAATTTTTCTGAAATTTTGTACAGGTGTGGAATGTTTTAAAGTTAGACATTCTCCAAAATTTTAGCTTCCAATTCCAAAAATTGACGGAGTAATGTCAATTTTTAGCTCTCCAAATTTGTTAGGTTGGTAAAAAATATCGACATTTTGTAATCTATTTTTGTGTGTAAAATGACTCCTAAAAATTGGTTTATTAAAGTATTTTTACTCGGGAAATCCAAAAATGCTATCGAAAAAGTCTGAAAGTCAACCAATTTTAAGTTATTGATTTCTGATTTATTAATAGTAAGATCAATATCCCAATGTGGCACTGAATCTAAGACAATTTTTTTTCTATTATTATTTAATATATATTGAACATTATTTGTACCAAAAATATAGTTTGGTGTTTGCCTAGAACTAAAGCTACAACACCAGTTAAAATTTTGCAAATCAGAAATCATTAATAATTTAAAACCGATTAACTTTCAGACTTTTTTTTATAGCATTTTTGGATTCCTTGGGCAAAAATACTTTTATAAACCAATTTTTAGGAGTTGCGAAGCCCTGGAACTCATTTTACAGACAAAAATAGATTATAAAAAAGTCGCCATTTTTTTGCGACAGGCAACCAAAATTTGGAAAGTTAAAAATCGACATAATTCCACCAATTTTTGGAATTGGAAGCTCAATTGAAGGGGGTAGGTGACATGGTCTGGATGATTTGACATGGAATTACTCACCCCCATCGTTGTGTAATAGTTAGAAGGCTAGTGTCGTAGATCATTTACTATTGAATAGCGAATTCGATCTTCTCTGGATGACCCATACTTGCGACCTTGCGCCACCTTCTCCCCGTGGCGAAAGGTTAAGGTAAAAAAAAACAAAAAACAAAAAACAAAAAAAACACCCGCATTGTTGTGTAATAGTTAGTAGACTAGTGTCGTAGATCCTTTACTATTGAATAGCGAGTTCGATCTTCGCTGGATGACCCAATAATTGCGACCTTGCACCACTTACTACCTGTGGCGAAAGGGTTGGGTAATTTCTCCACCCCATCGTTGTTTAAGGGTTTATAGGTTAGTGTCGTAGATCCTTTACTATTGAATAGCGAGTTCGATCTTCGCTGGATGACCTAAT
Organism: Doryteuthis pealeii; assembly: GCA_023376005.1. Classification (NCBI taxonomy): domain Eukaryota; kingdom Metazoa; phylum Mollusca; class Cephalopoda; order Myopsida; family Loliginidae; genus Doryteuthis; species Doryteuthis pealeii. The sequence continues at coordinate 40,251,676 of CM042178.1, forward strand.
ACTTGCGACCTTGCATCACCTTCTACCTGTAGCGAAAAGTTTGGGTAAAACACCACCCTATCTTTGTATAATGTAGACTTGTGTCACAGACCCTTTACTATTGAATAGCGAATGGATTACTGATTATTTCCAGAAATTGAGAGATGAATTCGGACGGGAACCTAGCGATTATATTGTTGCTGCTGATGTAGTCGGGAGATTAATAATAAAAGAAGGAATTACAATTCAGCATTTTGTGATTCGAGTTTTGTAGTGTTTACGATTGACCTTTAATCAAATAGATTTAATTGTTCATCAAGGATTTTTGTTGTAGTTGTTGCTGGTTAGAATCGATTGAGGCAGTGGAGGACGTTACTTTGAATGGATTTGTGTGTTTTAATCAATAAAATAGTACAGATAACAGGGAGGGTTTAAAATCGTATTGGTAAAAACTGACAGTTACCAAACGCCGTTGACTTTATGTCTTCCGTATTCTAACATAGTTATATATGCTCTATCAATGGTATTTAGCACTTTTTACTTTGCAAACTATATTATCAACATAGTTATATATATATATATATATTATATATATATATATATATATGTGTGTGTGTGTGTGTGTGTGTGTGTGTGTGTGTATGTTGTATATATATATATATGTGTGTGTATGTGTATGTATGTGTCTTGGCGCTTGAGTGCTAGCACTGGGGTTTGTCTCCGTGAAGTGACTCAAGACAGCGCACTGCAGCAGCTCGGTAGTCCAGTTGTTTCCGACTTTCCCCTGCCACTGGCCCAACTGCCAAGACAGTAGACAGAGGTCTGTGCAGCCTCTTTCCACTTAAAATATCTCATGCACAAGTTTCACTCCACATTGACTGAGGACATCGTCGTCTGCAGTAAGCAGTGCATGTATGTGTGTGTGTGTGTGTGTGTGTGTGTGTGTGTGTGTGTGTGTGTGTGTGTGTAAAATACTGTTTTTTGTGAATTGGAGAGAAGACAGTAGGTACAGTAACTGTTTTTTTTCCAGATTTTTATAAAATCACCGATTCAAAATATACAGTTCTTTTTTTTAAACTTATGGAATACATACGGAGGTGAGTGGTGTAATGGTTACCGTCGTAGGAAACGGACACGGCGAAACGAGTTCAAATCCTGGACGAGGCTTTTTGCATTTCACATATCGCTAATATCCGTGGGAAAGGTATCACCTTTATTTATTAATAGATTAGTACGATTTTACATAACCTGTTATTTTTCAAGGATTGACTAATAGAGTTCAGAGAGAAATCCAACTACTATAAGAGTAGGCTCTAACCTTGGTTAAGGCATCCAGTCTAGGAGAAGGAAAACTTGGAAAGGTTGGTAAATACGTATAAAGTACATACGCACTATTGGCCATAAATAAATACACTGATACGATACTGCACACACACACACACGCACGCACACATGTTCACACACATGCACACGCACATACATATATACTATCCAAGCAAAAATTATGTAATTGGCACAGTTAAGGATGTTCGCCTTGTTCTTATTTTAATTTCACAGCAAATAGAATAATGACAGAAACACACACACACACACACACACACCACACACACACACACACACATATATATACATATATACATATATATATATATATGTACCCGCGAAAAAAATATGGGATTAGCACACTTAGAGGACGTTCACCTAGTTTTTAATTTTACAGCAAATAGAATAATGACAGTAACACAGACACACATACCCATTCACACACACACAGACACACAAATACACATACATACGCGCAAACACATATATACCGTCATTATTCAAGTGCACCGGAAACAATATATCAAACATCTTTTATAACTAACACACTAACCTTAGCACCCCTCCTAAAATAGACTCCTGATTGAATAAAGAAAATCCAAATGAATGAAACCAAACCAACAATTCTCAGATAACGACCAGCAAAATGTCTGAAAATGTTTGAGTAAAAGAATATGGGACAATTTCTTCATCATCTGGACACCGATCAACGAAAAACTACTAAAAGACTCGAACGTCTCCAACTGGATAGAAGAAGAAATATTCTGTGGTTTTTAATAATACCTGTATATATATATATATATATATATATATATATGAAGAAACAACAGTTTTGAAAAGATCCGACAAAATATGAAAAATATAAATGAATAGGGAAATAAATCAACTCAAGCCAACGTCACCGGCAGGGACCACAGACGCTACAAGATTTCTTCAAAATTTATATTAACAGATTAGCGATAGAAATTCAAATTTGTATTTTTAATTACAATTACACACCTATGAACATTCAGTTTTAAGAGCAACCAATCCCAAATTGTTGGTTTATCATGGCTTCTGAGTATCAATTGTCGTCTCAAAAGGCAGACAAAATGGCTGCTATCTCTTTCAACAATATATTTATGCGAAATAGAATTTTCCGGACTTACCAATCTGTTGACCAAATACATGTATACTCATCTTAATAATTGACTTGTACTTATTTTGTTCTGTAGAGTATATCCGTATACCCATAGTTGTACACACGTATACTTATCTTCTTTACTGGGGTAATTAACTTCTGTTTATTCTATCTTGCTACCTTACATCTTAGCTTGGGCTGGTCTATCTATCCTGTGTTGTCTGGGTTTCTTCTGTTATTCTGGATTTGTCTCTGGGATGTCCTGTGTTATTTATTTTAGTTTTTTAATGAACGACACAAAACTTTCTTTTTGTTTCGAGCTTACATTTTATTTTTTAAGATCAACACCACGCGTGTGAGAATTTGGTTACTTGGACGAGAGACGCCATGGTGGTCTGTCTCGTCCAGTCGTCAGTCAACTAACTGAATTTCTCTATCGAAAAGGGGGGCCAAAAAATTCAAAAGTTATATTACTCTAATTCTCTCCCAACGGTAAGGAAAACTTCAAATAATCTCAGTCCTCAGCTTTCAATCTTCTCTTCTAAAAGAACACCCTTTTTCCTCACTCGCTTTGGTTATTTTAAGTACACACAAAAACCAAACATCCGGGCACATGCCGAACCTCGCGTCCATCCAGTACCTAGATTGCATTTGTTTTTGCATGCGGGCGGACGCGGGTTCGATCCCGGCAGGCAAGACAAAGTCTTGCTCTTTTTCGTTCTCCGTCACAATTTCTCTTGCTAACTTTCCACGTTCGCACTGGCGAACCGGAAGCGTAGGCCAACACAGGGTATAGTTATGTTCATCATCTCTTCTGTATTTTCCACTAACCGTTATTCTAAAATCTACACCTACGTACATAGTTGATAGGCTACCTATCAATTATGTAACATACAGATTTAGACTTGTGCAAAGTGAATTGCGTGTATCTTGGTAAAGATATTACCAAGAATTGACAAGTGATCACTTGTCTCACCTTTCCTGGGTTTGATATCACGCTGGGATGTCACGACTACAACATATACGAAGATAATCTTAAAGGTAAGGTCTCCAAAATATTTAGAAATCACAGAAACGTTTATCATTTATTGTCAATGATATTTACATCATTTCAAAGTTTGAACAAGTATCTATTTTTCTACATAATCGCCATTTTGGTCGATTCATTTTTTGTAGTTGGTGTGACAGTTTTTGTATGCCCATACCATACCAGTTCGATGCCATATCGTTGAGAAGCGTTGAACCTCGTCGTCATTGAAAACTCTCAACACCACAAGCGGACGTTTTTGTCACTCACACACGACATCCCTGCCAAAGAATAGAATTGCTCTTGTTAATTCATCTTTAATTGTTTTTGTATATCCACACGTATATATATATATATATATATATATATATATATATATATATATATATATATATATATATATATATATAAGCACGCAGGCTTATGCTACAAAGTGTCAGGGTTTGTTCCATCTCAACTTAAGATATAAATAGCTAATAAATATCATACTCTCCCCTCCCCAATGATTATTATTCTTCAAGCTCATTTTCCTTGCCAGTTTCACCTATATGACGTTATGGTTTCACCATTTTTGCACGCCCATCAATCCAAGAAGCGTCACAAGAAGCGTCACGGTCATTTAAATAAAAAAACTATATTGCTTATTGGTGTTTCTTGGAAATTCGAAGGCCGGTGGGTACAACGGCCGAAACATTGTTGTTATATATATATCATGACAAAGATGATGAGTCCAAAAAATCAAAATGATACATACGAAGCCTCATCTACAAAATTAGACAAGTAAATGTATATAAGTTTGAATATCTCTAATCAGTTGGATACACTGCGCAATGGATATAATGGTTAAGTTAATACAGTTCTTAGTGACAATCATCTGTAGGTTGCAGGTTCAATCCTAACTACGGCTAAAAATAACATAGAATATTTAACATAGTTTAACAATTGTACCCAGTCATGGTTAACGGAATGATTACAATCTAGTTCGACATCTGAAACACCTGAAGAAAGCCGGAGGACACATCGGCCGAAACTTGTGTATGTAACTGTAAAGATGAGGACATCAGTCCGAAGAATCTAAAAAATACAAATCATCAAACCTCATCTAAAAAATTCTGTGAAATATCTCTAATCAATTCCTTTTGAAGCAAGGACGAACTCACAGATTACGTTCTCCTGTGGAAAACCGCACTCGGACACGTCATGTCCAGCAATGACCTTTATAAATCAGGTCTGTGTGGATTCTGCGTGGTGCACAGAGGATCTTCTAGGGGCGATGGCCGACAGTGACGGTTGGCGAGAGATTGCCATGGATATCTGTGCTGCCAGCCCAACCTGATGATATATATATATATGGGAAAGGTATGCATCCAACTACTCTCTCTCCATCTATGGGTAAATAGTAGGGCAGAATGGACTCTTTAACCTTGGCTAAGTAACCACTAGGAGAAGGAAACATCTGAATTCCGACCTGTGTCGCATCCTGCTCTTGCGGAGGGATTGGTAAATATATAGAGATATATCAATACACTAACATTTTTGTTATCAATATCCCTATCCTCCCCCCGTATCATCTTCATCATCCCCGCCATCAGTCTCAATTCTATCCGAGTTCAACCCTCTAGTATACTTACCAATTTATAAGGTTGAAGTGGGGTGGTCATAATCTCACAGTTTAATTCAGAAGAAGCTGTCTGTTCTTGGAGGGGTAGTTGTCGAAAATCTCAAGAAATACAAGAGTTGTAGCGGGAGGTTGAAATGAATTACCTCGCGAGGGTACAGATTGAACCCGCAACTTCCAGGTTCTGAGTGGTGACTCGTGGTAAGCGTCCTGTCACCCTTGTTGGTCGGAGTGGTTCGGCCGGATGGAAGGCATAAACCCCGAAGCAATCTCTCGCGGGGCGAATTACTACTCTTAGCAGTATTCTGCTGGTCTCGGTCCCAAGTTGACAGCGTGATCCAAGGGGTCGTCACCCCAGGCAATACATGCCCCCTCGATTTAAAGGGAGAGAGCTGGGTTTATTATCCAGTGCCCTGAGGAAAAGGGAATGCCGATGAGATCCACGCATTTATTTTTACTAGCCATTGTATGAGCTTTGGTTTGTCCGTGGTTTCCCACTTTAAAAAAGACATTGTGTCACATCCTGACCTGGTGTGAGGTTAAGGTAAATACCGAATTAATTTTCAACTGGGAGAACCGGTTGTTCCATGGTGGTTTTACTGACGACATTTGTGTAAGAACAGAAGACTAGACGATTTATTTGAATTACCCGGATTAAGAGTACTTTCTCTCTTAACTCTATTAATTAATCCTTGAAAAATACTAGGTTAAGTAAAATCGTACTAATCTATTAATAAATAAAGCTGAATTTCGAGTACGTGTCACTGCATCCAAAAGGAAAAACTCATTGCCAGAGGTCACCAAGTCCAGTGGTTTTCAACCTTTTCAGAGCCGGGACATCGTTCTATTTCAGGGTCTACCTCGTGAACTCCCATATAGGCAAAAATGAAATCTCGTTGACCCCCACCCCATATAAATAAAAATTAAATTAATCAAAAATATTTTATGAAAATCACATTCAATATTTACACTGAGTAATTTAATTCAGTGCAGTGATTTTCAAACTTTTTTGAGCCAGGACCCATTTCTGTTTCAAGGTCTATCTCGTGGGCCCCCAATATGAATAAAAATGAAATCTTATGTACACCAAATATAAATAAAAATGAATTCTCGTGGCCCCCATATAAAAAATTAAATATCAAAAGTATTTAATCTAAATCGCATCCAATGTAAATCCTATTCAATATTTGCACTCAGTACTGACATTTAGTGAGAGAGATGTGTTTGCCTTGCTTGGCATAAATTGTCAATTCTTGGTGATATTCAGCAGCTTGGTTCAAATGATGGTGACCTTCGCCTGTTCAAGGACTTCAATATTGGTGACGAAGTGAATGTTGAGGGTGAGTGCGGAGGTAGCAGTTTTGGAACCGCTCGAAGAGTCGTAGGTAGTGACGATAAGTGACCCACGACTGTGAGCCATATGGGAGGATAGCAAGAACTGTAGCTCTATATACAGTGTGCACTGTCTGTCTGTCTGTCTCTGTCTGTCTGTCTCTCTCTCTCTCTATATATATATATTGTAGATAATATGGATGCTATATTTGTAGGTAGACAGGGCTCAATATCATGGATAGAGCGTTTATATAAGCTAAGATAACGTGGACAAGGAGTCAACACCTGGTTACTGACAGTTTCTCGCCTATGCGATCTTCAGACTAATATTTTTATAGTTTGTTTGAAGCATTGTGTATATTGGGTTGGTAGATTGATTTTGAAGGTTTATCACAATGTGGTGGAAGAAAAGATAACGAGTATGTTGTTTATTTACTTCTATTTTTCCCCTTGATATCTCTGGATTAATATCCCATATTTTGAAGACTTCGGGGTCCATAAGGGATGGGCTGTTTGTTTTAATATTAACGTGGAACAGAACAATCCGCATTGAAGGCCCCCACCAGGAACTTAAATTTCGGGCGACATAGCTTTGACTCTAGCACGTTGTCACCACCCTGCCACTGTATGGGGGGGGGGGTGACTTTAGGGTGGGTTGTAGTGTGTGTGTGAGAAAATAGTTTCGACTATATATGTCTATATATGTCTATATATTTTTTATTTCATAGATCTTTAAATTTTTTTCATATATATCTTCTGCCTTTAGGAACAATATGTGCTAGAAGGCGGTGGCTGATGGCCTTGTCCTGGTTAAACTCTATCTGATGAAGTTCCAATTCTGGGGCTCTGTAGAATTTAGAGTACCTCTTCATTACCGTTAATCTCTGGTCCTCTCTGACCCGGAGTGGTAGTACCTGTTAGGGTCCCATCAATGGGTTAAATAGAACAAAATGAGTTTAAAAATGTGTTTAAAGAAAAATTGAGTTTAAAAAATTGAGTACTCATCAAGAATGAATAAAATAAAACTTCAGCATGAAATAACCCAATAAGGGTTGACATGCCATAAAATCCAACCAACCAACCTGCAAAGGGGTAAGACGCCCCCATCAAAAAGGGGTATGTCCGGGGTATGACACTAAACTAGATTCATGAATAAATGATCTTGTAGTTTCCGAGATTCAGACACTGGCTCGTGCGATTTCGCACGCGCATGCGCGGATGGGCACATGGACATGAAACCGGAAGTGAGTGCAATTAACCGTCGATGGGGCCGAGGGTGATACCTTGGATGGGAAAAGATAGGAGAGGAACTAAAGAGAAACTTATATGTAGTACTGGATGAATGAATGAATATGTGTATGTGTGTGTGTGTGTGTGTGTGCGGAGAGAGAGAGAGAGAGAGAGAGAGAGAGAGAGAGAGAGAGAGAGAGAGAGAGAGAGAGTCTGCATTCTGATTGGTCATTTCCCACGGATCTCGTTTCCATTCACAATCAGGAGGAGGAGGAGAGGAGGAGGAGGAGAGAGAGAGAGAGAGAGAGAGAGAGAGAGAGAGAGAGAGAGAGAGAGAGAGAGAGAGGATTTTTTTTTCTTTCTTTCATTCTTTCTTCCCATTTCCTTAGTTCAACTTTCTTTCTTTTCCTTTGTATCTTACCTTTTTCTTTTCTTTCTTTCTTTTTATTCATTCCAATTCTTTTCTTTCTTCTTTTCAGAACAAGAATTGTCTCTGTGTGTGTGTGTGTGTGTGTGTGTGTGTTGTGTGAGAGAGAGAGAGAGAGAGAGAGAGTCTACAATTTGATTGGTCATTTCCCGAATCTCGTTTCCATTCACAGCCAGGAAACAGAGAGAGAGAGAGAGAGAGAGAGAGAGAGAGAGAGAGAGAGAGAGAGAGAGACAGAGAGACAGACAGACAGACAGACAGACAGACAGACAGAGTCCAACGAAAGGAAATACGAGGAATTCAGAGGGTGAAAAAGAAGGCTGGTGCGTTGCGGTGGATTTAAGGTTGGGTCGGTGGGGGTTTTATTCTTTGGGATGGAGATATGTCCGGATTAAATGTTCTAGGTGGGGGTTAGGAGGTGCTGGTAGATGGGAATCGGGAAATAAGGTCCAATTAGGGTTCCATTTGAAGGTATAGCAGGAATTGTCAGTGGGGTGGGAATGTGTGTGGGGTGACAGGATGGAAGGAAGGATTTTGTCCCCACAGGCCTTCTCTTTTACACACACACACACACACACACACACACACACACATATATATATATATATATATATATATATATATATATATATATATATATATGAAGGCGCCTGGTGTAATAGTTAGAGTCGTAGGAAATGGACTCGTCGACCCGAGTTCAAATCCTAAACAAGTCTGTTTGCATTTCAGGTATGCATCCAACTACTCTCCCTCCAACTATGGTTAAATAGTTGAGCGGTCTGGGCTCTAACCATAACTAGGTAACCAGCCTAGGAGAAGGAAAACTCTGAATTCAAACCTGTTAAACTCCGCTTAAGTATTTGACCTTGTGTCACGTCTTGCTCGTGCGGATTTGTTGATATATATATATATACATATATATATATATATAAGATGAAATTAATCCGACAGTATGTGGAGAAAATATAAATCTCTCTCTCTCTCTCTCTCTCTCTCTCTCTCTATATATATATATAATATATATATATATATATATAGAGAGAGAGATATTAATAAGTCATTAATAATATATATATATATTAATAAGTCATCGACAGACTCGTGCTTCGGCGTTTCACGCCTCTTCAGTGTGGCTAGACACAACTATCGTTGGCTAGGGTCGAACTCATGTCATCCAGAGACACCTTGTTTCGACGATATTATCTAGGTTATCATTTATCTAAATGATAACCTGTTTTAACACCCTTGATATTGCTTGAGAAAATCGAAAGTACTCGGGATCCGAATGCTAAATGTTTCGGGTGTTTTATAAATTCTCTCTCTCTCTCTCTCTCTCTCTCTCTCTCTCTATATATATATATATATATATATATATATAGTTTTAGAAAAGTTATTTCCCTACCACGGTTTCGGTGTTCTTAGTACACCTTTTTCAGGGGAACTAAGTAAATCTATGTGGCTAATGAAATATCTATTCGTCTGATTTAAGTTTATTTTATTTTATATCTCCTAAAGGTCAATTAACCTTAGTCGCCCACGCCTGTTCCTTTAAAGTTAGTGCTAAGTTAAACCTATGTTGACAGTGATTAATGATTCTATCTAGCTATGCCCCCCTATATCCTATATTTTTATTTCCCCTTCATTCTTTACTTCTTACTTATATGAACTTTTGGAATTCTAGTACTCTGGTGAGTTTATTAAGATTTTTTTAATATAAACTTGGTGCATTTATTATATTATAGCTAAATTAATTTTAGTGATACATTAATTCATTACGTAACCTGTGCCTGCATTTCCCTAGGAATTCATCCTTTTTATTCACTAATTTACTCTTATTTGGGAATCTAATTATCTCTAAATTTTCTTGTAAACACAAGAAGTACGGATCAGTTAATCCTCCTGCCTGTCAACATAGGTTTAACTTAGCACTAACTTTAAAGAACAGACTTTGAGGACTAAGGTTAATTGGCCTTTAGGAGATATAGAATAAAATAAACTTAAATAAGGCGAATAGATACTTCATTAGCCACATATATTTCCTCAGTTCACCTGAAGAAGGTGTACTAAGAACACCGAAACCGTGGTAGGGAAATAACTTTCCTACAACTATTAATGCTCTATATTTTGCAAGATATGAATTTTGACAAGATTTTGAATTAACTACAAATGCTACTACAATGTTTATATGGTAGTAAACCTTTGATATATATATATATATATATATATATATATATATATTATATATATATATATATATATATATATATATATATATATATATATATATATATAATCAATCAAAGGGTTACTACAAAATTATATATATATAATACTACTAATATTATTATTAGAGGAAAAATCAAGGGTCTACCATGGTTTCAATCAAATTAAAATTATTTCTTCAGGACCCTAACATACGTTAACTAAGTCGATGTAATTCCTTAGTTAAATTAAAGATATTTTTTCGGATAATAACCGTTGAACGCTATATTATTTTCTGCGCGCGAAAACTGAGAAAAAACAATGTATCGTTCCACACGTGTATTCATTCCTTAATTCTCATTTCTATATTGTTATCAATTTAATTCTAATTATAAATAATAGCTAGTAAAAACAGTTAAAATGTAATTCTAATTATATTTTCGGAATTTACTATTACTAATTCATAGTTTTTATTGTTCTTTTTTATATTTATCCTATGTAAAATGAATAACTATTTAAGAAAAAAATTCCAATTTATTTAGTTAAATTTAGTAATGTAGTTCTAACAATATTTTAGTGACCGACCCAACCTATGTCTACAATTGCAGATTGATTCAAATCTATTATTTAAAAGGTTTTTCTTATCCGGGAATTTAATTATACTTAACTTTTCTTGTAGACAAAGGTACCATGGAGATTTAGAGATCTGCACATATTTGATTTTCTTAGGATATTCCATTCAATAATTGGTGTCATATTTTTATCTTTTAAAAGATGATGTAAAGTAACTTCCTATTTAAAAAAAAAACTTATAATTTATTTCTGAATCATTATTTTTTCCAAAAATGAATATGAGAAGGAGACACATAGCATGGGGTTTTATTCAAATTTCTATTTGGGTACTAGCATTCGCCTCCAGCTTCTCAAGTCACTCTGGAATCCCATCGTGATCTTCCGTGGAATTCTTTCAGAAATAAATTTTCGTATTCGTCATTTTTCCAAAGTCATTGCTCCTTCAACCAACTCCAAAGAAAAAACTCGCAGGGAGTAAAGTCAAGGCTTCTGACTGACCACTTATGTGGATCACATCTATCATTCCATCTCCCAAGAAAATGGTGATTCAGCCATTCACGAACAACACTAGCAAAATTTGGTGGAGCACCAACTTGCATAAAAATTAAGTCTTCAATATTTGTCCACCGTATTGACAACTTTCATCTTACAACATGGTGAGATATCTTTCGACATTCATGTATAGGGAGTTAATTTTCAATCACCCTTTATATATCACTTTTCAGTCACCATATATATATACATATATATATATATATATATGTATAGAAAATTTATATATATATATATATATATATATATATATATATATATGAATAGAAAATTTATATATATATATATATATGAATAGAAAGTTTTCGAGTCACTCACGGAGCAGTCTCCCATGTCTATAACCTTGCTGATGAGACCTAATAGGTTGAAATGTACATTCAGGGATTGACATTTGCTCGATTTGTTTAGCCTTACATTTGAACATATATGCCCGCCTAAATTCATTAATTATTAACTAATATATTTAATATATTTGCTAGTATATATAATATAATGAAAAATGAATGGAAAAAATATTAGCATATGAAGATGCTCAATGCTAAAATAGCAGAGCAGTAATAAAATCATATATATATATATATATATATATATATATATATATATATATATATATACTAGCAAATATATGCACCCTCCGGGTGCAAGTATTTAAGTTTTAATATAATAATATATCATATTAAATTAGAAAGGCAAATGAAACTGAATAAGAATGCAGATAAAAAGATTAGTAACAGAGGGGGTATGATTGAAAAATAGAACAACTTTGAAACTAACTCTTCCATCATTTTCCATTACTCCCTTCTTTTATTGGTAAATTTTACCAGTTATAATAGTTAAATTAGGAAATAAAGAATAACATTGTAGTTATTTCTTCTTGCTAATGGATTTCTTTTAAGATTTATCCCCGAGATTTTTGCTCATATTCAATAAGGTAAAACCAAATAATTAGAAATCAATAATACTAAACATATATTTATTAAAATCAAATTTTTAATATCAATATGCAAATTAGCCTTCCCATTCACACTATAAACCGCTATTTTGTTGTATATATAAATACAATTGCATGTTGTTAGTATGTAGATATGGTCAACAGTCTTAATGATGAAGAACAATTTTATTAATAATTAAGGTTTAAATAGAAATAAAATCATGGAGAATGTGATGTAAATAACAAAGGGAATTGTGACTTGTATAGTAATGTAGTTTCGGTTACAGACAGAAAAACACACAATCTCCATTATAATAAGATATATAATATACACATAAAAATAGACTCATCAGCTATACCAACACAGAAGCTTACGTGAACTCCAACACACATATATATATATATATATATATATATATATATATATATATATATGAGTGTGTGTGTGTTCGTGCGCGCGCGTGTGTGGTGTGTACTTTTCATGGGCAGACTATTCTGCATTTCGTTAATACAGTGGGAGAAGAAAAAAAACGAAGCATGTTACAAAATGGCGTCTTAAGAAGGCGACGTCATCTGGGCAAAATGAGGACGACAAGTCATTACGGGTTGATTGAAAAAACATTTCCGGAAAGATGAAAAAATGAACAATGGAAGGGGTTGACCTTTGCCTGGTTGTCGAATGTCGGGATTGAAGTCTTTTGTGTTCGCTCCAGTAACTGGTGTTTCAAAGAAGCAGACGACATGAAATGAAAAGAGGTTGAGCGGAACGAAACGCCAATTTGAGTCGGCCATCTTGGCATAGTTTTTGGCGGGAAGGTTTCCGGTTTCGGGCTAACGATAGTGACCTTGACGAATTACTTATCTCTTTTTGTTCGATTCTTTTTTTCTTTTGTTTTCTCTTTTGGCTTTGTGTCCTTGTCAGTTGTCTGCTTCTCTCGTCGACATTCCTCAGATCTTTCGTTCCATTGGTGTAGTTTCCTCCATCGTCATCAGAAAATGACAATGGCTGCTTTTTAAATTTGCTCTGGTTTTTCGTTTGGTTTCGATTTCTTTCTTTCTTTCTTTCTTTCTTCTTTCTTTCTTTCTTTCTTCTTTCTTTCTTTCTTCTGTCCGTATTTCTTTCTTTCTTTTTTCTTTCTTTCTTTCTTTCTTTCTTCTTTCTTTCTGTCCGTATTTTTTCTTTCTTCTGTCCGAATTTCTTTCTTTCTTTCTTTCTTTCTTTCTTTCTTTCTTCTTTCTTTCTTTCTGTCCGTATTTCTTTCTTTCTTTCTTTCTTTCTTTCTTTCTGTCCGAATTTCTTTCTTTTCTTTCTGTCCGTATTTCTTTCTTTCTTTCTTTCTTTCTGTCCGTATTTCTTTCTTTCTTTCTTTCTTTCTTTCTTTCTTTCTTTCTCCCTTATCTGCAAAAATCAGAATACATCCAAGAAATGTGGCACATAAACATCTCTCTTTAAGATACACGCGATCAATCGATCATGTCCAGAAGATCAGATCTAATATTTATTAACAAAAAAAAAAAAAAAAAAAAAAAAGAAAAGTAAAGAAAAGAAAGAAAGAATTGTCATCTAGTGGATAGTGTCATTCCACTGTAAAAATGATAGAAAGTTAAAATATAGACAAAGTTGGTTGGATTTTCCGGCATGTCAACTCTTGTTGAGTTAGTTCATGTCGAATACCTTTTATTTCCTACATTCTTGATGGGTACTCAATTTTTTAAAACTCAGTTTCTTTTAAAATATTTTTAAACTCATTTTTTTCTATTTAACCCATAGATGGGACCCTAACAGTTACTACCACTCCAGGTCAGAGTGGACCAGAGAGTAATGGTGATGAAGGGTGTTGTAATGGAATATTCCATTACAACAAAGGAGTACTCCACATTCCCCAGATCTCCAGAACTGAAATTTCACCATCAGATAGAGTTTAATGTCATAGTCAGAACATTAAGACCGTTAGCCACCGCCTTCTATCACATATAGGATAAAATAGGTTGGGGCGTTTACCATAAAAGCAATAAGGTCGAGACAATCATAAGGGGCTAGGGCTTGACGTGACTAGCCGATTGATCGGAGGTGGTTTCTCCGACCGTCCATCTAGTCAAAGGTGTACTGTTGCATGTCATGTACTGCTCAGCCACCAGGAATCCATCCATAAGTATCACGGGTCGCCACCTACGGCTAACAGGTATGTCATTAGCTCAGTCGGTAGAGCCTTCGGCTAGAAACCACAAGGTCCCTAGTTCGATACCGGCCCTCGCCAACTCTGCATATGAGTAGCACAGGGATCTGTGCGGTAAAGAAAGGAGCTGATGTTTAGTGTGGCGCTCCACCTCAGATGCAAAACAATCTCCTTGGTCTAGCGCTAGATTCCATCGTTGTTTGGTTGATACTGACTTTAGGCCACCCCGACAACTTTACTTTACTTACCCATCTGCAGAAATGCAGTCGGCATATTCTACAGCCCCACCGACAGGGCGACACGTTCATCTGTGCTATATTTGAAACTAGCGTAAATTCAATAATTAACCTAAGGTTGGTGTATTATCAAAATTCAATCAAGTCATCTAAGTGGTCATGAGAGAGGGTCAAGTGCCTACACGGACGGAAGTTGGGTGTTCTCTGGTCTGGGAATCGCTACATAAAAAAAGACCAATACATATTTGCACGCATGTTCATATTATTTTTTTCTAAGGGTGAAGTTTCAATTTTGGAACTCTGACCCGGAGAGGTAGTACCTGTTAGGGTCCCATCTATGGGTTAAATAGATAAAAAGAGTATTGAACATGTGTTTAAAAATTAAGTTTGAGAAAAAATTAAATACCCATTAGAATGAATAAAGCAAAATGTCTTCGGCATAAATAACCTAACAAGGGTTGATATGCCGTAAAATCTAACCAATTAACTATATTATTCTTTAAAAAAAGCCCCAAAAAACTCTTCTCTAATAATAAATACGAATATCAGTGTGTCCCATTTTTCAGCTTTAGAGAAACCATATCATATCATTTTGGAATCAGGCCGATGCTGTAAGAAAATTAAAAATATTCCGGGCCGAATCCAAACATTCAATCCTTACATTTTGGATTACAAAGTTTTAATTACTAAATTGTTTTTTTAGTGACTATTTACGTGATTTTCTGTGTTGAATGGAAAACCAAACATGTTGTTTATTGTGCAGCTTTTCAGTAAATGGACAAATTATATCATTATTTTGATAAAAACTGGTAATTGTTTGAAAAATATTATTCAAATTTAATAAGATATAATGTGAACTCAAAAAAAAAGAAAAAGAAAACAAAAGAAAACAAAAGAAAAAAAATGACTACCCAACAAGAATGAATAAAACAAAATATTTTCGGCATAAAATAACCCAACAACGGTTGACTTGCCGTAAAATTCAACCAATCAAATAACAACCTAACTTAAATATACATGCTCGAACACTATTTACTTATAATATAGTACAGTATATTATTAATAGTAAATTATATATATATATCATATATGATAAAAGTGATATAGATATATATATATATATATATATATATATATATATATATATATATATATATATATATATATTATCTCGTCCCGTCGTTTAACATGACTTATTAGAACTATGCCCCCTCCACCCACTGGCCCACTCACGTTGAAATAGGAAAGTAACTTTGTCAATATAAAAAGTGAAGAGGTCACAGACCATTATCTGAATTTGGCTCTCAAAGATAAGTCACTTATTTTTATTTTGAATAGTAAATATTGTATTAACATTATGTCGAAATGCATTTAACTTTCTCCCCTAATACATTTCATTTTACAGGAACGTATATTAAAAGTCACCTGTTTAATAGAAAACGGTCCCTGTGGAACTTAGAGAAAAAAATTGAAATTTTTTTTCCGAAGTAGTGGACTCGTAGATCTCATTAGATCATTCACCTGCGTTCTTCAAAGTCTTACAGTCATCTTGCCTCGGCTTATCACTGATACTAGACTTTGAGGAAGGAGAGCATGCGGTGCGTGTCGCACAAGCGCACAACATGTCAACATGTGCAGATATTTCTACAAGTCCCTCGGTGATGGATGAATGGTGATGTGTGCAGGTTTGATGGCCTGGAAGCACACAACTGTGAACATACACATGGCGTTGCTCGTGACTCATTTAACAGCACTGCATTGTCGATTAAACAGCAACGGACTTCGGTGATATCCTGAGTGACTGAGCAGCCCCTTGAGTAGCACTGTTATCCCAGACATCTGGGAAGTGTATAGAAAAGTAGTCCTAAACAAATACCTGTTCACCTATCAAGCTGACCAGCAACATGCGGGTTGACTTCTGTTCCTATTAGCAGGGCGAAAATAAGAAAATATTGCAACATAAATCAGGCTAACAATAGCCACCTGGAATGTCCGGACAATTCTCGATTCTGAGCGGTTGGAAAACCCCAAATGACGAACTGGAATCGTGACAAACTTTCTTGATATGGGGTAGACATTGAGTCCTTGTGGAAGACAGTTATAGCGATGAGGACCAATTAACAGAAGTGGGGCTGGCTACACTTTCTCTTGAAAGGGTAGGCCGGTGGTAGCTGTAAGAGGTTTGATGTAAGATGGATCGAGCACCCCATCCTGAATCGGTCTCTACGCAGGCGGCACATAACGGACGTCACGGACACAACTCCTACATTTGACCGACCTGTGTGACAGGGCTTGCCCATCGAGGGCTGGGCTTCTCGATCACGTATCATCGCATACATGAGGAAGACGGGGAAGGGATTCACATGTGATAGGGTACATAAAAACAAATCTGGACCTTGGACTATCTGCTTGCGCACAACCAAACTACTTATAGAAATGGCCTTATTCTGTGAAGAAGTGGCAATCACCATATATATATATATATATATATATATATATATATATATATATATATATATATATATATTAACCTCTAGGTCTGGATGTACTGTAAGTAACCTGAAGCGCATGTGTCTATTATAGCTTAGTGAAATTTTATAGTCGCCTTGCTTGATATATTTGCACAGTACAACCTCCCTGTTAACCATTTAGCTTTGTAGCGTACTAAGATTATAAAGAAAGGACAGGAAAGAAAGGAAGAAAGGAAAGTACTGATCCGAAACCAACAATAATATATAAAGAATGAAATACAATAAAATTTTTTTTTATTATGATAGAGATTCGAGGTCTGTCTGTCGGTAACCGAAACTACGTCACTAGTTAATTCATAATACGTTCAGGAATTGTGAATCAATGAGCATTTAATTTACAGTCAAAATCGTTAATACATAGAAACATTTTTATTCATTAAATAAGTTTCTATGAAAATCTGAGTTAGATTTTCTTCAAAACAGTTCATGTTATTAGTGTGTTTAAAATCCTGCGATGTGTTACATATAACTAAGAAATAAAGGTTTACATAATATATGGTGTGGTTAATTTGCATACTGGTTTTAACAAAACCGGGTTTAATAAATAATTACTTGGTGTTATTGATCTCTAATATTATTGTTTTATTCTCCAACGTATTAAAAGCAATCATATGAATGATTTTATATGGCAACCAATTAAGATTTAATTAAAATAAGTGTAATCTTTTTACATACGTTCTTATTTAATTTCGTTAGTCTTTCTAATTTAATTACATTAAAAATTAAATACTTACGCACGAAGAGTGCATACTCTTGCTAGTATATTATTTTTTAAATTAATCTATATATAACGATGGGCACAAGATTTATTTCTAGCTTTTTTAAAAATCTCGGGTAACACCGAGTAGCTCTGCTTGTAGTCATGCAACAGGATTTTTTAAAATAAAAATCTCTCTGTATATGATATTTTTAAATACTACAAAAGCAAAAAAAAATATAGCATTTAGTCAACTCTTAGTAAAAGTTTCTTATATTAAAAAATAAAAAAAATATGCAGAGAGTATTAAGGAAATGGTACTTGATTATGAAAAAGAAAGTTTACAATCAAAATAAAGACGAGTTGAGTGAGTTCAACTCTCTACTGTAACATGATACGCTTGATCTAGCACTCTGTGATCAGGACACCAAGTAGTGACGTGACCCGAAAAAGATGTCATATACCCGAAGAGTTAAGTTCCAATTCTGGAGTTTTTGAGGAGTGTAGAGTACCCCTTCATCACCACGATTCCGAGATAAAAAAAAATTGAGTTTTAAAATTTTTTGAATATCCATAAAAAATGAATAAAACAAAACGTCTTCGGCATAAAATAAAAACCCAACAACGGTCGACATGCCATAAAACTAAACAACCAAACCAAAATGATGATATTCGCCCAATAAAAAAAAACTTCCCAAAGCAAAAAACCAAACAAACAAAAGACAAAAACATAACAAAACAAACAAACAACAACAAATAACCCCCGAAGACGACCATGGACGTGGTTGAAAGTGCTTGGAAACAAAATATGGGACACCTCCTCTTCCATTTAGACCTTGACATAAGAAAATCGACAAGAAGACTTGAATGTAAGGAAATGAAGATCATCAAGTAGTGGTTATGTCTTACCAGTTTTCTTTCAAATATAATCAATTACGATCGTTTCTTTTTTAAGACTGGTGAAATCTGTAATTTATACACTGGGGGTTTTAAGTGCTCATTTCACACACACACACACACACACACACACACACACACATATATATACATAATCCTCAAAGATGGATCAAATCACCACAACCACCAACCAGGAATTAACATAAAAACCCACAAACATACACGAGAAAGACCAACACATGCGCGCACGCACACGCATACATACAGACTCACACAAAAACACACTTAAACACACATACGGTAAAAAAATCTGGAATGATGCTAAGACATTGTTAAACACACACGCGCGCGCACGCACACACACACACACACACACACACACACACACACATACACATTCACACACACACGAAGAATTCGGAGGAATAAGATATTACCAAACAAGCATACAACAGAATGAGCAGATTCTAGTAACAATTAATATCTCCCTTTACAATTTTTAAGACGGGTGAATCTGTAATTGCTACACAAAGAGCTTTTTCGTGGTCATTCCATGTTGCATCGGAATGATACTATTCCGGATAGAAAATCGATACTTCTATGGGTTGAAAATTTCAGAACCATAGATTTATCAATTGCAAGAAAGCCACTTGGAAGAATTAAAGGATGCTATTTGCCAAAAAATGCCAGTCATGACTCTTGGCCTTCTTGTAAACCTTTAAAAACATAGCCGGACCAGGCCATGATCTTATCTGAAAAATAGGGGAAAAAAAAAGAAAAAAAAAAGCTAATACATTAGCTAGATGGGTCTATCATTGTCATTTTCTTAAATTCCTGTACACCTCACAGTTGACAGTTGACAGTCTAAAAGAGGTGATTCTGTCGCTTCCTCTATTACTAGGATTTCTTTTTTCGTGACACGTTTTTGAGAATTCAAATTCATTGTTCTTTCGTAAAAATCGTTTCTAGTTTCGCCG
>CM042178.1:40274004-40328161 GCA_023376005.1 Doryteuthis pealeii
TCTCTATAATATATATATATATATATATATATATATATATATATATTATAATATATCATTTATTAATTGCTCTTCTTAGGTATTGAGCACTCTTTACTTTTTAGCTTTAGATGGCTGTTTATATATATATATATATATATATATATATATATATATTGTTTTCTTTTGGCCATATTGTAGTATCAGCCGATTATTTTCGGTTGGTACGGCTATCTTGGTTTTTCTTTTTTTTCAAATTTTGTTTCCCGGGTGATGTTTGGTAGTATATTTTTACAATCAAACTATTTGCCGGGTTTTTTCTTATCGCAAGGGTTTACCAACAAGTTTGGTATATTAAAATATATATATATATATATATATATATATATATATATATATATATAAGTTATCCACAGACACGTGTTTCCAGGTTTCACCTCTCATCAGTGTGGCTACACTTTAACAGCTACCTCTGGCCGGATTTGAGACCTGAATTAATTTTCGTCAGCCAAGTCTCTTACCCATGCGGCCAGTAATGTACACACACACACACACACACACACACACACACACACACACATATATATATATATATATATATATATGATATTGTTAGGGAGTCAATGTACGCTTCTTTATAGATATATGTGACGGATGTAGGGAAACGTTTTTGGTTGTATTGGAAGCATAGAAAAATATAAGATAAGGTATGATAATCAAAATTCAAAGCGATGAATATTGTTTTTAATCCTAATATTTCAGGTAGACCTCTACTTTTTGTCAAAGAAGTTTGTAAATTCTCTGGTTGATTTTGGTTGGTTGGATTTTACGGCATGCCAACCCTGTGGGTTATTTTATGGCAAAGACATTTATGTTTTATTCTTTCCTGTTGGGTATTCCATTAAAAACAATTCTTTAAAACTAATATTTTGATCTATTGATGGGACCTTAGCAGGTACTATCACTCCGGATCAGAGTGGACCTAGTAGCAATGGCAATGACATTCCCCAGAACTCCAGAATTAGAACCTTACCACTAGATGAAGTTTAACATAATTCCCAGGTCCTATATATAGTAATTATTATTACTACCAGGTCCGCTCTGACCCGGAGCGGTAGTACCTGTTAAGGCCCCATCTATGGGTTAAATAGCCCAAAAATGCGCTTAAAAATTGAATTAAAAAAAAATTGAGTATCATCAAGAATGAATAAAACAAAACGTCTTCGACATAAAACAACCCAAAAAGGGTTGACATGCCGTAAAATCCAACCAACCTAGAGGACAAAGGAATCGTGTTTTTTTTTTAAATGAATAGTAAAACATTGGACGAGAAAACGAGTGAGACTTCACAGACTTGTGGATGCAACCTGTCAATTACTGATTACTCGTTTCAATTGTATCTTGTCTAGTAAAACTTTTATTCTAACCTAAAATAGTCGTTGTGTTTTCTTCCTACTTTCTTTCTTAACTCGGATACAAGAGTTACAACAATATTAATAAGGTGTCTGCGAAAAGATATATTTACTGTTGTTTTATAAAGCCATATTTGTAAAACTTAGCTATTAAGACAACCAACAATGAATGCGATTCCCTAACATCTTAGACATAAGATAACCCTTGACATGGCTAAATAAATGTTTGTACCCCTGAGCAACGAATGCATCAGCCATTCTTCGGTATTCTTTATATTTCTAGATGGTTGGTTGTTTGGGTTTTACGGCATGTCAACCCATTAGGTCATTTTATGACAAATACGTGTTTGGTATTTGTTTAACCAATAAAATGTAGTTTGTTATTTAACTGTTTTGTTTTATTTTTTGTTTTGTTTTGTTGGTTGGTTTTATGGCATAGCAACTCTTGTTGGGTTATTTAATGCTCAATATGTCCTAGGTATGATATTAAACTGCATCTAGTGGTGAGGTTTCAATTCTGGAACTCTGTGGAATATGGAGTACTCTTTTATCGCAGTTACTTCCAGGTCCACTCTGACCCAAAATGGTAGTACATGTTAAGGTCCAATCTATGGGTTAGATAGATAAACAGAAAATGAGTATCTAGAAATGTGTTGGAAAAATTTCGTTTGAAAAATAAATTGAATACCCAAGAATGAGAGAAACAAAATGTCTTCAGCATAAAATAACCCAACAAGGGTTGACATACCTGAAAACCCAACCGACCTTAACATTAATCAAGTCATTTATTATCATTTTTTTGCAAGCAATTATTTGTTTTCAAGTAATGATTCTGATTCGGTATTCTTTATACTCCTAAAGCATCTGCGAAAAGATATATTTAATTTGCTGCCTTTATTTATTATTATTATTTATTTGTGGAAGGTTTAAGTGGTGCGGTCACCACTAAGTGTCGAAATAATGAAAATGTCTTTTTTTCTACTTATGAATAATATAAAATCGGTGGAAACAACAAAAGTGAGACCGACAAGATGGTAGATAAAGGGACGATATTAATCTTGAACTTCCTTTGTAAAAGGCTTAAAATAGTTTAGGAGAAGAAGAAAAAGGGGTGTGAGGGGGGGAGAAATGGGGGGGGGTATGACAATAGGGAGTGTCAAAAGGACGTGTGTCAGTCTCTTATCTTACTCACCAATTCTGATCTCTTCTTTTTAATTTTCTTACATTTCTTTTCGTTTCTTATTGTAATTTCTTGAAAAAGATTATTTATTCATTTTCTTTCTTTCTTTCTTTCTTTCTTTTTGCAGTTTTCATTGTTTACAAGTATTTCTTTCTTTCTTTTTCTTTCTTTTTTCCTTTTTTATATTATTTATAGTCATTTCTTCAAAAAGATTCTTTCTTTCTTTCTTTCTTCTTTCTTCTTTCTTTCTTTCTTTCTTTCTTTCTTTTTTTTTTAATTCATTCATTCTTTCTTTTTTTCGTATTTCTTATATCAAACTTTCTTTCTTTCTTTTTCTTTTTCTATTTCTTTTCTTCTTTTTTCTGTCTTTCTTTTCTTTCTTTTTTCCTTTTTATATTATTTATAGTCATTTCTTCAAAAAATTCTTTCTTCTTTCTTTCTTTCTTTCTTTCTTTCTCTTTCCATTTAATCAAAAACACTCTTTCTTTCTGTTTGTTTTCATTTCGTTAAAAATTCTTTCTGTCTTTCTTTCTTCATTATTTTTTCATCTCTCTTTTTGCTGTTTTTATTTTTCTAAAAAGTATTTCTTTCTTTTATCGAAAGATTTTCTTTCGTTCCACCGTTTTCATTTAATCGATAAATTCATCATTTTTTTCTTTAATTTAATCGAATTTTTTCTTTCTTTCTTTCTTTCTCCTGATTTCATCGGAATATACTTTCTTTCTTTTTTTCATTCTTTCTTTCTTTTTTGTTATTTTTTTAATATTATTTATAGTCATTTCTTCAAAAAATTTCTTTCTTTCTTTCTTTTTTTTCTTTCTTTCTCCTGTTTAAATCCAAAGATTCTTTCTCTTTCTTTCTTTCTTCTTTCTTTATTCGATTCGTTTCTTTCTTTCATTCCTTTTTTAATTATTTATAATCATTTCTTCAAAAGATTCTTTCTTTCTTCTTTCTTTCTTTCTTTCTTCTTTCACTTCTTTTCTTTCTTTCTTCTTTCTTCTTTCTTTCTTTCTTTCTCATTTAAATCTAAGATTCTTTCATTTTTTCTTTCTTTCTTTTTCTTCTTCCGTTCTTCTTTTTCTTTCTTTTCTTTCTTTCTTTTCTCCTGTTTTCATTTCATCGAGATTTTCTTTCTTTCTATTTTTTTTCTTCTTTCTTTCTTTCTTTCTTTCTTTCTTTTTTTTCTTTCTTCTTTTCTTTCTCATTTAATCTAAAGATTCTTTCATTTCTTTCTTTCTTTCTTTCATTCTTTCTTTCTTCTTCCGTTTCATCGAAAGATTCTTTCTTCTTCTTTCTTTCTTCCTGTTTCATTTCATCGAGATTTATCTTTCTTTTCTTTTTCTTTCTTTCTTTCTTTCTTTCTTTCTTTCTTTCTTCTTTCTTCACTTCCTCCTGTCACACTTTAGTTGTGCCGTCTTCCTGAGGCCACATTACAAGTACCCTTCCGCCTCGGGATCCAATAACATGGTTGTCTCTTCTGTCATTAAGATGGCGTCGCAAATATACCCCGGCGCATGCGTTGGAGCAAGAATCCGCCATTCAAAGTCTTTTTATGACTATTCAAGTGTTTGTCACCAAAAATGGAGATACAGGACAATGGGAAATGGAAGCAAAATGCACACACTCCTCTCTTATTGAAATTCACACGAGAGAACAGGAGTTAAAAAATAAACCAATACTTTACAAAATAAAAAAACAAAACAAACAAAAAACAAAAACAAAAAACTGAACGCACTTAAATTATTGGTCTTGTATCATTTTATTCTTTTTTTTATACTAAAACATGGTTTTCTGTGGCCATCACTCATTCTTCACATGGTTTGCATTTCTCAGCTGCCAAAAATTTGATGAAAGACCTCTGAACAAGCCAGGAGCACTCTGTTTGAATTTCAGCTATTTTGAATATATTCAAAACACACACACACACACACACACAACACACACACACACACACACACACATATATATATATATATATATATATATATATATATATATATATATATATATATATACTTGGTCTGAATATTGCAATGGCGCGAAACAAATTGTTGTCAAGCGCCATTGACCCTATGTCTACGCTATCCAAACTTATTTGGATTTTACGGCATGTCAACCCATATTGGGTTATTAAAATAACCCAACAAATCAATTTTTTCTATTCATTCTTGACGGGTACTGAAAATTATTTTTTAACACTTTCTTGTTAATTTATTTCTCCTATTCAACTCATAGATGTGACCCTAACAGGTACTACCACTCCGGGTCAGGGTGCACCTAGGAGTAATCCACATTCCCCAGATTCCCAGATAGAGTTTAACGTCATACCCAGGAAATTAAGACCCTCGGCTACCGCCTTCTAGCACATGTATGATAAAAAGGGTTGGGGGTTTGTCATAAGGGTAATAGGGACGGGACAATCATCTAGGTACTAGGGTTTGACGTGACCAGCCGACTGATCGGAGGGAGGCTTTCCTACCACCTGTCCAGCTTAAGTAAGGGTCAAATTGGACTGTTGTCTGTCGTGGGCTGCTCATCCACCAAGGTTCCATCCTTGATTACCCACGACCAACAGTTAGCCTCTTTGGGGGATTTTATCCCTCGGCAAAGGTGCAGTCGGTGTATTCTACAACCCCAAGCGACAGGGTGGTTATTCATTTTCACACCAGGGAATATGAATTTAAAAAAAAAAATAAACCCATAATCTACATGAATAACTGAACGCCCTTAAATTGTTTTTTTATCGGACTAGATTATGCTTGGGAAAAAAACTTGACTTACGTGTTTAATTCGTTCCGCTCGTAACTCAATTTACTCGTATATAAAATCATTTTTTCCCATTAAAATAAAACTGAAATGCGATTAATCTGTTCCAGCTTCACCCTCCTTTTTTTTGTTACGTTTTTTGTTTAAATAAGAAAAATAGGACTGTATTGTATAAGAACATAATAAAACAGAATGTAACGAATTATGTGCTGTAATATGTTTTAATGTTTATTTTTTAATAAATAATATTTTTCTTTGGCGTAATGAATTCAGAAAGTTAAATATTTTTAGTGAATAAGCGTATCTGAAGTTCACACATACCTCAAATTTTAGATCACAATACAAAGTGAAAAAATCGACCGGGTGACAACTCGTAACTTGGAAAACTTGTAAGTTTGGACACTCTTAAGTCAATGTATCAATGCATTTATATTAACAAAGACTTGTAATATCTACTAGTAACTTAAATGCCTCATCATTTTTATGACTAGCAAAGACATGCGTCTTCCGGTGCATGTATTCAAGTTTTAATGTAAAAAATATCACTAGCAGGACCTGTGGCTATACCGCAGTATGATAATTCAATTATTACAACGTTTGATATGTTATTGCCAAATAATTCAATATGTAAAAAGTATAATAATCTTGATTTAACTCTCTCTCTCACTCTTTTTTTCTTTCTTTCCTTCTTTTCATCTTTTCATTATGTTCGATTAAAACAGATTAGCGTTATCACTTTTGCACACACCACCCCTCTCTCTATCTTTCTCCAACTTTCTTTTTTTAAATATATTTTCTTTCTTTCTTTCTTTCTTTCTTTCTTTCTTTCTTTCTTTCTTTCTTTCTTTCTTATTATATTTTTCTGTGTAGCATGTAATTTTCTTCCCTTTCTTTCTTTATAATAAAAACGGAAAGGTCCATTATTTTGTTGAGGTGACGACACTCATATGAAATAAGAATTCGGCGGATAAGCAACACTAGATAATCAGGATCTAAATTTTTGCATTTCATCTTGGACGATTTGGACGGTATCATTTTTAACCAGAAGGTGTAGCAAGATGATAACGGTCGTACAATTAAGGAACATGAGTATAATTACATAGATGTTTTCAAAGTTAGCGAGAACATTTTTTTTCATGAGAACTAATCAAGTTATCAGATTACGAAATGATATCAATTTTTCTGAAACACCCTTTACCTCTGAAAATGATATCAAATTTCTAACATATCCTCTACATCTCAAATGATATCAATTCTTCTGAAACACCGTGTATAAAGTTCAATATCATTGGAAGTTTTAAGTATCAGTAAAAAAAAATGATGAGTTATTTTGGGAATATCAGATTCAGATCAAAAAAAGAAAGAAAGACAAAAGAAAGGAAGAAAGAAAGAAAGAAATAGAATATATTAAAAAAAAAAACACAATTAATTATGATATTTTACAAAATGTTTTCAAAGCGAACACATTTTTATTCATCTTTTTTGATAATGGAGATTCAGTGCCTGTCTGTAACAGAAACTAAGTCACTGCTTACGTCACGTTAGGAATTGAGTTTATTAATGAGTATTTAATCGATAGTTAAAATCATTAATACATAGAATGAATCTTATTTAATAATGATGTCTCCATGAAAATCTAAGTAAGATTTGCCTCAAAACAACCCTTGTTATTAGGGTATTTGCCTCACATCCCACTTATAAGGGCATGACACAATGAATTTTTATGTGGGTCCACCCACGAGCCGAGACTCATGGGTGGTAGTATAAAAAATGCGTTGATACCGTCGGCATTCCTCCTCAAGGGGGCGCCTCAGGCACTAGGCAATAAACGCAGCCCTGCCCTTTAAATCGAGGGGGCAGATATTGCCTGGGGGGATAGCCCCCTGGGATCGACGCTGTTAATTTACATTAATAGACACAGACCCCGAAAGGCCCAAGTTATTAGTGCGTTTAAAATCCAGCAATATGTCTTATATATTACTAAGACATAATGGCTTATATAATAAATGGTGTGGTTAATTTGCATACCGGTTTTAATAAAAACCGGGTTTAATAAATAATTACTTGGTGTTATTAATCTCTAATATTATTGTTTTATTCTCCAACGTATTAAAATCAAGCATATGAATTATTCTATATAAACGAATTAAAATATAATCAAAATAAGTGTAATCTTTTTATATGTGTTCGTATTTAATTTCGTTAGTCTTTCTAATTTAATATATTTTATTTCATTTTAACTTAAATACTTACGCCCGGTGAATGACGGATATTCTTACTAGTGAAAAATAATCAATTTATTAGATTACGAAATGATATCAATTTTTTTCTGAAACATTCTGTACATCTCAAATGATTTTAATTTTTCTGAAACACACTCTCTATAGTGAAGGATATCGATTTTTCTGAAACACCCTGTATAAACTTTGATACCATTAGTGTTTTTAGACATTAGTCCAAAACATGACCAAGACAGCAAATGAGTTATTTGGGAATATCAGATCCAAGCGAAGGTAAAAAAAAGAAAGAAAAAAGAAGGAAGTAAGAAACAAAGGAAGAAAGAAAGAAAGACATTTTTACGTATTAATAGCATTAGATTACTGAAACTCCAGAAGTGCCCTAACCCTAACACTAACCCTAACACTAACCCTAATACTAAAACTAACCCTTTCGCTAACCCTAGCGTCTGAAAGGTTTTGGATATTTCCATTAGATATATTGCTTTTTATACATAATCTAATGATATTATCTCTTGCTCGTTATTCTACATTTGTACCCCCTTTATGAAGTTTGATACCATTAACAGTTTTTAAGGCATAAGTCTAAAAAGATGATGAAGACAATAGATGAGTTATTTTGGGAATGTTAGAGTCAGTCCAACTCTCCCCCCACCCCCCAAAAAGAAGAAAGAAAATATATAGAGACCTACAAAGGCTTTTTTTTTGTAAAATGGTTCCAGCCATTTTAGATCTCTTCAAATAACGGTTGAATCAAGGGCAATTGCGTCCCTGTCGCCATGACATCATATTCAATATGAAACTTAAAAGGAGTTGCTTTGTAATGATGACCATATACGAGACCATTAACCAAGCAAAAACAAAGAATAAATGCTGATGAGTAAGAATAATTTAGAAGATATCCCACTTAAATGTAACTTCTTCTTGGCGAAAACGGTCGCGAATTGGTTGTGAAGATTTCAGTAATGGGCAGGAAGGGGGGGGGGAGATAAAAAGAGAAAAAGAAATGGAGAAGAAAGACGATGACCTGTTACCAAAATGGACGCTAATAATGGGTAATGGCGGGAAGAGGCTGGGATGCCGTCTGCTTAGAAATCAGCGCGTGGCGATCTCTTGCTTAAAGAAGATGAGTTACTCACAGAAGAAGAAGAAGAAGAAGAAGAAGAAGAAGAAGAAGAAGAAGAAGAAGAAGAGATGATGAGTGATGTTGTTCATCATTTGAGACATGATGTATTTTTTGCCGTATCATGATCTGTTCATTTAGTGTTTCTCTCTTCATGCATGGCAACGCGAAATACAATATATATATATATATATATATATATATATATATATATATATATATATATATATATATATAGAGAGAGAGAGAGAGAGAGAGAGAGAGATGATTGAATGTGATTAGCATACGCAATGCTAAAATAGCAGAGCAGGATTAAAATCTGAGATTAAATATTATGGGGTTAATATTCCGCAACTGCAGTTTCATGCATATTATGCAATATATAATACCATAATATTTAATCTCTGATTATATATATATATATATATATATATATATATATATATATTTGTGTGTGTGTAATCATCATTCCAAGTGGAGTTCAACTGTAGTGATACAGATTAACCGTTACTAAAAGCCCATGTGCCTTGTACCTGTGTGTGAGAGACAGAGCAATATAGTAAATCAATGAAGGAAAAAACTTTAAATTTGCTACACCGTAATAATCTATTTCAACTGGAAAATGTAGCAGCATCAGACATGAAAAAAAAAGGTTTTTCCTTCATTCATTCACAATATATATAGAAAGTAAGTAAAGTCGTCGGTGGCCTAAAGTCGTTATCAGCTAGATAGAGAGGGAGGCTATCCCATTTTCACTAGTGCTAGACCAAGGAGCACCACACATAGCATCAGCTCTTTATTTTACCGCACAGATCCCCTGTGGTACTCATACACTATATATATATATATAATATAATATAATTATATATATATATATAATGATGATAATAATAATAATAAATTCAGGTATTCGGCCTTTGAGTTCTTCCAGAGTCGTGGGTTTCGTAGAGTAAACATACTCCTTTACCCAATCCCTAAGAAAAAAATCGCAGCGCTTCTGACCGGCTATTCGTGTGTACCACGTCTACCCATCTATCACCCAGGAAAATGGTGATTCAGTCATTCACGAACAACAACCATAATTCGCCCCAGCTGGGTACGCTCTTTTAGAGTTAAACGACCAGACATCTTTATAAGGCGTCGAATTTTGAAACAAAATAATCATTCTGAAAAGAAAACAAATCACAGATTTAATTGTCATATATTAAGAAATATAAATTAAAGTATTGACAAAAATGTACTGCATATGAAAAAATTATGAATAGTTTAAAATAGGGAGTTAGTTTTCAATCAGCCTGTACATATTTACCAACCCCTATTCACGAGTAGGATTTGATACAAGATCAATTTCTCTCTCTCTTCAATCTCTCTCTCTCTCTTCTCTCTCTCTCTCTCTCTCTCTATATATATATATATATATATATATATATATAAATTTGGAGGATATGTGCTTAATTGAAGTCATACCTAATTTTTGAAAATTAATTAGTTAATAATTAATGAATTTAGTAGTTCAAATGTAAGGCTAAACAGATCGAGAAAATGTCAATCCCTGAATGTACATTTCGACTTATTAGGTCTCATCAGCAAGGTCATAGACATGGGAGACTGCTCCGTGTGTGACTCGAATATATATATATATATATATATATATATATATATATGGAGAAAAGTAGACAAACACGGGATGTTATGGAAACTGGATGTTTATTGTCGACGATGCAACGTTCGGCCATTTTGACCATCATCAGGACAAAAGCCCAGTTCTTGCTTCAATGAAGGCCATTTTCAGAATGGTGAAAAACAGTAGGTTGTCAATAGGGGCAGGGGTAGCTGGGGGGATGGGTGTTGGATTTTGTTCCCTCTAAATGGGGAGTGTTTATGTGAAGATGCAGGTGTTTGGTCAGAGTTTTGGAATGGTGTCAAATATATATATATATTGTTGTTGGCATCCTTCCGTCTACTAAACACGATGGCGTAGTGCCCATTTTCATATATATATATATATATATATATATATATATATCCGATATTGTCGTTGATTGATTTAATTAATTCATTGCAGTTAATCCCCATGATCCCCATGGTGAAACTTGAGTAGGCTATCTGACTATAACATTTTACTATATATATATATATATATATATATATATATATATATATGTATATGTATGTATGTATATATATTATAATAAAGCTGAGTGAATTAATGATTGTTTACTAAAGACCGTCAAATACAGTTCGTTATATTCTAAAAAAATCTATTTTATTTGATTCCAATTAGTCGTAATTTGCAGTTAAGTCAAAAACTCACCCATCTCTTACGTACATTCTGCCTGTCACTTTCCCCTTCTCTCTATATATATATCTTGACTAACTACTTCTTATATATGTTAGTTTTCTCTGTGAGTGTAAAGAGAGAGATTGGACATTGTGAGCGATAGATTGAACAATTCGTATGCTAATATTCAGCAGCTTACGGCTGGCTTATATATTAACATGTCAGTTTTTTTTTACTTAATTACAAATTTTAGGTTTTTTTTATTCTCCGGGCGTATTTATTTTTTAATTTAATTCGTTTTTCTAGTATATATATATATATATATATATATATATATATATATATATATATATATATAGTTAAGAGTAATGAATAAGACGGTATATGTATAGATAAAATGATATGAAAAACTGAGATCTTATTTAATGGAATTCATTTTATAACTTTTGCATTGCTAATATTGCCAATATTTCAATTTCATCCTTTTTTTTAAAGAGAATTTTTCTGTTTTTGAATTTTAAGTATTTCGTTTTCTTATAAAAACTGGTACACCGAATGAACGCGACGCATCGAACGAACGTGACACACACTTTTTGGGAAAAAAAACAAAACAATATTCCCAGTATAAATTAAAGATATTATCTGTTTCTCGCTTGAAGAGTCCCCTTTAAGACATTCACATCTATCATTATGCTCTGATGAAGATTTTTTGATGAAATCGAAATATTGGCAATATTAGCAATGCAAATATTGTAAAAGTAAATTCCATTAAACAACATCTGTGTTTTTCATATCTATCTATCTATCTATCTATCTCTCTCTCTCTCTCTCTCTCTCTCTCTCTCTCTCTCTCTCTATATATATATATATATATATATATATATATATATCTCTATCACTGATATTGAGCACCCACTAATAAACCAAAAATTGGTCCTCACTAACTCAAGGTAGTTATAACCATATATATATATATATATATATATGTGTATGTGTGTATGTGTGTGTGTGTGTGTGTGTGTGTTGGTGTTAGTTGAAGGAAGGAAGGGACGTGGTGAGCCATATATATATATGTAAGTATTTTTAACTTGTCAATTTCTATTTTACTTACTAATTGTTCGTCTTACTTTTCTGGGGGTTCCGTCGGAAGGTCAAGGGTCAATTAGTCATGACACAGTGTACAACGAAGGACGGCAACTGCCGACGAAGCCATCAAGCCAAAATGACGAAACACGTGTTAAAATGGTGAACGGAAGTGGGAGGTAAGACAAAGTAGTAGGAAGGAACAACAACAAAAAAAGGTACGCCTTATGCTAGTGGTGGACTTCCGGTCACGTGCTTGACATTGGAGCCAATTTGTTGCTTCCTTTAGCTCATACTTTTTTTTTGGTGTCGAGAGTATTTTTTGCTTGTTTTTATTTTATTTTATTTTATTTATTTGCATACTCTCTTCTCTTCGTCTTTGTTTTGTCTCCTTTCCACACAACAATATATGCGACCATTTTCTTTGGTTAATTTGTAATAAAACGCCTTTTAAATGAAACTAAATTACCTTTTTTTTTTACAACAATCACTTAATATTACCAGCATTTCTTACCCATGTTACACACAGGTTCTAAAATGGCTGTTATTAAAAAATAAAGGAGGTAGAGTCAGTTTTATTAAAGTTGAGGATAATAATTCGTAAGAAATACCTACCCTTATTACAAAATAAAGATAGTCATTATGAGAAATTAAGTCGCTTTTAGTTTAGGAAAATTATTCGTAATCAGTACTTACCTATATTACATACGGGTTGTAAGATGATCATTATCAAAAATAAAGGATACGGATAATTATTTGTAAGCAGTACTTACCCATATTACATTCGTGTTGTAAAATGGTCGTTATTAGAAATAAATGAGGTAAATAAAATACGTTATTTAAGTTATGGATAATAATTCATAAGCAGTACTTACCTATATTACATACGGGTTGTAATATGGCCGTTGTCTATCTAAAGATATAAAGAGCGGTTGCTGTGTATGTATGTCCGGAAGAAACTACGAAAATAAAACAATTAACGACAATGTTCACTATCACCAGAGCTTGCTCTTTGTGCAAAAATAATAAAGATTTGATTTATATCTGAAAGATATTTAAAAATCAGGATTTTAATAGTAAGAAAAGGAAAAAATCATTCGTTGCATTTGTGATTAAAACATAAATCAATTATTTTAGACCAAAACAATCAATGGTCTGCGGGACTAACTTTTTATTATACCCCTTTACCGAGGTAACGCCGGGTAGCTGCTTCTAGTTAGAAATAAAGGAGGTAAAGTCAGTTTTATTCATGTTACAGATAATCATTCATAAGCAGTACTTACCTATATTACAAACCTGTTATAAGATGGTCATTATTAAAATAAAGAACATAGAATTGCTTTTATTAAAGTTTAGGATAAT
Source organism: Doryteuthis pealeii (assembly GCA_023376005.1). Classification (NCBI taxonomy): domain Eukaryota; kingdom Metazoa; phylum Mollusca; class Cephalopoda; order Myopsida; family Loliginidae; genus Doryteuthis; species Doryteuthis pealeii. The sequence goes on from CM042178.1 coordinate 40,287,428, forward strand.
TATTCGTAAGTAATACTTATCGATATTAGACAGGGGATTGTAAGGTGACCGTTTTTTAAAATAAAGGACGTAGAGTCGCTTTTATTTGGTCATATTACATACAGGTTGGAAGATGGCCATTATTAAAAATAAAGGATTTAGTCATTTTTATCAAAATTTAGGATCATTATTCTCGTTTTTTAATCTTAAATTTGGAAAGCACTCAAAGTTGATATTTCGAATACTTAGCTGCTCATTTTAACAGAATAGCAATTGTAGGATGTGTGGAGATGAAATGATTAATCACATAAGCGAATATTTATAAGCAACACTAATATTGCAAATGGGTTGTAAAATAAAGGACGTATCATCAAAGTTTAGGATAATCATTGGTAAGCAGTACTTATCCATATTATTACATACGGGTTGTAAGATGGTCATTATTAAAAATAAAGGATGTAGAGTAGCTTTTATTAAAGTTTAGTATTATTATACGTAAGCAATACTTACTAATGGTGCTAATGTATATCCTTGTAGGACTCCAGTGACAATGTAAAAAAAACTATGGATTGGAAAATATATACCATTAATTTAGATAATTTACTTTGTTTAAGAAATATTCTAAGAATGCGTGATGCTAATATATCTCCTTGTAGAACTCTAACGGCAATGTACAAAAACGGTACAAATGCAAAATAGCGCGCAAGAGATAATAGCATTAAAAACACATTTTACGTATAAATAGCATTAGATTACGGAAACTACCGAAGTAGCTTAACACTAACCCTAATACTAACCCAACCTTAAAACTAATACTAACACTAACTTAACACTTACCCTAACCCTAACACTAACACTTACCCTTACCCTAACTTTAACCCTAGCGTCTGAAAGGTTTCGGGTATTTTCCGTGAAATGTAATTTTTTTTATACGTAATCTAATGATATTATCTCTTGCGCGCTATTCTGCATTAGTACAAAAAACATACTAAGTATTAATTGTTTTTTTTTTTGTCAATGAATTCCATAATGTTTTCTTAACATTAGGTTAATCAATTTTTTCTTTTGCATGGCTCTGAAAAAAATGAAACCATTAATTTAAATAACTTAATTGCTTTAGGAACTTTTTTATGAAACCAAAAGCTTTAAAAAATGTTTTCCGTCTTATCTGTTATTAGTCTATTTACTGAAACAAAAATCCACATGAACATCCTCTAAATGTGATAATTCTATAATTTTAAGTTTTTAAAAAAATCAAAGTGGTAAATCTATAATTGCTACAAAGAGAACTTTTTTGTGCTCATTTCCTGTTACATCAGAATGATAGATAATCGATACTTCTATAAACTGAAAGTTTCATAATCATAGGTTAATCGATTAAAAGAAGGTCACACACACACACACACACACACACACACACACACACACACATATATATATATATATATATATATATATATATATATATATATATGTAATATGAAAAGTGTGTGATTTATCGAGGAATATAATATCGAGTTAGTTACAACTTCGTCCGTTGATAAAATAACCGAATATATCGGTGTTATAAAGAATATAAGAGGACCCAATACGTTTGTAGAGCGGATTTAGTAAAATTGTATACCAATTTTTCTCTTTATATATGTAGTTCAATCGGTAAAGTACCTACCTAGGAATTGCAAGGTTCCGGGTTCGGTACAAGTCCCCGCCAACTCAGCGCATTAGTTAATCTGATCTGTGCGGTAAAGTAGTGAGCTGGCGGTAGGTGTGGCACTCCACCTCAACAAAAAGAAGCTCCCTGGTCTAGCGCTAGCGAAAATGTATAGACTCCCTCGCTGTCCGGCTGATACCAACAATAGGCCACTCTACCAACTTTACTTCATATATATGTATCGTAAGGTTCTGAGTTCGATATCGGTCCTCGCAAACTCAGCGTAGGAGTAGCACAGGCTGGGTAATCTGATCTATGCGGTAAAGTGAGAGATGGCGGTAAGTTGGCGCTTCACTTCAGCAAAAAACTCCCCGGTCTAGCGCTAGTGAAAAGGGATAGACTCCCTAGTTGTTCGGCTAATACCGACAATTGGCCACTCCGCCAACTTTACTATATATATATATATATATATATATATATATATATATATATATATGTATGGGCAGCATCTTTTCATTCAAACAAATTTTGTTAAAAATAATAGAATCCTTTTTGTTTCAATTTTTTTTCTTTCAAGTTTTCTAACAATTTTTTAATGTTATAATCTTGAAAGGCGTTAATCAGTTGTCCGAAAGAGTTATTATTGGTAAACCAAGTACTTTCGGTTCTTTACTTTTGTTTTTTCGCTAAGATGATACTAAATATAATGACAGATATTAGCCATCAATTTGTCTAACTTATCATTATTTAGCAGTCTAGTAGGCCAATTTGTCTAAACTATCAATATTTAGCAGTCTAATAGTCTAGCAGATTCATTACCATTGAGTAAAGATCTCCCGTACTTCCGACCTTGTATCACATCTTACCCATACTTGATTCGATAATTTTGTTTGATCAAAGTTCATAAATTTCCGGTCTTCAAAACTAAAGCGTTTAGATTGAGATGTAATATTGTTGGGAAGTGTGTATGGGTTAACTTTGTATGTGTGTGTCCGTAATTATTTATCATTTTAATTTGAAAATTAGCATTAATCTTATAAAATACTTAAGTCTAGGGTATATAAAATATTTTTTATTAAAGGAAATGAATACCTTTAATGAAAGATCGGGTCACATCTGTTTCATTTTATTGAAAAAATAATTAGTATTAATCTGAAAAAAAAAAAAACCATAAAGATATAAAATATCTTTTATCAAGGGAAATGAATACATTCAATGAAATATAGGGGGTCCCATCTGGATAAAAGTTATTCGATGTAGGGCCGTTAAGTTCAGTCGGAAGAACATCCGCCTAGGAATTCAAATATTCCGCGTTCGACACCGGCCTTTCGTCAACCCAGCGCATGAGTAGCACAGGTAGAGTAATCTGAAATGTGCGGTAAAGCAGCTGGGAGTTAACGAGGGCTTGTATCGAGTACAGAGCCTTGTTGTTCCTTGGCTGCTCTATTGGCTGAGCTAAGTGTACAAATTAGTTGTTACTCATTCCTATAATTGTTTACTAATAATATTATTATTTCACTTCGTGTGAGTTTTTGCACGCCAGTTTTAACTGGTGGCTTGTCATTGAAGTCTCTTCAGGTTTCCAGATCTCCAGGAATTTCCTGAGTATCATAGCCGATCTTAACAGTGCTTGATGATTCCAGTTCTTCCTCTGATCTACAAATATTCTGATATATATATATATATATATATATATATATATATATATGTGTGTGTGTGTGTGTCAACAAAACGCAATAACAATTGGTGGCTGGTTTAATTTGCACATTCATTTCGTGTTCTCAATGAACTTTTTGATGAAGGAACAATCAGTAAAAGCCAAAGTTGAAAGATGGTTCATGAAGTTGAAATCGGACGATGCAAATCTCGCAGATAAAGAAGGAAGAGGTCGATTATCAAATTTCAACGACCCGGCACTTTTGGCGACCGTAGAAGGGATGAAAGCTTGACAACGAGAATATTGGCCAAAGACTTCAATGTGGACTATTTGACCATCGTTCGTCGTCTTAAAAAGCTCTGAAAAGTTTGGAAATTGTCTGGGTGTATCTTGGAGGGTATTCCATCCACGTGAGATTGGCCCAACAGCCGAATAAATGCTTACAAGAATCAAACGTACCCAATTGACAAATGGAATAATTATTCTAATCCAGAAAGACCCACAAAAAGGAACATCCCTAGCAATTATAAACTGATACCTTATCTACCCAGGATGTGGAAAAGTCTTACTACATTAATCAGACTAGAAAATTAATGTCAATGTACAAGGCATTACACCCGAGAGATGATAGAGACAGGCTATATGTACCAAGAAATGAAGGACGTATTCATGGGCAACGATTTTTTGAATGCAGCACAGCCATTTCGTGATCTCAATGAACTTTTTGATGAAGGAACAATCAGCAAAAGCCAAAGTTAAAAGTTGGTTCATGAAGTTCAAATCGGACGATACAAATCTCGCAGATAAAGAAGGAAGAGGTCGATCATCAAATTTCAACGACCCGGCACTTTGGCGGCCGTGGAAGAGGACAAAACTTGACAACGAGAATATTGGCCATTTCAATGTAGACTATTTGACCATCATTTGTCATCTCAAAAAGCTCGGAAGAGTATGGAAATTGGCTGGGTGTGTCTCCAATGAACTCTCTGATAACAAAAAAGCCGAACATGTCCAAATTGTTTTTGTTGAAAAAAAATTGTTGACCCCCCTCAAAAAAAAAAAAAAAAAAAAAAACTCGCAATAATTATGCACAAACCCAATATATAAGAATGTTAAGGTTTGCTTTTAAGTATTCCGTGTATATTTGGTTTGTAGATTGATTTTGAAGGCTTATCTCAATGCATACATTACACAATAACAACATACTCGTTCCCCTTTCTTTCTTCGCATTGTGATAAGCCTTCAAAACAAATTTACAAAAGAAAAATAAGCAGGATCTATGTATGATGATAGCTTATTCAAGAGCTATTGCGAAATAGTTCAATATGTAAAAAGTATAATAATCTTTTTTCTTTCCTCCTTTTTCTCTTTTCGTTATGTTCCCTTGCTATCTTTTTTTTCCGTCTCTTTTCTTTCTTTCTTATCATATTTTTCGGTGTAGTATGTCCCTTTTCTTTTCTTTCTTTCTTTATAATAAAAACGAAATGGTCAAACTAATACCCCAAACTAATATATGTGTGGATATGTGTGTGTGATTAGTTTCCATTTTGATGAAAAATAAGAACCTGTGGATATACCACAACATGATAATTTAATTATTACAACGTTTGATATGTTTACTTAAGAGTTATTGCCAAATAGTTCAATATGTAAAGAGTATAATAATCTTGATTTAACTCTCTCTCTCTCTCACTCGCTCTTTTTTCCTGTTCTTCTTTTCGTCTTTTCATTATGTTCAATTGAAACATTAGTGTTATCGCTTCTGTGTGTTCACCCCCTCTCATTATTATATTTGTTATGTAGCATGTCCCTTTTCTTCTCTTTCTTTCCTTATAATAAAAACGGAATGGTCCATGATTTAGCTGAGGTGACGACACTTATAAGAAATAAGAATTCTGCGGATAAGCAACATCAGATAATCATGATTTACATTTTTTCATTTCATCTTGGACTATTCGGACGGTCTCTCTTTCTTTCTTTCTTTCTTTTTTTTTTTCTGAGTAGCATGCCATTTTTCTTCCCTTTTCTTCGTCATAATAAAAACAGAATGATCGAGGTGACGACACCCATAAGAAATAGGAATTCGATAGATAAGCAACACCAGATAATCAGGATATACATTTTTACATTTAATCTTGGACAATTTGGACTGTCTCATTTTTAACCAGAGGATGTTACAAGATGATAACGGTCGGAAGATTAAAGAACAAGAGTATTATTATTATCATCAACGATGGCGATGCTGATCTATCCATGATTAGACTCACGAAGATTCAATTTTACCAAACAATTAATCCTGTAAATGCAGGGTCGGCTCAGTATTTTTTAAATACTGCTTATGTGGAAATTCATGCAGGTTGACTGTTCTGATGATCGCTAGAAGGTTACACAATTAATTGACATCGTGACACATTCAGGTAATTGAATTAGTAGGAAAAGAGTTAAGTTTGATGGTTATTTTTTCACCAAACTAATATATAAGTATGTGTGTGTTTATGTCTGTGTGTGTGTGTGTGTGTGTGTGTGTGATTACCGTATTTAACAGCATATAAGACGGTGCGTATATTTCAGCAGGTCAGATTCAGGAAAAAAAGTTTTTAGTGTGTTTTTTCTTTGCCACCATACACTCCTGTTAACCTTGATTATAACAATACCAGCAATAAAATTAGGATGCATGGAGTTTAGGGTAGGTAGAAGTACTGAGCGTAAGCTGGGTTAGTGAGCATCATAGAGAAGATTAGCCTAGGCCTACGGGAGGTCTTAAACTTAACCTACGATGACATATAGTCTCAAACTTCACTTATGATGATGTATAAAACGCAGGGCAATTTTTTTAGCCAAAATTTTGGAAAAAAGTGCATCCTATATGCCGTCAAATACGGTATTTTTCATTTTGATGAAAAATAAAACTGACCTGTGATGTGTTCAAGGTCGAATATATAATAGCTGATTTTAAGGCAGTTTTTTTACGCTGAATCCAAAAATCATACACATTTTTCTAATCAGATCAAAGTTTTAAGATACAAACTCTTACTTGAATTGTATAGAATAGTATTATAACTCTATTTATTTGTGTCAAGTAGAGTCCACAGGCTTTTGAATAAGTGTTATTATTATGTACAACTTATTGTGAAGTATTCAAGCATTAAAAACCAGGCCTGACCAAACACAATGAATGGTATTTTTTGAATTCAGCAAAAGTTGGTGAACTTGGTAAACCTTTGGAAAAAAAATGAACGCAAGCCAATGTTATTAGCATAAATCTTTTTAAAAACAACACAAATCTGGGCTATATAAAAGATTTTTTTATTAAAGGAAATGAATACATTTAATGAAAGAAGAAATATGATGAAACATTGGCCAAAAATGATTATGCTCTCTTGTGAGTCCAAAGTAATGAGATACTTTTGGTTATCACAGATATTCTTTAACATGATGATTTTTAGAGGCCACAATACAAACTTAGTCAAAAACAGAGTAGATGAAAAAAAAAAAGAAAAAAATCCAAATTCACACGACCACACAATTACAAATAATATGGGTCCTCGGTTTTATTGTACAAAAAAATAATAAAAAAATACACAAGTATTTTTTTATTTTGCAAAAAAAAAAAAAGTAAAAAAAGATACACAAGTATTTTTTATTGTAAAAAAAAAAGAAAAATAATAAAAAAATACATAAGTATTTTTTTATTGTACAGAAATTTTTTTTAATTAAAAATACACAATAATTTTTTAATTGTACAAAAAAAAAATAAATAAAAGTATTTTATTGTAAAAAAAAAAGAAAGAATAAAAAAAAATACTTGTACATTGTACAAAAAAAAAATAATTAAAAATACACACATATCTTTTATTGTACAAAAAATACCCAAGTATTTTTTTTACTTAATAGTTTGATTTTTCAAAACTGAAGGTGATTGTTATTTTATCTATACAAAAAAAACAAAAAAACAAAAAAAAACAGAAAAAAAAAATGTCCGACTTTGTTAATCAATAAATAAGCAAAGGATGGAGGCGCAAATTGCATAATGGTTATCGTCTAAGAAAAAATAAATGGACCCAGCGAGCTGAGTTCAAATCCCGGATGAGGCTGTCCGTGTTTTATTTTGCACTAATGCCCTTGGGAAAATCATGGAACTATCTCTTCTTCCCCAACCCCTAGTCATGGGTAAAATAGTAAATGATTGATTGACTGATTGATTTTAACGGCATGTCAAACAGTCAAGGGATATTTCATGCCTAGAGGTTAGGGAATCGCGTTCATTTTACGTTTATATTTATGTGTAGCTGTTTCTTAAAACTTTTTATTTCATTTTGACGACACGGCGACATTGTCTGATTGATTGATTGATTGATTGACTGAGTTTAACGGCATGTCAACCCATCTAAGAATATTTCATGCCTAGAGGTTAGGGAATCACGCTCATTGTACGTTCGTATTTACATCTTTGGTGTTGTTTCTTAAGAGTTTTTCACCGTTATATGATATAAAGTATTCCTATCTGATAAAAATAAGTTGCACGTAGTTGTATGATTTCAAGTATTCCAATTTAATATAAATAATTTGCTCACAATTGTAAGGTTTCAAGTATTCCTATCTAATACAAATAATTTGCACACAATTGTATGGTTTCAAGTATTCCTATCTATTACAAATAATTTGCACACAATTGTATGGTTTCAAGTATTCCTATCTATTACAAATAATTTGCACACAATTGTATGGTTTCAAGTATTCCTATCTAATACTAATAATCTACTCACGATTATATGATTTTAAGAAATTATTTCTATCTTATTATAATCATATTGTTAGAACACGTTTATATTGCTTCAAGTAACTAATAATGATAACTCTTAGTAAACAATTACAGCTTCAAGTAAAAATTCTTGATACAAATAATTTTCAATCAAGTATTCCTATCTAATACTAATTTATGCATAATTATGTTGTTTCAAGGGATCTCTTCTCTTTGATAATATCCATTTGTTGGCATACAGTTATATGATTTCAAGTAACTAATAATAATCCTTAGTAAACAATTATAGCTTCAAATAACTATTCTTAATACAAATAGTAACTTTCCCAAAAGCATTAGTGTTAAATGAAGAACTCGGTCGAAATCGAACCCAGTTCGCTGATTCCATTATTCGGAAGTAGTCCAATCTAGCAACCCTGATTTCGACACCTCTCCCTGGTGCCAGGATGAGAAAACTAGCATTGTAGACCAATACTTATGAGTTCGATCCTCACTGGGTACCCCATACCTCTGACCTCGTATCACAACTGATCTAAGCTTAGTAAAGAGCTAACTTATTCTGAGCTTGGCAGGCAGGCCATTACTCACGAGATTGGTTCTCACTTGGTGACATATTTCTGGCCTTTTGCGAAACTATATTAAGCTTAGTGAATGCGGAAAGCACCGGTTCCAAAGTTAAGCGACAATGAACCAGTTCAGTTTTGAGATGGGGGTAGTCCTGAGGAACGACAGGTACTGTAAGCAGTCTGAGAGCTGTGGGTTAAACGAAGCAAAGTGTAGTGAGTTCGATCCTCGTTGGTCGTCCCAGACGCGTAGCCTAATACCGGAATATATATATATATATATATATATATATATATATATGCGCTGTTTGAAAAATATACATTTATTGACACTCAGGATACACTTTTTTTTTTTTAGAGAAAAACTTAGTTTATTATTAAGGCTTTCTGTAGCACCAGATGTTTCATTGTTAGTCTATTCTGAATCCTAAACTGTTCCAGTTGTGAAAGCATTGTGTAACGATTTCAATCTTTACTGTACCCTCATAATTGTGACCTAGACCAGACGACCAACTTACACAAAGCTTAGCAAACCCCTATACAAAAGTGTGAAGTGTGGATCGGCCCAAATTGCGCCTTATTCGGACCAAAATTCTATGAAATGATGCAACAAAATTTAGTATTAACAAAAAAAAAAAAAAAAATGGATAAATAGCCCAATGGAAATTATATTTTTTGAATACACTACAGGTGTACGTTTAACTCTTTGCCTACTATAAGCCGCTAACAGCGGCACTCCAGCCACTGCGATCCTGCCGTAAGCCGCTGGCAGCGGCTCTCGCACGTGTCGCTTGAAGGACTCAGATTACAATAATAATAATAATAATAATAATAATAATAGGACTTTATTTGAATAGAATGAGTTCTGAGATGAATAGATAATGAACTTTGAAATATCCCATCATACAGGTAAATAAAAAATAAAAAATACCAAGAAAATTTGGTATAGCCGTTGGGGAATTTGGTAGGCAAAGAGTTTAAAGGTAAAATGTACATAATTGTCACTGCGGAGACGTATCGAAGAAATTATATATATAACATTGTAGATACAGGGTGATTGAAAAGTAAATCCCTATTAAATTATAATCTTTTTATATGCAGTTACATTTTTTCTCAATTCTTTAATGTATGTTCCTTAATATATGGCAATTAAATCTGTATTGTGCAAGATGGTGTTCCTACAAATTTTGCAATTTTTGTTTATGAGTGGCTGAATCATCATTTTCCTAGGAGATGGATGGGTAGACGTGGTCTGCATCAGTGGCTGGCCAGAAGCCCTGATGTAACACCCTGTGACTCTTGGAAGAACTTGAAGAAAGAATACGAGAATCTATTTCTACCATTCCACATCAGATGATGCGATTACCGAGCGGCTTGAGAGGCTGGAATCGAATGCTGGTGCCCATATTGAATTTTAATAAAACTACGTAAGGCTTGTTTTTCTCATATTCATTTTTTGTAAAAATAATGATTCAGAAATAAATTATAATAATTTAAAAATAGGTTGGTTGGTTCGTTGGTTGGATTTTACGGGAGTAATGGTGATGAAGGGGTAATCCACATTCCCTGAACTCCAGAACTGGAACTTCACCATCAGATAGAGTTTAACGTCATTCCCAGGACAATAAGACCCTCAGTCACCGCCTTGTAGCACATATATGATAAAAAGGGTTGGGACAATCATATAGGACCTAGGGCTTGACGTGACCAGCTGATTGATCGGAGAGGGTCTCTAAGTAAGGGCCAAATTGGAGTGTTACATGTCATAGACTGCTCATCCACCAGGATTCCATCCTTAAGCATCACTGGTCACGACCCACGGCCAACAGGTGACCCCACTGGGGTGGGTGGGGGTATTACTCCTCTGCAGAGGTGCAATCGATGTATTCTAAAGCCGTAAGTGACATGGCTATTTTAAAATAGAGAAAGGAATTACTTTACAATCACCCTGTAGATTCCCAAAATAGAAATTGGCATTTCTGAAAGGCTCGTCGAAGAATTCTCACACCAACGTCTCTCCAAGACTAAAAATGTCTCAATTATCGAGGAATTTATAGTTTATTTTTTTATTTACAGATTCTTCAAGAAACCTGTCACAGTTTGCTGTACTCTACTTTAGTGGTTGATGAAATCTGCAATCAGGTTCTCAAAGATAGTTCACATAGATACCGCTAGGAGGCGTTATCTATGACTTAGATATAATTATATAGTGGACACAGAGAACTTGAGAGTTATATTTAAAATAAGAATTGTTCTAAGTGTTAAATGTCCGCTCAAAACCCACTCACTGTATCTCAGGGTTTTATCAAATGAGCCATGACCTTATCACGTTTTGGCGCCAAAAACAAACTTTCAGTCCCAGTTTATTTCTAGTGCTGATTATTGGTTGGCGAAGGGGTGGGGTCAAAGTTTAAGTACCGGACATGTTTTCCGAAAAAGGGAAGGGGTCAATGAAAAATGGTGATATTGTGAAAAGTACCTGGTACCTATTACTTAAACATAACATTCATTATCTAGACTATCAAGAATATGCACCCTCCGGGCGTAATTATTTAAGTTTTAGTATAATGAAATATATCAAATTAGAAAGACTAACGAAATTAAATAAGAACACATATAAAAAGATTACACTTATTTTAATTGCTTTCTTTATAAAATCATTCATCGGATTGATTTTAATACGTTGGAGAATAAAACAATATTAGAGATCAATAACACCAAGTAATCCTTCATTAAAACGAGTTTTGTTAAAACCAGTATGCAAATTAACCACACCATATATTATGTAAACCTTTATTTCTTAGTGATATATAAGACACATTACAGGATTTTAAAGGCACTAATAACATGGGCTGCTTTGAGGTAAATCTAACTCAGATTTCCATAGAGACATCGTTAATAAATTAAGATTTATTCTATGTAGTACTGATTTTGACTATAAATTAAATACACATAGATAAACTTACACAATACCAGAGGTTATTGTGACGTAAGCAGTTACGTAGTTTCGGTTACAGACAGACACCGAATCTATTATTATAAGATGTAGATACAATATAAACAATTCATATATATATATATATATATATATATATTATATATATATATATGGTAAATTAAAATTATAATACACTATTTCAATTTTTTTCAATGTAAGTCACGATGTCATTGTTTCTATTAACTTCAACTTTTAACTTAACTAATCAAGTTATACTAGAATTTAATAAAGATATACAGCTCATTCAACTGTGGCATATGGAAATCTAATAGATTGCCGTCGAGTTATCAGAATAATAATTCATTAGAATAATTTTATTTATTTTGTTATTGTTATAAAGAACTACAATGGTTAGATTACAAAAATATTAATAGTACCATGTACTCGCTTGGTTACCTCATTTCAGGAAATCCCTTAGAGGTACCAGGTACTTTTTATAATGTCACATTTTTTAAGGGTACACCACTCCTTTTTGGCATACATTTCCAGTACCTAAACTTTGACTCCACTGCTTTGCGACGTTCCATATCAACTCTCTTCTCTGTATCCTTATATATCTCTGTAGGTATATGTTTATGTATGTATGTATGTGTTTATTTGGTTTTCTTTCTCCGAACGTCTAAAAGTGTACGAGAAATTAGCACAAGCATACGTCATACATACGTCATTCACACGTCACTGGCATGTTAGACAATCGCAATTTTCTCTTTCTTTTCCTCCCCCTTTCCATTCAATTTTATGTTTTCTCTTTCTTTTAACATTGTACACCTCGGTTTCTCCCACTCTTCCCTCAACCTTCTCCGAAACGGTACAAATAAACCATTTATTGTCTCTGGGGATCCATCTCTCAAGCAGTACCTGAAGAACGCTCAAAATCGGCGGGACTGATCAAGTTTTCTTTGTGATTTACCCAAATGTACAAGAGAAGGGTCTCACATTAGACCTGACCATAATAAATTGTCTCTCAGAGAGAATAAATGATTACTTAAATTGTCTGTCTGTATCTCTTCCGTCTTTTATATATATATATATATATATATATATATATATATATATAAAGATAGTGTAGACACAGAGAACGACGCTTAGTGACTGTCAGTTTCTCACCTATGCGATCATCAGACGAAATCTGTTTATATATATATATATATATATATATATACACATACACGTATATATACATATTATATATACATATATACATACACGTATATATACATATATATACATACGTATATATACATATATACATATATATATATATATATATATACATAAATAAATAAATAATGTAATTTGATATATTTATAAATAGAGTACTCAATATCGGTGATAGAGCACATGTGTCTAATCTAGGATAGTGTAGATACAGAGTCAACGGTGCTTGGTCTGATGATCGAATAGGCGAGAAACTGACAGTCACCAAATTCCATTGACTCGGATAAATTAATTATAACCTTACAATAACGACCCCTCCCAAAAAAAGAAACAATCGAATGAAAAACTATTACTATTTTGTGAAGTAAATAGTCTACTTTTAGAAGTAAATATGTTTATTTTATTTATGATAATTCATTATCATAATTTATAATAATTTATGATAATTTATGATAATTCATTATAATTCATAATAATCTATCTTGTATTAATTTTTGCGTTGTTCTTTCGTCCAGTTAAGAAAAAATAAAATAGAAAAATAAAAAAGCACTCATGATGTATAGTTTTGGAAAAGAATACTTAAAGTTTATCATCATGACATCAAATGTTCTAAAGAGGGCTAATTCTGGTCTTCCTTAATTAACTATCACCCTACTATCCCTAAAATCTATCGTTTACCCAAAACCCATAAATCTGAGATTACTTTGAGACCAATTATCCCTGGCATTAATTCCGCCCCATTCCCCCAATAATGAAAAATTCTTAACTAAAGCCCTATCTTCTTTGTTATGTAATATCAGCGACGCACATATAAGATATCTGGCTCACTCCTAAATAAAATAGTTAATACAAATATAAAAAAACAAACAAATCCTTAGCTAGTATTGACATAACGTCTCTATACACTAACATACTGGTTGACAAATGTATAAAACGGTTGGAGAATCATCTTTTAAAAAACAAACATTAAATTGCCCTTGCCCATCTGTAAAGCAATCAAAATCTGTACCTTATGCACATCACATTGCTATTTCCAACAATATATATATATATATATATATATATATATATATGTTAGGATAGCGTAGACATTCCCTATATTGTGTATGTATATATATATAAAGAGAAGGAAGGGACGACCATAAAATTCTTCAAATCCGAGAAACTGCGCTCTCAAAATGACAGTGGAACCATTAAAACGGCCAACCTCCATTCGTTTTCAGTTTAACTCCTCCCCCACCCCCAACGTCATTCTCCTTCACACCGACACAAATTTACAAATACTCATCCATCTATCTATACTTCCCTATGCATGCATATGACAAACTCGCCAACACACATATATATAAAACAGATCCAAAACAGCTTCTCGTACAACTCTTAGACATCCGACGTTAGTCAGGAAATTCTCCCTGACATATTCACTGAGTTCGTTACAGAAGGCAGTTTCGAATCGTCCTTGCCGCAGCAGCCCTTCTTCATTTTACGAATTAGTATCCTCACCTCGTTTCTGAACGACTCGTTGCAGAAACCGTAGATGACCGGGTTGAGCGCGTTGCTCAGGAAGTACGAACGCAGCACCAATTTCTTGATACTCGAGATTGTGGGATTGGAAGTTTTAGTGAACTTTTTAATGGCCTCGATGATTCGCACAGACAATCCCGGCATAAAGGATATTATAAAAAGCAGCGTGACCAGAAAGACGGTCATGTTAGTCTTGCCCATGGCGCGCGGTTTGGTGACGCGACGCACCGATAACTTTTCTTCGTCTCGCGTTGAATTCTCGCCGGGGATCTGGCCGCGCGATCTCCGCCATACCTGTCGCCAGATCAGCGAGTAACAGATGATCATGAAAACGAATGACATCAAAATGATTCCGAGAATGGTGAAGTAGTAGAGTGACGGGTAGACTGTATTCTTCATATTGTCTGCGATTGAACAGTCAGAACCGTTTACGAAGCCGAACCGGGTAGGTGTCGTCCGGATTCCAAATATGACGAGAGTGGGCCACGTCAAGACAGCGGCTACGACCGTCGTCACAGCCGATATCTTGCGTGCCAGTTTCGGAGATATTTGTACCTTAAGAGGATGACAGACACGCCGGTATCGGTCAATGGAAATGACTAGTAGGATGAGGCTGGATGCCCCGTTTGTTAGGAAGGTGATGAAGCGGAGCATTTTGCAGAGGAGATCCGATGGGAACATGTAGGGATAGCGAAGGTCGAGGAGTTCAGTCGGCATTCCGATACAACAGCAAAGAAGATCGAAAACGCCTAAAGTGATGATGAAACAGTTTGTTGTCGTTTTGCGCATACGGAACCCGAACACGTAGCAGACGATCACATTGCCGACGGTGCCGATGATCATAAGAACACCAATATAAATTATGGCGGGAATTCCAACCAATGCGCGTTCGTCGTTTAAGTCACTTAGAGACATATTTTGCATACCGGACGCCATTTTAATTTTTTTGTTTTGTTTAAATTTCAACTGGAGTTTTTTTTATTGATATATTTATAGATATATTCAATGCTTTCTTGACTACTTTTTTGGGTTTTTTTTTGTGAAAATTTGTTTTTAATATGATAGAAGTTTAGAGGTTTTATTTGTTAAGAAATATTTGTCTTTTATGTTTATAATATTTATATATATATATATATATTGAATATTTTCTTGGTTGTTTTTTTTTTCTATTTGAGCATATTTTTGTTTGAATTGAAGAATTGTGTTTTTTAGTATGATAGTTTATAGGTTTTAATTTAGAGAAATATTAGTATTTTGTCATGTGTTAAATTTTAAATTTTTTGTTATAAATTCGTTGTGGATATTAAAACAGAAAAATCAATGTCTTTTTTGTAAAGTTCGACCGAAGAGGAGGGGGGGTCGTCAAGTAATAAATCAGGTAATCACAGTGTCCATATGATAGAAATTAATATTTCTTAAGTTTAAAAAAAAATCTTTTTCAAAGAAACAGTACCGTAATAAAATTTAGAAAATCCTCAATTTTTAAACTGTCGTTAGAAATGATTTTTTTGTTTGATTGCTTTTTTAGCAGATTAATAATTGGGTTGAATTTTCATTTATCACCCGTCTATAAAATTCACACTCAATTTTTGTTTTTTCGAAATGTAATTGTTTGGTCAATTGCAAATGAAATTCAAGAAAATAAGATTTTTTTAAAAAGTCGGGTTGTATAAATATATATATTTATAATATATATATATATTTTAAATGAATTACGATTTTTTCTTATTTTTTCTTATGTTTGCCAAAACAATCTGAATTTAAACTTGAGATAATATGATTTTAAAAAAATGGTTGACTTGTGTATCTTATCGTTTTTTATCAATTATCTTTTATTCTATTGTGTTTTTTTTCATTGTTGAGACAAAATCCAACGGAGTTGTTCGGTTATTTCTTCAAAATTACGAAACAGTAATTCCTTTTTAATCAAATATGTAGTTTCCGTTGTTTAACTTCAGTGAGAATTCATATCAGTCTGAAGTTGTTTAAAAAAACATTTTCCAAAATGGCGGCCATTTTTTGTTGTTGTTGTTTTTACACAGATGAACAACCTGTTTATGTTTTTCTCATATTCTACATATTTGCTCGCGTTTTTTTTTTTGTGTTGCGTATTTTTTTGATCTCAGATCAAAATTCTAACCTGGTTATACAAAGCAACAAATGCGTTAGAGAGTCAAATTCAGACGTGTAGAAATCGAATAGAAATTGCCGGAAATTTTCTCGCGATACAATCAGCTGTTAAATATCTCAATGTTTGGCATCGACTTGATCTCTTTTTGTTATCAATAAAATCTTTTAACACTAACAAAGTGTTTTTTCCCCAGTGAAACGCCAGGTTTTAATGTCTTTAGTCGAACCCGTTTGTTATTAATATACAGACACCTTTTTTTTGTAGAGTAGAAAACAAATTAAAAAAAAACCCCAAAAACACAGGCTTGTAAAATTCGACTCGTTAATTCGGGTTTTTGATTTACGCGTTCCGGAAGTAGTTTAGCAGTTTCCGTTTTCTTGTGTGTGTGGGGGGTAGAGGTAGTGTCAGTTTTTATCTTATATATATATATATATATTTTTTTTTAAACAACCATCAGTTTTTTTAATCTTATATATATATATATTTTAAACCACCAGTTATTCCTTCTTTTATTCCTTTCACATGAGGATTGGTAGTATTAGTAGATGTAATACAAGCACAATGGTCGTAACAGGGGTAGATGGTATTGTGTTTTTTTTTTGTTTGTTTTTTTTTTGTTGTTATTTTTTAAATACTGGTATAGCTGAATTTGTCGCACTCTTTAATTGTAGACGTGGTAGTCATCCGGTGGAAATAGTTGGTGAGAAGCCGATTCCGTTTTTTGTTGCCTATGTCGCACAGTGTCTGGTGTCGGTGACTGGTTCGGGAGGGCGCTAGTGTCGCCGGAAGGAAATTCGCGAGCTGGGGTTCGTAGCGGTAGGCGACCAAAATCTGAAAGACTATTAAAAAGAAGAAAAAGAAAGGAGAGTTAGTTGACACCACTTCAATTTTGGGGATACAGATAGGGTGTTTTGGGGGGTAGGGTGTTTTTTTTGGGGGGGGCGATGTGAAAAGCGTGTACACACGCAGAGCGCCTGTAAACGAACCAAAAAGTTTTGATTAAAACAAACAACAAAAACAAAAAATAACAACAAATCATCGTGTATGTTTTAGAATTAAGTTAAGTCGACAGGGCTTAGCTTTTTTTTTGTCACCAATAAAATCTTTTAACACTAAGAAAGTATTTTTCAATGAAACGTCAAGTTTTAATGCCTTTAGTCGATCACGTTTGTGTTATTAATATACATATAGAAAACCCACAAGTAACAATTCATGCACCCTTAATTACCATAGTGAATGTTCTGAGCAGTACAAAAGAGCTATTAAGAAAAAACTTAATATATCGAGCAAAACTCATTTCCTCGTAAAAAAAAAAAACAGTCTCCAAAGTATTACACTAAACTGTATCTGGTGGTGCGGCTCCAGATCTGGAGTTCTGGGATGTGTGAAGTACACCTACATTGCCATTACTCTCAGGTCCCCTTTAGAGACGATCGTGGTATCATCGTAGCAAATAGACACGGCAATTTGATTTCAAATCCTGGACAGGGCTGTTTGCATTTCCCATAGCTCTTGGGAAAGACATGAAACCAACTATTCTTCCTCCAGAGAGAAAAAGTAAAAAGGAGAGTTAGTTGACACCATTTCAATTTGGGTATTGAAGGTGGGGGGAGGGGGCGATGTGCAACGCGCGTAAACACAGACACCACCTACAAACGAACAAAAAAATAACAACAATTAATCGTGTATGTTTTAGAATAAGGTAAAGTCGACAAGGCTTAGATTTTTTTGTCGAAGCTTACCCTCCACCATTTGAAAAAAAGGGATCTCCTAAGTATTACACTAAACTAACTGTTGGTGAGCTGTAAAAAGAAAGACCTATCGTGGATGATTTTAATCTAAGCCCTCTCCTTAAAAGAAGCCCTAGTTGAAAGCAGCAGACAAAAGAAATAAACATTCTTCACAATCACATCATGTGATGCAAATGCTCGACATCCCCCGAAAATATGCCCTAATGTTATATTTCGGAGTTAGAATTAAATTATGATCGGTCTTATTTTCGGGCAAACACGGCACACATATGTAAAAATTCAGTTTAAACAGCAACCACTCCAAGAATTGTGGTTTAGCGTGGCTTGTGAGAATCCATTGTTCGGTCAAAATGCGGCTACATTTTGCAAAAACATTTATGTGAAACTGTATTTTTAGCACTTATGATAACCAAATACAGATCATTTGGAAGTCAATTGTGTGAATCTTTGTCAAAAATATCACCAAGAACTGACAAATGCACCAAATAAGACAAGCACATTCCACTGACTAAATGTAATTACTCAGTACAAATATTAGATGTGATTTTCATTAAATATTTTTGATGAATGTTTGGATCTGGGAGATTCATAAGATAGACACTGAAATCAAAAGGGGGCCCCAGCTCTAAAGAATTTGAAAACCACTGATTCTGTTGTTCCTAGGAGGTATAACATTTAAGAAGGGTCTAATTTGAATTTAAACTTTTCACCCCTTCTCCTCAAAACCTACACATTCCATTTAAAAAAATGTTTTGCTTATCCAAATTTCAATCAAACCAAATCCTTGAATTAAATGAGAGAAAGAATAGAAAATGCACTTAAATTTATTTTAAATTTTAAGAAATTGAAAGTATGCTTTTGGTGGGAGGATCTATGTATTAAAACTCGCGTTCCTTAATTGTACTACCGTTATCACCTTGAAACATCCTCTGGTAATAACAAGACCGTCCAAATCGTCCAAGATGAAATGCAAAAATGTAAATCCTGATTATCTGCTGTTGCTTATCCGCCGAGTTCTAATTTCTTAGGAGTGTCAACATCTCAAATAAATAATGGACCATTCCGTTTTTATTATTAAAAAAAGAAAGGGGAGAAAAAGGACAAAATATAATAAGAAAGAAAGAGTAGGTGAGTATAGGGAGAAGGGTAGCGCGCGGAAGCGATAATGTTAATCTGTTTCAATCGAACATAATGAAAAGAAGGAAAGAAAGAAAAAAGTCAGGTTTCGACAAGGTTCCCGAGTTCGACAAGAAACACCTGAAGAAGGCCGTAGGGCACATCGGCCGAAATGTGTATACAACAATAAAGATGAAGACAACTGTTTGAAAAATAATTGTTAAAGTTTAATAAAAATCTATTATGTACTCAATGCGTGGAGTGTCATTGTTGGGTCAAAGGCCTAATGAAGGTTCCTCCCAGAGGCTAGCTTATATGCACCCAATAGGACGGCTTTTAAGCAAGTAAGTATTTATTGATATCCCACCTGTCAGTCAAACACAAGGATCATTATACATGCACAAACCGTGGCTAGTATTCAAAAAGTGTGAATCTTTCACCGTTCATCTTTTGATGCGCCTCAGGCACTAAGCAATAAACCCAGGTCTACCCCTTTTAGACGATGGAGCAGGTGCTGCCTGGGGGTGATAGCCTCCGCCGTATCACACCAATTATTAAATATCTTAGCGGTACAATGGCCGAAACCACTGGACACAGCATTCTATATGAGGAAACGATATTCAATTCGTACCTCCATATCCCCATCCCCGTACAAGGCTGTAAAATCAACTTTTCTACAGTCATCGGCGGGTGGGGTGGGGGCTCACTGCAGATGGTTCTATCAGTGTAGAAATCCGACAAGGCTCCCATGAGTCAGACCAAATCTTATCTCTCGGCAAATTTGGTTTAAGAGGTCAGACAACAGTAAGAATTCACAATGTTTAAGACCAGCTAAGGCGAATGGCCAGAGCATGCAACCCCCCACCCCAGCTACTCATAAAATTGAACATGTGTCGTATACTGCACCCAAGGGGGTGTAGTTAAATATTCGTATTTTTAAATTCTTTTTTTAGAAGAAATTCCTCCCTTTTTTGTCTTTGATTTTCACAGAAAAATGATTGAGCGAAATAAAACTAGTTAGGATTATAATCAAACATTCAGAAATTAATCGAATTTCGATATTAAAGGACACCGTTAAAAGAACCAAACAAAACTAAACCAAACCCGGGGTGGTAGTACCTGTTAGGGTCCCATTTATGGGTTAAATAGATTAAAATGAATTATAAAAAAATGTGTTTAAAAAAGAGTTTGAAAGAAAAATTGATTACTCAACAAAAATGTAGAAAATAAAAAGGTTTTCGGCATAAAATAACCCAATGAGTTGACATGTCATAAAATCCAACAAATCAATTTCTACTCTTAACACCGGCTTTGTAAACATCAGTAACACTAAGTAATTCGGAGTGCTAGTTTTCGTGTTAAGCCAACGGGTGGGGGTCAAAGCTTAGGTACCGGGCATGTATGCATAAAAGGAGGGGGGGGGTCCCTTAAGGAAAAATTGTCATATTGTAAAAAGAACCTGGTACCCCAAAACCAGGTAACCAAGCGAGAAACCGGTACTATTAGCATTTTTGTAATTCAACCATTGTAGTTCTTTTAACAATAACAAAAAAGATAGAATCATTCGAATTAATTATTCTTATCTGGATATATAGATAAATTATTTATATTATATCTACACAGCCTTGGAGAATACACCGACTGCACCTCTGCAGAGAGGTAAGACTCTCAATAGGGCCACCTGTTGGCAGTAGGTGGCGACCCGTGATGCTTAAGGATGGAACCCTGGTGGCTGAGCAGTCCAGGACATATAACTCTCCAATTTGGCCCTTACTTAGGTTTGACGGGTGGTCAGAGAGGCTCCCTCCAATCAATCAGCTACTCACATCAAACCCTATACCTATTATGTATTGTCCCAACCATATTGCCCTTATGGCAAGTCCCAACCCTTTTTATCATACATGTGCTAAAAGGCGGTGGCTGAGAGTCTTCATGTCCGTTATGTGATGGTGAGGTTCCAATTCTGGAGCTCAGGGAATGTGGAGTACTCCATCATCATCATTACTCCCACGTCCACTCTAACACGGAATCTACCTGTTAGGATCCCGTCCGTAGGTTAATTAGAAAAAAAGGTTTATAAAAAAAATAGTACTCATGAAGAATGAATTTATTTCAAAACTTTGTCGGTATTAAATGACCCACCGATGTTGATATGCCGTAAAACAAAACAAACAATTATATCTACATTTACATAATGAATATTCTACTTAAGTAATAGTTACCATGTACTTTTTCACAATATCACAATTCTCCTTAAGGGTCTCTCCGTATCGGCATACATGTCCGGTACGTAAGTTTGCCCTCCCCGGTTAGGCATGTAGGCCATTCAGTTTCATGATAATGACGCAACACGATCTTCCTAAACGTAATTTTATTCTTTATGGAAGGAAAAAAAACCTTTTCAGTTGGCTATTAAAAAGATACCTCGAACCAGCAGCCGAAACCATACCCACTCTGATAAACACCCCGAGTAACTGCTTGTGTAGCAATTAAAACTGTTGATATAGATGTCAATCAATGGACAATAGGTACGCCAAAGCGGTACCCCAAGAAAAACAAACGGGTGGGGTGAGTGGGTAGGGGGCGAGGGTAGAGGAGAGTGTGGTGATGGGGGCTAGGGACGAGGGTGGTGATTGGGGTGGGGTGTTTGAGGATGGTGATGGTGATGGGTGGGGTGAGGCGAAAAGTATCGGTACAATACAAAGACGCGATAGAAATAACAAAGTAATCTTGGTTTGTTGATAAAAGACTGACTTTTTAGAAATTACGATTTTCGACGTTGCATGTCAACCTGTAAAATGTTTTCTTTTTTTTTTGGCGGGGGGGGGGGTAATGAGAAAGGTCAGTTCGCACTCAATCTATTGCGGTCGGCACCCCCAAACCAGATCTTGGCTTGCGAAATAGTAATTACATCTACCGGTTCGTAAAAAGAAAAAAAAAATGAAAACCTACATCGGCTTTTTTGACCGGCTTATAATAACTAAGTGTGAGTGTGAATATACGCATGTCCCTTTTTATCATGACATGTAACAGTGCTAGAGGGCGGTAGCCGAGGGTCTTGGTGTCCTAGGTATGACATTGAACTATCTGATAGTGAAGTTCCAATTCTGGAGCTCTGGGAAATGTGGAGCACCCATTCATCACCATTGCTCCCCCGTCCACCCTCGACCCGGAGAGGTAGTACCTGTTAGGGTCTCATCTATTGGTTAGATAGGAAAAAATGAGTTAACAAAAATCTGTTTTAAAAAATTGAGTACAAAAAAAAGAATTTTCAATATCTATCAAGAATGAATAGAACAAAACGTATTCGGCATGAAATAACCCAACAAAGACTGACATGCCGTAAAATTAAAGAGAAAGAAAGTATCAGTTGCAGAGGTATACGACCTATTCCCCCATATAGTATACAAGTAAACTGCATCTGACGCAGGGATCTGGCCAGAGTGGAATATCTTTTTTTCCAATTTGGATCATGGGTTGTGAAATAGGAATTACGTCAGCTGGTTTGTAAAAAAAGCATGAGGACCTACTTCGGATTTTTGACAGGGTTATAATAATCAAGTGTGTGTGTGTGTGTGTGTGTGTGTGTGTGTGTACGCAGGTGCACATGAAGATGCTGGTTGGTTGGATTTTACGGCATGTCAACCCTTGTTGGGTTATTTTATCCCGAAGACGCTTTTGGTTTATTCATTCTTGTTGGGTATTCAATTTTTAAAACTCATTTTTTATCTATTTCATCAATAGATGGGACCTTAACAGAAACTACCACTCCAGGTCAGAATGGACCTGGGAGTAATGGCGATGAAGGAGTACTCCACACTTTCCATTGCTCCAGAATTGGAACCTCATCACTAGATGCAGTTTTAATGTCATATCAAGGACCATCAGCCATCGCCTTCTAGACCATATATGATAAAAAGGGCAGAGGAGTTGCAATAAGAGCAATTGAGGAATTCGGTCAGACAATCATATAGGTGCTAGGGCTTGATCGGCGATGACCTCTCCGACCGTAGATGTAAAGTCGTATCCTAAAGATGTCGACAGGGTTACTACGCCACAGAGACCCTTCTCTGGATTGATTTTACTATTAAATGCATTGGGACTGATTTTTGTTTAGTTTGGTTACTTTGTTTAATAGCATAGCAACCTAATGGCATCTAAACCTTCATGTTTTTTTAATGCCAAATCTATCCTTGTAGAAGAACAGTAGTGGTACTATTTAACCCATAGCAGGGGATGAGGGAGTTCATTCCTTTCCCGATGGTATTAGTCCGAAATAGTTCAAACTCAGTTACTATGATATTACAGTACAGCACGTTAGCCACTACGTAACGGGGCCTCTTCCAATATTCTTATCTGGATGGTTAATGTAAGTACAGTGTACATAAGCGTATCTGAAGCTCGCTCATACCTCAACTTTTAGCTCTCAACACAAAACAAAAAAAAATCAACCGAGTGACAATTTGTAACTCGAAAACACGTTGATTTACGGTTGATTTTTTTGTTTTGTGTTGAGAGTTTTGTGTTTTATATGCGTTCTTATTTAGTTTATATATATAATTGTTAAAGAAAAAAGCTTAAAATTGGTCATTTTGTGGTTATATATCTATTTATACCCACATGTATGTGTGTTTACCTATGAGTTTCATCAGACCGCCAACTTTATTGATAAAAAAAATTCAATAATGTTAGTGGTCTGGTGAAACTCCTAGATACCTGTGGGTAGAATTAGATCTATAACCGCAAAATGACCAATTTTAAGGCTTTTTCTTTGCCAATCATATTGCTCTATTCAATAATATTGAACATCGAGCTTTTAACCTGAACAACTCTAACATTCTGCTGTTGGAAGAAAGGTCCAACTTAGAATCACCCTAATACCAACTTACCTGATAACCCATATATATATATTAATAAGTCATCCACAGACACGTGTTTCGGCGTTTCACGCCTCTTCAGTGTGACTAGACATAACAATCTTTGGCTAGGGTCGAACTCAGACTGACCGTTTGGATACACACACACACACACACACACACACACACACACACACACACACATTTAAAACTGAAATACTTGCTTGTATATTTAATAAAATTACCGCAGAAATAATACATTTTTATTTTGTTGAACTTTTCTGAATCACTTTTTATAATAAGATTTAAAAAAATATATTTTCAAAATAAATAATATATGTTAAATTAAAACATAAATTGATAATGATAAGTTATGTTTAATGATAATTACTGATGATGATTAATTAATAATTGACAAATAAATAAGTTATTAAATTTATTGTATAAAATGTATGTATTTTTTTTAATATTAAAGAAAATATTTATGAATGCACTCAACTAAAAAAATCTCTTTGCGAATTCAATAAGTTTGGGCTTACAAAGTATATATATATATATCTGTTTCATAAAACTGAATTTATAGCCGTAAGTCAAGATACCACTGTATTTATATTTAATATAATTACCGCAAAAATGATATACATTTTTGTCTTGTGAACTTTTCTGAACAATTACTGTTTTTTCCTGTCTAAAATTTATAAATAAAATCTACCTACACTTGCACCAAAGGAAATCCCGAATTTATAAATTCTATTCATTCTATTTAAAGCAACAACAATAACCATTTTTGTAATAAAAAATACGCGGTGATAATAACAAAAGGGTTTTTTATATTTTATTGTACTGAGGAATGCACTCAACTAAAACCTCACACGGAAACCAATAAGTTCAGGCTTTAAAAGTAAAAAAATAAAATCGGTCGGTATTTTCGCTCATGCGCACATCTCAAAAGATGGGCACAGCTTCCGGTTGTATTTTTTTGTTTTAGTGCATGTTACCGGATGTCGGAAACTTGTTCGGCGTAATAAAGAGAGATGCAAAATTCTTCCTACCACAAAGCTAGGTTGAAAACGAGGTCACATCAATATTTATTTTTTTTTTTTATCTAGGATTAACCGGGAAACAATTGACTTCTAGCTACCGACGCATCATTTTTTTTTAAAGTTACCACCCGGTAATCTGAAATTACGTATATAAAACTGGTTTCAGATTAACGGGACTTACATTTAACTGTTCGGTTAAAAAAATTTGAAGTAAATGACTGAAACTTATTCTTTTAAATTAATTTAAAAAAATAATATCTTAAATGTAAACAACCAAAAACAATTCCTAAAATAGATGAACATTTATAATACGCACATTCTTTGTAAATTCAAAATCAAATTTGATAAGGACAGCCTTGACAGCTGGAGCATTAAAATACACCGACTGCACCTCTGCAGAGGAGTAAAATCCCCATCGCTTAATGGGGCCAATTAACTTAAGGATACTTAAGGATAGAACCTTGGAGGCTGAGCACTCCATGACTTGCAACATTTCCTTTTGGCCCTTACTTAGGCTAGACGGTGGTCGGCGAGGCCCCCTCCGATCAATCTGCTAGTCATGCCAAGTCTTAGCACCTATATGATTATCCCAACAATATTGCCTTTAAGGCGAGCCCAAACCTTTTTTATCATATATGTACTAGAAGGCGGTGACTGGGGGTCTTATTGTCCTGGGTATGAACTTAAACTCTATCTGATGGGGAAGTTTTAGTTATGGAGCTCTGGGGAGTGTGGAGCACCCATTCATCACCATTACTCTCTGGTTCAATCATTAGGGTCCCATCTAGGAGTTAACTAGAACAAAAGGAGTTTAAAAAATTGAGTACGAGTCAAAAATAAATTTTAAAAATTCTTCGGCATAAAATAACAGTTATATAAAACTGATGTCAAATTACCCGGACTTAGATGTAACAGTTCAGTAAAGAAAAAAAAGAAAAATTAAAACAAATGACTGAAACTAATTCTTTTTAAAAATATTCATTTTTTAGAATAATATTTTAAATGTGTAAAAAAACAAAAAACAGTAACCATAAACCCTCAAAAACAACAATTCCTAAAATATACGAACATTGTAATACGCGAATTCTTAGCGAATTTGAGACCAAATTTGATAAGGAATTTCAAAATTATTTACCCTTCATTTGCTCCTCTTTTCCCCTTTTTTCTCTCTCCCGGGTATTCCTAAAATCCTTTTAGACTGATCATGGACTGGGTACTTCTGGCAATATTGATCTACATTAGTATTATGGAGTTAGCTTAGGTACAAGTACTTATAGTCTGCGACATCTGAGAAGCCATTTGCCTGCCAGGTGCCTCAAGTCTATATATAAGATAAGAGGGATCTTACATGTCATTAGTGGCGCGCATAGGGGTAGGGGAAAAGAGGGTCTTGGCCTCGAGCAATCAATTTAGGGGGTCGCATCGTGCAGAGGGTTTATATATATATAATATATATATCTGTTTCATAAAACTGAATTTGTATTTGTTATTCAAGGTAAAGTAAAAATAATTATGAAATATTTCTGTTTATTATATTTTCTGCAAAAATATAAACAGAAATATTTCATAATTAAGGTGCTGGTCCCGAGCATTCAGTTTAGGGAGGGGGCGCCCAATCAAATCGAGAAATATAATCGAACCAAAAAATTACCCAATTATTAAGTTTATTTTACGAATTTCCAGGTAAGCATTGTGGCAATTGATGTGTAATTTGGTTTGGTTGGTTGGATTTTACGGCATTGCAACCCTTGTTGGGTTATTTTATGCTGAAGACATTTTGTTTTATTCATTCTTGATGGGTATTGAAATTAAAAAAAAAACAAAAAAAAACACAGGTTTTAAAACTAATTTCTTTCTATTTGACCCATAGATGGAATGCTAACAGGTACTACCACTCCGGATCAGAGTGGACCTGAGAGTTATGGCAATGAAGAGGTACTCCACATGCCCCAGAGCTTCAGAATTGGAATTTCATCATTAACTGCAATTTAACATTATACTCAGGATACTATGTCCATCGGTCAGTGACTTCTAACACATGATAAGAAGGGTTGGGGCAATCATAAGTGCTAGATATTGCCATGGCCAGCCGATTGATAGGAGGGGATGTAATTTGTATAAATAAAACTTTAAATTTCCATCGATTTAGTATTTTTTCAAATATTTTTTGTAGGTGAGGGATAAAATTAACTCCTTGCCTACAGCGGCTCCTGCCACACCCAAGCAGAGTACAAAACTTATAGTTAGTTCATTAGAATTGAACAGAAGGATTCCGATTACAATAACGATAGGATTTTATTTGAATAGAATGAGTTCTGAGGTGAATAGATAGTGAACTTTGGAATATATCATCATACACATAAAAAAATACCAAGAATATTTGGTACAACCGCGGGAAAAATTTGGTTGGCAAAGAGTTAAGGTGTTGGCCCAAAAACATAAAACTTTTGCCATTATAATAAAAAGTTTCTTTGGAGCGAAATCAAATGTTCTTCTGACTATAAAAATATTTGAAGATACTTACGAATTAAACTGGTAAGTCAACGTACCATTGACTATTTGATGTAGTTACACCTCTGCACCCACCCAAATGTTTTTTTTATTTACTTGAAAGGGTTACAGAAGTGCACAATACATCTCGGCATATAACCGGAAGTTTTATTGAGGGGAGAAGGGTAACAAAACTGATCATACTACTACACGATTCTAGCTAGCTAGGTACACTTGCCGACCAATCCATCCAAAAACAAATACTTGCATTCCTTTCCTTGCGCAGCATACTTTCACCAAAATACCTCGTTCTCTGTATGGCTTTATCCTTCTTAAAAGACCCCAATTTCGAATGGTTTTTGATTATATACAATAATCATACAACAAAATAAAATAGTGGGCAATTTTTATACCCCCTTACCCTCGACTAATATATAGGACCGCCAGCTGTCTTCCGATCTTTTAGGTGCGAAAGCAAGCCGGCCAGTCTCTCTAAAACGGGATTTGGCGAAAAAAATTGGGGTTGTCTGTAGATCAGATAGGTTGGGGCTAACTAGAAAATTACTGACTCTCCAGGAATAAAAGCACTAGGGTAATCGGGCAGGGCCAGAAAAAAAAACTTAGGTTTTGGAGTCCTGGGTGTACCACCGTATAATCGTACAAAATCTTTTTACATTTTTTCATTTCATCTTGGACGATTTGGGCGGTCTCATTTTTAACCAGAGGGTGTTGCAAAATGATCGTACTTTTCAGGAACACCAGTATTAATATATAAGTAAAGTAAAGTCGTCGGGGCGGCCTAAAATCGATATCAGCCAATCAGCGAGGGAGTATATCCCCTTTTCAATAGCGCTAGACCAAGGAGATTATTTTAGCGTCTGAGGTGGAGGGCTACACCTACCATCAGCTCGTTATTTTACAGCACAGATCCCTGTGCTACTCATACGCTGAGTTGACGAGGACCGGTAACTAATTAGGAACCTTGTGGTTTCTAGCCGAACTCTACCGACTGAACTAACCCGGCCCCGTATTACTATACAGATTAATAATTTATACAAAATTCAAATAAAATATAATGAAAATAAATGATACTTCTATATGCATTCGTCTGTAGTTTTGGTAGTCTTTCTAATTTAATTTAATGTATATATTAATACTCTTGTTCCTTAATCTTCCGACCGTTATCATCTTGCAACACCCTCTGAGAGCGTCCAAATTGTCCATGATTAAATACAAAAATGTAAACCCTGATTATATGGTGTCGCTTAATCGCCGAATTATTATTTAAATACTTGCGCTCCGAGGGCGTATATTTTTTGCTTGAAATTGTCATAAATAATGTTCAAATATTTTGAGCATATCGTGGTGTAATGGTTAACAAGCTAGTCTCATGCTACATTACTCTTGAATAGTAAGATCGATTCTAGCTTGATGCCTCATACTTGCGACCTTGCGTCACATCCTACCTGTTGGGAACGGGTTGGGTAATAGAGGGCGTCCTATCGTGGTGTAATGGTTAGCAAGCTAGTCTCACAGACCCATTATTTCTGAATAGCGAGTTCGATCCTCGCTGGATGTCCCATACTTGCGACCTCGTATCACATCCAACCTGTGGCGAACGGGGTTGGTAAATAGCTACCTACTCGGGACAACATTTTTGGGGTGACGGTGGGGGATATTGTCGGCGTATTCTAAGGTTAACTGACAGATCGGTAATAAGATAAAGTAAAACTACTAAGGTAATAACAGCGAATATAATTAAACTGAAAAAATATGTATATACATATATCTTGACAAGTTTGTCATAACAAAAGATTTACAGTACATTGTCAAAATGTTCTGATATGAAAGAAAACGTCATTTTAAATAGTTGAGAAAAAAGTCAAAGTTTGTATTTAAAAATAGGTGGACATAAGGTAAGGGATCAATTTTGTATTATAACAAAGTTATAAACTGGTCCCTCATTTCTTGTTTACACTGAATTCTAAACCAAACCAAACCAAATGCTCTAGGTATACATTAATTTAGTGTATTAATATGATGTCCAAATACTGTTACTTATTACATTAAAAATATGTGGACATAAAGTAAGGGATAAATTTTGTATTATAACCAAGTTGTAAACTGCTCCCCCATTTCAATTTCATACTAAATTCTATACATTTCCCTGATGAGGGAGTCCCCCCCCCACCTGGAGCATAGCTAACGTGCTGAACTGCGACATCATAGTAAGCGAGTTCGAAGACCAGTCGCAGTATTACGTTCACTTTCGGACTAATACCCTTGAGAAAGGTATGAACCCTCTTATCTCTGCAGCTATGGGTTAAACAGTATCACTACTATACTTCTACAATGATGGCTTTGGTATTAAATAACCCATGAAGGTTGATATGTCATTAAACAAGAAACAAATCAGTATTAGACATCCATGAAGATAGATGGATATTACGTCTACCCCCCCCCCCCCAAAAAAAAAAAAAAAAAAAAAAAATTGACAACAACCAGTTGGTTGGTTGGTTGGGTTTTATGGCATGTCAAACCCATTGTCTCATTTTATGCCGAAGATGTTTTTGTTTATTCATTCTTGATGGGTATTCAATTTATTTTAAAAAACATTTTTTTCTATTTTCTAACAGGTACTACCACTCCGGGTCAGAGTGGATCAGGGAGCAATAGTAATGAAGGCGTGCTCCACATTCCCCAGACCTCCAGAACTGGAACCTCGCCATCAGATAGAGTTAACGTTATATCCAAGACATGAAGACCCCAGCCATTGCCTTCTAGCACGTGTATTATAAAAAAGTTGGGGCTTGCCATAAGGACAAAGGTTGACAATCATATAGGTGCTTAGGGCTTGACGATTGATCGGAGGCCCCCTCTGACCGACCGTCTAGCCGAAGTAAGGGCCAAAGTGGAGTGTTGCATGTCATGGACTACTCAGCCACCAGGATTCCGTCCTTAAGCATCATGGATCACCAACCACGGCCAACAGAGCCCCCGAGCGGACAGGGCCTACAACAAACAGTGGGGTCGAAAAATTTTATGATGCCCCGGCACTGACACCTTAATTCATCCCCTCTCCCCCCCCCTTCCACACAAAAAATATTTTAAAAACATACAAAATTGATGGAAATTTATGATATAAGTTTTTTTTTATTATTTAAATACACATTGATTTTGCACCTTGGTTGCCACATGGAAATTCATGAAATATTGTAATTTTTTTTGTACGATTATACAGTGGTACCTTTGACTTACGTGTTTAATTCGTTCTACTCATAAAACTCGATTTCCTTGTATATCAAAACATTTCTGTGGTCAGATAAATATTTAATTTTCGCTCCAAAATAAAAAACTCTTTATTTCAATGATTGATTGGTTGGTTAGATTTTGCGGTATGTTAACTCTTGTTGGTTATTTTGTGCCGAAGATGTTTTTGTTATATTCCTGCTTTTGGGGTTACCCCTTGCAGAGGAGCAGTCGGTGTATTCTTTTGTCCCGCCGACAGGGTAGTATTAGTATTCAAAACTGGTGTGAAAAAACTCGTATTGAGTGAAAATAGTAAAATACCCCATTTATTAACGAACGTAAATTTTTATCATTACTTCAGGAGACCAGTAGTTACAGCACGCACTGCCCTGTACCCATATGGATACGGAAAAAAGATATAATGATGATTTTATATATGGGTCAGTACTTACTACTTGTCTATGGCTTTCGAGATAGCATCATAAGTTGTATGAGTGAGATGAGCACGCAGGGCCAGCGATCGACTGAAATCCTTTCAATTACTACAATAAACAGAAGAAAAAAAGAAATGACGGAAGGAGAAAGGGTCAGAGAATAAGTTGAAAGGAAATGTGTAGACCAGAAAGACTGAAGAATTGGGAGAGAGAGAGAGAGAGAGAGAGAGAGAGAGAGAGAGAGAGAGAGAGAAGAGAGAGAACCACACAGACAGACAGACAGACAGACAGACGGGAGAGATAGATATTCAAATAGGTTTGATTCGTTTGCTCATGTGTTTAACGGCATATCAACTCCTTATAGGTTATTTAATGCCCGAAATCTGATTAATTACTATATGTTTGATTATTATCATAACTATTTATATTTAGTTTGATTAACGGGCATTTCAACTTCTTATGGATTATTTAATGCTGAAATTTGATGCATTTCTAAATCTTTGATTATGAAAGAGGAGAAGAGAAAAGAAATAGAAGAGAAGAGTAGAGAGTAAAAGGTTTGGTTTGGTTTGGTTTGGTTGGTGTTAACGATATCACTCCCTTATGGGTTAATAAGGCGAAATTTGATTCATTTCTAAAGTTTGATTATAATCATAACTATTTATATTTTCCATTGCAAACATTTTTAACCTCACTTTTTTTCACTTTGTAATAATAGCAGTTACAGTGATATGGTCTTAAGTATCTTTGTCCAGTATGTCTTGTTGTCTTAACTTGGATAGTTTGCTGTAGATGCAAGGACGAACTCATAAGTGACGTTTTCTTATAGAACCAACGCATGGGCACGCCAGTGTGAGTCCCAGCAAAGACCTACATTGACATGCTTTGTGCGGATACTGGATGCTGCGCAAAGGACCTCTCGAGAACAATCAATGATAGGGACGGTTTAGCGAGAGATTGTCCTGGATATTCGTGCTACTAGCGCGACATGATGATGATTATAATTCCTTGTCTAGGATTTTATGTCGTTGTTTGTCCATTTTCACGACGATAACCCTTACAACATCTGTGATATTGCTAAATAGGACATAGCATGTCCTATCTGATGGGGAGCGTCGAGTGAATTTTGACTTTACTGCAGCAGGACCATCTTTATAGTATTTACACAGGGCAAAAACAATGCGCTGGTTTCACTACCCATGACATAAAAATATTAATAAATCAAACCCACACATTTATTGGCATTCATGATACCCATAGCCTAGGTATATTATATAACGTCTTTCCGTTTTTTGCAGTATTAAGGTTTTCGTTTTGTAAACTCATATATACGTCTTTCGTTTTTTGCAGTATAAGGTTTTTTGTTTTGAAACTCATTTGACTTCCTCTCCGACCCAAAACAACTACGGGAGTGAATGAGCTCTGATGATGATTTTGTGAAAATCGAAATATTGATCAATATCAGCTATGATTATATTATAAATTGTTTTCTTCTTTAACAGCATTGTGTGATGTTTTCATTCACACCTTTTCATAAATATATATATATATAATATATAAAAAATAAAATATAAAATATATAAATAAAATAAAATAATATATATCCTCATGAAATTTAATATCTCTCATAACAATGAATACGCTATTTGACTGAAGTAAGTCTTATACCACATAAGATTATGAGAATTTATATATGTTTTTTTTTTGTTAGCATATATCAAAATTGATAAAAAAAATAAAATATTCATTCCAAATATAATCAAAGGATGAAAATAAGAATTTAAAGAGTAATATTTCATTTATGACAGTTATAATATATATATAATATATATATTATATATATATATATATATATATATATAATAAATGAAGTTATACATAAACCTTTAGTCATTGCACACACACACACACACACACACACACACACACACATTATATATATATAATAATATATATATATAATATAAATCACGTTTGGCTTTTCGATTTCACGTGTTCCTAGCAAATTTTCGCTTTCGCATGCAGTAATCACGTCATCAACATTCAAATATAAACGCCACTCAATTAACGGTAACGAACCTTTCTCACCACATTTTCTAATTCAACACATACAAAACACCCATCAGCTTCTATCCACATAAATCTTTGTTTCTTCTCATTTTCACAGTCCTGAAGAAGGTTCCATTGTAAACCGAAATGCTCGAGTATTGACTATACATTTTCACCCATCATAACATCCTGTGTTCGTTTTCTTAATTTTCTCTGCACACACACCACACACACACACACACACACACACAACAACATAATATATATATATATATTATATATATATATGCTGTGTATGGAAGTATACTTGGGCAGCATTTTTTTGTTGGAACAAGAGGGACATTTCATGTCTGACGAGTTTCTTTTCGATCTTTTGTAGTTTTGACCAGATTTTATATAATTTCTGTGAGTTTCCCCTCCTCCTATTTGGTTGTTTGACCAATCGTGAGTTAAAACTAACCAGTAACCAATTAATTACATCTACCCCTGATGAATGGCACTTCGGATGCTTAATGTACTAGAGAGGAAAAACTTAATCAACAGACTCCACCCAATATTCAGAAGCTACCAGATAACTAGATAAGTTAGAAAAGAAACTCATACGTGGAATGTTCATCTTGTTCAACAAAGTATATATATTATATATATTATAATATATATATATATATAATATATATATATATTAGGGTCTGCAAAATGACGTCATTTGGTATTTTACAAAATAAATTTAACTCTCCAATGAAAAAATGACCAAAAAACCAGGGAATTATCTTATTTTAATTAAATTTTTAGCCTTGATATACCAATGAATGATATACCCAAGAAGCATCAGTTATTTATTTCAAAACTTTCTATTTTTTTTTTCAGGTACTCGACTTTTGACCCTTTGTTTGGGCGCAAAATATATTTTGGGTTATATACTTTTGAAACTAATTACAATAGCGTGAATAGAGAGTATTAAACCCAATTATACGCTTTGTATTCCATACATTTGGCGTAAAATGGTATAGAGACATTTATTAGAATTCTTGTTTTTACAGGCAATTGTTTTAGTTTTTCAATGAAAAACCCGGATTTTACTTGGCTAAAATTTAAAAATGTGTGAGTAATTTTTCTGAAATATGTATTCAATGTTCTTTTTTATTTATTTCCCCGAAGAAACTTTTATACGTATCTTAAAAACTTTTTTAACATATTTGTTTAAAATCAATTCTAGGTCGTAATTCATAAAGTTTTGAAGCCAATTTGATGTTTAAAATGTATTGAAAATAAATTACATATGTAATATTATTTGCCTTTTTTATTGATGTTCATTATATTACTATTTTTCGACTTTGACAAAAATTTGATCTTTAAAAATCGATTTAATTAATTTGAATTCGTTTTTAAAATAAAAAATGAGCGAAGAAATTGGCAGACCCTTATATGTGTGTGTGTGTACATGTTAGTACTTAGTGAAGTTATTCTTTTCAAAATTGTACACGTCTGCCTGAACTGTTCTTCTGGAGACTGATGTTGAGTCTCGAGTGGACATTGGATTGTGTATTATTATTATCAGTATTTGGATAATACTTTTTTTCGGATTTATTATTTGTTTTATTTTATTGATTTTGATTGTTTTTTTTTTCGTATTTTAATTATTGTTTATTTTGTATTTTCGTATTTTATTGTTTGTTTTATTTTATTTTCGGATTTATTTATTTGTTTTAGTTTTATTTTCGGATTTATGTTTCTTCTATTTTTATTTTGTATTTTAATTATTTGTTTTATTTTCATATTTTATATTGCTTTTTTATTTTCAAAAATTTATTTCATATTCGTATTTTATGATTTGTTTAGTTTTTTATTTAAGCTTTAATAAGTAACCTTGCATGAATTCCTGACCACTGACAATCCTGTTCTTCCTAATTTCAATAGATTTCTATAGTAAAATTAATTGCAATTCATTTTTAGTAATTAGAACGCCTTTTCTTTATTTTCAATGTGTTTATATGAGAGTTTTATTCTCTTAGTGATTCTATTAATTCATTACTCTCTCTGTACTTTTTAAACCCATTTCTATTGAAAAATCATTAACAATGCATTTATATTAGCGATATAATATTCCTATTCTTTTTGGGTTCGTTTTTATTGCATTGGCCAAAAGGTTTCTCTTTTCTGGATTTTTCTTTTCGTAGACTGTGAATTCAGGAGCATAATTTTTTTACCATTCACATTTTTTTGACCTCAGAACTGCAAAAGTGAACTGTTTAAAGTTTTCTTCTTCTTTTTATTGTTACTCTGAAATAGAAATATTAAATACTCGGCAAAATTACCAGCGAATAGTAATTTTCAGTTTATTTCAGTATAGGACTTTATAAGTTTATAATCTCAATTCTCTTACAATAATAACGCTGAGGTGTGTATAATTGAATCACATACGCAACAACTTTAAAATCCATGCAACATCAATTAATGTTGTCATTTATTAAAAAAAAAAAAACTTAAAAATGAATTAACGTATTAAGTTTCATTTTTAAAAATATTAATTAGTTAATCCTAGTGAGAAAATTAAAAATATATACATTGGACTTCATTTCATATTTCACTAATATCTGTCCGGTAGACT
Source organism: Doryteuthis pealeii (assembly GCA_023376005.1). NCBI lineage: Eukaryota > Metazoa > Mollusca > Cephalopoda > Myopsida > Loliginidae > Doryteuthis > Doryteuthis pealeii. The sequence continues at coordinate 40,323,447 of CM042178.1, forward strand.
AATGGTAAAAATTTACGCCGCTCAATTCAGTCAACTCAATACATTGTATAATAGGTATAATAGCTCTATTCTTCACGGTTTCGTTTTTATTGCATTGAGCAAAAACGCTTTTTCTCTATTTAATCTTTGTATGTTTTTTACAGCGTTTAATTTTGATTTATTTTCTTTTGAATAAAACGAATGATTTGATTCCTTTTTTAGTTTACGGTACATCGAACGAAGTAAATAACGTGACATTAAATTACCCCCAATTCCCAGCCTTTTATTATTTTTTTCTTTCTTTATGGCCCTGCAATTTTCGAGTCTGTTCGTATTCATTGTTATTAATATTTTCAAATCCTCCCACGCAAGACAAAATTCGACACGTGACCTATTTTTCTTTCTTTTTTTTCTTCTTCTCTTCTTTCACGTGGGACCCCACACACATTTGCATGTGGGTTAGATAGAAAAAAAACTCTCCAGTTTAAAGCCGCGCTTAGCTTAACGGTTATCGATATAAGAAATGGAATCGGTGACACAAGTTCAAATTGCGGCCGAGGCTGATGCGTTCATTTCGTACTGATGCACTTGGGAAAGGTATGAATCCATCTCTTCCCTCTCAGCTCGGACAGTTGGCTCTTAGCCTTGGTACGGGGATAACAGGTCTAGGAGAAAGAAGACTGAATTCAAAATCAACTGTACTCTGCTTAAAAATGAACATTATATATATAGTCATTCACACACACCAGTTTCACTGTATCACAGTTCTTCAGTGCGGTTAGACTTTGCAGGGCTGCTCAGGCCAAGAGACCCCCCTCTCTCTTTCCCTCAGCATTATATATATAGCAGTCCATGCTTTCTTATGGTCATGGACTGCTATAGATAGATTAGTGATCATATGAAAATCTGATTTCTCTGATCAGATTAACGCGAGACTTGCTCCCCCTGTAGCGTGTCAGGCTTATTGTATGGCTGCGCCATTTACACTGTAATGAAACCGATTGGGAAAAGCCACTCGGAACTAGACATGATTCGTTGTTGTCCTAACAAATCCTAGAAAAAAACAACGCACAAAAAGTAGCTGAACGGCCATTAACTTACTATCACACAAAACGACAAGACTCTGCTGGAGAAGCAAGGACGAATACTTCTGTGGAATCTACACATGGACAAACCAGGTGCGACCACCAGCAATACTTACATTGGTCAGAGAGAGAGAGAGAGAGAGAGAGAGAAGAGAGAGAGCACACACGCAAAAGGATGTTGTGTGCTGTCTTGACAAATCCTGAAAGCAAAACACCCACAAAAACCACCTACCACACAAGACCATTCAAGTAAGATGAACAAGACATGTTTGACATGGCCGATTTCATAAATGACGTTCTCCTGTATCACTTACATATAGACACACCGGTATAGACCAACAAGCAAAACATATGTCAATCAGCTCTGTACGACTTCTGCGATGCTTTGCGGAAGACCTGTCAGAGGGCGATGGGACGGTTGCGAGAGAGAACATGGGTATCCGTGCGTCATTATTCGCTAGTAGTTTATATATTCCAACAATTCAAATTAAATATTATTATAGCTTTAAACAATGTTAAAACTGGTTTTAGCTCCGTTGGTAGAGTGTTCTGACTAGAACCACAAGGTTCCAAGTTCAATACCGGCCCTCGTCAAACTCAGCGTATAAGTAGTACAGGATCTGTGCGGTAAAGTGAGGAGCCTGAATGATAGGTATGGCGCTTCACCTAGACGTTCCAAAAAACAATCTCCTTGTCTACGCTAGTGAAAAGGGGATAGACTCCTTCGCTGACTACTTTTTATTTCTTGATATTGATTTTATTGATTTTGGTTATTTTGTTGGATTTTACGGCATTGTCAACCCTTGTTAGGTTACCTTTAACTAAAGTCTCATGCTGGATGGCATTCAATTTTTAACCTAATTTTTAACACATTCTTTAAGACTCATGTTTTCTATTCAGCCCATATATGGGACTCCAGCAAGGTTAGAGTGACATGGAATAATGGTGATGAAGTGGTACTTCCACACTCCCAAGAGCTCCAGAATGGAAATTTCATCATTAGATGCAGTTTGTCATGCCCAGGACACTAAGAGCCTCAGCCACCGCCTTCTAGCACATATATGATAAAAAAGGTTTGGGGTTTGCCTTAAGTCAAAATCATATAGGTGCTTAGACGATCGACTAATGGCCAAAGTAAAGTGTTGCCTGTACACAGGATTCCCGTCCTTAAGCATCACGGTTTGCCCACCAAGGCCAACACGAGGTACAGTCGGTGTATTCTTCTGCCCCATCTGACAAGGAGATATTGAATAGGATTTCGTGAAAAAAAATGTTTAATTATTTGATTTTTCGGGACTATTGTCCTCATCTTGTTATATATACAAACATATATAACAATAAAGATGGGGGTTTTCTGGACAAGAACTGAAAATATAACTGACTGAAATAATGCAAGATCTCTTCTTGCTTGAAAAATACGAAAATTTGACCAGTATATTTAAGTAGGCTTTTTTTTTACAGAGACCGACTATTTGATTGATGTAGGCAATTTATAACGTATAAAACAACCCTTTCCTGCACCGTACGCCACCCCCCGTCCTCCTGATATTATCAACATGACTAATACAACAACGGAACATGGTCGATTTTTTTTGTTTGAAAACACTTAACTGGCAACTGGTGCAAAGGTGTGACGTCTGCCCCAAAAGCTTCAATATAAACTCGATTTTAGCTTGTACACTCCTTTATACAAAGAACCTTATTATAATCGTGTCTTATTGTTAATATTCAGCTATGCTTTTAAATAATAACAATATTATTAAATTGTTATAAAGTCGAAATACACCGGAAACTATATAAAGAATTGTCTAACAAAACATTACGAAACAACACTCCTGTGTGTTTATTTATAGATATACGGGTGTATTTCTGACTTACGAGGCCACAATTTATGAGTTTTCCGAATTATAAGCAGTCACTCGGTCGATTTTTGCTTTGTGTTCAGAGCCATAAATTGGGGGTACGAACGAGCTTCAAATACGGTTATGTTCACAAAAGATCATTTAAGTTGCAAATTTATTACGCAAGAAAAAATATATTTATAGAAATTAAACATTAAAACATATTACAGCACATTGTACAAACATCATACAACATCCATTAGAATCTTACTTTATATTTATATATATAAAAGAAAGATTCTGTATGGATGTGTGTATGTATGTTTTACAATTGCCCGTAATATGTTTTAATGTTTATTTTTTTTAAATAAATTTTTCTTTGCGTAATAAAATGCAAACTTAAATGATCTTTCGTGAACATAACCGTATTTGAAGCTCGTTCTGTATATATATATTATATATATATTATATATATACGAACGAGCTTCAAATACGTTATGTTCACGAAAAGATCATATATATATATAATAATAACATTTCAAGTGTTTCTTCAGAGGCGCATTGCCGTGTGACGGGTAGTATCAAGGATACTACCTAGACCAATGGTTAGCAGTTACACCTTAAATGTCATTGTACACTATAAAAATAAAAATTAATATATATATATATAATATAATGCTAAAGACAAAGACAACCTCTCATCAAAATAATGGTTGGTACTCACAATCGCGAAAAACATCAAAAAACCACAATCAATTTGACCCGGATTTGTGATCCAGACCCCACCAATGAAAGTGTTGATCTGAACTATTCAGCAATATTTTCTCCACAATTATCGACGACGAGGTGATCAATGGTTCCTTCAACTAGGAGTTGTTGAAGAAATTAAAAATCTCCATCCGAGAAGAAATCACGCCACGTTCATTCGAAAGAGTACTTGCAAACGCCCTGCTTTCATGGAATCCCAAATTTGAGCTGTTAATATATGCCGTATAAGAAGCCATATGGTTCTCTCTCTAATATTAAAGTTTTGAACGAGCTCCTGCTTCTTCTTTGTTTAATGGACATCAACCTTCGTGGTTATCTAGCTGCCCTTATAGAATAGTTACTGGTTAACACATAGTTGAGAGCTGTGGTTGTAATACATTTTAAAGGTATTTTGTCCGAAAGTGAACGTAATAGCACGACTGGAGTTTGAACCGCTTCTACAATGTCGCAGAGCACGTTAGCACAACGCAGACGAACTCCTTAGGAGGACGGACCAAGACTGGGTTGTGTTTTTAATAAGACACGATGTGTAACTATCGCGTTTATGATATGATTGATTGACTTTAAACGCACGTCAACAATCTAGGCGTTATTTAGGCCTAGCTTTTAGGAATCGTGGTTATTGTACGTTATATTTACAAGTTTAAGAGTTGTTTTGTTGTCATAGTTATTGAATCAAGAGAATATTCCTTTTCTCTCTCTGTCTCGGCTCTGCTGTCTGTCTTGTTGTCTCTCTCCTCAATAAATAAAGCAACACGTTTCCCTTCCTTTTTCCTAGACTTGTTGCTTAACCAAGGGTTAAATAGTCCTGTCTGCCCTCTATTTACCCATAGCAGCGGGAGAATAGTTGGATGCATACTTTTTCCAGGTATAATACCCTGGAAAGGTATGCATCCAACTATTGAAATGGAACAGCCTCGTAGTTCTGAACTCGGCTCACGACTCAATTCCAACGACGATACATTACATACGCGCTCTTTCTGTTTAGTTATGTCGAATCTTAGTGAAAGTTTTTTTCATTACCCCCCCATCCTCTCTCCTG
>CM042178.1:40328261-40378261 GCA_023376005.1 Doryteuthis pealeii
AAGAGAGAGATTCAGACAGGACAGAGACCGAGACAGAAGAGAAAAGGTTTTACATGATATCATATTATTATATTACATTGTAAATATGTATACCAGTTACCCTAATCTAGGCTAAATAACCCTAGATTGGTTGACGTCGTTGTATTCAATATCATACCAGATAGTTATCACTCGTGTCTTATATAAAACACAAACCCAGTCCTTGGTCACATCCTCTAAGGTTTCAGGTTGTGGCTAACGTGTACTGGATTGTAGGGGAGTTCAAACTGTGTGTTTGTTACACTTTCGGCTTTTGAATATACTACACAGCTCTCCAACTATGTGTTAAGTACTACTATTCTATAGGGCAGCTTGTAGAAGGTTTGTATTGGAGGTGTCACTGTTTTGGGGACCATAGTGTTTTTTCCGCCATATAATTACAGCTCAAAATATTGGAGATTCCATCAGGGATTTTCGTTTCTTTCGATGAACGGTGGACGTGATTTTGGGTGGGGACGTTTTTTTATTCAGACACTTGTTGAGGAACCATGTCACCTCGATCGGTCGATTAATTGTGGACGAAAATATTGCTGATAGTTATGAATCATACAATCGTTGTCATTGGTGGGGTCTGGATGACACACCGGTCAAAGTGGATTGTGGTTTTTTGATGTTTTCCGCGTTGTGAGTACCCAACCATTATTTGATGGGAGGTGTTTTGTCTTTTAGCATTATATATATATATATATAATATAATTTATTTATTTTTATAGTGTACAAATAGCATTTAAGGTGTAACTGCTACAATTGTTCTAGTAGTATCTTGATACTACCCGTCTCACGGCAAATGCGCCTCTGAAGACACTTGAAATGTTCATTCTTAATATATATATATGAATCTTTCGTGATACATACGTATTTGAAGTCGTTCGTATATATATGATATATTATTATTTATATACACGAACGAGCTCAATACGGTTATGTTCACGAAAGGATCATTTAAGTTTGCATTTATTAACGCCAAAGAAAAATATTATTTATAAAAATAAACATTAAAACATTATTAGGCACATTGTATCAAACCATACAATACATACAATCCATACAGAATCTTTCTTTTAAATATATATATATAAAGTAAGATTCTGTATGGATGTTGTATGGATTTTGTAATCAATGTGCTGTAATATGTTTATGTTTAATTTCTATAAATAATATTTTTCTTTGGCGTAATAATTTGCAAACTTTAATGATCTTTTGTGAACTACTCGTATTGAGTCGTTCGTCCCAATTAATGGCTCTGAACACAAAGCAAAAAATCGACCGAGTGACCTGCTTATAATTCGAAAACTCATAAATTGTGGCCTCGTAAGTCAAGAATACCTACGTAATATCTATAAATAAACACAGCAAGTGAGTGTTGTTGTAATGTTGGTAGAACAATTCTTTATATAGTTTCCGGTGTATTTCGACTTTAATAATAATATTAATAATAATTGTTATTATTTAAAGCTAGGCTGAATATTAACAATAAAGACCGATTATAATAAGGTTCTTCGTATAAAGGAGTGTACAAGCTAAATCGAGTTTATAATATTGAAGCTTTTGTGGGGCAGACGTCACACCTTTGCACCGAGTTGCAGTTAAGTGTTTTCAAAACAAAAAATCGACCATTGTTTCCGTTGTTGGTATTAGTCATGGTTTGATAATTCAGGAGCGGGGTGGTCGTACGGTGCATGGAAAGGGGTTGTTTTTATACGTTATAAATTGCCTAATCAATTCAAATAGTTCGGTCCTATGTAAAAAAAAAAAGCCTACTTAAATCATGGTCAAATTTTCGTATTTTTTTCAAAAGCAAAGAAGAGATCTGCATATTCAGTCTAGTTTATATTTTCAGTTCTGTCCAGAAAACCCACCATCTTTATTGGTTATATATGTTTGTATATATTACAAAGATGAGGAACAATAAGTCCGAATCCAAATAAATAAAATTTTTTTTCCACGAAATCCTATAAATAATCTCCTGTCCAGAATGGGGCAAAGAAGAATACACCTGACTGTTACCTCGTGTTGGCCCTTGGTGGCAGAAACCGTGATGCTTAGGACGAATCCTGTGTACAAGGCAACACTTTAACTTTGGCCATTAGGTCGATCGGTCCTAAGCACATATGATTTTGACCTTAAGTGCAACCCCAAACCTTTTTATCATATATGTGCTAGAAGCGGTGGCTGAGGCTCTTAGTGTCCTGGGGCATGACAAACTGCATCTAATGATGTTTCCAATTCTGGAGCTTCTTGGGAGTGTGAGTAACCACTTTCATCAGCCAATTTTCCCATGTCCACTTCCTAACCTTGCTGGAGTCCCATATAATGGGCTGAATAGAAACATGAGTCTTTAAAGAATGTGTTAAAAAATTAAGTTAAAAAATTGAATGCCCACCAGCAGTGAGACTTTTAGGTATAAAGTAAACCTACAAGGGTTGATCATGCCGTAAAATCAACAAGATAAACCAAATCATAAAATCAATATCAGATAAAAAGTAGTCAGCGAGGGAGTCCTTCCCTTTTACTAGCGCTAGAGCCAAGGAGATTGTTTTTGTACGTCTTAGGTGAAGCGCCATACTATCATTTCAGTCCTCACTTACCGCACAGATCCCTGTACTACTTATACGTCTGAGTACGAGGGCCGGTATTGAACTTGGAACCTTGTGGTTCTAGTAGACACTCTTAACAACGGAGCTAAACGCAGTTTAAATCATTGTTTAAGCTATAAAAAATATTTATTTGATTGTTGGAATAATTATAAACTACTAGCGAAATAAGTGACAGCACGGATACCCATGTTCCTTCTCTCGTCCAACGGTCCCATCGCCTCTGTACAGATCTTCCGCAAACATCCAGAAGTCGTACCAGAGCTGATTGACATATGTTTTTGCTTGTTGTCCTATACGTGTGTCTAAGTAAGTGATTACAGGAGACGTCATTTATGAAATCGGCCATGGTCAAACATTCTTGTTCATCTTACTTGAATGGTCTGTGTGGTAGGTGGTTTTTGTGGAAGTGTTGCTTTTCAGGATTTGTTCAAGACAGCAACAACATCCTTTTGCGTGTGTGCTTCTCTCTCTCTCTCCCTCTCTCTCTCTCTCTCTCTCTCTCTGACCAATGTAATACTGCTGGTCGGTCCACCTTGGTTTGTCCTCGTGTAGATTTCCACAGAAGAATTCGTCCTTGCTTCTCCAGCAGAGTCTTGTTCGTTATTGTGTTGTAGTAAGTTAATGGCCGTTCAGCTACTTTTTGTGCGTTGTTTTTTTCCTAGGATTTGTTCAGGCAACACACAGAATCATGTCTAGTTTCCCACCGAGTGGCTTTTCCAATCGTTTTCATTCAGGTTAAGGCGCAGGCCATACATGCTCCTGACACGGCTACAGCGGGGAGCAAGTTGCGTTATCTGATCAGAGAATCAGATTTTTCAAATATGATCACTAAATCTATCTATAGCAGTCCATGACACATAAGAAAACATGGACTGCTATATATATAATTTGCATGAGAGAGAAAGAGAGAGGGGGGGGTCTGCCTGAAGCGCCTGCAAAGTCCTAACCGCACTGAAGAACTGTGATTACAGTTGAAACTGTGTGTGTGAATGACTATATAATATAATGTTCATTTTAAGCAGAAAGTAAGTTGATTTTGAAATTCTCTTCCTTTCTCCTAGAACCTGTACCGTACCAAGGCTAAGAGCCCATCTGTCCAAGAGCTTGAGAAGTTGTAAGAATGGATTCATACCTTCCCAAGTGCATCAGTAACGAAATGAAACGCAATCAGCCCTCGGCCGCCAATTTGAACTGGTGTCAACCGATTCCATTTCTTATTACGTAACCGTTATGCTAAGGCCGCGGCTTTAAACTGGAGAGTTTTTTTTTCTATCTACCCACATGCAAATGTGGTGTGGGGTCCCACGTGAAAGAAGAAGAAGAAGAAAAAAAAGAGAAAATAGGTTCACTGTGTCGAAGTTTTGTCTTGCGTGGTGAGGATTTGAAAATATAAAACCAAATGAATACGAACAGCTCGAAATTGCAGGGCATAAAAAAAGAAAATAATAAAAAGGGCTGGGAATTGGGGGTTAATTTAATGTCACGATTATTTTAAACTTCGTTCGGATTACCGTAAACTAAAAAAGGAAAATCCAAATCATTCGTTTTAATTCAAAAGAAAATATAAAATCAAAAATTAACGCGTAAAACATACAAAGATAAATGAAGAAAAAGCGGTTTTGCTCATGCAATAAAAACGAAACCGTGAAGAATAAGCTATGATACCTATAATACAAATTGTTTGAGTTGACTGAAATTGAGCGGCGTAATTTTTACCATTAGTCCTTACGGACAGATATTAGTTGAAATATGAAATGAAGTCATGTATATATTTTAATTTCATCAACTAGGATTAACTAATTAACTATTTTAAAAAATGTAAATTAATACGTTAATTTCATTTTTAAGTTTTTTTTTTTTAATAAATGACAACAATTAATTGATGTTGGCATGGATTTATAAGTTGTTGCGTAAGTTGGATTCAATTAATACACACCTCAGCGTTATTATTGATAGAGATTGAGATATAAACTTATAAAGTCCTATACTGATAAACTGAAAATTACTATTCGCGGTAATTTTTGCCGAGTATTTAATATTTCTATTTCAGAAGTAACAATTAAAAAGAAAGAAGAAAACTTTAAACAGTTCACTTTTGCAGTTCTGGGTCAAAAAAAATTGAATGGGTAAAAAATTATGCTCCTGAATTCCAGTCTAACGAAAAGAAAATCCAGAAAAGAGAAACCTTTGGCCCAATGCAATAAAAACGAACCCAAAAAGAATATGGAATACTTATATCGCTAATATAAATGCATTGTTAATGATTTTTCAATAGAAATGGGTTTAAAGTACAAAGAGAGAGTAATGAATTATAGAATCACTAAAGAGAATAAAACTCTCATATAACACATTGAAAATAAAGAAGAAGGCGTTCTTTAATTACTAAAAATGAATTGGCATTAATTTTACTATAGAAATCTATTGAAAATTAGGAAGAACAGGATTGTCAGTGGTCAGGAATTCATGCAAGCCGTTCTTATTAAGCATTAAATAAAACTAACAAATCATAAATACGAATATGAAATAAATTTTGAAAATAAAAAAGCAAATATAAATATGAAAAATAAACAAATAATTTAAAATACAATAAAATAGAAGAAACAATAAAATCCGAAAATAAAAACTAAAACAAATAAATATCGAAAATAAAACACATAATACGAAAATACAAAATAGAACAAATAATTTAATACGAAAAAAAAAACAATCAAAAATACCAAATAAAAAATAAGACAAATAATAAATCCACGGAAAAAAATAATTATCCAATAACTGATAATAATAAATACCACAATCAAATGTCCACTCGAGACTCCAACAGATCAGTCTCAGAAGAACAGCTTCAGGAGGCAGACGTGTACAATTTTGAAAAGAATAACTTCACTGAAAGTACTCTATAAATGTACACCACACACACATATAAAGGGTCTGCCTATTTCTTCGCATCATTTTTTATTTTAAAAAACGAATTCAAATTAATTAAATCGAATTTTTAAAGATCAAATTTTTTTGTCAAAGTCGGAAAAATAGTAAATAATGGAACATTCATAAAAAAGGCAAATAATTATACATATGTATTTATTTTCAATACATTTTAAACAATCAAATTGGCTTTTAAACTTTATGAATTACGACCTAAGAATTGATTTAAACAAATATGTTAAAAAAGTTTTAAAAAGATACTATAAAAGTTTTCTTTCGGGAAATAAATAAAAAAGAAACATTGAATACATATTTCAGAAATTTACTTCACACATTTTTTTATTTTTAAGCCAAGTAATATCCGGTTTTTCCATATTAAAACTAAAACCAATGCCTGTAAACAAGAATTCTACATAAATGTCTTATAAACCATTTTAACCCGCAAATGTATGAATCACACGTAATAATTTTGGGTATACTCTTCTAATCACAGCTATTGTAATTAGTTTCAAAAGTATAAACCCAAAAATATATTTTGCGCCCAAAACAAGGGTCGAAAGTCGAGTAACTCTGAAAAAAAAATCAGAAAAGTTTTGAAATAATACTGATGCATTCATTTATATCATTATTGGTATATCAAGGCTAAAAATTTAATTCAAAATAAGATATTCCTGGTTTTTGGTCCATTTTTTTCAATTGGAGAGTTAAATTTATTTTGTAAAAATACGCAAATGGAACGTCATTTTGGGCAGCCTAATAATAATATATATTATATATTATATATATTTATATATATATATATATATATATATATTTTGTTGAACAAGATGAACATTCCACGTATGAGTTTCTTTTCTAACTTATCTAGTTATCTGGGTAGCTTCTGAATATTGGGGTGGAGTCTGTTGATTAAGTTTTTCCTCTCTAGTACATTAAGCACTCCGAAGTGCCATCATCAGGGGTAAGATTGTAATTAATTGGTTACTGGTTAGTTTTAAACTCACGAGTTGGTCAAACAACCAAATAGGAGGAGGGGGAACTCACAGAAATTATATGAAAATCTGGTCAGAAAACTACAAAAGATCGAAAAGAAACTCGTCAGACATGAAATTCCCCTCTTGTTCCACAAAAAAATGCTGCCCAAGTATACTTCATACACCAGGCATATATATATATATATATATATATATATATATATGTGGTGGTGTGTGTGTGTGTGTTGTGTGTGTGTGTGTGTGCAGAGAAAATTAAGAAAAAAACACAGGATGTTATGATGGGTGAAAATGTATAGTCAATACTCGAGCATTTCGGTTTACAATGGAAAACCTTCTTCAGGACTGTTGAAAATGAGAAGAAAACAAAGATTTTATGTGGATAGAAGCTGATGGGTGTTTTGTATGTGTTGATTAGAAAAATGTGTGGAGAAAAAGGTTCGTTACCGTTAATTGAGTGGCGTTTATATTTGAATGTTGATGACGTGATTACTGCATGCGAAGCGAAAATTAATGCTAGGAACGTGAAATCGAAAAGCCAAACGTGATTATATATATAATATATATATATATAATATATATATATATGTGTGTGTGTGTGGTGTGGTGTGTGTGTTGTGTGTGCAATGACTAAGGTTATGTATAACTGTCATTTATATATAATAATATATATATATATATAATATATATATATATATATATATATTATATAAATGTCATAAAGAATTAACTCTTTAAAAACATCATTATTTCATCCTTTTGGATGTATTATTATCAATAATGGAATGAATAATAATCATACATTGATCAATGCTAATAAATATTGCATATCAAATTAAACACTATATATAAATCTCCAAACTAGTGGTATAAGAACTACTCAGTCATAACTAATAGTCCGTATTCATGAGGATTGAGACATTATTAATGTTCACAAAGAGGAATATATATATATATATATATATATATATATATATATAGTTATAATATATATATATATAATATATGTAAGAAAAGGTGGAATGAAAACATCACACAATGCTGTTAAAGAAGAAACAATTTATAATGATAACATAGCTGATATTGATTCTATTCGATTTGATTAACAAAAATCATCATCAGAGCTCATTCACTCCGTAGTTGTTTGGGTCGGGAGAGGAAGTCAAAATGAGTTTACAAAACAAAAAACCTTAATACTGCAAAAAACGAAAGAACGTATATATGAGTTTACAAAACAAAAAACCTTAAATACTTGCCAAAAAACGAAAGACGTATAATATATAACCTAGGCTATGGGATATGGCAGAGCAGATGAATGCCAATAAATGTGTGGTTGATTTTATTAATATTTTTATGTCCATGGGTAGTGAAACAGCGCATTGTTTTTGCCCTGGGTGTACAATACTATAAGATGGTCTCGCTGCAGTAAAGTCAAAATTCACTCGACGCTCCCCATCAGATAGGACATGCTATGTCCTATTTAGCAAATATCAAAGATGTTTGTAAGGGTGTATCGTCGTAGAAAATGGACCACAACAAACACGACATAAAATCCAGACAAGGAATTATAAATCATCAGATCATGTCGCGCTAGTAGCACGAATATCCAGGACAATCTCTCGCTAACCGTCCTATCATTGATTGTTCCTCGAGAGGTCCTTTGCGCAGCATCCAGTATCCGCACAAAGCATGTCAATGTAGGTCTTTGCTGGACGACTCACACTGGCGTGCCCATGCGTTGGTTTCTATAAGAAACGTCACTTATGAGTTTCGTCCTTCATCTACAGCAAACTATCCAAGTTAGACAAACAAGACATACTGGACAAAGAATTTAAGACCCCATATCACTGTAACTGGGCTATTATTACAAAGTGAAAAAAAGTGAGGTTAAAAATGTTTGCAATGGAAATATAAATAGTTTATGATTATATAATCAAAACTTTAGAAATGAATTCAAATTTCGCCATTTAATAACCCATAAGGAGTTGATATGCCGTTAAACAACCAAAACCAAACCAACCAAACCAAACCTTTTTTACTCTCTCTCTTCTTCTTCTATTTCTTCTCTTCTCCTCTTTCATAATCAAAGATTTAGAAATGCAATCAAATTTCAGCATTAATAATCCATAAAGTTGAAATGCCGTTAAATCAAACTAATATAAATAGTCTGTATGATAATAAATCAAACATATAGTATAATTAATCAGATTTCGGCATTAAATAACCTATAAGGAGTTGTATGCGTTAAACACATGAGCCAATCGAAATCAAACCTATTTGAATATCTATATCTCCCGTCTGTCTGTCTGTCTGTCTGTCTGTGTGTCTCTCTCTCTCTCTCTCTCTCTCTCTCTTCTCTCTCTCTCTCTCTCTCTCTCTCTCCCAATTCTTCAGTCTTTCTGGTCTACACATTTTCCTTTCAACTTATTCTCTGACCCTTTCTCCTTCCCGTCATTCTTTTTTCTTCTGTTTATTGTAGTAATTTGAAAGGATTTCAGTCGATCGCTGGCCTGCGGTGCTCATCTCACTCATACAACTTAATGATGCTGATCTCGAAAGCCATAGACAAGTAGTAGTACTGACCCATATATAAAATCATCATTAAGGTCTTTTTTCCCGTATCCATATGGGTACAGGCGCAGTGCGTGCTGTAACTACTGGTCTCCTGAAGTAATGATAAAATTTACGTTCGTTAATAAATGGGGTATTTACTATTTTCAACTCAATACCGAGTTTTTCACACCAGTTTGAAATAACTAATACTACCCTGTCGGCGGGACAAAAGATACACCGACTGCTCCTCTGCAAAGGGTAAACCCCCACCAAAAGCAGGAATATGTAACAAAATCTTCGGCACAAATAACCCAACAAGAGTAACACCGCACAATCTAACCACCAATCAATCATTGAAATAAAGAGTTGTTATTTGGCAGCGAAATAAATATTTATCTGACGCACAAGAATGTTTGAATATACTAAGGAAAATCGAGTTTTATGAGTAGAACGAATTAAACAAGTAGTCAAGGTACCACTGTATAATCGTACAAAAAATTACCCAATCATTATGTTTATTTCATGAATTTCCATGTGGCAACCAAGGTGCAAAAAATGTGTAATTTAAATAATAAAAAAAACTATATCATAAATTTCCATCAATTTTGTATGTTTTAAAAATATTTTTTGTGTGGAAGGGGGGCGGGGAGAGGGATGAAATTAAGAGTGCGGGAGCATCATAAAATTTTTCGATCCCCACTGTTTGTTGAGCCCTGTCGCTCTGAGGTACTGTTGGCCGTGGTTGGTTGATCATGAAGCTTAAGACGGGGTGACTTGAGTAGTCCATGACATGCACACTCCCTTTTGGCCTTTATTCGGCTAGACGTCGGTTCAGAGGGGGGCTCCGATCAATCGTCAAGCCCTAGCACCTATATGATTGTCCACCCTATTGTCCCTTATGGCAAGCCCCCACTTTTAAATAACACGTGCTAGGGAAGGCAATGGCTGAGGGTCTTCATGTTTGGATATTACGTTTTTAACTCTATCTGATGGGAGGTTCAGTTCTGGAGGTCTGGGGAATGTGGAGCACGCCTTCATTACTATTGCTCCTGATCCACTCTGACCCGGAGTGGTAGTACCTGTTTAGAAAAAATAGAAAAAATGTTTTAAAAATAAATGAAATACCATCAAGAATGAATAAACAAAAACTCTTCGGCATAAAATGAGACAATGGTTTGACATGCCATAAAACCAACCAACCAACAACTGGTTGTTTGTCAATTTTTTTTTTTTTTTTTGGGGGGGGGGGGTAAACGTAATATCCATCTATCTTCATGGATGTCTATATACTGATTGTTTCTTTGTTTAATGACATATCAACCTTCATGGGTTATTTAATACCAAAGCCATCATTGTAGAAGTATAGTAGTGATACTGTTTAACCCATAGCTGCAGAGATAAGAGGGTTCATACCTTTCTCAAGGGTATTGTAGTCCGAAAGTGAACGTAATACTGGCGACTGGTCTTTCCGAACTCGCTTACTATATGTCGCAGTTCAGCACGTTAGCTATGCTCCAGGTGGGGGGGACTCCCTCATCAGGAATGTATAGAATTTAGTATGAAATTGAAATGGGGAGCAGTTTACAAAACTTGGTTATAATACAAAATTATCCTTTACTTTATGTCCACATATTTTTATGTAATAAGTAACAGTATTTGGACATCAATATTAATACACTAAAATAATGTATACCTAGAGCATTGGTTTGGTTAGGGTTTAGAATTCAAGTGTAACAAGAAATGAGGGACCAGTTTATAACTTTGTTATAATACAAAATTGATCCCTTACCTTATGTCCACCTATTTTTAAATACAAACTTTGACTTTTTTCTCAAACTATTTAAAATGACGTTTTCTTTTCATATCAGAAACATTTGACAATGTACTGTAAATCTTTTGTTATGACAAACTTGTCAGATATATGTATATACATATTTTTTCAGTTTAATATATTCGCTGTTATTACCTTAGTAGTTTTACTTTATCTTATACCGATCTGTCAGTTAACCTTAGAATAGCCGACAATATCCCCCACCGTCACCCCAAAATGTTTGTCCCGAGTAGTAGCTATT
The DNA here is from genome assembly GCA_023376005.1 of Doryteuthis pealeii. NCBI lineage: Eukaryota > Metazoa > Mollusca > Cephalopoda > Myopsida > Loliginidae > Doryteuthis > Doryteuthis pealeii. The sequence goes on from CM042178.1 coordinate 40,339,437, forward strand.
TACCACCCGTTCGCACAGGTTGGATGTGATACGAGAGTCGAAGTATGGACATCCAGCGAGGATCGAACTCGCTATTCAGAAATATGGGTCTGTGAGACTAGCTTGCTAACCATTACACCACGATAGGACGCCCTCTATTACCCAACCCGTTCCAACAGGTAGGATGTGACGCAAAGGTCGCAAGTATGAGGCATCAAGCTTAGAATCGATCTTACTATTCAAGAGTAATGTAGCATGAGACTAGCTTGTTAACCATTACAACCACGAATGCTCAAAATATTTGAACATTATTTATGAACAATTTCAAGCAAAAAATATACGCCCTCGGAGCGCAAGTATTTAAATAATAATTCGGCGATTAAGCGACACCATATAATCAGGGTTACATTTTTGTATTTAATCATGGACAATTGGACGCTCTCAGAGGGTGTGCAAGATGATAACGGTCGGAAGATTAAGGAACAAGAGTATTAATATATACATTAAATTAAATTAGAAAGACTACCAAAACTACAGACGAATGCATATAGAAGTATCATTTATTTTCATTATATTTTATTTGAATTTTGTATAATTATTAATCTGTATAGTAATACGGGCCGGGTTAGTTCAGTCGGTAGAGTTCGGCTAGAAACCACAAGGTTCCTAATTAGTTACCGGTCCTCGTCAACTCAGCGTATGAGTAGCACAGGGATCTGTGCTGTAAAATAACGAGCTGATGTAGGTGTGCCCCTCCACTCAGACGCTAAAATAATCTCCTTGGTCTAGCGCTATTGAAAAGGGATAACTCCCTCGCTGATTGGCTGATATCGATTTTAGGCCGCCCCGACGACTTTACTTTACTTATATATTAATACTGGTGTTCCCTGAAAAGTACGATCATTTTGCAACACCCTCTGGTAAAAATGAGACCGCCCAAATCGTCCAAGATGAAATGAAAAAAATGTAAAAAGATTTTGTACGATTATACGGTGGTACACCCAGGATCCAAACCTAAGTTTTTTTTCTGGCCCTGCCCGATTACCTAGTGCTTTTATTCCTGGAGAGTCGTAATTTTTAGTTAGCCCCAACCTATCTGATCTACAGACAACCCCAATTTTTTTTCGCCAATCCCGTTTTAGAGAGACTGGCGGCTTGCTTTCGCACCTAAAGATCGGAAGACAGCTGGCGGTCCTATATATTAGTCGAGGGTAAGGGGGTATAAATTGCACACTATTTTATTTTGTTGTATGATTATTGTATATAATAAAACCATTCGAAATTGGGTCTTTTAAGAAGGATAAAGCCATACAGAGAACGAGGTATTGGTGAAAGTATGCTGCGCAAGGAAAGGAATGCAAGTATTTGTTTTTGGATGGTTGGTCGGCAAGTGTACTGCTAGCTAGAATCGTGTAGTAGTATGATCAGTTTTTTGTTACCTTCTCCCTCAATAAAACTTCGGTTATATGCCGAGATGTATTGTGCACTTCTGTAACCCTTTCAAGTAAATAAAAAAAACATTTGGGTGGGTTGCAGAGGTGTAAACTACATCAAATAGTCAATGGTACGTTGACTTACCAGTTTAATTGTAAGTATCTTCAAATATTTTATAGTCAGAAGAATTTTGATTTCGCTCCCAAAGAAACTTTTTATTATAATGGCAAAAGTTTTTATGTTTTTTGGGCCAACACCCTAACTCTTTGCCAACCAAATTTTTCCGCGGTTTGTACAAATATTTCTTGGTATTTTTTTTATGTGTATGATGATATATTCCCAAAGTTCACTATCTATTCAGAGAACTCTTCTATTCAAATAAAATCCTATCGTTATTGTAATCGGAACCTTCTGTTCAATTCTAATGAACTAACATAAGTTTTTTGTACTCTGCTTGGGTGTGGAGGAGCCGCTGTAGGCAAAGGAGTTAATTTATCCTCACCTACAAAAATATTTGATAAAATACTAATCGATGGAAATTTAAAGTTTTATTTATACAAATTACATCCCCTCCTATCAATCCGGCTGGCCTGGCAATATCTAGCACTTATGATTGCCCCAACCCTTCTTATCATGTGTTAGAAGTCACTGACGATGGACATAGTATCCTGAGTTAATGTTAATTGCAGTTAATGATAAATCCAATTCTGAAGCTCTGGGGCATGTGGAGTACCTCTTCCATTGCCATAACTTCAGGTCCACTCTGATCCGGAGTGGTAGTACCTGTTAGCATTCCATCTATGGGTCAAATAGAAAGAAATTAGTTTTAAAAACCTGTGTTTTTTTTGTTTTTTTTTAATTTCAATCCCATCAAGAATGAATAAAACAAAAATGTCTTCAGCATAAATAACCCAACAGGGTTGCAATGCCGTAAAAAATCCAACCACCAAACCAAATTACACATCAATTGCCACAATGCTTACCTGGAAATTCCGTAAATAAACTTAATAATTGGGTAAATTTTTGGTTCGATTATATTTCTCGATTTGATTGGGCGCCCCTCCCTAAACTGAATGCTCGGGACAGCACCTAATTATGAAATATTCTTATATTTTTGCAGAAAATATATAAACAGAAATATTTCATAATTATTTTTTACTTTACCTTGAATACAAATACAAATTCAGTTTTATGAACAGATAATATATATTATATATATAACCCTCTGCACGATGCGACCCCCTAAATTATTGCTCGAGGCCAAGACCTCTTTTCCCCCTACCCTATGCGCGCACTAAATGACATGTAAGATCCTCTTATCTTATATATAGACTTGAGGCACCTGGCAGGCAAATGGCTTTCAGATGTCGCACTATAAGTACTTGTACCTAGCTAACTCCATAATATAATGTAGATCAATATTGCCAGAAGTACCCCAGTCAATGATCAGTCTAAAAGGATTTTAGGAATACCCGGAGAGAGAAAAAAGGGGAAAAGAGGGCAATGAAGGGTAAAATAATTTTTGAAATTCCTTATCAAATTTGTCTCAATTCGCTAAGAATTCGCGTATTACAATGTTGTATATTTTTAGGATTGTTGTTTTTGAGGTTTATGGTTTACTGTTTTTTGTTTTTTTACAACATTAAATATTATTCTAAAAAATGAATATTTTAAAAAGAATTAGTTTCAGTCATTTGTTTAAAATTTTTTCTTTTTTTCTTTACTGAACTGTTACATCTAAGTCCGGGTAATTTTGAACATCAGTTTTATATAACTGTTATTTTATGCCGAAGAATTTTTAAATTTATTTTTGACTCGTACTCAATTTTTTAAACTCCCTTTTGTTCTAGTTAACTCCTAGATGGGACCCTAATGATTGAACCAGAGAGTAAGGTGATGATGGGTGCTCCACACTCCCCAGAGCTCCAATAACTAAAACTTCCCCATCAGATAGAGTTTAAGTTCATACCCAGGACAATAAGACCCCAGTCACCGCCTTCTAGTACATATATGATAAAAAAGGTTTGGGCTCGCCTTAAAGGCAATATTGTTGGGATAATCATATAGGTGCTAAGACTTGGCATGACTAGCAGATTGATCGGAGGGGCCTCGCCGACCACCGTCTGCCTAAAGTAAGGGCCAAAAGGAATGTTGCAAGTCATGGAGTGCTCAGCCTCCAAGGTTCTATCCTTAAGTATCCTTAAGTTAATTGGCCCCATTAAGCGATGGGGATTTTAACTCTCTGCAGAGGTGCAGTCGGTGTATTTTAATGCTCCAGCTGTCAAGGCTGTCCTTATCAAATTTGATTTTGAATTTAAAGAATGTGCGTATTATAAAATGTTCATCTATTTTAGGAATTGTTTTTGGTTGTTTAATTTAAGATTATTTTTTTAAATTAATTTAAAGAATAAGTTTCAGTCATTTACTTCAAATTTTTTTACCGAACAGTTAAATGTAAGTCCCGTTAATCTAAACCAAGTTTTTATATACGTAATTTTCAGATTACCGGGTGGTTAATTTAAAAAAAAAATGATGCGTCGGTAGCTAAGAATCAATTGTTTCCCGGTTAATCCTAGATAAAAAAAAAAAATAAATATTGATGTGACCTCGTTTTCAACCTAGCTTTGTGGTAGGAAGAATTTGCATCTCTCTTTATTACGCCGAACAAGTTTCCGACATCCGGTAACATGCACTAAACAAAAAAATACAACCGGAAGCTGTGCCCATCTTTTGAGATGTGCGCATGAGCGAAAATACCGACGATTTTATTTTTAACTTTTAAAGCCTGAACTTATTGGTTTCCGTGTGAGGTTTTAGTTGTGCATTCCTCAGTACAATAAAATATAAAAACCCTTTTGTTATTATCACCGCGTATTTTTTATTACAAAATGGTTATTGTTGTTGCTTTTAAATAGAATGAATAGAATTATAAATTCGGGATTTCCTTTGGTGCAAGGTGTAGGTAGATTTTTTTTATAAAATTTTAGACAGGAAAAACAGTAATTGTTCAAGAAAAGTTCAACAAGACAAAAATGTATATCATTTTTGCGGTAATTATATTAAATATAATACAGTGGTATCTTGACTTACGGCTATAAATTCAGTTTTATGAAAACAGATATATATATATATACTTTGTAAGCCCAAACTTATTGAATTCGCAAAGAGATTTTTTAGTTGAGTGCATTCATAAATATTTTCTTTAATATTAAAAAAAATACATATATTTTTATAGCAATAAATTTAATAACTTATTTATTTGTCAATTATTAATTAATCATCATCAGTAATTATCATTAAACATAACTTATCATTATCAATTTATGTTTTAATTTAACCATATATTATTTATTTGAAAATATATTTTTAATCTTATTATAAAAAGTGATTCAGAAAAGTTCAACAAAATAAAAATGTATTATTTCTGCGGTAATTTTAATTAATATACAAGCAAGTATTTCAGTTTTTAAAAATGTGTGTGTGTGGTTGTGTGTGTGTGTGGTGTGTGTGTGTGTTGTGTATCCAAAACGGGGTCCAGTCTGAGTTTCGACCTAGCCAAAGATTGTTATGTCTAGTCACACTGAAGAGGCGTGAAACGCCGACACGTGTCTGTGGATGACTTATTAATATATATATAAGGGTTATCAGGTAGTTGGTATTAGGGTGATTCTAAGTTTGGACCTTTCTTCCAACAAGCAGAATGTTAGGTTGTTCAGGTTAAAAGCTCGATGTTCAATATTATGAATAGAGCAATATGATTTGGCAAAGAAAAAGCCTTAAAATTGGTCATTTTTGCGGTTATAGATCTAATTCTACCCACAGGTATCTAGGAGTTTCACCAAGACATAACATTATTTGAATTTTTTTATCAATAAAAGTTGGCGGTCTGATGAACTCATAGGTAAAACACATCATGTGGGTAATAAATAGATATATAACCAAAATGACCAATTTTAAGCTTTTTTCTTTAACAATTAATATATATTAAACTAATGACCGCATATAAAAACAAAATCTCAACACAAAACAAAAAAGATCAACGTAATTCAACGTTGTTTTCGAGTTCTTACAAAAATTGTCCTCGGTTGATTTTTTTTGTTTTGTGTTGAGAGCTAAAGTTGAGGTATGAGCCGACTTCAGATACGCTTATGTACACTGTACTTACATTACGCATCAGAATAAAGAAATTGGAAGAGGCCCGTTACGTATGGCTAAGTGTGTACTGTAATATTCATAGTAACTGGTTGAAACTATTTCGGACTAATACCATTGGGAAAGGAATGACCTCCCTCATCCCTGCTGCTTGGGTTAAATAGTACGATACTGTTCTTCTAACAAGGATGATTTGGCATTAAAAAAACATGAAGTTTAGATGGCTATTAGGTTGCTATGCTATTAAACAAAGTAACCAACTAAAACAAAAATCAAGTCCCCAATGCATTTAAATGTAAAATCAATCCCAGAGAAGGGTCCTGTGGCGAGTAACCCTGGTGACTATCCTTTAGGATACGACTTAATCTACGTCGGAGAGGTCATCGCCGATCAAGCCCTAGCACCTATCTGATTGTCCTGACGCTGAAATTACTCACTTGCTCTTATTGCAACTCCTCTGCCCTTTTTATCAATAATATGGCTAGAAAGGCGATGGCTGAACTGGTCCTTGAATATGACATTACTGCATCTAGTGAATGAGGTATCCAATTCCTGGAGCAATGGAAAGTGTGGAGTACCTCCTTCATCGCCATTACTTCCCAGGTCCATTCTTGACCTGGAAGTGGTAGTTTTCTGTTAAGGTCCCATCTATTGATGAAATAGATAAAAAAATGTTTAAAATTGAAATACCCAACAAAGAATGAATAACCAAAAGCGTCTTGGGATAAAAATAACCCAAAAACAAGGGTTGGACATGCCGTAAATCAACCACCAGATCTTCACTGTGCACTGCCGTACACACACACACAACCCACACACACACACACTTGATTATTAATAACCCTGTCAAAATCCGAAGTAGGTCCTCATGCTTTTTTTTAACAAACCAGCTTGACTGTAATTCCTATTTCACACCCATGATCCAAATTGGAAAAAAAAAGATATTCCACTCTGCCAGATCCCTGCGTCAGATGCAGTTTACTTGTATATCTATATGGGGGAATAGGTCGTATCCTCTGCAACTGATATATTCTTTCTCTTTAATTTTACGGCATGTCAAGTCTTGTTGGTTATTTCAATGCCGATACGTTTTGTTCTATTCATTCTTGATAGAATTGAAAATTCTTTTTTTGTACTCAATTTTTTAACAGATTTTTGTTAACTCATTTTTCCTATCTACCAATAGATGAGACCCTACAGTACTACCTCTCCGGGCGAGGGTGGCGGGGAGCATGGATGAATGGGTGCTCCATTTCCCAGAGCTCCAGAATTGAACTTCACTATCAGATAGTTCAATGGGTCACCCTTGTTGGGTTATTTTAATCCCGAAGACGCTTTTGGTTTATTCATTCTGGTTGGGTATCAATTTTTAAAACTCATTTTTTTTTATCTATTTCATCAATAGATGGGACTTAACGAACTACCACCAGGTCAGAAATGGACCTGAGCTAATGGGCGATGAAGGAGTACTCCACACTTTCCATTGCTCCTAGATTGGAACCTCATACTAGATGCAGTTTATGTCGTATCAATGACATCAGGGCTGCCTTCTAGACCATATATGATAAAAAGGGCAAGAGGAGTTTGCAATTAAAAGCAATTGGAGGAATTCGGTCAGGACAATCATATAGGTGCAGGGCTTGAAATCGGCGATGACCTCTCGACCGTAGAAATGGTAGTCGTATCCTAAAAGATGTCCGACAGGGTTAACTACGCACCACAGAGACCCTTCTCTGGATTGTTTTGACTATGTAATATGCATTGGGACGATTTTTGTTTAGTTTGGTACTTTGTTTAATAGCATAGCAACCTAATGGCATCTAACCTTCATGTTTTTTTAATGCAAATCTATCCTTGTTAGAAGACAGTAGTGGTACTATTAAAGCCCATAGAGAGGATGAGGAGTTATTCCTTTCCGGATGGTATTAGTCCGAAATAGTTCAAATCAGTTACTATGATATTACAGTATCAGCACGTTAGCCAACTACGTAACGGGGCCTCTTCCAATTTCTTAATCTGATGGTTAATGTAAGTACAGTGTATCATGAATTCGTATCTGAAGCTCGCTCATACCTCAACTTTTATGCTTCACACAAACAAAAAAAATCAACCGAGTGACATTGTAACTCGAAAACACGTGATTTCGGTTGATTTTTTGTTTTGTTTTGAGAAGTTTTGTGTTTTATATGCGTTCTATTAGTTTATAATGTATAATTGTTTAAAGAAAAAGCTTAAAAATTGGATCATTTTGTGGTTATATATCTATTTATACCCCATGTTGTGTGTTTACCTATGAGTTTCATCAGACCGCCAACTTTATTGATAAAAAATTCAATATGTTAGTGGTCTGGTGAAACTCCTAGATACCTGTGGGTAGAATTAGATCTATAACCGCAAAATGACCAATTTAAGGCTTTTTCTTTGCCATCAATATTGCTCTATTCAATAATATTGAACATCGAGCTTTTTAACCTGAACAACTCTAACATTTGGCTGTTGGAAGAAAGGTCAACTTAGAATCACCCTAATACCAACTTACCTGATAACCCATATATATTATATTTAGTCATCCACAGACACGGGTTTCGGCGTTTCACGCCTCTCAGTGTGACTGAACATAACAACTTTGGCTAGGGTCGAACTCAGACTGACCGTTTGGATACACACACACACATTTAAAAACTGAAATACTTCTTGTATATTTAATAAATTACCGCAGAAATAATACATTTTATTTTGTTGTGAACTTTTCTGAATCACTTTTTATAATAAGATTCAAAAAATATATTTTAAAATAATAATATATGTTAAATTAAAACATAAATTGATAATGATAAGTTATGTTTAATGATAATTACTGATGATGATTAATTAATAATTGACAAATAATAAGTTATTAAATTTATTGTATAAAATATATGTATTTTTTTTTAAATATTAAAGAAAATATTTATGAATGCACTCAACTAAAAAAAATCTCTTTGCGAATTCAATAAGTTTGGGCTTACAAAGTATATATATATCTGTTTCATAAAACTGAATTTATAGCTAAGTCAAGATACCACTGTATTTATATTTAATATAATTACCGCAAAATATATACATTTTTGTCTTGTTGAACTTTTCTGAACAATTACTGTTTTTTCCTGTCTAAAATTTATAAATAAAATCTACCTACACTTGCACCAAAGGAAATCCCGAATTTATGAAATTCTATTCATTCTATTTAAAAGCAACAACAATAACATTTTTGTAATAAAAAAATACGCGTGATAAATAAAAGGGTTTTTATATTTTATTGTACTGAGGAATGCACTCAACTAAACCTCAACACGGAATAAGAGTTTAAAAGTAAAAATAAAATCGGTCGTATTTTCGCTCATGCGCACATCTCAAAGATGGGCACAGCTTCCGGTTGTATTTTTTTTTTTAGTGCATGTTACCGGATGTCGGAAACTTGTTCGGCGTAATAAAGAGAGATGCAAAATTCTTCCTACCACAAAGCTAGGTTGAACGAGGTCACATCAATATTTATTTTTTTTTTTTTTATCTAGGAGTAACCGGGAAACAATTGACTTCTAGCTACCGACGCATCATTTTTTTTTAAAGTTACCACCGGTAATCTGAAATTACGTATAAATAAACTGGTTTCAAGATTAACGGACTTACATTTAACTGTTCGGTTAAAAAAATTTGAAGTAATGACTGAAACTTATTCTTTTAAATTCATTTAAAAAAATAATATCTTAAATGTAAACAACCAAAAACAATTCCTAAAATAGATGAACATTTATAATACGCACATTCTTTGTAAATTCAAAATCAAATTTGATAAGGACAGCCTTGACAACTGGAGCATTAAAATACACCGACTGCACCTCTGCAGAGGAGTAAAATCCCCATCGCTTAATGGGGCCAATTAACTTAAGGATACTTAAGGATAGAACCTTGGAGGCTGAGCACTCCATGACTTGCAACACTTCCTTTTGGCCCTTACTTAGGCTAGACGGTGGTCGGCGAGGCCCCCTCCGATCAATCTGCTAGTCATGCCAAGTCTTAGCACCTATATGATTATCCCAACAATATTGCCTTTAAGGTGAACCCAAACCTTTTTTTATCATATATGTACTAGAAGGCGGTGACTGGGGGTCTTATTGTCCTGGGTATGAACTTAAACGCTATCTGATGGGGAAGTTTTAGTTATGGAGCTCTGGGGAGTGTGGAGCACCCATTCATCACCATTACTCTCTGGTTCACTCATTAGGGTCCCATCTAGGAGTTAACTAGAACAAAAGGAGTTTAAAAAATTGAGTACGAGTCAAAAATAAATGTAAAAATTCTTCGGCATAAAATAACAGTTATATAAAACTGATGTCAAATTACCCGGACTTAGATGTAACAGTTCAGTAAAGAAAAAAAGAAAAATTAAAACAAATGACTGAAACTAATTCTTTTTAAAAATATTCATTTTTTTAGAATAATATTTTAAATGTGTAAAAAAAACAAAAAACAGTAACCATAAACCCTCAAAAACAACAATTCCTAAAATATACGAACATTGTAATACACGAATTCTTAGCGAATTTTGAGACCAAATTTGATAAGGAATTTCAAATTATTTTACCCTTCATTTGCTCCTCTTTTCCCCTTTTTTCTCTCTCCCGGGTATTCCTAAATCCTTTTAGACTGATCACACTTCTGTATGATCTACATTAGTATTATGGAGTTAGCTTAGATACAAGTACTTATAGTCTGCGACATCTGAGAAGCCATTTGCCTGCCAGGTGCCTTAAGTCTATATATAAGATAAGAGAGATCTTACATGTCATTAGTGGCGCGCATAGGGGTAGGGGAAAGAGGGTCTTGCCTCGAGCAATCAATTTAGGGGGTCGCATCGTGCAGAGGGTTATATATATATATAATATATATCTGTTTCAAACTGAATTTGTATTTGTTATTCAAGGTAAAGTAAAAATAATTATGAAATATTTCTGTTTATTATATTTTCGCAGAGGGGGTCAAAGAAGGTGCTAGTCCCGAGCATTCAGTTTAGGGAGGGGGCACCCAATCAAATGGAGAAATATAATCGAACTAAAAATTACCCAATTATTAAGTTTATTTCACGAATTTCCAGGTAACCATTATGGCAATTGATGTGTAATTTGGTTTGGTTGGTTGGATTTTACGGCATTGCAACCCTTGTTGGGTTATTTTATGCTGAAGACATTTTGTTTTATTCATTCTTGATGGGTATTGAAATTTAAAAAAAAAAACACAGGTTTTAAAACTAATTTCTTTCTATTTGACCTATAGATGGAACGCTAACAGGTACTACCACTCCGGATCAGAGTGGACCTGAGAGTAATGGCAATGAAGAGGTACTCCACATGCCCCAGAGCTTCAGAACTACAATTTAACATCATACTCAGGATACTATGTCCATCGGTCAGTGACTTCAAACACATAAGAAGGGTTAGTGATTGTCATACGGGCAATAGGGTTGGGGCAATCATAAGTGCTAGATCTTGCCATGGCCAGCCGATTGATCGGAGGGGGTGTAATTTGTATAAATAAAACTTTTTAAATTTCCATCGATTTAGTATTTTTTTGTAGGTGAGGGATAAAATTAACTCCTTGCCTACAGCGGCTCCTGCCACACCCAAGTAGAGTAGAAAACTTATAGTTAGTTAATTAGAATTGAACAGAAAGACTCCGATTACAATAACGATAGGATTTTATCTGAATAGATAGTGAACTTTGCAGTATATCATCATACAGATAAAAAATACCAAGAATATTTGGTACAACCGCGGGAAAAATTTGGTTGGCAAAGAGTTAAGGTGTTGGCCCGAAAACATAAAACCTCTGCACGTCACTGGACCGAGGTCACCATTATAATAAAAAGTTTCTTTGGAGCGAAATTAAATGTTCTGACTATAAAAATATTTGAAGATACTTACGAATTAAACTGGTAAGTCAACGTACCATTGACATTTGATGTGGTTACACCTCTGCACCCACTCCAAATGTTTTTTTTATTTACTTGAAAGGGTTACAGAAGTGCACAATACATCTCGGCATATAACCGGAAGTTTTATTGAGGGAGAAAGGGTAACAAAACTGATCATACTACTACACGATTCTAGCTAGCTAGGTACACTTGCCGACCAATCCATCCAAAAACAAATACTTGCATTCCTTTCCTTGCGCAGCATACTTTCACCAAAAATACCTCGTTCTCTCTATGGCTTTATCCTTCTTAAAAGACCCCAATTTCGAATGGTTTTCGATTATATACAATAATCATACAACAAAATAAAATTGTGGGCAATTTTTTATTACCCCCTTACCCTCGACTAATATATAGGACCGCCAGCTGTCTTCCGATCTTTTAGGTGCGAAAGCAAGCCGCCAGTCTCTCCTAAAACGGGATTTGGCGAAAAAATTGGGTTGTCTGTAGATCAGATAGGTTGGGCTAACTAGAAAATTACTGACTCTCCAGGAATAAAAGCACTAGGGTAATCGGGCAGGGCCAGAAAAAAAAACTTAGGTTTTGGAGTCCTGGGTGTACCACCGTATAATCGTACAAAATCTTTTAACATTTTTTCATTTCATCTTGGACGATTTTGGGCGGTCTCATTTTTAACCAGAGGGTGTTGCAAAATGATCGTACTTTTCATGAACACCAGTATTAATATATAAGTAAAGTAAAGTCGTCGGGGCGGCCTAAAATCGATATCAGCCAATCAGTGAGGGAGTATATCCCCTTTTCAATAGCGCTAGACCAAGGAGATTATTTTAGCGTCTGAGGTGGAGGGCCACACCTACCATCAGCTCGTTACTTTACAGCACAGATCCCTGTGCTACTCATACGCTGAGTTGACGAGGACCGGTAACGAATTAGGAACCTTGTGGTTTCTAGCCGAACACTCTACCGACTGAACTAACCCGGCCCCGTATTACTATACAGATTAATAATTTATACAAAATTCAAATAAAATATAATGAAAATAAATGATACTTCTATATGCATTCGTCTGTAGTTTTGGTAGTCTTTCTAATTTAATTTAATGTATATATTAATACTCTGTTCCTTAATCTTCCGACCGTTATCATCAAATATCAAAGTAAACATATTTAAATTTAAATAATTAAATCCTTGATATATCACATCCTGCTAGCATATTATTACATTACAACTTAAATACTTGCGCTCCGAGGGCGCATATTTTTTGCTAGAAATTGTCATAAATAATGTTCAAATATTTTGACCATATCGTAGTGTAATGGTTAACAAGCTAGTCTCATGCTCCATTACTCTTGAATAGTAAGATCGATCCTAGCTTGATGCCTCATACTTGCGACCTTGCGTCACATCCTACCTGTGGGGAACGGGTTGGGTAAAAGAGGGCGTCCTATCGTGGTGTAATGGTTAGCAAGCTAGTCTCGCAGACCCATTATTTCTGAATAGCGAGTTCGATCCTCGCTGGATGTCCCATACTTGCGACCTCGTATCACATCCAACCTGTGGTGAACGGGGTTGGTAAATACTACTTCGGACAACCATTTTTGGGGTGACGGTGGGGGATATTGTCGGCGTATTCTAAGGTTAACTGACAGATCGGTAATAAGATAAAGTAAACTACTAAGGTAATAACAGCGAATATAATTAAACTGAAAAAATATGTATATACATATATCTTGACAAGTTTGTCATAACAAAAGATTTACAGTACATTGTCAAAATGTTCTGATATGAAAGAAAAACGTCATTTTAAATAGTTGAGAAAAAGTCAAAGTTTGTATTTAAAAATAGGTGGACATAAGGTAAGGGATCAATTTTGTATTATAACAAAGTTATAAACTGGTCCCTCATTTCTTGTTTACACTGAATTCTAAACCAAACCAAAAAATGCTCTAGGTATACATTAATTTAGTGTATTAATATGATGTCCAAATACTGTTACTTATTACATTAAAAATATGTGGACATAAAGTAAGGGATAAATTTTGTATTATACCAAGTTGTAAACTGCTCCCCATTTCAATTTCATACTAAATTCTATACATTTCCCTGATGAGGGAGTCCCCCCCCTGGAGCATAGCTAACGTGCTGAACTGCGACATCATAGTAAGCGAGTTCGAAGACCAGTCGCAGTATTACGTTCACTTTCGGACTAATACCTTGAGAAAGGTATGAACCCTCTTATCTCTGCAGCTATGGGTTAAACAGTACCACTACTATACTTCTACAATGATGGCTTTGGTATTAAATAACCCATGAAGGTTGATATGTCATTAAACAAAGAAAAAATCAGTATTAGACACCCATGAAGATAGATGGATATTACGTCTACCCCCCCCAAAAAAAAAAAAAAAATTGACAACAACCAGTTGGTTGGTTGGTTGGGTTTTATGGCATGTCAACCCATTGTCTCATTTTATGCCGAAGATGTTTTTGTTTTATTCATTCTTGATGGGTATTCAATTTATTTTTAAAACATTTTTTCTATTTTTTCTAACAGGTACTACCACTCCGGGTCAGAGTGGATCAGGGAGCAATAGTAATGAAGGCGTGCTCCACATTCCCCAGACCTCCAGAACTGGAACCTCGCCATCAGATAGAGTTAAACGTTATATCTAAGACATGAAGACCCTCAGCCATTGCCTTCTAGCACGTGTATTATAAAAAGTGTTGGGGGCTTGCCATAAGGACAATAGGGTTGGGACAATCATATAGGTGCTAGGGCTTGACGATTGATCGGAGGCCCCCTCTGACCGACCGTCTAGCCGAAGTAAGGGCCAAAGTGGAGTGTTGCATGTCATGGACTACTCAGCCACCAGGATTCCGTCCTTAAGCATCATGGATCACCAACCACGGCCAACAGAGCCCCAGAGCGACAGGGCTACAACAAACAGTGGGGTCGAAAAATTTTATGATGCCCTGGCACTGACACCTTAATTTCATCCCCTCTCCCCCCCTTCCACACAAAAAATATTTTAAAACATACAAAATTGATGGAAATTTATGATATAAGTTTTTTTTATTATTTAAACTAGCAAATATATGCACCCTCCGGGTGCAAGTATTAATGTCATTATATATTATATTAAATTAGAATGTCTAAAGAAACTAAATAAGAATGCAGATAAAATGATTTGAAACAGAGAAGGGTATAATCGAAAAATAGAACAGCTGAAACTTACTCTTCCATCGCTCCTGTCTTTCATTGCTATTTTTTTCTAATTTAACTATTTAGTTAAATTAGGAAGTAAATAATAAAATTACAGTTATATCTTTTTGTTAATCAATTTATTTTAAGATTTATCTCCGAGATTTTTACTCATATTCATTAAGATAAAATCAAATAATTAGAAATCAACAATACCAAGCAGATATTTATTAAAATCAAATTTTAAATATCAATATGCAAATTAGGCTTGCCGTTCACACTGTAAACTGCTATTTTCTTTTATATATAAATACAATTGCATATTATTAGTATGTAAATATGGTTAACAGTCTTAATGATGAAAAACAATTTTATTAATAATTGAGGTTTGAATAAAAATAAAATCATGGAGAATGTGATGTAAATAACAAAGGGAATTGTGACTTGAATGGTAATATAGTTTCGGTTACAGACATACAAACCCACAATCTCCATTATAATAAGATTACACATTGATTTTGCACCTTGGTTGCCACATGGAAATTCATGAAATAAACATAATGATTGGGTAATTTTTTTTGTACGATTATACAGTGGTACCTTGACTTACGTGTTTAATTCGTTCTACTCATAAGTCGATTTCCTTGTATATCAAACATTTCTGTGGTCAGATAAAAATTTAATTTCGCTCCAAATAAACAACTCTTTATTTCAATGATTGATTGGTTGGTTAGATTTTGCGGTATGTTAACTCTTGTTGGGTTATTTTGTGCCGAAGATGTTTTTGTTATATTCCTGCTTTTGGTGGGGTTTTACCCCTTTGCAGAGGAGCAGTCGGTGTATTCTTTTGTCCCCGCCGACAGGGTAGTATTAGTTATTCAAAACTGGTGTGAAAAACTCGTATTGAGTGAAAATAGTAAAATACCCCATTTATTAACGAACGTAAATTTTTATCATTACTTCAGGAGACCAGTAGTTACAGCACGCACTGCCCTGTACCCACATGGATACGGAAAAAAGATATAATGATGATTTTATATATGGGTCAGTACTACTACTTGTCTATGGCTTTCGAGATAGCATCATAAGTTGTATGAGTGAGATGAGCACGCAGGGCCAGCGATCGACTGAAATCCTTTCAAATTACTACAATAAACAGAAGAAAAAAAGAAATGACGGGAAGGAGAAAGGGTCAGAGAATAAGTTGAAAGGAAAATGTGTAGACCAGAAAGACTGAAGAATTGGGAGAGAGAGAGAGAGGAGAGAGAGAGAGAGAGAGAGAGAGAGAGAGAGAGACAGACAGACAGACAGACAGACAGACAGACAGACGGGAGATATAGATATTCAAATAGGTTTGATTTCGTTTGGCTCATGTGTTTAACGGCATATCAACTCCTTATAGGTTATTTAATGCCGAAATCTGATTAATTACTATATGTTTGATTATTATCATAATTATTTATATTTAGTTTGATCTAACGGCATTTCAACTTCTTATGGATTATTTAATGCTGAAATTTGATGCATTTCTAAATCTTTGATTATGAAAGAGGAGAAGAGAAAGAAATAGAAGAGAAGAGTAGAGAGTAAAAGGTTTGGTTTGGTTTGGTTTGGTTTGGTTGTTTAACGGCATATCAACTCCTTATGGGTTATTAAATGGCGAAATTTGATTCATTTCTAAAGTTTTGATTATAATCATAACTATTTATATTTTCCATTGCAAACATTTTTAACCTAACTTTTTTTCACTTTGTAATAATAGCCAGTTACAGTGATATGGTCTTAAGTATTCTTTGTCCGGTATGTCTTGTTTGTCTAACTTGGATAGTTTGCTGTAGATGCAAGGACGAACTCATAAGTGACGTTTTCTTATAGAAACCAACGCATGGGCACGCCAGTGTGAGTCGTCCAGCAAAGACCTACATTGACATGCTTTGTGCGGATACTGGATGCTGCGCAAAGGACCTCTCGAGAACAATCAATGATAGGGACGGTTAGCGAGAGATTGTCCTGGATATTCGTGCTACTAGCGCGACATGATGATGATTATAATTCCTTGTCCAGGATTTGATGTCGTGTTGTTGTGTCCATTTTCTACGACGATAACCATAACAACATCTGTGATATTTGCTAAATAGGACATAGCATGTCCTATTTGATGGGGAGCGTCGAGTGAATTTTGACTTTACTGCAGCAGGACCATCTTTATAGTATTGTACACCCAGGGCAAAAACAATGCGCTGGTTTCACTACCCATGGACATAAAAATATTAATAAAATCAAACCCACACATTTATTGGCATTCATCTGCATATCCCATAGCCTAGGTTATATATATATATATATATATATATATATATATTATTTATATTTTTGCTTGAAGGCAATTATAAATGCATGTATCGCATAAAATTCGATAATTATAGAAAATAATCTTGACAAGTAAATCCCGCAAAGGATGGCTCGCTATGCAGAACACCGTACAGACTGTTTCGACTTTATTAAGTCTCTTCAGCGATGTATACTAACGACTCCCTCCGACAGGAATCGAAACCGGGACTTCACAGGCATAGTCAGAGACCATATCCGTTCGGCCGCCGGTACATAGCGAACAATCCCTGCGAAATTAACCTTGTCAATGATATTATTACACGCCCCTGCCATAGTAGGCAAGTGGCAGGGGCGTGTAATAGTATCATTTCTTTTCGATCTTTTGTAGTTTTCTGGCCAGATTTTCATATAATTTCCTCCTATTTGGTTGTTTGACCAACTCGTGAGTTTAAAACTAACCAGTAAACAATTAATTACATCTACCCCTGATGATGGCACTTCGGAGTGCTTAATGTACTAGAGAGGAAAAACTTAATCAACAGACTCCACCCCAATATTCAGAAGCTACCCAGATAACTAGATAAGATAGAAAAGAAACTCTCAGACGTGGAATGTTTATCTTGTTCAACGAAGTATATATATATATATATATATATATATATATATATATATATATATATATATATTAGGGTCTGCCAAAAATGACGTCATTTGCGTATTTTACAAAATAAATTTAACTCTCCAATTGAAAAAAATTATCAAAAACCAGGGAATTATCTGATTTTAATTAAATTTTCAGCCTTGATATACCAATGAATGGATTTTTATAATGTATCAGTTATTTTATTTCAAAACTTTTTGATTTTTTTTTCAGGTTACTTGACTTTGACCCTTTGTTTTTGTGGCGCAAAATATCTGTTGGGTTATATACTTTTGAAACTAATTACAATAGCGTGAATAGAAGAGTATAACCCAATTATTACGCTTTAGAGATTCCATACATTTGGCGGTAAAATGGTATAGAGACATTTATGTAGAATTCTTGTTTTACAGGCAATTGTTTTAGTTTTTTCAATGAAAAACCGGATTTTACTTGGCTAAAAAGTTACAAAGGTGTGAGTAATTTTTCTGAAATACCAATTCTAGGTCGTAATTCATAAAGTTTTGAAGCCAATTTGATGTTTAAAATGTATTAAAAATGAATTACATATGTAATATTATTTGCCTTTTTTTATTGAGGTTTATTATATTACTATTTTTCGACTTTGACAAAAATTTGATCTTAAAAAATCGATTTAATTAATTTTAATTCGTTTTTAAAATAAAAATGAGCCAAGAAATTGGCAGACCCTTATATATATGTGTGTGTGTGTACATGTTAGTACTCAGTGAAGTTATTTTTTTCAAAATTGTACACATCTGCCTGAACTGTTCTTCTGTAGATTTATTTGTTTTATTTTTTATTTGGATATTTTAATGGTTTTTTTTCGTATTTAATTGTTGTTTATTTTGTATTTTCGTATTTTATTGTTTGTTTTAATTTATATTCGATTTATTTATTTTGTTTATTTTATTTTCGGATTTATTTATTTGTTTTATTTTTATTTTCGGATTTTATTGTTTCTTCTATTTTTTATTTTTGTATTTTAATTATTTGTTTTATTTTCATATTTTATTATTTGCTTTTTTATTTTCAAAAATTTATTTCATATTCGTATTTTATGATTTGTTTTAGTTTTTATTTAAGCTTTATTAAGTAACGCTTGCATGAATTCCTGACCACTGACAATCCTGTTCTTCCTAATTTTCAATAGATTTCTATAGTAAAATTAATTGCAATTCATTTTTAGTAATTAAGAAGGCCTTTCTTCTTTATTTTCAATGTGTTTATATGAGAGTTTTATTCTCTTAGTAATTCTATTAATTCATTACTCTCTCTTGTACGTTTTAAACCCATTTCTATTGAAAAATCATTAACAATGCATTCATATTAGCGGATATAATATCCTTATTCTTTTTGGGTTCGTTTTTTATTGCATTGGCCAAAAGGTTTCTCTTTTCTGGATTTTTTTTTTTCGTAGACTGTGAATTCAGGAGCATAATTTTTTACCATTCACATTTTTTTGACCTCAGAACTGCAAAAGTAAACTGTTTAAAGTTTTTTTTTCTTTTTATTGTTACTCTGAAATAGAAATATTAAATACTCGGCAAAATTACCAGCGAATAGTAATTTTCAGTTTATTTCAGTATAGGACTTTATAAGTTTATAATCTCAATTCCCTTAAAATAATAACGCTGAGGTGTGTATAATTGAATCACTACAACAACTTAAATCCATGCAACATCAATTAATGTTGTCATTTATTAAAAAAAAAAACAACTTAAAAATGAATTAACGTATTAAGTTTTATTTTCCTTTGAGTTTCATTTTTTATTAATTTTTTAAAAGTATTAATTAGTTAATCCTAGTTGAGAAATTAAAAATATATACATTGGACTTCATTTCATATTCCACTAATATCTGTCCGGTAGACTAATGGTAAAAATTTACGCCGCTCAATTCAGTCAACTCAATACATTTGTATAATAGGTATAATAGCTCTATTCTTTCACGGTTCATTTTTATTGCATTGAGCAAAACGCCTTTTTTTCTCTATTTTTCTTTGTATGTTTTTACAGCGTTTAATTTTGATTTATTTTTCTTTTTGAATAAAGCGAATGATTTGATTTCCTTTTTTAGTTTACGGTACATCCGAACGAAGTAAATAACGTGACATTAAATTACCCCCAATTCCCAGCCTTTTATTATTTTTTTTTCTTTCTTTTTATGGCCCTGCAATTTTCGAGTCTGTTCGTATTCATTTGTTTATATTTTCAAATCCTCCCACGCAAGACAAAATTCGACACGTGACCTATTTTCTTTCTTTTTTTTTTTCTTCTTCTTTCACGTGGGACCCCACACACATTTGCATGTGGGTTAGATAAAAAAAAAAAACTGTCCAGTTTAAAGCCGCGCTTAGCTTAACGGTTATCATAATAAGAAATGGAATCGGCGACACGAGTTCAAATTGCGGCCGAGGCTGATTGCGTTTTATTTCGTGCTGATGCACTTGGGAAAGGTATGAATCCATCTCTTCCCTCTCAGCTCTGGACAGATTGGGCTCGTTAGCCTTGGTACGGTAACAGGTCTAGGAGAAAGAAGACTGAATTCAAAATCAACTGTACTCTGCTTAAAATGAACATTATATATATAGTCATTCACACACACACACCAGTTTCACTGTATCATAGTTCTTCAGTGCGGTTAGACTTTGCAGGCTGCTTCAGACCAAGACCACCCTCTCTCTCTCTCTCTCTCTCTCTCTCATGCATATATATATATATATATATATATATATAGCAGTCCATGTCTTTCTTATGTGTCATGGACTGTTATAGATAGATTAGTGATCATATGAAAATCTGATTTCTCTGATCAGATAACGCGAGACTTCCTCCCCGCTGTAGCCGTATCAGGGCTATTGTATGACCGCGCCATTTGCACTTTAATGAAACGATTGGGAAAAGCCACTTGGGAACTACATATGATTCTGTGTTGTCCTGAACAAATCCTAGAAAAAACACCCCACAAAAAGTAGCTGAATGGCCATTAACTTACTATCACACAAACCATTCAGGTTAGACGAACAAGACTCTGCTGGAGAAGCAAGGACGAATTCTTCTGTGGACATCTACACATGGACAAACCAAGGTGGACCGACCAGCAGATACTTACATTGGTCAGAGAGAGAACACACACGCAAAAGGATGTTGTGTGATGTCTTGAACAAATCCTGAAAGCAACACTCCACAAAAACCACCTACCACACAGACCATTCAAGTAAGATGAACAAGACATGCTTGGCATGGCCGATTTCATAAATGACGTTCCCCTGTAGACACTTACATATAGACACACCGGTATAGGCCAACCAGCAAAAACATATGTCAATCAGCTCTGTACGACTTCTGGATGCTTGCGGAAGACCTGTCAGAGGCGATTACCGATGGGACGGTTGGCGAGAGAGGAACATGGGTATCCGTGCTGTCATTATTCGCTAGTTAGTTTTAGATATTCCAACAATCAAATAAATATTATTTTATAGCTTTAAACAATGTTAAACTGGTTTAGCTCCGTTGGTAGAGTGTTCTGACTAGGAACCACAAGGTTCCAAGTTCAATACCGGCCCTCGTCAACTCAGCGTATAAGTAGTACAGGGATCTGTGCGGTAAAGTGAGGAGCTGAATGATAGGTATGGCGCTTCACCTAAGACGTCAAAAACAATCTCCTTGGTCTAGCGCTAGTGAAAAGGGGATAGACTCCCTCGCTGACTACTTTTTATTTCTTGATATTGATTTTATGATTTTGGTTTATTTTGTTGGATTTTACGGCATGTCAACCCTTGTTAGGTTACTTTATACTAAAGTCTCATGCTGGATGGGCATTCAATTTTTTAACGTAATTTTTTAACACATTCTTTAAAACTCATGTTTTCTATTCAGCCCATATATGGGACTCCAGCAGGGTTAGAGTGGACATGGGAATAATGGTGATGAAGTGGTACTCCACACTCCCAAGAGCTCCAGAATTGGAATTTCATCATTAGATGCAGTTTGTCATGCCCAGGACACTAAGAGCCTCAGCCACCGCCTTCTAGCACATATATGATAAAAAGGTTTGGGGTTGCCTTAAGGTCAATTGGGTTGGAACAATCATATAGGTGCTTAGACCGATCGACTAATGGCCAAAGTAAAGTGTTGCCTGTACACCAGGATTCCGTCCTTAAGCATCACGGTTTGCCACCAAGGCCAACACGAGGTACAGTCGGTGTATTCTTCTGCCCCATCTGACAAGGAGATTATTTGATAGGATTTCGTGAAAAAAAATGTTTATATTATTTGGATTTTTCGGACTATTGTCCTCATCTTTGTTATATATACAAACATATATAACAATAAAGATGGTGGGGTTTTCTGGACAAGAACTGAAAATATAACTGACTGAAATAATGCAAGATCTCTTCTTTGCTTGAAAAAATACGAAAACTTGACCAGTGATATTTAAGTAGGCTTTTTTTTTTACAGAGACCGACTATTTGATTGATGTAGGCAATTTATAACGTATAAAACAACCCTTTCCTGCACCGTACGACCACCCCCGTCCTCCTGATATTATCAACATGACTAATACAACAACGAAACAATGGTCGATATTTTTTTGTTTGAAAGACACTTAACTGGCAACTGGTGCAAAGGTGTGACGTCTGCCCCACAAAAGCTTCAATATAAACTCGATTTTAGCTTGTACACTCCTTTATACAAAGAACCTTATTATAATCGGTCTTATTGTTAATATTCAGCCTATGCTTTTAAATAATAACAATTATTATTAATATTATTATTAAAGTCGAAATACACCGGAAACTATATAAAGAATTGTAATACAACATTACGAAACAACACTCCTGTGTGTTTATTTATAGATATACGGTGGTATCTAGACTTACGAGGGCTCCAATTTATAAGTTTTCCGAATTATAAGCTGTCACTCGGTCGATTTTTTGCTTTGTGTTCAGAGCCATAAATTTGGGGTACGAACGAGCTTCAAATACGGTTATGTTCACGAAAGATTATTTAAGTTTGCAAATTTATTACGTCAAAGAAAAATATTATTTATAAAAAATAAACATTAAAACATATTACGGCACATTGTACAAACATACATACACACATCCATACAGAATCTTTCTTATATATATATATAAAAGAAAGATTCTGTATGGATGTGTGTATGTATGTTTGTACAATGTGCCGTAATATGTTTTAATGTTTATTTTTTTATAAATAATATTTTTCTTTGGCGTAATAAATTTGCAAATTAAATGATCTTTCGTGAACATAACCGTATTTGAAGCTCGTTCGTATATATATATATATATATATATATATATATATATATATACGAACGAGCTTCAAATACGGTTATGTTCACGAAAGATCATATATATATATATAAGAATGAACATTTCAAGTGTTTCTTCAGAGGTGCATTGCCGTGATGACGGGTAGTATCAAGGATACTACCTAGAAACCAATGGTAGCAGTTACACCTTAAATGTATTGTACACTATAATAAATAAATAAATTATATATATATATATATATATATAATGCTAAAAGACAAAGACACCTCTCCATCAAATAATGGTTGGGTACTCACAATCGCGAAAACATCAAAAAACCACAATCAATTTGACCCGGTGTGTATCCAGACCCCACCAATGAAAGATTGTTGATCTGAACTATTCAGCAATATTTTCTCCACAATTATCGACGACGAGGTCATCAATGGTTTCCTTCAACTCAGAGTTGTTGAAGAAATAAAAAATCGTCCATCCCGAGAAGAAATCACGTCCACGTTCATCGAAATGAGTACTTGCAAATCGCCCTGCTTTGATGGAATCCAAATTTTGAGCTGTTAATATATGGCGGTAATAAGATAGCCACTATGGTTCTCTCTCTAATATTACAAGTTTTGGAACAGAGCTCCTGCTTGCTTTCTTTGTTTAATGGCACATCAACCTTCGTGGGTTATCTAAGCTGCCCTTATAGAATAGTAGTACTGTTTAACACATAGTTGGAGAGCTGTGGTTGTTAATACATTTCTTAAAGGTATTTGTCCGAAAGTGAACGTAATAGCACGACTGGAGTTTGAACTCGCTTCCTACAATGTCGCAGTGTAGCACGTTAGCCACAACGCCAGACGACTCCTTAGGAGGACTGTGACCAAGGACTGGGTTTGTGTTTTTATATAAGACACGATGTGATAACTATCGGGGTTTTATGATATGATTGATTGACTTTAACGGCACGTCAACTAATCTAGGTTATTTTAGGCCTAGATTTAGGGAATCGTGGTTATTGTACGTTTATATTTACAATGTTTAAGAGTTTGTTTTGTTGCTCATAGTTATATGATATCAAGTATGAAAATCCTTTTCTCTCTCTGTCTCAGTCTCTGTCTGTCTATCTGTCTGTCTGTCTCTCTCCCTCATAAGATAAAGCAACAGTTTTCCTTTTCCTATTTTCCTAGACTTGTTGCTTAACCAAGGTTAAATAGTCCTGTCTGCCCTACTATTTACCCATAGCTAGCGAGAGAATAGTTAGCGCTAATACCCCTGGAAAAAAGGTATGCATCTATGTGAAATGTGAACAGCCTCGTTCAGATTCTGAACTCGGCTCACCGAGTCAATTTCTAACGACGATGACCATTACACTACGCGCTTCTTTCTGGTTTTAGTTTGTCGAATCTGTAGTGAGAGTTTTTCATCCCCGCCTCCCCGTTTTGTATTTCAACTCCAATTTCAAATTACACCTCATTTCCTAATCTGGAGTGAGAGTACCTGTTAGTACCTGAAAATTATTCATATTAGATACTTGATGCCATACAACTTTAAATTAGTTGTATGAAGAATAGTTACTTGAAACTATAATTGTTTACTAAGAGTTGTGAGGGAGAATATTTTCATACAAGGAGTTCGACGATTGATTGGTTAGATTTTATGGCATGTCAACCCTTGTTGGATTATTTTATGCCGACGTCGTTTTTAGTTTTATCAAGTCTTGATAGGTACTCAAAATCTTTTTATTTAAACTGATTTTTTAACACAACTATTTTAAACTCACTTTTTCTAGCTAACCCATGGACGGGACCCTAACAGGTACTCCACTCCGGGTCAGATTTGACATGGGAGTAATTCCAATAAATGAATACTCCACACTCTCCAGATCTCTAGAACCGGGGGCCTCACTATTAGATGCAGTTTAGTGTCATACCCAGGACGCCCGTTTTGGGGGAGGATATTATCCCTGTGCAGAGGGTACAGTCAATGTAAGTAATTATAGTAATCCTTAGTGTTGTAACTGAGTTATTAAAAACAACATTAAAATTCTCACACGCGTGTTTTCTTGAATCTTGAGAAAAGAAAATATATGTGAGCTAAAAACAAAGTAACGTCTTGTGTTGTTACTAAGAACAGAAAAACAACACAAGTACAGAAGATTAAAGAACAGGCACCAAATCCAAAGACAGATAGATACAGCTAATTGAGAAATCCATCTAAAGACAGCTGGATTTTTCAAATAGCTGGATCTGTTTAAGAAGATACCAGCCCAGACCATCCAGGGATAAATGGAAGACCAATCTAAGATAAAAGAAATACAAGATATGTATCTAAGTAAAGAAGACGAGTACAGGTATGCAGGTGTACTCTACTATACTGCACTGTGCGTAAGATGAGACACAAGATGAGTATGTTATGCTACAATAACGGTTAATCTGTTGTTAGCAAGACTAGCTACTAATTCTCTCGTGTAGTCAGAATGTTGTTATTTATATACTTCAACGTCCTGTCGACTGGGGCTGTAGAATATACCAACTGTACCTCTGCAGAAGGGTATCCCTCCACCCAAAAAGGGGTGTCTTGGGAATGACATTAAACTGCATCTAATGGTGAGGTTCCATTTGAGAAATCCAGCTAATGGTGAGGCTCCAGTTCAAGAAATCTAGAGTGTGGAGTATCCCTTCATTGCGATTACTCATAGGTCAAATCTAACCCGGAGTGGCAGTACATGATAGGGTTCCACCTATGGATAAAATAAATCTGCTTGGAATTTATTCGTATTCACTACTTGAAACCATATAACTGTAAATTATTTGTATTAAGAATAGTTACTTGAAGCTATAATTGTTTACTAAGGATCATTACCAGTTACTTGAAATTATATCAATGTAAAAATTATTTGTATTAAAAATAATTACCTAGAGATATAATTGTTTACTAAGAATTATTCTTTGTTACATAAGACCATATAACTGTGTAAATTATTTGTATTAAGAATAGTTGCTTGAAGATATAATTGTTTACTAAGGATTATCATTGATTACTTAAAAACATACAATGATATGGTAATCCACAGAAAATTATCATTGGATATTATAAATTGTATAAAAAGAAAAATGAAAGGAAGAATTCCGAGTTTCACGTCTTCGTTTGTCAGGTGAGACGGTAATCCACCATATAACTGTGTGTAAGTGACTATTATTAGATAGAAATGATTATTTGAAACTAATAATTACATAGTTTCAATTAATTATTTCTAATTAACAATACTTTCTCTATTAAAAAGTTGAGTTAACATAAATATAGATTTTTTCCTATTATTTGAGAACTCCTTGACATTCTTTGAAACAAATTGCAAATGGCATAGAATATAATTGTCTTCCTGATTCCAATTCCCTTGACCTTCAGTGAATATAATTCTAGTTTCGTTTTCGGTTTGAAAACAATCAGAAATTCTCACTCCCACCACAAAAAAAAAAACAAAAAAACAAACAAAACAAACAAACAAAAAAAGAAACGATCAATATCAAATCTGTCTAAATTTTGTAAGTGTGCCTTGATAATTTGTATTATTTGGATTTTTCGGGCTGTTGACCTCATCTTTATTGTTATATACACAACATTTTGGTCTATGTGCCATGCGGCCTTTTCATTTCTTAATAAATAAGATTTATTCTGTCTATTAATGATTTAGACAATTGTGAAAGTACGTCACTGCTTATGTCACATAAGCAGTGACGTACTTTCAGTTACAGACACAGACACCAAATCTCCATTATAATACGATGTGAGGATATAAACCTAGTACATCTAATTAATTTCTTATATATTCTCGGTCAGCTATTGTAAGAGATTATATGAAAGGGTGTGAGATTGGGAGGAGGAACATTGGCGGGAAATGAGTTATAGACATTTTAGGATGTAACTGCTATATTAAAAATTAATCTTATTCAAAGTGGGTTTATTTTGCTTAATATATAGAGATTCGAGAATTTTGGAGTTTTTGTTTGTTTCTTTATGCAGTATGTGTGTGTTTTCGGTTAGAATTTTCCGATAATTAGATGGGGCATGTATGTGGTTTTAAGTGTTTTGAAATGGAGCTGATATCGGACAGATGAAGTGTCAAGCAGCGCGACAAGGTTGTAGTTGGTAGAATGTTGTCTCTGTATTGCTGTTTAATATGTCAAACCCTTCAATAACAGCAGCACAAGACAATCCCATAAGGAACAATTATATCAAAAACGAAAATAGACAAAACACAATAGAATGGCAAGTGTATAATGTGTGGATACAGAAACGAAACGGTTAATCATATAATAAGCGAATGCAGCAAAGTAACACAAAAGAAATACAAGACTAGACACGAATGGATTGGAAATTGTGCAAGAAATTAAAATCTGACCTTGCTACCAAATGGTATATGCACAAACCTAAATCCGTCCTAGAGAATGAAACTCATACAATTCTCTGAGATTTTGAGATACAAACGGATCACCTAATCCCGGCCAGAAGACAAGAATAATGAATAAATAAATAGATAAATAAAAATAGAAATGAAAATAAAAAGGAACTTGTCATCTAATGGATTTTGCCGTTCCGATGGACCACAGAATAAAAATGAAAGAAAACAAAACGATAGACAAATACTTAGACCTTGCCAGAGAACTGAAAAACAAACAAACTGTGGAACATGAAGGTGACGGGGATACCCCTAGAACCACTCCTTAGGGTGGAGGAAAATACATTTGTTTGGCGATATATCAACTCCTTATGGGTTGCTAACTTTTTTTTTGTAAAATGCCTAATCAACATTTGTGGGTTATTTAATGCCAAAGACATCCTTGTAGAAGAACAGTAATATTGCCATTTAACACAGGGCTTGTGGAATGAGGGGTTCATATTTTCTCGATGGTATTATTTCGAAAATGATGTAACAACTCTGCTGGAGTTCGAACTCGCTTACTACGATGTCGCAGACCAGCACATTAGCCACTACGTCAAAATTCGATTCGTTTCTAAATGTTTGATTGTATTCAAAACTATATTTTCAATTGTAGTTGGTGTCCTTGGAACGGTTCCAAATATTTCGAAAAAAAGGCTGGAGGAATTGGAAATTCGAGAAAGAATTGATAACCTCCATCAATTTTTAAATAAAAGTGGTATGAGACCATTTTAAAGAGAATTTAAAATACTTATGCTCTGATTCTGAAATCACGAATGAAATGATTTGTTCTCTTAATCACTATAGGCCATTCATTCCCAGATGGTGAGGCCCCTGGGGTACAGACCTTAAAGCTTATGTATCTGCCAGACATTGTTAACCACTTCTATCTATTTGGTAGGTAAAAATATAATTTCTTCTTCTATTTTGTTACGGCATTCACGTACTAACATGTGAATTCATGGAAGAAGTAACAAGGGAATAGGAAATTCACAAGCGGTCCCCAAACCTCGCATGCATATCCCAGTCAGGGGAAGGAGATGCCCTTGTTTGGCACAGATTTTCCACAGATGCAGTGACAAATACCCAAAAGCCATTCATTCCCGACGATGATGGAGACACCCTTTGGATTTTCGCCAGAGCCCCTTTGCCCAGGTTATGTCCTTAATACCACTGGGTGCAACACCTGTCTGCTTTTGGTGACCCTGTCTGGAACTTGAGTCCTCGACGGCATGGCTCAGAAAATATAGCAGGTTTCCGACTCAAAAATATATTTTTATTCACTTTTGTTAAAGCTCTCTGCATAATTAGTAATAGTTTAAACTAGTATTATACTTTATCTTCCAAAATTCTATTTGCTTTATTTTAATTATAACTCGGTCGGGTGGTAACTTCTGTTAATAACAGCCCACGTCAGATCCCCAGACAACTTGACGATCGTATTCTTCCCGGGCTGAGTGTATGTTCAAATATGTGTATTGAAGAATCACTTGGAAAAATTTTCTCACCTGTGTTAAGGAATTATGTTCCGTTCTGATGTTCTGACCATATTCAAAGACCTCGAAATGGTAAAAAGATCCAACGGTAAAGAGTTCCTTTGCAGCAGTTACATGACTATCTGGAGAAAAAAGAAAGAAAAATAATTTTACAAAACAATAAATCAGTTGTCTCCAAATTCACGCTATGCAGTTTTACAATAAATCATTTGAAATGCATTTTTATATTAAAAATCATTTCCAATGAATTTTATAGTTCAAATCCTTAGCAATACATTTTATAGTAAAAATCATTTTCCAAAGCATTTCTATAATAAAAATAATTTCCAATGCATTTTTACAGTAAAAATCAATTCCAATGCATTTTTACAGTAAAAATCAATTCCAATGCATTTTTATAGTAAAAATCAATTCCAATGCATTTTTACAGTAAAAATCAATTCCAATGCATTTTTACAGTTAAAATCATTTCCAATCCATTTTTATAGTAAGAATAACTTCATAATCACCAGAGCAAATTTCAATCGATTGAATGAAAAAATTATTCAGGATTTCAATGTAAACATTTGCATTGATTCTCACCGTGTGCCTTACTCGTATCCAATTCCTCAATAACAGAAAAGAAAAAGACAAACAAAAATTTAAAACAATGAAAAAAGGTCCGTGATGATTTTTCTGTTATGTAGTCTCAGGGACTAACTTAAAAAAAAGTTAATTCGCAAACCTTATTACTATAGTGAGATTGATTCTCACTGGGTGTCTGACTTTTATCAAGTTCCTCATAGATAATTAAGCCAGGGACTCACAGAAGAAGAAACATAATCAAATAATCCAGGATATGGGTACCTCACCGTGGAACTATGTGTCACAGACTTTACAACCCTAATGAGATTGATTCTCACTGGAAGACGTTGTCTTGTGCCAAATTTTATATATATATATATATATATATATATATATATATATATATATTGTATTTCACATAGCGCTAATACACTTGGGAAAGGTATGAATTTAACTATTCTCCCTCCAGCTGTAGGGCAGACTGGGCTGTTCAGCCTTGGTTAGGCAACCAGTCAAAGAGAATGTAAACTATGAATTCAAAACCTGTTAGGCTTCGTTTAAGAAATTGACCTTGTGTCGCATTCAGCTCATGCGAAGGGGTTGGTAAATAATTATCTCCTATAAAAAACGGATGGGGCACTCTCTGGCGGCCTTTACATATGTACATGCAATATGTATATATGTAAAGACCGGTAGAGAACAAGAGGTTAATCATTGGGTAAAAAGCAGCATATTGGAGGTATCGGTGGTGATGAGGGGGTGCATATTCTCAATTCTAGTTATGATATTTAATTCGTTTCGTTTAAAATGACAACCTTTTCTGGCTTAAATATTGGAATAGGTAAAATTTCTAATCAATTTCTACGCTAAATGTTATGAAAACGAGGATTTTTAGTGTATTCTAGCAGACGATCTTTGATGCTATTTCCTCAAACAATGGTGCAAGTAAGAGATCTATTTTTGGTATCAGTATTCATTATACCAATTTTCGCTGTTTGAGAGAATTTGATATTTTTTAAAAAGTGAAAAATCAACCTACCCTAATTTGCACAGAGGCGCGAGTATTGCAAACATACGGACACGTGCGAACTCAGACGCACAGCGAGACAAGAATATTTGATCTATGTCAAATATGTGTCATGCGTATTTCTGAGTAAGGAAGATGGAGGGTTGCGTTTAAATAAAATGATGAAAATAAAATTTACATGTGTACTGAATTCCCTTTAATATTCGTGCAATAGACAGCAAGTTATCATTCACAACTTTCTCATATATATATATATTATATATATATATATATATATATATATATATATATATATATATGAAGAGAGGTGGCTTAACAGAGAAAGCAAAATCTCGAGTGAGTCACAACTTTCACTGTCGTTAAAATAATTAACCGAATGAGTCGGGGTTATTAATGAATATAAAAGTGCTCAATACGTTTATATATATATATATATATATATATATATATATATATATATATATATATATGTGTGTGTGTGTGTGTGTGTGTGCGTGTCTGTGTGTGTGTGTGTGTCTATTTTTTTGTTTTGAAATTGCAGCAGTACAAGAGGCAATGACTGCAAAACATCTGGGGTGAGGCTTCAGTGTTGTATTGCTAATGGGGGTAAATATTTGGATGATTTCATCTTTTAAAACAAAGTGATGACAATAACAAAATAAAATGCCAACTATTGTTCTTTCTTTTATTAAAATTGAATTTTGAAAAAGGTTAATGTTGCTTTTTCTATTAATGTTCCAAACCTGAGTAATTATTCTATGTGCAATGAATCACTAACCTTTTCTCATATATATATATATATATATATATATATATATATATATATATATATATATAATATCGCACACATATAATCTCTCTCTCTCTCTCTATATATATATATATATATATATATATATATATATATATATATATATATATATATATGTAAAAATGGAAAAGGAATTGAATCCGACAATATGAGGAAAAATGAGTAAAGAAAAGAAATGTAAATGGATAAAATGAATTTAATCGATATCACATTAATCGATATCACTTACACATGTGTTTCGGTCAGTTTATGTGTGTGAAAATATTTCGCACACATACAAGAATCGACCTTCATCAGAGTGAACATTTATTTTCAAAATTTATTTTGAAAATAAATGTTCACTCTGATAGATAGATAGATTATATGCGTGCTATATTTATAAGTAAACAGTGCTCAATATCATGATTAGAGCATTTATATCTGAGTTAGCGTGGACATGGAGTCAGCGACGAGAAACTGTCTGCAACCAGGGGCCATTTACACCATGTCCATGCTAACTTATATATATATATATTATATATATATATATATATATATATATATGAGAGGGAGGGAGAGATACTTTTTATCTTATTTTGAAATAAAATTTCGTTTTTATTATAAAGAAAAGAACGGGAAGAGAAGACACGCTACACAGGAAAAATACATGAGAGTATGGGAAAGATAAAGGGAGGGGTGAGTGCGTGGAAGCGATAAAGTTAATTTATTTCAATTGAACACAATGAAATGATGAAAAGAAGGGAAGAAAAAAGAATTCAACTTGAAAATTTGAATTCTAGTTATGATATTTAATTCGTTTAAATCAAGATTATTATACCTTTTACATATTGAACTATTTTGCGATAGTTCTTAAGTAAAGATATCAAACGTTGTAATAATCAAACTATCATACTGTGGTATATTCACAGGTCCTGCTAGTAAAGCATAATGTCTATTTTCAATTTTTTTTTATTTTCCTAATACACTGTTTTTTAATGGATTTTTTTAACCATCCAATAGAAATGAACTCACCCCATGCGGAAAAAGTCGCTTTCCTTTGTCAAATCATTCAGTGGGCTACGCAGTAACATATTTGCGGTCCAGCTAGACATTGAAAGGCTTGGCTTCAGGGTGGGTTATCATACCCTCAGGAAGTACCTTCCCACTTGTCTAAAAGGGCAGGGGTCAGGTTAATTGCCTGATTCCTGATGCACCCATCCAAGGTTGGGGTAGGGGTGCATGCCAATGGAGCCGAGCCATTTTCAGCACTCCACTCGACCGTGCCTCCATATACAAAAGAGACACCGCCTTAGAATTGACCTTGTGTCACATCCTGCCCGTGGTGGAAGAGTTAGGCAAATGCTGTTTGAGGCCGGAAGATGCGGTTGTTTTGGCGACACAATTCTTGTGTAGAAACCATACCCCGGACAAACAGACGGACACTGCACCTTTATCCCCCCATATATATATATATATATATATATATATATATATAGGCTATTTCCTATCAGTCTAACATAAACAAAGGGGAACCACTCTTGACTGATAAATTATTTATTTATTTTTCCATTAAACTAACTAACCCTAACTCCTAAACCTAACCCCGTCTTCTTTTTTCCTAGTAGATCAATAATAAATAAATAATTTATCAGTCAAGAGTGGTTTCCCTTTGTTTATGTTAGACTTATAGGAAATAAATATATATATATATATATATATATATATATATATATATGAGATGATCAAAAAGTGATCAGACAATCAAGAATATTTCTTTTATGTTATTTCCTTTTTCTTTGTTAATTTTTTTATTTTTTATTTTTTAATATATATTAATTATATATCTACATGTAAAAGATAGAAAAACACGAAGTGTTCCAAAAACATTGCAAAAACCGAAACGTTCTAATGTCAACATTACCATCAAGAATAAATATTCATCGTTTGACCACTTGAAATTCCCGCCTTCAACAATTGCATACAAGCCATATATAAATAATCTTGGAGTGGGGAGTGAGAATCCCAAGGGTATTACCGCTATATGAAATATAAACAGACTAGTTCAGAATTTGTAAACAGCTGAGTCCACAAATTGAACTCGGGTCGCTTGACACCACTGATTATACTCTCAATACGCCAGAAGAAGGCCGCAGAGTACACGACCGAAAAGGTTATGAAGGAAGAACAGCATAGACTAGGAAAATTGTTATTGTTGGCAACTTTCCGTCTGCTAAAGACGATGGCGTAGTGTCCAATTCTTTCTTTTTTTAGGAACTACGTAGCCTGGGTGGGTTAATATGGAGGACGAGCTGTTGCCCAACCAGCAGATCCCCCTCTCGGAAAATTGTCCGTCTGATACAGGAAAAAAATGAATCACAATAAAGTAGGTCTGCTAAAATGTTTATTCAGACAAGAGTCAATAGTTTTGTTGTGATTTTTTCATAAGTGTAGAGTACCTAGCCTGAATGACACAATACACAATTATGTACAACAAACAAAATAGGTTCTTGTACAGAATAAGCCACCCATGAAAATTTTGGTTAATTCTGTTTTCATCTCTCTCTCTCTCTCTCTCTCTCTCTATATATATATATATATATATATATATATATATATATATATATATATAGTTGTAGAGCATGTGTATCTAAGTTTTGAAAATAGCATACGCAAAAAAACTGTGAGTAACCAAGCGCTGTTGATTTCATGTCCACACTACCCTAACACATGCACACACACTCACATACACCCATATATATATATATTATATATATATATATATTATATATATATATATATATATATATATACCTTTATGTGATGCAAATTATTTATATAATATACATCATGTATATGTTATAAAACTATATATGTGTCATGCATTATATATATACTAGCAGGACCTGTGGATATACCATAGTGTGATAATTTAGTTATTACAATATTTGATATGTTTACTTAAGAGTTATTGCTAAATAGTTCAATGTGCGAAATTGTAAATTAACATACTGTGTATATCCACGAGTCCTATGAGTATTGTAATCTGAGTCCTTCTGCTCATTTATAATGATCTAACCATCAGTTTTTTTTGTACCTTGCTTTCGCAGTGGTGGAAAGGCCTCTGTGAGCGACTTAAAGAAGGCAAAGAGTTAAACAAATCCACACTTCTTAGATTTGGGTCCTTTTCAGATGCAGTCTCATATCCAAGATAGTCGTCGGGGTGGCCTAAAGTCGGTATTAGCCAGAAAGCGAGGGAGTCTATCCCCTTTTCACTAGCGCTAGACCAAGGAGATTGTTTTTGTGTCTGGGTGGAGCGCCACACCTACCATCAGCTCCTTTACCACACAGATCCCTGTGCTACTCATACGCTGAGTTGATGAGGGCCAGTATTGAACTAGGAACCTTGTGGTTTCTAGCCGAACACTCTACCGACTGAACTTTATTTGTCGTCGTCTTACCGTCAGAGTAATCTAAGCCTCTCCGACAGGATGGTGTAGACAAAGACTTGAAAATGTAAGTAAAAAGTGCATTCAAAAATAGCATGAGACAAGCACAAAGACATTCCGCACACAGAAGAACGCGCGGGAAGTTTTGAACAAAATTCGAGCAATTTTTATTTAACAAAAAAACCCAAAAAAAAACAACAATGGAAGCGAACGTATGAGAGAAAAAAAATGCCACTAAAAATAACTTTGTGTTAATAAACGAAACATGCTTAACTCTTTGCCTACTTTAAACCGCTCACAGCGGCTCTCCCACCACTGCGATCCTACCGCAAACTGCTGATATTTGGTTTATTATAATTTCAACATTAAATAATCCGTAAAGTGTTGATATGTTGTTAAACAAATAAACCGAACCAAACCTTTCTCTTTCTCTCTCTGTCTCTCTGATTTTCTCTCTCTCTCTCTCTGACTCTCTCTCTCTCTCTCTCTCTCTCTCTCTCTCTCTTTCTCTCCTATTCTTTTTTCTACTCCTTTTGGGAAAGGTATGCATCCAACAACTTCCCTACCGCTATGGGTAGGACAGTCTGGACTCTTTAACCTTAGATAGGTAACTAGTTTAGGAGAAAGAACATTCTGAATTCAAACCTGTTAAACTGCGCTTAAGAAATTGACCTTTGTCCCATCCTGCTTGGTATTGGTAATATATATATATATATATATATATATATATATATATATATATATATATATGAACAGAATGGTGATGGTACGTCGTTGGAAACGACTCGTCGACTCGAATTAAAATCCTAGACGAGGCTGCATTTCACATTGCACTAATACCTAGATAAGGGTACGTATCCAACAACTCTGCCTCCAGCTATGGGTAAATAGCAAGGCAGACTGGGCTCTTTAATCTTGGCTAGTTAACCAGTCTAGGAGAAGGAAAACTCGCAATTCAAACCCGTTAAACTCAGTTTAAGAAATTGACCCCGTGTCACAGCCTGCTCGTGTGGAGAGGTTGATAATATATATATATGAATAGAATGAGTTCTAAGGTGAATAGATAGTGAACTTTGAAATATCCCATCATACAGGTAAAAAAATACCAAGAAAATTTGGTAGGCGAAGAGTTAAAAGAATGACTGCTATCGAAACGTGTTTGTACCTGTGTTTATGTGTATGCATGCGAGTGTGTGTGAGCACGTGTAAAATTGAAGAAAGTTCAGTCGGTAGAACACCCACCTAGGAACCACAAAGTTACTGGTTCGATACCGGTCCCCGCTAATTCAGCGTATGAGTAGCACAGATTGGGTAATATTATATGAGCGGTAAAGTGGGGAGGTGACGGTAGTTATGGCG
Source organism: Doryteuthis pealeii (assembly GCA_023376005.1). Lineage (NCBI taxonomy): Eukaryota > Metazoa > Mollusca > Cephalopoda > Myopsida > Loliginidae > Doryteuthis > Doryteuthis pealeii. The sequence continues at coordinate 40,375,571 of CM042178.1, forward strand.
CTCTCAACAAAAACAATCTCTCTGGTTAGAGCTAGTGAAAAGGGGATATACTCCCTCGCTGTCTGGCTGATACCGACAACAGGCAACTCCGCCAAGAAAAATGCAAGAAACAAAATGACGAAAAAGTCAATGGTGTTTAACAGTGCTTAGGTCTAATTAAAAAAAAATAGTGACTAAGAAGAACTTTGTGTTTTTTAACAAAACATGCTACAGAAAATGACTGCTACCTAAACAGATGCGTGTGTGTGAGTATATATATAAAATCGAACAAAGTTAACTATGATTACGATAAAAGTACTAATGCATAATAGCGCGCAAGAGATAATATCAATAAATCGCATTTTACGTATAAATAGCTTTAGATTTTGGAAACATTCCAAAATAGCCTGACCTTAACCATAACCCAAGCATCTGAAAGTTTTCGGATATTTCCGAGAAATGTAATACTTTTTATACGTAGTCTAATGATATTATCTTTTGCGCGCTATTCTGCATTAGTACCACAATAAAGAGAAGAAAAAATAGTGAAAAGTCAATGGTGTTTAACAGTGCTTAGGTTTGATTTATTTTTAAAAAATACAGTAAAAAGAACTCTCTCTCTTTCTCTCTCTCTCTGTCTGTCTGTCTGTCTGTCTGTCTCTCTCTCGTGTGTGTGTGTGTGTGTCTAACGAAGCCGTCTGGTCGTGGTGCAAGCTAGCAGCACAGATCCATTAATACTGCAATAGCGTGTTCAATCCTCGCTGGATGCCCTATACTTGTGACTTTGTGTGGTGAACGGGTTGGGTAATTTTTTCTATCTTAAGAGAACGACTGTCACCCAAACGTGTGCGTGTGTGCGATTGTGTATTAGCACGTGTAAAGTAAAACAAAGTTTGCTATGATTACGACGGAGGAAAAAAAACTACGAAAATGTTTGGGTCTAATTTAAAAAAAAGAAGAAAAAAAGAATAACAAACAAAAAACAAACAAAACCCCAAAAAGAACGTGGTGGTTGTTAACAAAAGATAGTGACTGCTACCTAAACGTATGTGTACGTGCGTGTGCGTATGTGTAATACACATATGCATACACACCTTGGGTATGTGCTAATATGTGTAACTGTAAGCACGTGTAAAGTTTACTATGATTACGATAAAAAAATCCTGCGAAAAATGAATCGTGTTTAGTAGGGACCACCAATTGATCAGTTTAGGCCATCTTGAATAAAACGGAAATAAATATTTCCGAACTTTGTTTATAAAAAATCTCGTAAAAAACAATTAAAGATCGTACAGGGTTGTTACAAAGAAAAATAGTTAATTCAAAGATCAAATTATCCGATTGGGAAAAATTACATCGTTATCTCAAAAAATAAGCAAACCTATCCATATTACATGCGAAAGGGTAATTTTCAGGCCACAATTTAGACAAACGCTGTTTAGGTCTATTTTAGAAAAGGCCACAAAAAATAACTTTGATGTTTTTAACGTAAACATGATTATGATAGCCAGTGCTACCTAAACGTATGTATGTGTCTCTGTGCGAGTGTGTGTGAGCATGTGTAGTAATAAAAAAGGTTGCTATGATTACGACGATTAAAAAAAGACAAAAAAAAAACCCAAACAAACAACAAAAGACAACAACAAAAAACAACTACGGAAAAGTCAGTCGTTTTAAACAGTACTTGGGTCTAAAAAAAAGCCACTAAAAAGAACTTGGTAGTTTTTAAAAACTTTTTTTTATTTTAACGAAACATGACTGTTATCTAAACGTGTGTATACATGTGTATGTGTATGTTATATATGTGAATGGTGAGTGTGTATGAGCACATGTAAAATCGTACTAGGTTTATTATGATTATGATAAACAAAGAAAAAATAGATAAAACAAAATAGTGGAAAGTCGGTGATGTTTAACAGTCCTTAGGTATAATAAAAAAACAATTAGGGAAAAGTCAATCGTTTTTAACAGTTCTTTGGTTTAATTCATAAAAAGCACAAAAAAGCACAAAACAACACAACAACAACAACAACAAAACAATAAAAAAAAAAACCCTACCAAAACGTGTGGCAATGAGCTTGTTCAATAGATGGGTGACCATTTAAGCAACAACAGGTACTGTACGAAACCGAATATCAAAAATGATATTGATTTGATTAAATCACCCAAAATGGCTTGATATACCGTAAAACAACCCAACCAACCAACCAACCTAAACGTGTGTATGTATGCATATGTGCGAGTGTGTGTGAGCACGCGTAAAATCATACGAAGTTTACTATGATTATTATAACACTTTTAACAGGACTTTGATCTACTAAGTCATAAAACGCAACAAAAAGAACTAAGTATGTTTTTTTTAACAAAACCTGTTTTTTTTTTAAATGAGTGCTACCTAAACGTGTGTACGTGTGTGTATGTATATATGTATGTGCGAGTGTGTATGAGCACGTGTACGAAGTTTACTATGATTAATTGCGATTAAAAAAAATGATTAAAAAAATGTAAACAAGAAATTATCGAAAAGTCAGTGGTATTTAATACTGCTTAGGTCTAATTAAAAGAAAAAAGAAAAAAGAAAAAGAAAAGCCCGGAAAATAATAAGATAAATAAGATACATTTCTCGCACGATTAAAAGTTTACAATGTAAACTTATAATCGTGCGAGAAATGTAAACTTTCTGTAAACTTTACACCCCGCAAAAAAAAAAAA
>CM042178.1:40385761-40400761 GCA_023376005.1 Doryteuthis pealeii
TCTGTAACCGAAACTATATTAGTACTCAAGTCACAGTTCCCTTAGTTATTTACATCACATTCTCCATGATTCTATTTCTATTTAAACCGCAATTAATAATAAAACTGTTTGACATTATTAATACTGTTGGCCTTACCTAAATACTAATAACATGCAATTGTATTTATATATACAACAAAATACCAGTTTTCAGTGTAAACGTAAAGCTAATTTGCATATTGATATTAAAAAAACTGATTTTAATAAAAATGTGCTTGGTATTATTGATTTCTAATTGTTTGGTTTTATCTTAATGAATATGAGTAACAATCTCTTCAATAAATCCTAAAAGAAATTTATTAACAAGAAGAAATAACTGTAATTTTATTCTTTACTTCCTATTTTAACTAAATAGTTAAATTAGGAAAATTTAGCATTGAAAAACGGAAGTGATGAAAGAGTAAGTTTCAGTTGTTCTATTTTCCGATTATACCCCCTCCGTTTCAAATCTTTTTATTTGAATTCTTAATTAGTTTCATTAGCCTTTCTGATTTAATATAATATTTTATTACATTTAAACTTAAATACTTGCACCCGGAGGGTGCATATATTTCTAGTTAATATAAAGAATTACTACACAAAATATTTTTCTTCAAAAATTTGCATTCGTTTAAGGAAACATATTTCAATCTTTTAAAGTGTTATCACTATTAAAGCTTGATTATTGGTAAAAAGCAACCTATCGGAGGTATCGGTGGTGATAAGGGCATATTTTCAATTTGAATTCTTGTTATAATATGTTATTCATTTCGTTTAAAATGACAAGCTTTTCTGCTTTAAATATTGGAATTGCTAAATTTTCTAATCAATTTCTAGGCTAAATGTAACGAAAACGAGGATTGTTGGTTCATTTTAGTAGACAATCTTTGATGCTATTTCCTCAAACAATAGTGCAAGTAAGAGATCTCATTTTTAGTATCAGTATATATTATAACAACACAAAACTTTCACTGTTTGATATTTTTTTTTTTTAAGTGAAAAATCAACCTACTCTAATGACCATCCTCAAACAAAAAAGACATAGGATAGAGAACCACAACATAATGCCGTCAAACCCTGATCAAACCTTCAGCTGCAGCCATTGCAACAATGCCTACCTATCCCTCATCAAACACGAACATGCCTGCAGGTAATGTAGACCACCCTTTAATCTCCGTTCATGAAGCTAAGCCCTGAATGAATAAATTCGCTTGCTACTTTCGCAGATTTTTTTCGAAACGACATATATAATCGGGAGACGTTTGTTTGTCTATCATGTAGTGATTATAAAATATAGAAAACAAGAAAACAAAACAAAGAAAATATAAAAACAAAAACACCTATTGGATTGCGGATGGTCTAGTTGATGGAGAAAGTTCTGAAGATATTGTAACGAAGAAGGATTTTCTGAGAACAAAAGAAGAAAAATGGACCAATAAAAATGTTATGAAAAGAGAGAGAAGGAAAAACACACAAGAAATATCTAGAAAAAAGATTTTTTTTTAAAGAGATAAAGACGTAAAGAAAGAATAGAAGCAAAGAAAGAAAGAAAGAAAGAAAGAAAGAAAGAAAGAAAGAAAAGAAAGTGATAAGAAGAAAACGCAAATAAGAAAGGGAATTATACGAAGAGAAAGAAAGGAGAAAAAGAGAGAAGTGGTAGAAAAGAAAGAAGGAAAGAAAGAATAGAAACAAACAAAGAAAAATAAAGAAAGAAAAAAAATAGAAAAGCAGAAAGCGCAAAAAAAAGAAAGAAAGGGAATTATTATAGAGAAAGAAAGAGAAAAGAGGGAGAGAAGCAAAGAGAGAGAGAGAGAGAGAGAGAGAGAGAGAGAGAGAGAGAGAGAGAGAGAGAGAGAGAGAGAGAGAAAAAATCGAGAACAGAATATAACGTAGATAATTATGTAGTAAAATATAATTTTGTACATCATGATGTATTTATCTGTTTGAAATGATTGTATATTTATATATATTTATACCATTTATAATTGGAGACTATGATTATTAAACTCATTTTGGTATAAAATAATATAACAAGGCTTGAGATTGGGTAAAAACCAACCAACCAACCAACCAACCAACTTATATAATGAAATTTAGGTAGCATTCAATATAACAATTTGAAAATGATAAACATTTGAATTTGAATGAACATTGGACTCCAAATATCAGTTGATAAATCTAACATCATCATCAGAAGAAGGTTGGAAGGGATTCAACTAAAATGATTTAAATAATGAAATAAATGAGAGAAACAGTCCAATTGCAAACCGTTTGATTTAGAGCTGCCAAATTTTGTGTACTTATTGAAGGCGTCTTGTGTAATGGTTATCGTCGAAGAAAATGGACGTGGTGATACGAGTTCAAATCCTGGACAAGGCTCTTTGCATTTCATATAGCGCTTATATTGGTGAATTTATGCATTCAACTGTTCTCCCTCCAGCTATAGGAAATAGAAAAGTCCTTTAATCTTGGTTAGGCAACCAATCTAGAAGAAGGAAAACTCTGAATTTAGAATTTAGAAATTGACCATGTGTCACATCCCGCTCGGGGGGGGGGGGTAATTGTTTTGTTTTACAGCACATCAACCCTCATTCGGTCATTTAATGTGGAATCAAGCCATTTTGATAAACAAAGGACTCAGTTTGCTTACAGTACCTGCTGTTGCTTAGGTGGTCAGCCAAGTAAGTATTGCAGAGGCTCATTTGGTTGATCTAGCAGTTACATGTGCTTTTGTGCGTAAGAGCCCCCCCCCTGCCTCTTACGTACGTAGATATATATACACTAATTGAACCCAAAGAAAAATTGGTTGTTTGGTTTTTAAGGCATGTCAACTCTTGTTGGGCTATTTTATTCCGAAGTTAGTTTAACGATTACATACAGTACATCTATTTGAACACTGACTTCAAATAGTTAAACGCTTCATTCGCAAAACAATAAATTTCAATACCCATGTTCTGGACTGAAAAAAATCATTCAATATAAGATGCAAACACACACACACACACACACACACACACACACACATACACACACGGAAATGGAATAAACGACCCGAGTTCAAATTCTGGTCGAAGTTGTTTGATTAACTTCGCGCTAATGGCCTTCGGAAGGATAGGAAGTCATCTTTTACCCTTCCAGCCGTGGGTAAATAGTAGGACAGACTGTGTCATTTAGCTTTGGTAAAGCAACCAATCTAGGAGAAGGAAAACTCTGAATTTAAATCAGCTGTTATATTACGTTTAATAATTGACCCTGTGTTGCATCGTATTTCTATTGGAGGGGTTGGGTAAACACACACACACACACACACACACACACACACACACACAAAGGACGTTAATAAAAAGTTTTCTTGTTTACAAATAAGGGAACTTAAATCCGGAATTAAATGATGCACAACTTCAGCCATTTCCAAGAATGGTAGATTATTTTCGTGGAATTTACTCGAGGATTGTCACGAGGAGTGGAAAGAATACTGTGAATTGGCTTCCCTTGTTTAAACAACAGACTACTGACATTTAAAACAATTGTCACACACACACACAACACAAACACACACACACACACACACACACATATATATATATATATATATATATATATATATATATATATATATGATAAAGAAGATGACTTGCCAGGGAAAAGAATATCAAGTCAATCCTAATTTTGATGGTTGATGCAAATATTAACCGAATAAATCAGGGTTATAAAGAATATAAAGTACACAATACGTTAGTGGAGATAACTTGGTGAAACTTAAATTTTGTTATTTATATATATATATATATATATATATATATATATATATATGGTTGACAACCTTCCGTCTATTTTAGACGATGGCGTAGTGTCCATTCTTTTTATTATCTACAGCTACATGAGTAGCTGAACAGACCGATCCTTGAATGGCAGTCTCTGGAGCAGTGATTGCAAACATATATATATATATATATATATATATATATATATATATTATATATATATATAATATAACATTATTGGCATCCATACGTTTACTAGAGACGAATGCGTTGTGTCCAAAAACAAGTGGAACTACGTAGCATGGGTGGGTTGATATGGAGGATGAGTTGTCACTCAAGCAGCAGCCCCTCTCCACACTGCCGTAGTGGTCCAAAGGAACGTCAACCCCCTTCCCCCCAAAAAAATCCCAATAAGGTTTGGCTATGATAATGTGACAGGAGTTGCTTGGAAAGCATTACAACCCCCTTAGGGACTCCAGCTCATGATTTAATTTTGACGTTTACTCCCCTAGTCTCTTCTTGGAGTGAGCTATAGCCGGTTTTATAACAGACTTTTCCAGAATAATAATTAAAGTCCAATTACCGTCGAACTGGGAAGACAAGGCAGCAAACGGTTGTAACTGAATACAATCCCGAAAGCCAAAGTCCACTGCAAAATGACTATATATAACTCCACAATGTCATTCAAATCAAGCAGTCAAGCAGCAAATCAGAACTCAAGGAATCACCCAAGTCACCCAGATTCGTCGATGGATCATTCTTGAGTCCTATTTATACCAACTGTCTTGGACACTGCTGGAGGGGTACTTAGCTGCTGTTATTCAACCAACAGTAGGCTAACTGACAATACAAATGGATTATCCCAATCATATATATATATATATTTCTAAAACATTTTCTTATATATAAATTTGTTGGAAGACATAGAAATGAATCCGACAGTATGTAGAGAGTAATAAATAAAAGTGAAAAATAAAGACGTGAAGATGATTTCTTAATATTTGAAAAATGAATTGTCGACGTTAAAACGACGTTAATATGGGTCGCAGCTAATTGTAATGACAATTATTTTAAATTCGAATTTAAAGTTCCGTGAAGGCTCCCGGTTACGACTTGAAAGCTCCCGAGTTCAACAAGAAGGTTCTGAAGAAGGCCAGAAGGTACATCGACTGAAACGTTATATATATATATATATATATATATATATATAAAGTGATTGTACCAATAGATTATTTTTGGTTTGTACGATTATCTTGGTCTTTTCTTTTTTCCACAAAATTTTTTCTCCCCGGTTGATGTTTGGTAGTATATTTTTACAATCAAACTATTTGCTGTTTTTTTTCTCACCGCGAGGATTTACCAATAAGTTTGGTATATATATATATATATATATATATATATATATATATATATATATATAAAGATGAGTCAACATTCTGAAAAATCTAAATAATACAATAATTGTTTTTGTGCCATATCCTGCTCATGCGGAAGGGTTGGGTAAATGCATAGTTTTTTTTGTTGTTTTTTTAAAAAGCTTTATAAGAAGTGGCTCTTCTTTGTGGATGGGGCTTATAAACTTTTGAACGACCCTCGTATGTACTTGACAAAGAAGTAGTAAGCGTTAAACACTTTCAGAAGTATGTCATGTTTGGCAGCCCTGTCGGCTTGGGCTTTAGAATATGCCGACTGCACCTCTGCAATAAGGCACCCCTAATGGGACCACCTGTTAACCGTGGGTGGCGACCCATGGTGCTTAAGGAGTGAACCCTGGTGGCTGAGCACTCCATTACATGCAGCACTTTGGCCCTCGTTTAGGCTAGACATGAGGTCGGAGAGGCCCCCTCCGACCAATCGACTGGTCACATCAAGCCCTAGCACCTATGTGATTGTCGCAATTCTATTTCCCTTATGGCAACCCAACCCATTTTATCATATATGTGCTAAAAGGAGGTGGCTGAGGGTCTTAATCTCCTGGGTATGACGTTAAACTCTAATGGTGAGGTTCCAATTCTGGAGTTCTATGGAATGTAGAGTACCCCTTCATCACCATTACTTCCAAGTCCACACTGTTAGGGTCCCATATATGGGTTAAACATAAGAAAAAAACGAGTTTAAAAAATTGTATTTAAAAATTGAGTACCCATCAAAAAGGAATAAAATAAAAACATCTCCGGAATAAAATAACCTAATGAGTTGACATGCCGTAAAACCCAAACAAATAAGCAAGCAATCAACCCACTGTTTAGAGGCATAGTAATCCCTGTGGACTATTTAATGCCAATCTTGTTTTATGTGTATATGATTTGTAAGCGAATAGTTTATAGGTAAATATTTTTGTTTGGTTTTGTTTTATATAATAGTAAGTATAATTTTCATTAACTTAACGTGTATCAATATAGTCGTAGAAATTATTTGATGTTAGATTTAATATTAACGTCTTTTGTATCAATAAACTGGTAGTAATATTTTTCATTAACTTGCAAACAAATCTATTTGACCCACAAATGGACCCTAACACTCGGGTCAGAGTAGTCCTGGGAGTTCTGGCAATGAAGGGTTACTCCACCCACCCCAGAGATCCAGAATTGGAACATCGACCCAAAATGCAGTTTTGCGTCATACCCAGGCCACTAAGTTTGGGAGAAATCATTTTGTCAGATTTTTCATTAAGTTCATGTATTTCAACAAATTAGTAGGAATATTTAATGTGTATTAATAACAGATGGTTGACCCTCAGACACTGCCTTCTAGTACCTATATTATAGGTCTATTTTCAAGCGGAGTTTAACAGTTTTGAATTAAGAGTTTTCCTTCTCCTAGACTGGTTGCCATACCAAGAATAAAGACCATTGTCTGTCGTACTATTTACTCATAGTTAGATTCATTCTATCATGATTGAGATTATCAATAAACAGCATTGAATCCGGAAAAGGTTAACAAATAGGTTTTTGTACAAGGGGATATAATAAATAAAGTCAAACACGCAGTTCTTCAAACAACAGTAATGTATACTCTGTTAGCAAGACTAGCGACTACTCGACTCTACACAACTAGGCCCATACCCTCATGTAGTTCGTATCTTTAATGTTTTTCGTTGGACGAGTCCAACTTTCTTGTGGGAGGAAATGTCCTCTCACAACACATACATTTCCCAAGGGCATTAGCGCTACGGGAAATGCGAACAGCCTCGCCTAGGATTTGAACTCGTCTCGCCGTGTTCATTTCCTACGACAATAGCCATTACCATACGCCTCCTTAAGGACCTATCTAGCAGCCACTTTACTTACGCTTATTCATAAGCACCTTAAGTGTGGCCCTTTAGATAAATTATTCCTTAAAAGTTAACTACTGCTTCCACTAAAAACATTCTCAAAATGTACAAATGCCAAACATCAGCAGCAAACCTTGTTGTAACTGCAATGTCGATGAAGCATGCTGACCCCATAATCTGGTAAAATTCTGGTTAACATTTTAGGCGTTTAGTTCCTCTGTCGGTAAATCCTAGTCGGTATTGAGTTTGGGTTCAGTTGGTTAATCCTAGTTTTGTAGTGTTCTTTGAAAGCCTATGTAGAAAAGAGTGTGGTATCAGTAGTTCTTGCAAACCTCGTCAGTCGGTCTTCATCGCAGAAAGTTCAATTTGCAATTGATTTCAGGAAATTACTGATCTTAAATGCGTTCTATATCATTTCTCATTGGCCAATTTTTACCGGAAAAAGCATTAATGTTGGGAAAGTTCATAAATATGAAATTTGTCGATCAATCGGCTGGTCCCGTCAAACCCTACCATCTATATGATTGTCCCAACCCTATTGCCTTCATGGCAAGCCAACAACCTTTTTTATCATATATGTGTTAGAAGGTGGTGGCTGAAGGTCTTAGCGTCCTGGGTATGACGTTAAACTCTATCTGATGGTAAAGTTTAAATTCTGGAGCTCTTGGGAATTCATTGCAATTACTCCCAGGTCCACTCTGACCCGGAGTGTTATTATCTTTTAGTCCCATCTATGGGTTAATTAGAAAAATGTTTGAAAAATCAATTTATATTAAGTACCCATCAAGAATGAATAAAACAAAACGTCTTCGGCATAAAATAACCCAACAAGGGTTGACATGCCGTAAAACACAACCAACCAACCAACCAACAGGATTACAGGAAATCATATTGGTTGCGATGAACGCAGATACTGAATCGAAGAACCTTTTTTTTCAATGTCATATAAAAAAAAGTCTACAATTTTTTTTTATGGGATCTTGGGAATGTACTACGGCCCAGTAGGTCACTTGAACATGCATCGGATTTCGGTATCAAATGTGAACTTAGAATTTGTAATTTGATAATTAATATCAAGACAACCAGCTGAAAGCCAACCATGTGTAATCAATATATATTAGATAGATGGACAAAGACTTTATAGCGCAAATATAGGTCATGTATAATGTTAGAACCAAATATAAAATTATCTTAATTTTCTTCTATTTAAGTTTTACACACACACACACACACACACACACACACATATATATATATATATATATATAATTTTATTTTATATATTTTTTTTCTGGTATTGAAGTATTGAAAATAAAGTGCTCGATTACTTCTGTAAGAACTGTATTTATTTATTATAGAGTAGAATACATTTAAGGTGCGGTTGTTACCATTGGTTTGAAACCAATATAATTGATAGAGCTTTTATATTGAAGTTAAAGTAGCGTGGACATGGAGTCAACACCTGGTTATTGACAGTTTCTCGCCTATGCGATCCTCAGACAAAATCGGTTTCTGGTCTATGCTATCCTTAGACCAAATCCATCAAATTTGGTCTGAGGAATGTATACGCGAGAAACTGCCAGTATCCAGGTGTTGACACCATGTCCACACTACATTTACACACACACACACACACACACACACACACACACATATATATATATATATATATATATATATATATATGAATAAATGTATGAAACAATGTACATCAAGCTCTCACTACAAATGACCGGTATCCTTTTATATCATTACATATTTCAATATATTTAGTTAAATAGCTTAGTATTAATAAAACAATATTCGTGTCCTTAATTATACAACCGTTATCATCTTGCAACACCCTCTGGTTAAAGATGAAATCGTTCAAATCATCCAAAACGAAGTGCAAAAATATAAATCCTGATTATCTGGTTTTGCTTATCCGCCAAATGTTTATTTCTTATGAGTGTCTTCACCTCAGCTAAATAATGGACCATTCCGTTTTATCATAAAGAAAGAAGGGAAAGGAAAAGGACATACTATACAAAAAAGATAAAAATAAGAAAGAAAGAAAAAAAGAGACTAGGGGAAAATAGAGTAATGGGGCAATAACGCTAATCTCTTTCAATCGAACATAATAAAATAAGGTAAAGAAGGAAAGAAAGAAGAGACAGAGAGAGAGAGAGAGAGAGAGAGAGAGAGAGAGAGAGAGAAAGAAAGAGAGAGAGAGTGTGTGTGTGTGTGTGTGTGTGTGTGTGTGAGAGAGAGAGAGAGAGAGAGAGAGAGAGAGAGAGAGAGAGAGAGAGAGAGAGAGAGTTAAATCAAGATTATTATACTTCTTACATATTGAATAATTTAACAATAGCTCTTAAGTAAACGTATCAAACATTGTAATAATTAAATCATCATACTGTTGTATATCCACATGTCCTGCTACTATTCATTATAATATTCTAAGGTTTTATTTAATATTTTGTTATTTATAAAAATGTTAATATTCTAATATTTATTTTAATATTTAGTACATTGCTTTCAATATTCTAATGTTTTATTTAACATCTTAGTGTACTTTTAGATATCTAAATATTTTTGTCTAGTATCAAATTCAATCTTTTTATTTGATATAATCATTTAATATTTTGAAATATTTATTTCAATATTTTAGTATGTTCCTTTTAATATTCTAATATTTTATTTGATATTTTACAATGTTTATTTTGATATTTTAATGTTTTTATTTATTATTTTTGTATATTTTTGAATATCTTAATATTTTGATGTATTTTTTAATATGTTTATTTTAATATTTTAGGATTTAAATAGCATTCCAGTAATTATTCTATTTTGTAGATAACAAGTATCTATAAGATAAATAAATTAAATTGATAAAATCAAATCATTGGTTTACATTTTGCATTTCATCTTAGACGATTTGGACGGTCTCATTTTTAACAAGAAAATATTGTAAGATTATAACGATCGTACTTTTAAGGAACATGAGTATCATCTATAAGATAAATAAATAGGAAGTCTAGTTTTAATTTGATAAAAACTTCGACCGCGAACTTATTAGCGATTCGTACAACCGTCAGATAAATGAAAACCACATTTGTGGCGGGAGCCGCCGCCGTCGTCGTCGTAGTGTAAACAGGAACCAAGGATAAAGCAAAGATTGATGCCCGGATGTTTGGCGGTCTGACGATCTGTGAAGGCCTTTGTTTTGCAACCAATTAGTCCAGGTGTAATTTGTATTTGACGAAGCCCTTACGCACAGCATGCGGTCTTGTTCACGGGGCGTTACGGTAAATCGAGCCCACTAATGTGTTAAAGGGGGTTCTCCACAGTTGATTCCAATTCATGCATTTGAACTCTGCCGTCATTTCCGGGTTAGCACCGGCGGGGTGTGAATGTCTCCGGTTTCGAGTTACCGGGGGTTTGTCGAAGTGAAAGGGGTGCTCTGAAAGTAATGCCTCCTATCAATTTCAACAGAAATTCCGAAAGACATAAGGGAGCACAATGACACTGTTGGATAGAGCGAGTTTTCAGCTACTAAAAAAAATACTATTTCTACCATCAAGTCACTGCTACTGACTATGTATATTGTTGAAGGGAAAGAGGAGCTCCGAAAGTTATGCCTCCTATCAATTTCAATGGATATTCCAACAGATGCAGGGAGCACCGTGACACTGTTGAACAGTTTTCAATTACTAGAAAATACTATTTCACTGAGTCGCTGCTACTGACTATGCAATGTTGTTGAAGCGAAAGGGACGATCCGAAAATAATGCCTCCAATCAATTTCAACGGAAATTCCAACAGATAAAGGGCACACAATAACACCATTGGATAGAGCATGTTTTCAGCTACAAAACAGTATTTTTCCGAATAGCTAACACCACTGTCTTTTCTGCTGTGATGAAAAAAAAAGCCTCATTAGAGCATTGTTCCAAAAGTAATGCCTCCAATTTATTTCAACAAAAACAACAACAAATAGAGGCTGTACTATTGGATAGAGCGAGTTTTCAGCTACGCCAAAATACTATTCTTACTATAGGGTCACTGCTTATGACTATGCATGTTGTCGAAGCGGAAGGGAGGCTTCGAAATTAATGCCTCTTATCAATTTCAACGGAAATTCCAACAGATGTCCGTAGGAAGCGACCCGTAATGCTTAAGGGCGGAATCCTGGTGACTGAGCAGTCCATGACATGCAACACTCCACCTTGGCCCTTACTTAAGCTAGACGGGTAGTCGGAGAGACACACTCCGATCAATCGACTGGTCACATGAAGCCCTAGCACCTATATGATTGTCCTGAAGCGCGTGGTGTAATGATTAAAGTCATGGGAAATGAACTCGTCGCCCCGAGTTCAAACCCTGGACGTGGTGATGGCATTTTACTTAGCGCTAATACCTTTGGGAAATGTATGAATCCTACTCTCCCTCCAGCTATGGGTAAATAATAGGGCAAACTGGGCTCTTGGTTAGGCAACCGGTATAGGAGAAAGAAAACTCTGAGTTCAAACCTGTTGAACTATATATATGATTGTCCCGAACCTATTACCTTTATGGCAAACCCCAACCATTTTTATTGTACATGTGCTAGAAGGTGATGGCTAAAAGCCTTAATGTCCTGGGTTATGACGTTAAACTTCATCTTCTGGTGAAGTTCCAATTCTGGCACACTGGGAATTGTGGAGTACACCTTTATCACCATTACACCCAGGTCCACTCTGACCCGGAGTGGCAGTACCTTTTAGGGTCCTAGATAAGAATGAATAAGACAAAACGTATTCGGCATAAATCTTGTAAGGAAAGATATTTCCCCTATAAGATGGTTGGATTCGTCCAACGAAACACATATAAAGATATGAATACACAAGGCTATTTGTAGTCGAGAATCTAGTTATACTGTTGGAGAACTGCGCGTTGACTCTATTATTTATATTCCTGTAAAAAAGAAGAAGAAGAAGAAGAAGAAGGAATAAACCCTTTTTCCGGCTTTTCTATGTTGTATTTAATAAAATCCGTCACAACAACCCAACAAGGGTTGACATCCCGTAAAATCCAACTAATAAACTAACAATTGTCTGGTATCAAAAATGTATCTGCTAGAAGGCGGTGGCTGAGGGTCTTAATGTCCTGAGTATGACTTTAAACTCTATTTGATGATGAAGTTCCAATTTTGGAGCTCTGGGGAATGTGGAGTACCCCTTCATCACCATTACTCCCAGGTCCATACTGACCTGGAGAGGTAATACCTGTTAGGGTCCCATCTATGTGTTAAATAGATAAAAAGCGAGTATTAAAAATGTGTTGTGTAAAAATTGAGTTTGGAAATAAGAAAGAATACGCAACAAGAATCAATAAAATGTCTTAGGCATAAAATAACCAAACAAGGGTTGACATGTCGTAAAATCCAACCAACCAGCCATCATTGTCTAAGGATATTTTCCGAGCAATGAACAAGTACCTGTATATTGCCTTCCTAAATTATGCCGCCTATTTCTACAAAAAAACTATGACATATACAGTCACTACAATAACACCCTTTTCACTAGCACTAGACAAAGGAGATTGTTTTAGCATCTGAGATGGAGCGCCACACCTGCCGTCAGCTCCTCACTTTACCGCACAGATCCCTATGTTACTCATACGCTGAGTTGGCGAGGATCGGTATCTAACCAAGAACCTTGTGATTCTAGCCGAACACTCTACCGACTGAGCTAAACCGGCATTAACACCCTTGAATAGAGCGGGATTTCAGCTACCTATTTATTTGTGCCCTTGGACACTGCTCAATTGCCCGATCGGTCTGTCTATCCCAGCCAATGACAATGGAGAAGCCCGGTAGCCCTGTCAACTGGGGCTTTAGAACACACTGACTGCACCTCTGTGGAGGTGTAAGATAATGGGTCCACCTATTGACCCTGATTGGTGACCCACGAGGGTTAATGATAAAAGCCTGGTGTCTGAGCAGTCCATGACATGCAACACTCCACTTTGGCCCACAACATAATAACATCCTTGGATAGAGAGGTATTTCAGCTTACTTGTTTATTTGTGCCCCCAGACACTGCTCAATTTCCCGATAGCTCTGCCTATCCTAGACAACGACAATGGAGAAGTAAAATTGTCTGGTATCAAAATAAACAGGCTTTATCGATCCCATCAAACTTCGTAGCGTTCATCTATCAAAATAGTGCACGCCTCCCCTGTGTACTTACAAAAAGGAATAAAATGGCCGCTGTCACGACCTCATCTTCTTTAGCCTTTTTGTTTTTTGTTTTTTTATCTATTTATTTTTCGTCTTTAGAAAATCATATTAAAAAAATTGTTTGGTTTTCGCAGTCGGCATTGTTACTTTTGTCTCCCTGTTGAGCGACACTGTTATTTTTTATGTGAAACGCGTTTAAAAAAAAAAAGAAAAAAAAAGGCTCGTTCATTGTATGCACGCCAGGTGTCGCTCGTGTGACTCATTTGAAACTTTTGACTCTTCCTTTATTCAACAGATCGCGCGACTAGTCCATCTGTGAAAGTCAGAATGTGAGCTGAGGGCTGAGGGCAGGTCAGTCGTCGAGGTGGTGTCTCTGTATAACCTTCCTCGCGCACACACACGCAGAGAGAGAAAGAGACAGACAGACAGACAGACAGACAGATTGAGTAAGAGAAATTCAATTCTGGAACTCTGGGGAATATGGAGTACTCCTTTATCACCATTTCTCCCAGGTCCACCCTGACCCGGAGTGGTAATACTGTTTAGGGTCTCCTCTATGGTTTATATAGATTAAAAAGTGAGTATTAAAAATGTGTTTAATTGAGTTTGAAAAAGAAATTGAATAACCAACAAGTATGAATAAAACAAAATGTCTTTGGCATAAAATAAGCTAAAAGGGGTTGACATGTCGTAAAATCCAACCAGCCTATCGATCAACTTGACAGATGATAGAAACCTTTACAACCAAAATTACATCCTGATTGATAACTAATTCAACTTTTTTAACAATATACCAGATGCATAAGATGATAAGGTAGTAAGACATCTGTATGTTGTTATATTATAGTGATATATACTTGTATCACATTTATGCCACACACTGGGTGTTCATAGCTACAACACAGTGACAAGCATAGAAATATAACTGGTGACTATGCAAACTGTAAGTTTCATTTCAGAGTACTTTCTCTTAAACTTTACCCATCAAAGGATACATCCAGGTCAACAGAGGTTTGATCCTGGAGCTTCCTTCTCCAGTTTTGATTTTGGAGTTAACTTCTCCTAGAAGGGTTGCCTTTACCGAGGCTTTATCATTAGACTGGAGCCCTTTCTACCCCCACATATATATATATATATATATATATATATATATATATATATATATATATCATATTAGTAATTGTAGTGGAGGAAAAGAGTTAAGGGTCTACCATGGTTTCAATCGAAATGATCTCATCAGGACCCTACCTTATACTAAGATAAGTCGATGTAATTCCTTAGTTAAAATAAGATGAATTTCTTTTCGGATAATAATGGTAGAACGCTTTGTTAGTTCATATTTTCCAATTACCGCGTGCGTCTTATTCTATTCGTTTATTTATTCCTTAATTCTCATTTCTGTAAGGTTATTAACTTAATTCTAATTATAGATAACAGCTAGGAAAACAGTTATAATTTAATTCTAATTATATTTTAGGGTCTTAATATTACTAATTTATAGTTTTTCGCTGTTTTATTTTTAGTATGTCTCCTATTATTTCATGAATGGATACTATCTATCTATCTATCTATCTATCTCTCTATCTATCTCTCTCAATATATATGTGTATATATATGTGTGTATGTGTGTGTGTGTGTGTTTGTGTGTGGTTAAGTCTGGATGTGTGTGTGTGTGTGTGTGTGTGTGTGTGTGTGTGTGTGGTTAAGTGTGGATGTGTCTTTGTGTGTTGTTCTCATCCACCCTT
>CM042178.1:40405761-40418261 GCA_023376005.1 Doryteuthis pealeii
ACAGTACCTGGCTTTTTTCTCCTCCTCCCTCCGACAACCACCACGGGCCCTACTCCCCAACAACTGGCCCCCGCCATACATTTGTTCCTTTTCTAATGATATACATGTGCAATCCACGTGCCCAGGGATTTACCCCAGGGACACACCCAAACATTTGCTTTATTTTTACCCCCCCCCCCAACAGCACCCCAACGATAACCGCTTTCGCCAACAAGGGCCCATCAGTAAAAATTGGAATCGTTTCATCGCAGAAACTAAAGAGTTTTAAGAACCAAAACAAAATGGGTTGTGGGTGGTGATGTGCGTCGTTCTGGGGGTTAGAGATGCTTGTTGGTCGGTGGTGGCGGTGGGGGGAGGAGGTTGGTTGTGGGTAGATGAGTCAGGTAATGACAAAACCTGGGCTTGTTAAGGTTGTGGTTCATGGTTAAGTGATGCAATAGTGATGAAGGAAATTCACTTTTCAGAGATCACACAAGACATCAGATGTCGAGAGGTACGAAATATAAACAGCTTCGAATATATATATATATATATATATATATATATATATATATATATATATATATATACTAAAAACAAAACGTGACTCATTGGGTCACCTATTCAACTCTGGGTAGATAATTAAGACTAGGGAAAAGGGAATTAGCAAAGCGAATAAAAAAAAAAATACGGCCAGACTAAACCTTAAAATCATTTTGTTAGCTTTCTAAGAAAGGAAATATTTGACCTCTTTTAAGCTACGGGTTGCTGTTTGTGAAATTTAACATAGAAATACGAGGAGGTAGTCAAGAGATAAACAGAAGGGAAGAGATAAATAGACACAAAGTAAAGTAAGAGATCGGTCGGTTTTTGATTTAATTGCAAATTATGACTAATTAGAACCAATTAAAACAGCATTTTTTTTCGAACATAATTTAATCTTAAAAGTAAGGAATAATTTTGTATAATTCTCTGTCATTAAACTAAACAGTAAAAAAACCTTTAGGAAGATAAAGTTGATTAACCCAGCTTTAATATAATGTGTATATATATATATATATATATGTATATAGTGTGTGAGTGTATGTGTGTGTGTGTTGCATACAAAAAGTATAATAATTCAACTTAATTCAACTCGTGACAATTTTAGAATTATCCAATTTTTTATGTTAAAATATTACAAATCCACTCAGTAGTTCTCCTTAGCAAATAATTTTCAACATACAAACCATCTTCCAATAAAAATCCATTAACTTAAAAAAAGATATAACATTAAGCCATTTTACTGCCCTAATCGACAATAACAATTAGTATAAATACTAATTTCATCAATACTATTAATTCAGACACAACTGGTAAGTCAACAGTATTTTTTAAATATTAGTATATTTAAACACCTATATTCATGCTTAAAAAAATTATTTTTATTTTATTTATCTCTCTCTCTCTCTCTCTCTCTCTCTCTCTATATATATATATATATATATATATATATATATATATATATATATATATAGTCGGAGCGGCCTAATATCGGTATCAGCCATGCAGCAAGTGAGTCTATCCCCTTTTCACTAGCGCTAGACCAAGGAGATTGTTTTTTGCGTCTGAGGTGGAGCGCCACACCTACCATCAGCTTCTTACTTTACCGCACAGATCCCTGTGCTACTCATACGCTGAGTTGGCGAGGGTGGGTATCGAACTAGGAACCTCGTGGTTTCTAGCCGAACGCTCTACCGACTGAGCTAATCTGGGTTTGACTTCGCTACTCTTACTTAGATATACATGTTCTATCAATTATATTGAGCATTCTTTACTTATAAATATACCAAACTATATAAACAATATTAATTATATATATACATATATGTAAGTTTGTGTGTGTGTGTGTGTGTGTGTGTGTGTGTGTGTGTAGGATAGACAAGAATCAACGGTGCTTGGTGACAGTCAGTTTCTGGCCCATGCGATCATCATACCATGTATGATCAGATGACTGAAGTTAAGCAAAATGACTTAATTCGGCATTAAATGACCCGAAAAGATTTGATATGCCATAAAACAAAAACAGCCAACCAATTATCTATCTCAGTCTGTTCATCGATCTATCTATCTATCTATCTATCTATCAGCTTTCTGTCAAGTCACGTTGAAAACACCGATTCCCGCTAGATCCCTGTAGTTAAGCTTGTTCAAAACTTAAATGGGCGACCATTTAATCAACAGAAGGAACTGTGTAAGTAAACTGAATATCAAAATGACTTTCGGAATTGAAATGACCCAAAAAGGGTAGATATGCCGTAAAATAATCAACTAACACCTTTCTCAGTTTGTTTTTATCTATCTATCTATCTGTCTATCGCTATTGTTTGTTTTTCATATTTTATATTTACGGATTTATTTCCATCTTTCTCTGTTATCTATCAATCTATCGATCTATGATATTGCAAAATAAATAATGCACCCCCGCCAATTTTTGAAGTTTGTTGGAAGTAATAATTTTATCATTTATTGTTTCTTCTGTCTGAGGATTGTATTTCTTCTTTTTCATTTTATAAAACACGTGAAACTAATAGTTACAGATGAGAGAAGTAATAATAATAATTATTATTTTAGTTTGTGATATATATATATATATATATATATATATATATATATAGAGAGAGAGAGAGAGAGAGAGAGAGAGAGAGAGAGAGAGAGAGAGAGAGAGAGAGAGAGAGAGATAGATAGATAGAGGATGATATAGATATATATATATATATATATATATATATATATATATATATATATAGATATATAGATAGATATAGATAGATAGATAGATAGATAGATAGATAGAGATAGAGATAGAGATAGATAGATAGAAAGAGATAGAGATAGATAGATAGATAGATAGATGATAGAGTGAAAGAGATAGATATAGATAGAGTGAAAGAGATAGAGATAGATAGATAGAGAAAGAGATAGAGATAGATAGATAGATAGATGAAAGAGATAGAGATAGATAGATAGATAGAGAGATAGAGATAGATAGATAGAGTGAAAGAGATAGAGATAGATAGATAGATAGATAGAAAGAGATAGATAGATAGATAGATAGATAGATAGAGTAGAAAGAGATAGAGATAGATAGATAGATAGATAGATAGAGATAGATAGATAGATAGATAGATAGATAGAGATAGAGATAGATAGATAGATAGATAGATAGATAGATAGAAAGAGATAGATAGAGATAGATAGATAGATAGATAGATAGATAGATAGACTATATATAGATAGATAGAGTGAAATATATATATATATATATATATATATATACGAGAGAGAGACAGACAGATAGTGAGAGAGACAGACAGACAGACAGAGACAGAGAGAGAGAGAGAGGAGAGAGAGAGACAGAGAGACAGAGACAGAGACAGAGACAGAGAGATGAGTCGTTTTCCTATCTCCCAGAAGATCTTCATTTTTTTTTTTTGCAATTTTACTAAAGGTTGATTTCATTTACTGGAGTCAGTCA
The DNA here is from genome assembly GCA_023376005.1 of Doryteuthis pealeii. NCBI lineage: Eukaryota > Metazoa > Mollusca > Cephalopoda > Myopsida > Loliginidae > Doryteuthis > Doryteuthis pealeii. The sequence goes on from CM042178.1 coordinate 40,409,258, forward strand.
ATCAAGGCCCTGGTGTATTTGTACAAAGTTTCGATGGGGTTTCGGGGGGGGGTCGTTGGGGGGGGACAGGAGGGTAGAACTGCAGCCACAGTTGGCTTGTCCAGATGGCAGCTGCCACTCGCCTTGGGACGCAGGACCTGTCTGGTAGGATTATCAAATTGTATAGTCTGGGGGACAGAAATGATGTTGGGAGTTTGGATGAGCGCAAGTCAACACACATTGAAGTTTTTGAAAGAAAACCCAAAAAACAAACAAAATAAAACCCAAAACAAAACAAATAAACAAACAAAATCAAGAAAAAAAAAAAAAAAACGCAAACCGAAAACAAAACAAAATATAAGACTGTCCATTGGGAGAAAAATGGATGCACGCGTCAGATACAAGCACACTACCGATTTTCCGGCAACTTATGACGAGACCCCTTTTTTAATCCGGACTTAAAATTACGAAGCTTGACTTTCTCGTTACTGACTCAATTTTATCATTTTATTATTTACCGAAATAAAATTTAAAAAATTTTTTTTAAATTTTGAGTTTAAGACGAGACTTTTTTTACATTAAAAGTATTATTTCTCTGAATTTTTTGATGAGGCTTGATAATTTGTATTATTTTGATTATTCGGACTGTTGTCCTCATCTTTATTGTTATATACACATGTTTCGGCTGATGTATCCTCTGGCCTTCTTCAAGTGTTTCTTGTTGAACTCAGGAACCTTCTCGAACTCGAGTTCGACAAGAAGGTTCTTGTCGAACTTGGGAACCTTCATGACGTAATCGGGAGCCTTCGCGGAACTTCGAACCAAACCCTTTATTCAATCCATTAACCACCCCATATATCATGTAAACCTTTATTTCTTAGGATATATAAGACACATTGAAGTATTTTAAACGCATTTTTAACATGGGCTGTTTTGAGGCAAATCTAGTCAGATTTTCACAGAGACATCGTTAATAAATGATATTCATTCTATGTATTACTGATTTTGACTAAAAATGAAATACTCATTGATAAAGTTACGCAATTCTTGATGGTATTGCGACATAAACAGTGACGTAGTTTCGGTTACAGACAAACACCGAATCTCCATTATGATAAGATAAGACTGATGGTTGCATGAACTGTGTTTTACAAGCTTCTCAGTTCCAGTGTGGGATTAAAATATGAATGACTTTATTGGCATATGGGGCGTGTGTGTCTGTGTGTGTCTGTGTTTTAGTTTGTAATTGCTATTTGAGAAGTCTGTTGGTTGTCGGGGTATCTGATTTAACACCAGCATGCAAAAAGAACAACTACTGAAGCATGGATGAAAGAGACGCACACAAAAGGGACTGTCAATACGGACACACGCAAGCGTACAGATGCACAAAATAGACACACATATATTTGTATTAATTTTCTCATCTTACTTCCATACATTTCTATCTATATAAAGAACAATGCAACACACACACACACACACACACACACACACACACACACAAATGCGCGAACAAATAAATGAACAAAGAAACAGACATGCACACACATATTTATCTACACACACATACATACACACATAAATAACTAAAGAAAGAAACTCTCACACACACACACACACGCGCACGCACACATATCTATCTATATAAAGCACAATGCGGGTACCTCACAAGGTGTGACGGTTAGCAAGCTAGATTTGCAGTCCATTGCTAGTGAGTTCGATTCTCATTGAGCGCCCCACATTTATGTCCTTGTATCTCTTAGGTAAGCTTAGTAAGTAACTATATAAAGAACAATGCGACTTCCTTTTATTTTATTTTTTTAATTCCTCATTTCTTTGTTTGTATGTTCATAACTTTTCATTTTCGATTCCACGTTTAAAGAAAGAAAGAAAGAAAGAAAGAATCAAAAGCAAATAGACCAAGTGAAAGTCAGTTTTCGTGTTTTATTTTATAACTAGAAGCGGCTACCCGGCATCGCCTGAGTAGAGGGAAGATTTAAAAAAAGGTTGATCTCGCAGATCCATTATTACTGAATCATGAATTGATGCTTGCTGGATGCCCCAAAAATCCCCATGTAAAACAAAAAAGAACTAGTTAATGTAACCTGGTGGTAGTGAACATGTATATATATATATATATATATATATATATATATATATATATAATTAATTGTTTTCGTTTTCTTCCGGACATGCACACACATGCATACATACATACATACATACATACAAACTGCCCTTTATATATGAATAGATTGAAATATTAGGTGTATGTAATGAGTCAGAATGTATATCTCTATCTCACTCTCTCTGCATGCATGCGTGTATGTCACACACACACACACACACACACACACGCTCTCTCTCTCTCTCTCTCTCTCTCTCTCTCTCTCTCTCTCTCTCTCACTCTCTCTCTCTCTCACTCTCTCACTCACTCACTACACAGTGATTCTCAAACTTTATACAGTCTGGGCGCACTTACAGTACTACAGATACTTGATAGCACACTGTATACAAAATAGGACTAATATTCTATTAAGTTAACTGTTAAATATATAAAAAAATAACACATTTAACAAAAGCAAACTTAACATACCTCTATGAAGTTTATTCATTCCTGTGTTAATGAGAAACATAAGCTTGATGAGACCTTGCAATTTCTTCAGTGTTTGGTCTTATGTTTGAGAGACAAACTCTCATTTCCTCATCAATGCATTGAAGAGTTCCTCTCTTTTTAATTTAATTGTTGCGAGGGTTGAAAATCCAGTTCACATAAATATGAGGTGGAAAATTGCAATGAAATAATTTTTCTCAATAAAATTGTTTAAAACCTGTTTTTATTTAGTTGCAAGAAAAGTAACTTATAACTATCATAATAATGTTGCAACGAAACAAGCAGAATGTTCGTAAAGAAATGGTATAATATAGTAACTTAGTATACATTTGCTTTTCATATCTGGATATATTTTTCAGGAATACTACGGGGCGCACCTGAAAAAACTCTGGGGCGCGCGCGGGCGCACTGTTTGAGAACCACTGTACTATATGCATGTGTATATATGTGAGTACGTGTTCATTCTCTCTTTCTCTCAATCTCCATGCGTTTTACATAACGTATTAAACAAAGTTTCCAGTTGCTTGATTTAGTATTGATTTCTCTCGCCTGCCTTCTGCCATTATATCTATCTATCTTTCTATCTAAGTCTGTTCATCTCTCTCTCCCCCCCTCTCTCTCCATTTATCTATCGATTATGTGTCAGGTTGTCTGTAACCGAATCTATGTCACCACTGATATCATAATTTCCTTTGTTATTTATCTCTCTATCTATTTCAGTATCATCATTATCTATCTATCAATCTATCTATCGTATGAGTATCTTTATTCGTTCATCTCATCAAATTTCTGACTCATTCTCTCTCTCTCTCTCTCTCTTCTCTCTCTCTCTCTCTCTCTCTCTCTCTCTCTCTCTCTAACTCACTCTATTAATATCTATCTATCTCTATCTCTGTATGGTTATATCTATCTATCTATCTATCTATCTATCTATCTCTGTTCATATCTATCTATCTATCTCTGTTCATATCTATCTATCCATGTTCATATCTATCTACCTATCTGTTCATATCTATCTATCTATCTCTGTTCATATCTATCTATCCATGTTCATATCTATCTACCTATCTGTTCATATCTATCTATCTATCTCTGTTCATATCTATCTATCTACCTATCTGTTCATATCTATCTATCTATCTATCTATCTATCTATCTATCTATCTATCTATCTATCTATCTATATCTATCTATCTACTATCTGTTCATATCTATCTATCTATCTATGTTCATATCTATCTATCTATCTACTATCTGTTCATATCTATCTATCTATCTATCTATCTATATCTATCTATCTATCTATCTATCTATCTATCTATCTATCTATCTATCTAATATCTATCTATCTATCTATCTATCTATCTGTTCATATCTATCTATCTATCTATCTATCTATCTATCTATCTATCTGTTCATATCTATCTATCTATCTATCTATCTATCTATCATCTATCTATCTATCTCAGTCTGTTAATATCTATCTAATCCTGTTAATATCTATCAATCCATTTATCTCACTATGTCTATCTATCTATCTATCGATCTATCTATCTATCGCTATCTATCTCTGTCTGTTCATATCTATCCATTTATCTCAGTCTATTCATATCTATCCATCTATCTCAGTCTGTTCATATCTATCTATCTATCTATCTATCTATCTGTCTGTTCATATCTATCCATCTATCTCAGTCTGTTCATATCTATCTATCGATCTATCTCAGTCTGTTCATACATCTATCTATCCATCTATCTCAGTCTGTTCATATCTATCTATCTCTGTTAATATCTATCTTGTGTGTATTTTTCTTCGTTCATCTCATCAATTTCTAATAGCCTCAGATAAGACCATCACAGTTGAACAAAAAGAAATTTGAAAAAAAAAGGAACAAAAAAACCCCGTAAACAAACAAAAGACAATGATTTTTAATGGCCAGATCTATATCAGTTATAGTATTCGTTTAGGAAGTGAGATAGAGGGACATTTTTTTGTTTTTTGTTTTGTGTGTGTACGGTGTGGTGTGTGTGTGGTTGACAAGGTAGGCAGTTCAACTTACACGGCTCAATTGGCCACCCACAGAGAGATGGATGCTTTTTCGCATGGGTGGGTGCCATGGGGGAATGGGTAGGGTCGCGGGAACTAGGGAGCGAAAGGTCAGGCATCCTTCTAGAGGCAATTCTGACACATTAGCACGTCGAAGAATTATTTCGTCATATTTCACATCGACGCTGATGTTCATGCCGAGGTAATTGGCTAGATTTTAAAAGCCGATTCTCCAGGCGGGAAGGTCTGATGTAACATCCAATCATAAATCATCTTGTTCATATATATATATATATATATATATATATAGCCTGGAAGATTTGTCGCTTTAGTGAGATCGGTTTTCCATATGACTGATAATTTGTTTGTGGCCGCCCATGCCTTTCCTATACGTGTATTAACATCACTTTCTGTGGATGAGATATTACTACCTATGTAGGCGAACTGTTCCACTGGCTTAAGAAGCTTACCATCAAATGTGGAGATATATTCTTTCTTTTTGAAGCACATGAACTCGGTTTTATCGGAGTTCACACAGAAAATAATTTTTATTTTTAATTTTAAAAAAATCAGAAGCATTATAGATTATAGTAAAACTCAAAAGAGTTTGTTGTAAAAATTATATAAAAAATGTAAAGTGGGTATCAAAATAGTATAGGATATATTTCAGCTGTTAAAAATATACAAGTCCACAGTGTAATTTGAAGAAAGATGTTAGAGTTCCAAAATTTACTTGTGGTGTTGATAAGTCCGTAGAGTTTTAGATGAAAGTCTTCAAGGTGTAAAATTCCAGATATATTGTTTTTTCATTTGACAAATATGAAAAATAGATGGAAATTAATCCGACAGTATGAAATTTAACATTTTGAAAAAACATATGATGTTTGTTATGTAATTGCTGACAGATCTGTTTCGACCAAATCGATAAGTTGGTCTTCATCAACGAGCGACATAGACGGGAAGAAAGATATCCGTTAAAAGACTGTTTACAAAAACGAACGCTGAATTCAACCGCTGAAATTTTGAAAAATACATGTTCTGTTTTAAAAATAAAAATAAAATTTATTTTATTTTTAAAACAGAACATGTATTTTTCAAAACTTCAGCGGTTGAATTCAGCGTTCGTTTTTTGTAAACAGTCTTTTAACGAATATCTTTCTTCCCGTCTATGTCGCTCGTTGATGAAGACCAACTTATCGATTTGGTCGAAACAGATCTGTCAGCAATTACATAGCAAACATCAAAAGGTTTTTCCAAAATGTTAAATTTCATATATATATATATATATATATATATATATATATATATATATATATGAATTATATATACAATTTGCTATATTTATAAATAGTAAAGTAATAGTATTGGTTACCAATTGTTGGTATCAGTATCAGCCGAACAGCGAAGGATCTATTCTCTTTTCGCTTGCGCTAAACCAGGAAGATTGTTTTGCAGAAGTAGAGCGCCACACCAACCATCAGCTCCCAGATACTTTGCCACACAAATCAGATTACCCAAGGTGTGCTACTCATGTGCTGAGATGGTAAGGATCCGTATCGAACCTTAAACCTTGAGATTCTTAGGCGAATTATCTACCGACTGAACTAAACCTGTGCATATTTATGTGAAAGAGTGCTCAATATCAGTAATGTAGTATATGTATCTAAGTTAGGATAGCGTAGGCATAGAGTCAACGGTCAGTTTCTCACCTATTCGATCTTCATTAATTTCTATATATGAAAAGGAGAAACAAACATAAAACATAGAATTTTGGGTTGTTTCTCCACATGCTAGCTCAGTCGGTAGAGCATTGGTCTAGGAATCGCAAGGTTCCTGGTTCGATACTGATCCCCGCCAATTCAACGCACGTGTAGCAGATATTGGATAATCTGATCTCTGCGGTAAAGTGGCGAGCTGGCGGAAGGTGTGCCACTCACTTCAGCCAAAACAACCTCCCTGGTCTAGCGCTAGCAAAAAACGGATAGACTCCCTCGCTGTCTGGCTGATATTGATAACAGGCCACTCCACCAACATTACGTTATTAGATTACGAAATGATTGCAATTTTTCCGAAATATCCTATACATCTCAAATGATTACACATTTTGTGAAACACCCTGTATGGAAATAGCACCCCACAAAAGTGCAGCTGTATGGCCACTTTCCTCCTATCACACAAATCATTCGGGTAAGACGAACACTGCTGTAGAAGCAAGACGAGTTCATAAGTGTTATTCTCCTATGGGCACCTATACATGGACACGCCTGTGTAGGCCGACCTGCAAAACATATATATATATATACAGTTATGCACGAATACTGGATGCTGTGTAGAGGACTTCCCTGATTTAATGGCCAATAGGGATGAGTAGCGAGGAAGAGTCATTGGGATTCATGCTGTCGGTACGACTTGATGATGATGATATTGGGAGTTAAGATTTTTGTACGTGACATTTGCTCAAAGAGTTTGAAGAAATAGTTTGTTTGTTTGTTTGTTTTCTGTCTGTCTGTCTGTCTGTCTCTCTCTCTCTCTCTCGTTATCTATTGTTTCACTAACCATGTTTCTCACTCTCTTTCATTCTCATTATCTCTAACACTCTTTCTCAGTCTCCCCCCTCTCTCTCTTTCTCTATTGTTGTTTCACTAACCATATTTTCACTCTCTTTCAATCTCTCTCTCTCTCTCTCTCCTCTCTCTCTCTCTCTCTCTTCTCTCTCTCTCTCTCGTTATCTATTGTTTCACTAACCATGTTTCTCACTTTCTTTCACTCTCATTCTTTCTCGTATTTTTTTCTCTCTCTCTCTCTCTCGTTATTTATTGTTGTTTCACTAACTTATTTCTCACTCTTTCACTCTCATTCTCCCTCTCTCTCTCTCTCTCTCTCTCTCTCTCTCTCTCTCTCTCTCTCTCTCTCTGACCTTTGTCAATAAATAAACATTTGTTTTTCTTTTAAACAATTTCCTTTTCTACATTTCTTCTACTCTTCTCCTTCTCTGATGACAGAAAACAAACTCCATCGTTCTCCAATTATCTTTGTCATATATCTTCCTAGAATGGAGATTATATGTCTGTCTGTCTGTCTGTCTGTAACCAAAACTCCATCACCAACAACGTCACAATTCCTTTAGTTACGTTATCTTATTATAATGGAGATTCGGTATATGTTTGTAACCAAAACTACGTCACTGCTTACGCCACAATACCCTCAGTATTTGCATAAGTTCATCAATGAGAATTTAATTTATAGTCAAAATCATTGATACGCAGAATAAATCTTGTTATATGGAGATTGTGTGCCTGTCTGTGTGTCTGTAACCAAAATTATGTTATAATTCCTTCATTTACTTAATTTCGTTATCTTATTATACTGGAGATTCGGTGTCTATCTGTAACCGAAACTATGTCACTGCTCACGCCACTGACTACGTCAATGTACCCTCAGGTACGTAAGTTTATCACTGAGTATTTAATATATAGTCAAAATCATTAATATCTCCAATCAATCGGCTAGTCACATCAAGCCCTAGCAGCTATATAGCTGTACTGAGTGTATTCCTCAATTGATCTAATGACAACTCCCAATCCTTTTCATCATATAGGGGCTAGAATGCGGTGGCTGAGGGTTTTAATGTCCTGGGTATGACGCTAAACTGCATCTAAGGATAAAGTTCCAATTCTGGGACTGGGAAATGTGAAATCACTTCCAGGTCCACTCTAACCCAGGAGTGGTAGTACCTGTTAAGGTTCTATCTATGGGTTAAATGGATTTTTAAAATGACTTTTAAAAATGAGTTGAGTTTTTTAAAAAAAAATAGAATACCCAACAAGAATAAAAGAAAAACGTCTTCGGCATAAAATAACCCAACAAGGGTTGACATGCTGTAAAACCTATCAACCAATCAGCTAACCGAAACTATGTCACCATGTCCGAAGTTATTTATTAGATAATCATTAATCAATCTTGATTAGTATCTTATTTATTAATGATGTCTCGATTAAAGTCTTGCTGAGTTAGATTTATCTCAAACCAGCCCATGTTATTAACGCTTTTAAAATCCTGCGATTTTTGTCATGCATTACCAAGAAATAAATGTTTACATAGTAGCTTTTAACAAATCCGTTCGCCATAGGTAGGATGTGACACAAGGTCACAAGCACAGAGCATCCAGTGAGGATCGAACTCGCTATTTAGTAGTAATGAATCTGCGAGACGAGCTTGCTAACCATTACACTATGTTGGGATGCCTATTTACATAGTATATGTGTGGATAATTTAACACATAACTTGTTAAACAGGTTTAATAATTACTTGCTGTTATTGATTTCTAATATTGTTTTATTCTCAAACATTAAAAGTAATCGTAT
>CM042178.1:40423261-40433261 GCA_023376005.1 Doryteuthis pealeii
GAGAGAGAGAGAGAGGGGGGAGACAGTGAAGGAGGGAAGAAAAGACAGAGATGGATAGACAGTGTGAGTGAGGACATAGAGAGAGAGACAGACAGAGAAAGAGTGAGAGAGTGTGTGTGTGAGAGATAGAAAGAGAGAGATAGCGTGTGTGTATGTGTGAGGGAGAGGGAAAGAGAAAGGGAGAGAGAATGAGTGAGTGAGTGGTGTGTGTGTGTGTCTGTGCGTGGGGGAGAAAGAGACAGACAGAAACAGAATGAGAGAGAGAGAGAGAGAGACAGACAGACAAAGTTAGACCGACCATTTTGAATATTTGTAAAATGTGTCTTCTTTAATGGTAAGCATTGCTCACCAAAAAAGAACTTTTTGCCCGTGGAAGAATTTTTAAAAATTCAACGAACGGATGAGAAGTCCTGAAATACTCAGTACCCCGCCTTAAAAAAAAAATCATTTCTTTGTTTTGTGAGCCGTGACTTCCCCCTCCCATTCTCCTATCATCTTCCGTCGACCTGTTTGTTTGTAGTTTTGGGGTTTTATATTACTCATTGTTTAAATTTGTCTTTTAATTCTTTCTTTTGTTTGTTTTTTCCCTTTTTTTTTTTTTTACATTTCCTTCCCTTTTTTTTTCAAATCTTTGCACATTAACAGATTTTTTAAAAGAAAAGAAAAAGAAAAAAAAGAAAAATTGAAAAAGAAAAATGTCTTCGACATTTTTTAGCAAATATTTTGGTCCAAAGTTTCGTATTTATTCCGACATGTTTTTTTTGTTCTTTTATAAGAAGGTCATTAAAATAAATAAGGTTAATTTTGCCTTAGCGAATTTGCATAAAAAGGTATTATATATATATATATATATATATATATATATATATATATATATATATATATATTCCGTCTATTAAAGACAATGTCGTAGAGTCCACTTTTTTTTTCTTTTTTTTTATCTACAGCTACGTGAGTGGCTGAACAGACCAATTTTTGAATGGCAGTCTCTGGTACAGTGATTGCAAACAAAAGGTGATGCTTTCAGGAGATGCTGTTGTCTCTCCTTCCTTATAGGTCTCTTTTCTGCGGCGGCTTCTTTCTTCTCTTTTTCACTCCTTTTCGTTCCTTGTTTGACGAGGGGGCGCCAAGTCGTACGGTCTTCTGCACAAGCCTCCCATGTGTTTATGTCGATGTGGTATGTCTTCCATATATATATATATATATATATATATATATATATATATATATATATATATATATACCGCAGTTACCATTAAATCCTCAAGCAAATAAATATACAATCTTATTTACTTCAGGATTTTTTCATTAAAATCGATTAAAAAGGGCTCAATATAAAGAGCTAAATAGACCATTAAAATATATATATAATAGATATGAATGGAATGATGTTGAGATAGATGGGCAGATAGATATGAATGAACTGAGATAGATAGGTAGATACACAGACAGATAGATTGATTGATAGATTATTTCATTTTTCGTTATGGGAAACCATAAACATACGATACCCAAAATATTTAGAATTTTGTTTATTGTCAATGATGTTTATTATTTTAAACTTTAAACATGTATCTATTTTTCTACATAATTGCCATTTTGGTCAATGCATTTTATAGGCCATTTTTGTATGCCCATGTCATACTAGCTCGCTGTCATGTCGTTGAGGAAGTGTTGAACCTCGATATTGTTGCAAATTGTCTACACCACTTTCTGACGTTTTTGACATCCATGCACGACTCGCCATACACTTTCGTAAATTGGCAATGAATTTCAATTGTGCCCTTTGCGTTCAAAAACCTGATTCTTGGCGCTAGCGTCAATCGTGTGCTTCATCAGAAACGACTGCGAAGCCGAGACAGTGTGGCAGCGATGCGCGCGCAAGAGCAGGCGCAGGTTCATACACAACAAACACAACAGTGTTTCTCTTCGTCCCCACATACACACGCACATGCATCCAATGGCACCTTTGCAGAGGGGTAAGGCTCCCCAATGGGGCAACCTGTTGGCCGTGGATGGAGCAGCCCATGACATGCAGCATGTTGCTTTGGTCCTTAGGTTAGACGGTTGGTCGGAGAAACCACCTCCGATCAATCGGCTGGTCACGTCAAGCCCTAGCACCTATATGATTATTACGACCCATACGGCAATCTCCCAACCATTTTTATCATATATATGATAGTGAGGGTTTTAGTGTTCTAGGTATGATGTTAACTTGCATCCAGTGGAGAGATTGCAATTCTGGAGGAGAGTGGAGTACTTCTTCATCGCCATTACTCCCGGGTCCACTCTGACCCGGAGTGGTAGGTACTACCACTACTATGGGTTAAATAGATTAAAAATGAGTTTAAAAAGAATTGAGTTTGAAAACAAATTGAATAGCAACAGAAATGAATAAAAAACATGTCGTAAAATCCAACCAACCAACCAATGCACACACACACACACACAGTGATGAGCCTGTTCAATACTCAATTGGATGACTACTTAAGCAATATCAGGTAATGTAAGCAACCTGAATCCTTTGTTTATCAAAATGTTTTGATTCCGCATTAAATGACTTGAAAAGGGTTGATATGCCGTAAAACTAAACAACCAGAACACACACGCACGCATGCGCACACACACACTCACAAAACAACTAACCAACTAACAACACACACACACACACACACACACACACACACACACACACACACAAGCTCTGAAATATTCCCGGGTCGACCAAGAAGGGAATTAACTCGAGCCACGATTAGGGTCTACTCATTTGCCTGTCTGTCTGTTTGTCTGTCTGTTTGTCGGCCTTTGTCATTAGAGTTACATTTTCAACAGTTTTCTTCTATCGTTCTATCATGATTTTAGGTCCCATCTATGAGTTAAATAGATCAAAAAATGAGTTTACAAAAATATGTATAAAAAATAATTGAGTTTGAAAACAAATCGACTACACAACAAGAATGAATAAAACAAAAACAAATAAAATAACTCAGCAAAAGTTGACATGCCGTAAAAATCCAACCAATCAAACAACCAGCGTATCCTCGTATTGGCCAAGAATGAAATTAACTCGAGCACGCGTCTACTCATTTGTCTGTCTGTTTGTCTGTCGACCGTTGTTTTCCCAGTCTGATGTCAAGTTCAGCCAAATGTCAATTTCCCTTTTTGGGGGGTTCTCCGATCTTTTTTGGAAATTCCCAGGGAAATTAACACACTAAAAAATTGAAAGAATGTTGTTGTTGCACACTCTCTACACCACGGAAGTTTTTATCATCCATACACGACTTGCCATACACTTCCGTTAATTGGCGATGAATTTCAATCAGTTTAATGCCTTTTGTGTTCAAAAACCGAATAACACTCAAAAACCCTGAAACATTCCCGTGTCGACCAAGAACACCCGAACCATGAGTAGGGGTCTACTCATTTGTCTGTCTGTCTGTCTGTCTGTCGACCTTTGTCATTAGAATTAGATTTTCGTCAGCTTTCTTATATCGATCTGTCATGATTTATCTCCCCAGTCTCATGACAAGTTCAGCCAAATGTCTTCAACCCCTCCCCCCATTTTTTGGCCCCCACGTTCCATCTTGGAAATTCCCAGGGAAATTAACACTCCAAAGAATTAAAAGAATGTCGAATGGAATCTGAGTTTTAGGGATTTTTTTTTAATTTGAAGAAAAAAATGTATTCAAGCAAATGAAGCCGAAAAAAGAAAGGGAAAAAAAACGTGACTGAGAAAAAAAATTGAAGAAAAAATGATTCATGAATGAAAATGAATAATTGATTTGAGAAGAAATATAGAAACACACACACACACGCGCTCACACATACACATACACACACACACACACAAACACATACACATACACAAACACATACACACACACACATACACGCTCACACATACTCACACACACACACACACACACACACAACACACACACACACACTCACACACACACATACACGCTCACACACACACTTACACATACACACACATACACAACACATACACGCTCACACACATACACACATATACATAGACGCTCACACACACACTCAACACACACACACACACACACACACTCATACACACTCACAATAAAAATTACAGATACACATGCACACACACGCTCACACACATCCACACACAAATAAACGGTCACACAGACACACACATGCACACATACGCGCGCGCGCAAACACGCAAGTACTCACACATATACACACACGTGATCACACACACTCACATGCATGCACACATATACACATGCACACACACACATGTACACACACACACTCATACGCAAACACACGCACACACACATGCGCGCAAACACGCTAACACTTACTCACACACATACACACATACACACATGCAAACACATACACACACAAACACGTACACACACGCAAACAAATAAACACTCACACACATACAAATGCATATACACACATACACACACGCAAACACACACACACTTAAACATGCACACACACATACACGCATACACACAAACTTTTATACACACACACACACATGCACACATCTACTTACACATGCAGATTACCGCGCTGAATTATTATTATAAGAATATGCTGACTGTAATCCCTGCCGACGGATAAGATCCACCCCCTCCAAATAAAAAAAAGGGGTGTCCTGAGTATGACACCAAACTACAACTAATGGTGAGGTTTAAGTTCTGGAGCTGTGGGGAAATTATTTGTATTAGGATACTTGATACCATATAACTGTGTGGAAATTATTTGTATTAAGAATAGTTATAATTGTTTATTTAGGATCATTATTATTAGTTACTTGAAACCATATAACTGTGTGGAAATATTTGTATTAAGAATAGTTATAATTGTTTATTTAGGATCATTATTATTAGTTACTTGATCCATATAACTGTGTGGAAATTATTTGTATTAAGAATAGTTATAATTGTTTATTTAGGATCATTATTATTAGTTACTTGAAACCATATAACTATGTGGAAATTATTTGTATTAAGAATAGTTATAATTGTTTATTTAGGATCATTATTATTAGTTACTTGAAACCATATAACTGTGTGGAAATTATTTGTATTAAGAATAGTTATAATTGTTTATTTAGGATCATTATTATTAGTTACTTGAAACCATATAACTATGTGGAAATATTTGTATTAAGAATAGTTATAATTGTTTATTTAGGATCATTATTATTAGTTACTTGAAACCATATAACTATGTGGAAATTATTTGTATTAAGAATAGTTTGTTGAAGCTATAATTGTTTACAAAGGATTACTAAATAATAATACTTAGTAAACAATTATAGCTTAAAGTAATTATTTTTAAAACAAATAATTTATATTATAGATAATACTAAATAATTTACACACAGATATCTGTGTGTAAATTATTTAGTATTATCTGCGTTATTCGGACTATTATCCTCATCTTCATTGTTATCTGTACAATAGTCCGAATAACGAAGATAATACTAATCATCAAGCCTCATCTCAAACATTCAGAGAAATATAAATTATTTGTATTAAAAATAATTACTTGAAGCTATAATTGTTTACTAAGTATTATCATTAATTATTTGAAACCATATAACTGTGTATCAAATGATTATTATTAAATCTTCTTTAGTAAATTTATATATTAATTCTCTGTTTCTTAATTGTACGACAGTTATCATCTGCAACACCCACTAGTTAAAAATGAGATCGTCCAAAATGAAATGCGAAAATGCAGTTCTGATTATCTGGTGCTGCTTATCCGCCAAATTATTATTTCTAATGAGTGTCGTCACGTCAGCTAAATAATAAACCATTACATTTTTATCATAAAAAAAGGATACGCTACACAGAAAAAATATAAGAAAGAAAGAAAGAAAGAGAGAGAGAGAGAGAGAGAGAGAGAGAGAGAGAGAGAGAGAGAGAGAGAGAGAGAGAGAGATCAATGTTATTGTACTTTTTACATATTGAACTATTTATGCATTAACCCGTTGTAATAATTTAAATTGACATACTTTGGTATATCCACAGGTCCCGCCAGTATAAACGCTTATATAAAACTATATAATTATTAGTATGAGATAAAGATAAATTGGAGCACTACACCTACCATCAGATCCCCACTTAACTGCGTGGATCAGATTACCCAAGATGTGCTACTCATTTGTATAAAGAATGGTTAACTGTAACTATACTTGTTTATTAATTATATATATATATATATATATATATATATATATATATATATATATATATATATATATATTAGAACAAACCTGGCCCGTTGATTAGATAATTGTGATCAGAAAGACAGTTAGTTTGCAAAACAAAAAAAATACGACCGGAGAAAAACAGGAAATAAAATAAAAAAAATCATTTTGATTTGCAATTACGTCAAAAACTGACCTGTCTTTTATATATATATATATATATATATATATATATATATATATATATATATATAATCACAGAAATTGCGATCCGTTTTCCAGATTGCCGATAACTGAAATTCAACAGGATCTCCAATTTTAAAGGATGGGGGGATTCTGAGCTAGTGGTTGGACATTTTTCTACTGAGGACTTGTTGTTTTCTATTCTGGTAGAAGGCTTCCTTTGTGTGTTGGAGACTCTACAGACAATCCTCAGATGTGCAGTGTGTGCTAGTTTTTGAGGATATATATATATATATATATATATATATATATATATATATATATATGTATATATATATATGTATATGTATATATATATATATATATGTATATATATATATATATATATATATATATATATATATATATATATATATATATATATATATATATATATATATATGTATATGTATATTATATATATATATATATATATATATATATATATATATATATATATTTATATATATATATATATTATATATATATATATATATATATATATATATATATATATATATATATATATTTATATATATATATATATTTATTTATATATATATATATATATTTATTTATATATATATTATATATATTTATTTATATATATATATATATATATTTATTTATTTATATATATATATATATTATATTATATATATATAATATATATTTATTTATTATATATATATATATATTTATTTATTTATATATATATATATATATATATATATATATATATATATATATATATATATATATATATATATATATATATATATATATATATAAGCATATTGTTAGCTACTGAAAATTAACATACGAATAAGTTCATCTACCACTGACACTCACCAATCTCTCTCTTTACACTCACACAGAAAACTAACATATATAAGGGGTTATTCAAAATATATATAGAAAGGGGGGAAATAACAGGCAGAATGTGAAGTAAAAGACGTGTGAGTTTTTGACCTAATTGCAAATTACGACTAATTAGAACGAAATAAAGTGGATTTTTTTTTCAATCATAAATTAATCCCAAAACTAAGGGATATTTTGGGATGTATTTTTTGTCATCAAACTAAATAGGAAAAAAACCTTAAGCAAACAATCATTGATTTACTCAGCTTTAGAAGAAGAAGAATAGATATACTGAAGATTTTGAAGAATTTTCTGAACACGAGACGAAATATTAATTGAATCAATTGTTTGTGTTGTTATTCACTTTACCTACATATTGTTTCACATTTTGTCGGATTTTTTTCTGAAATTGTTATTTACTTCACACACACACACACACACACACACACACACACACACACACACACACACACACACACGAGGAAATAGAGCAAGAGAGAGATTTTAAAAAAGAGGATATAATAGGAAATATCTATTCATTCTTAAATCCTTTATTAATTTATTTTTTGTTGCATATTAAACAAATCCGTGTTTATATAACATTTAGATTTTTTAAAAAATGAACAGATTCTGAAGATTGGAAGATGATTGGGGGGGGGGAGAACGAGAAGATACAGGGGCAAAGGGCGAGAAAAGAGCCTGAGTGTGAGATAATGGATAATCTTAGTTTTCAAAACTCTCAAAGGATCAGGGGAAAACGGGATGGAAGGATTATAGGAAGATTTATCCAGATTATCACTACTTATCCATCTATGCTACTCACGGATTGTAAGATGGTCATTATAAAAAAATAAAGGACATAGAGTTGCTTTTATTAGAGTTTAGGACATTTATTCGTAAGCAGTACTTACCCATCTTACACACGGATTGTAAGATGGTCATTATTAAACATAAAGGATGAAGAGCCGTTTTTATTAAGTTTTAAGTTTAGGGTAATTATCAGTGCTACTGTATGGCTGCACCACTTGGATTAAAACTAAGCGCCTAGAGAATAAGTTAGATGGGAGCTGCACAAGAATGCTGCGAGCGATCTTAATTAATCGTTGAAATAACATCCCACAAGGAAGCAGCTGTATAGCCACTTGCCGCCTATCACACATGCCATCAGAGTGAAACAAACAAGATATGCTGGTGAAGCACGAACGAACGCATAAGCGACGTTATCTTGTGGAAACCAGCTCAAGAGCACGCCAGTGTGGTCCGTCCAGCAAAAACCTACATTGACCAGCTCTACGTAGATACTGGATGCTGTGCAGAGGACCCCACAAGGGCAATGAATGCTGCTTGCATGACATGATGATGATGATGATGATGACTTGTAAGCAGTACTTATCCATGCTACACACGAATTGTAAGATGCTTATTATTAAGAATAAAATATGTAGGGTCACTTTTATTAAAGTTGAGGATAATTATTCGTATGCAATACTTACCCATTTTACACACGGATCGTCATTATAAAAAATGATATAGAGTCGGTTTTGTTAACATTTAGGATAATTACTTGTAAGCTGCACTTACCCATTCTTTTCTTTCCTTTCGTTTTTGGATTTTACGGCATGTCAACCCTTGTCGAGTTATTTTATGCCGAAGACGTTTTGTTCTATTCATTCTTGATGGGTATTGAATTTAATTTTTTGAATTTAATTTTTAAAACATCATATTCTTCTATTTAAGCTATAGGAGGGACCCTAACAGGTACTACTACTTCAGGCCAGGTAGACATGGGAGTAATAGCGATGAAGGGGTATTCCACACTCCTCAGAGCTCCAGAATTGGAACCATTAGATGCAGTTTAACACCATAACCAGGACAATACTCACCCATTTTACACACGGATTATAAGATGGTCAATATTAAGAATAAAGGACGTAGAGTCACTTTTATTAGAGTTTAAGATGATTATTCGTAAGCAAAACTTACCTATTTGACATTCGGGTTGTAAGGTAATCACTATTAAAATAAAGGATGTAGAGTCGATTTTATTAAAGTTTAGGATAATTATTCGTAAACAGTAGTGGCCTATTTTACATACGAGTTTTAAAATGGTTACTATTAAAAAATATAGAACATAGAGTCGTTTTTATAAATGTTTAGGATAATTACTTATAAGCAGTACTTACCTATTGTAAGATGTTCATTATCAAAAATAGTATATATAGAAGTAGAGTCGTTTTAATTAGTGAATACTTAATAAAACTTTGTCCAATTGGACACATAGGGTAGTGGATAAAGGTGTTGGATTAAGACTGTTCTAAATGACAGTTATCTCGAGGATGCAGGTTCAATCCTGGTCAAGGGCGACAGTAACATAGAATAATGATTAACACAGCTTAACACTTCTACCCAGCTATGGTTAGCGGAATGAGAACAGGATACCCCTGTGGATTGAATGAAAGGTTGGGTTCGAAGTTCCGTGATGGCTCCCGATTACAAGAAGGTTCGAAAAAAAAGTTCCCAAGTTTGAGAAGGCTCCCGAGTTCGCCAAGAAGTACCTGAAGAAGGCTGGATGGTACATCGGCCGAAACGTTGTACATATAACAATAAAAATGAGGACAATAGCCCGAATAAACCAAATAATACGTTTTGTTCTATTCATGCTTGAAAGGTATTCAATTTTTTAAAACTCAATTT
>CM042178.1:40435761-40440761 GCA_023376005.1 Doryteuthis pealeii
ACCGCTGGAGAAGCAGGGACGAACTTTATAAGTGACTTTATTCTGTGGGCACCTATACATGGACTTACCAGTGTAGGTCGACCAGCAAAAAAACTACATGAAACAGCTTTGGACGAATTATGGATGCTGCGCTGAGGACCTCCCAGGAGTGATGATCGGAAAAGATAGATAGAGAATGGGTGACCGCACGCAAGTGATAACGCTAATCTGTTTCAGTTGAACATAAAGATGAAAAGAAAGAAAGAGTGAATGAGAGTTAAATCAAGATTATTATATCTTTACTCATTGAACTATTTCACAATAGCTCTTTAGTAGACATATCAGACGTTGTAATAATTAAATCATCATACTGTAGTATATCCACAGGTCCTGCAAGTCAAGATAATTATACTTTTTACATATTGAACTATATAGCAATAGCTCTGAAGTAAACTTATCAAACGTTGTAATGATTAAATTATCATACCATGGTATATCCATAGGTTCTGCTAATAATAATAATAAATAATAAATAATATCGTTCCCCCTTTTTTGACATTACCCATATCTTTTAAGCCATCTTTTAACTCCTATACCGTTTTCCTGAGAACCCCCACCAAAAAACGGTGTATGAACAATAAAGGCCAATTAAAATGTTTAATCGGTCATTGTTAAAAGGGAAAGCGTGAGATCACGTGGGGCGGCGAGTCTTCATCACGTGTCTACCCACACCCTCCTCATTGGCAAACAGATGGTCTACGAGGGTAAGGATTTGGTCTACGAGGGTGAGGATTTGGTCTGTGAGGGTAGGATTTGCGTGTATAACAGCTTAACAAGAGTAAATTCAGATCATCTGTATGGGAAACACATTTAAATACGATAAATAAGGGGATAAAAAAGGCAGGGATCTGTCATCGCTCTTTTCACTATGGGGGCATTATACATACAACAAACAAACAAACAAACAAACAAACAAAAAACACAATACACCCACAATACACGTCCACCTCATTAAACGCCCGATATACTTTATGACCAATGGGACGTTATGCTATTTGCACGTTAATCGAACACCACACAGAGAGTCGTGGTGTCACGTAGCATCCTTGCGAATAGCGGCCGCTCATTTATATACATCCCTCCAACCCCAACCGCACAAGCAGGATGCTGAAGGTCTTAGTGTCCTGGGTATGACGTTAAACTGCATCTAATGATGAAGTTCCAATTTTGAAAAAAATATACTAAAAATGTAAAAATATACTAAAAATAATAGTTTTTCTCCGTTGTATGATGGCTATCTGACGTGACAGTGCTCTTTTATAGAGTTAGCAGCTGAAATAAATGTATAATTACCAAATCGATGTGTATATTATATAATGTATGTATGTATATATATATGTATATATGTGTATGTGTGTATGTGTATATATATATGTATGTATATATGTGTGTATATGTATATGTATGTATATATGGTGTGTATATATGTATATATATATATATGTGTGTGTCTATATATATATATATATATTATATATATATATATATATATATATATATATCCGTCCCAGACCGCTAAATTTTATTGTAATGGTAAAAAATTTAGGGGACATTTATATATTTTTTTAAATTTCTGAAAGACTTTTGATACGTTTACTTAAGATCTATTGTAAAATAGTTCAATATGTAAAGAGTATAAACATCTTGATTTATCTCTCTCTCTCTTTCTCTCTCTCTCTCTCTCTCTGCGCGCGTTCTTTTGTTTTCTTTCTTTCCTTCTTTTCATCTTTTCATTATGTTCGATTGAAAACAGATTAGCATTATCACTTCCGTGCACTCACACCTCCTCTCTCTATCTCTCTCTCTCTCTCTCTCTTCTCTCTCTCTCTCGTTGTTTCTATCATAATATTTTTCTGTGTAGCATGACCTTTTTCTTCTTTCTTTCTTCATAATAAAAACGGAATGGTCCATTATTTTAGCTGAGGTGACAACACTCATAAGAATAAGAATTCGGCGGATAAGCAATAGCAGATAATTAGGATTTACATTTTTGCATTTCCTATTGGCCGATTTCGGCGATCTCATTTTTAACCAGAGGGTGTTGCAAGATGATAATGGTCGGAAGATTAAGGAACACGAGTATCAATATATGCTTCCAATTCCTATTCGGTTGAGCTCTTTGATGTAAAAATTTGATTATCGTTCGCAAATTAAGCTTAAATGGCAAGGTTCTCCTATAAACCGGAGGTGAGCTCTCAGCCGGCTGTAACATATATATCTATGTATGTATTTATCAGTTAAAATCTACCCCTTCCCTGCAGGTGGCTGATGTGTCTAGACTTAGCAGGCTATCTCCGGTCGGGATAGAAACCCGATTGATTTTTCGCCTCAAAAACCGCTAGCCGGTGGCTGCTGAAAAAAACCCCAGCTACGATTGAAGTCGTAGCCGAAGCGGTGTCACTTGGAAAAAAAACTAGAGTTAGGGTTAGGGTTGGGGTTAGGATTAGTATACAGGTAAGCCAGAAAAACAGAACCCACACATTTTGTAATAAAACTTAATTTTAACTAGGGGGGGGTTTAGGTTAGGGTTAGGGTTGGGGTTGGGTTGGGTTTTCGGGAAAAACACCATAAGTGGTTGTTTTTTTTGTTTTTTTCCAAGTGACACCGCTTCGGCTACGGACTTCAATCATAGCTGGGGGTTCAGCAGCCACCGGCTAGCGGTTTTTGAGGCAGTACGGAACTCCGCGAAGAGTACCAATTTTTCATCAGTCCGGCGTCTTAACCACTTGGCCATCAGCCACCTTTGTGTGTGTGTGTGTGTGTGTGTGTGTATACTTGAAGTAAGCTTTTGAAATTCCTTGATACCTATTTTGATAACTCACCGTAATAGAAAGATTGTGGGTTAATAGTTCCCAACCCTTTTCTAATTACTCACATAACGTCTCCTTAGATTATCATAAAACAAAGAGTTCCTTAACAGTTTGCTTAAGGGAGCAAAAACCTAGTGACCCTGAAGAAAACAACTTGAACGCACGAGGTGGATACGCCCAGCGACATAATAATAAGCTGTCTCCCCACCCCCCTCTCTCTCTCTAAAAAAATGACCGTTAAAAAAAAAGAAGATAAAGAAAAAAAAAGCGTATCCGTTTGTGTTCGGGTCAAGCAGGAAGCGGCCGTGTGGCGGTTCTTGGGGTCAAATTGAAGTTTCGTGCCGGGTGAAAAAGAAGAAGATTAATTAGGCCGATGTCATATTTAAGCCCTCAAGTGGCACTTGAAACGCGCGCAGACACACAATTGGAGACACACACGGAGACACACAGACAGACACAGGCGCTGTTTTTATTATTATTGTCTTGAAAATATTCTTAGCTCCGTTGCAAGGACAATGGTTAAGTGAATGTCACGAATTCATATAAAGGCCGATGTTTGTTGCTGCCTTTCTTCAGGCCATGTAGCAGTGATTCTGCATATGCAGGTGTATATGCAAGAAGCGCCAGATCATCTGCGTAATCCGCATCTGTAATAGTCCCTGCTTCCTGCCTTTTAAAAAAATATCTACAGCCAGATGAGAAGCATTTTTTTTACCAAAATTGTAATAAATAATACCTAATGATATCCGTTTTGATTCTATAATGTTTTGCAAGAAATAGTAAAATTATGATATGATTGATTTAGAATTTTTTCTAAAAGAATTGGTAGGGGAACTTCATTATGGGGGAAACACGGTAATATCTAATTACTAGCAAGACCTGTGGATATACTATAGTATGATAATTTAATTATTACAATGTTTGATATGTTTACTTAAGAGCTATTGCTAAATATTTCAATATGTAAGTAAAGTATAAAAATATTGATTTAATTCTCTCGAACTCTTTTTCTTTCTTTTCTCCTTTTCATCTTTAGATTGAAACAGATTAGCGTTATCGCTACCACGTGCTAACCTGCCCTGTCTATCTTTCCCATACTCTCTCACCCCCTCTCTCTCTCTCTCCCTTTCTTTCTTTTTTTCTTTCTTTCTTATTACATTTTTCTGTGTAGCATGTTCCTTTTTCCACACTTTCTTTATTTAAAATAAAAAAACTGAATGGTCCATTATTTACATTATTGCATTTCATCTTGGACGATTTGGATGATTTCCCTTTTAACCAGAAGGTGTTGCAAGATGATAATGATCGGAAGATGAAGGAGCAAGCTACTAATATATATATATATATATATATATATATATATATATATATATATATATAGTTGAATTAAACAAAAGACACATCTCCTGTTTAACAATTTTATATGTGATTTTTTCAAGTTTTCTGGCCAACTTTTAAATATTTGGGCTGAATTCGTGGATTAGTCCATCAAAGTTCATGTCTCGAGTACTTTCGGCACTTCGAAGTGACATCATCAGGGGTGATGTGTTTCAGTTTTTAAAAAATCATATTAATGTATGTGGAGGCTGGAAGGAGGAGAATTGATGGGAAAGATGCTATAGGCATTTTAAAATGTGTGTACTGCATTGGAAATTAATTTTGAAGGATGGTTTGTATTTTTTTATGTATAAAGCTTCTAGTATTTGGAGTTTTTGTTTATTTTTTTCTTTGTGCAGAATGTGTGTATTTTCCGTTAAGATATTTCAGTAATTAGAGTGGGGGCGTGAATATAATTTTAGGTGTTGTGAAATGTAATGAAAATACCTACATCAGTTTTACCTCAACGACATTGTCACGTCGTCTAACTCACCATTTGACAGATAATAGCTCCATTTCCCAACACCTAAAATT
The DNA here is from genome assembly GCA_023376005.1 of Doryteuthis pealeii. Taxonomy (NCBI): domain Eukaryota; kingdom Metazoa; phylum Mollusca; class Cephalopoda; order Myopsida; family Loliginidae; genus Doryteuthis; species Doryteuthis pealeii. Next base: position 40,440,522 of record CM042178.1, read on the forward strand.
ACATTCATGCCCCCATTTCATTGACGAGTGATGTTTAATAAGCCGACGATGCAGCTTTTCGGTTTGTTTAACAAATCTTTGTCGAGGCCCTCGTCTGTTTTTTCTTCGTTTTCTATATCTTTTTTTAACAAACGAATGCCCCGACGAAGATTTGTTAAACAAACCGAAATGCTGCAACATCGGTTTATTAAACATCACTCGTCAATGAAACTTGTATTTTTTCATTTCAAACACACACAC
>CM042178.1:40448261-40458261 GCA_023376005.1 Doryteuthis pealeii
GAATATTTAGAGTCATAATCATTAATACATAGAATAAATCTCATTTATTAACAAAGTCTCTATGAAAATCTGAGTTAGTGCATGTTATTAAGTATTTACCTCACAACCCACGTATGCGAGTATGACACAAGGTCTTTTAATATGGGACCACCCACGAGCCGAAGCTCATGGGATGGCGGGTGCAAAAAATGCGTAGATCTCAAGGGGGACCTCGGGCACTGGACAATAAACCCAGCCCCACCCTTTTAAATCAAGGGGCAGGTGTGGCTTGGGCGATAACCCACTGGGGTCACGCCATTAATTATCACTAATCAAAATGTAATGGTCCATTATTTAGATGAGGTGACAACACTCATAAGAAATAAGAATTCAGCGGATAAGCAACACCAGAATTTACATTTTTGCATTTCATCATGGACGATTTGGACGGTCTCATTTTAACCAGAGGGTTTTGCAAGATGATAACGGTCGTACAATTAAGGAACCCGAGTATTAATATATTTATTATTATTACGTGGTTTTTCACACCGACCCAATCCCGGATGTTGAGTGACAGCAAGTCTCCTCAGGTCTCCAGGAGTCTTCTGAGTATTCTACCTGATCTTAATTGTGCTGTTGTTTGGATGGTCTTGATTATTCTTCGGATTTCCAATTCTTCCAAACTCTTTTCAAAACTCTTGGGAACTGTTCCAAGTGCCCCAATTACAATTGGCACGACTTTTACATGTTCCAAATCTTTTTCTAGCTCTCTTTTATCCGTCTTTTCGTTTTCCTTCATCTTCACCCTGTGATCTGCTGGAACTGAAAAGTCCAACAGTAGACAAATTATTTCTTTTTTGTTAATCAACACTAGGTCTGGTCTCCTGGCTGGGATAGGGTGATCCGTCTTTATCTCAAAGTATGCAAATAAAAAAGTGCGAGTAAGAAAATGGTTGCAATGAAACGGTGAAATAATTGTTATGGTTATGATCGAACATTTAGACTTGAATCAAATGTCGGCATTAAATAACTCATAAGGAGTTGATATGCCGTTAAACAAATAAACGACATTTGAGTGCTCCCTATATATGGCCCTGTGCCAGACTAAAGTAAGGTTAATAAATACTAGTGCATCATATCATTGTATGAATGATGGACTCTTTATGTCGCTACTTTCCTGCCTAAACCGGAAGTCATATACTTTTAATGTCATCCGCTTCCGGTATATCAATTTCGCCTGTGACAGAATCCAGCGTTTTATCTGGCTGACACCTGTCTGCGCTAAATGTCCCAGGATGTGCATTTTGGATTCAAAAACATTTTCTGATCGAGATTGCATAACGAGCCAACTTTGAAGTAGACGGTGGATGTGGAGGGGTTAAATAATTTTCCAATTTTTTCCCTTTTTTGCTTGTGAAGAGAATGGTGTGTAAATCATTTTGTACTTTTTATCCCTGTTTTGCGGGGGGGGGTAATTTTGCACTTTTTCACTGTTAAGGTGTGAGGGCAAATAATTTTGCACTTTTTGCCTGTGAAGGGGGCAGGGGTGTAAATCACTTTGTATTTTTCTCTGTTAAAGCGAGGAGAAAATAATTTAGCACTTTCTCCCCTGTTAAGATGAGGGGACTAATTTTGCATTTTCCCCCTATTTAAGGAGAGAGCAAATAGTTTTACACTCTTTCTTTCTTAAAAGGTGGTGTAAATAATTTTGCATTTTTTCCATTAAAGCAAGAGCAAATAATCTTGCACATTTTAAAGAGGGGGGTATAATCCTACATTTTCCTCATTAAAGAGGGTAAATATGCTTGCATTTTTCCCGTGTTGAAGGGGGAATATTACCCCCCTTTAAAGGGAGAAGTATATGGTCTTATGCTTTTTCCTATTTAAAGGGGATGGATAATGTTGCACTTTTCTGTGTTAAATGCGGGGGTGAAATAATTTTGCACTGTTTTCCATTTTAAAATCCATGTTTGCATGAATTATTTAGTGAGGGGAAACTTTCTCGGGGTGGGGGCATGAAATATATAATTTTCCAAGAATACTACTATATGAAAATTGACTTAGTAGAGTGTGGGCCCCATTTCAGTGATTCGGGTAGGGAGCGTATCATAGATTCGGGGGTGGGGACCATATGACACTAGCATCGGCCCTAGGGGCATTATTTGAAGGGGATTATTCTTATCGAGGGGTAGTCAAAGCAATAGATGTGTTTTTGATAAAGGTTTGGTTTGTTTTCTTTGTTTTATGGCATATGTGAGGATTAATAAAAGTAAAAATAAATAAAACAAAAGTAAAACAAAATTAAATTAAATAAATAAGACACAAAAATAACAATCTAACAGAGGGCTTAGTACAGGAAGAGTCCTCGGGGCATGTGCAGAAAAAGCCCAAGTTCTTGGTGTCGAAAAGGTATCTAGAGCGCTTAAACTTAGAGACTTTGGAGAGGTAACACCTATCGAATTGTTCGGGAAATATATCCCCCCAACGAAATAGTGTGAACCCGATAATAAATATCTTACTTTAAAGTCATCCCTGTCTCTGTTCCTTTCCTTCTCTTCGTTAAATTCTATTTCAGCTCACCAGCCCACACGAAGTAAGTAATACTTTTATTGGGGGATAGGATACAAGACGAATGAACCAAGACTAATTCCCATACATATCAATCTTCGTGGGTTATCTAATGCCAAAGCCACCTTGTAGAAGAACAGTAGTGGCACTGTTTACTTCATAATTTGATGGGATTCATACCTTTCCCAAGGCTATTAATCCGAAAGTGAACGCTTTAGCATGACTGGAATTCGAACTCTCTTGCTACGATGTCGTAGTCTAGCACGTTAACCACTACGCAACGGGAACTGTGTTCTCCAAGCCTCCTTGTAGAGGAACAGTAGTGGTACTATTTAATCTATAGCTGGATGATGAATGGTTCATGCCTACACAAGAGTATTATTTGTATAGTGTAAAGTGACCCTAATAGCGTTGCTGGAGTCCGAACTCGGTTACTACGATGTCACAGTCCAGTACGTTAGCCATTACACCACGAGGACTTCTCTTGTAGAAGAACAGTAGTGGTACTATTTAACCATAGTTTTCATATAGTAGTATTCATCTATACATATATAAAGGGCAATTGTGTGTATACGTATGTCCGGAGGAAACTTCGAAAATAAAACAATTAACGACAAAGTAAATATATATATATACACATTAAATATCACCAGAGCTTGGTTTTTGAGCAAAAATAATAGAGATTTGATTTATATTCGTGAAGATAATTAAAAAGTAAAATTAAAATGATAACAGCATGGATTTTTTTCCATTTAATATTTTAGATAGTAGACATTAAGATTTGTTTTCAGAGTAGCTGGATCAATGCAAGGTCTATTTTTTTAAATTTTTTATTTTTTTACATAGGGATTTAAATGCGGCATTCTACGAGGATTCAACTCCCGATTCAGTAATAATGGATCTGCGGGACTAACTTTTAGAAAAAACTCTACCCAGACGATGCCGGGTAGCCGCTGCTAGTATGAAATATATGAAACCCACCATTCCTGGGTCACCAAGCAGGCTTGCCCCCTCTCGAGGTGTTCAGGGGGAGTACGCACCAGCCCTGACCCCCCCCCCCGCTCTGCATGTGATCCAAAGTTTCGTTAAAAATAGAAATAAAAATAAAACCGAGTGAAGAGGTTTATACCTTTCCCAAGGGTATTAGTCCGAAAATGAAGATAATAGTGTGACTGGAATTCGAACTCGCTTACTACGATATCACAGTCCAGCACGTTAGCCACTATGCCACGAGAACTCCTCCTTGTAGAAGAACAGTAGTTGTACTATCTAACACATAGTTGGGAGGGAGTGAATGGGGTCCATACCTTTCCTAAGGGAATTTGTCCGAAAAATGAAGATAATAGTGCGACTGGAGTTTGAACTCGCTTGCTACAATATTGTAGTTCAGCACGTTAACCACTTCGCCAGGGAGAACCCACTTATTTTTTTTTTTTTTAAAGTTCGGTTTCTTTTTGGATATGCTTCGGATGAGCAATTATAAATGTTTTCCTGTATTAATTAATGTTCCTTCATTAATTAATGTGTAATATGAGAAATAATAACAGAGTGATGGCTGTGTCGATTTGTGTATCTGTGGGGGTAAGGTTACAAATTGAATCTTTCATTTTGTGGTTTTGTTATTGGTTTCTTCTTTTTTTAGAATTAATGCATAATTGATACTTGTACATAGATAGATCAGAAGAGACTGGATAGATAGATAGATAGATAGATAGATAGATAAGAAGAGACTGAGATGGGTAGATAAATAGATAGATAGATAGATAAGAAGAGACTGAGATGGGTAGATAAATAGATAGATAGATAGATAGATAGATAAGAGACTGTGATAGATAGATAGATAGATAGATAGATAGATAAGAAGAGACTGAGATGGATAGATAGATAGATAGATAGATATGGACAGAGATAGATAGATAGATAGATAGATAGATAGATATGGACAGACTGAGATAGATAGATATGAATAGATTGAGATAGATATGAAGAGACTGGGGTAGAAAGAAAGAAAGAAAGAAAGAAAGAAAGAAACACACACATACACACTTGGTTAAGTAATTTTTCATGTGTTGAAATACATGCTAGACTGTGACATCGTATTAAGCGACTTGGAACTCCAGTCACGCTAATACATTCACTTTCGGACTAATACTTTTGGGAAAATTCCCGAGTTATGTACTACTGCTACGTAAAAAATGTTGAATGTGATCGTCATATCTTGGCGTGAAAGGTTCTCAAATTTTGGATAATTTATATTGGATCTCGATTTGAAACCCTATTGCCGTGATTGTGTACAGGAAGGTCCATTTTTATGCGGAGTTTAACCGGTTTAAATTCAATTCTTTCATTCTCCTAGGCCAGTTGCCATTCAAAGGTTTTAAGGGCCTAGTCAGTCCGACTATCAACCAATAATTAGACTGAGAATAGTTTGATTCATACTTTTCGCCTACGGATTTAGTATTGTATAAAATGTAAACAGGATTTGAACCTGGTTCGCCGAGTCCATTTCCTACGACAATAAGCATTACAATACAAGCGCCTCGTAGTATAAAATTAGAGTGATAGTTGCCTCGGGTTCCCATAACTATAATATACTTTTTGATTTGCTTTCTTTGTTTAATGGCATATCAAGCATCTTGGGTTATTCAATCCCAAGCCATCCTTGTATTGGTTTTATTTATTTATTTAACCTATAGCTGAGGGTAAGGGGATTCATACCTTTCCTAAGAGTATCGGTCCGTAAATAATAGCGCGACTGGTGTTCGAACTAGCTTATTACAATGTCGCAAACCAACACGTTAGCCACTACGCTACAGGGATTCCCCACTCCTAAAAGAAATCCCACCTATCTATACGTAAATAAAGGACAGTTGTGTGTATGTGTATGTCCGGAGGAAACTTCGAAAATAAAACAATTAACAACAAAGTAAATATATATACACATTAAATATCACCAGGGCTTGGTTTTTTAGCAAAAATAATAGAGATTTGATTTATATTCGTGAAGATAATTAAAAAATAAAATTTAAATGATAACAGTATGAATTTTTTCCTTTAATATTTTAGGTAGTAGACATTAACATTTCTTTTTAGAGTAGCTAGATCAATGCAAGGTCTATTTTTTACATGGGGATTTAAATTGAACATCCCACGATGATCCAACACACGATTCAGTAATAATGGATCTGCGGGACTAACTTAAAAAATCCCCCTCTACCCAGGCGATGCCGGGTAGCCGCTACTAGTATTATATAAATGCCTCTATTTGAATTTAAAATTTTTTTTATCACATCAGGGCTCATATAAGTAAGTAAAGTCGTCAGGGCGGCCTTAATGTCGGTATCAGCCAGACAGTGAGGGTATATCCCCTTTTCACTAGCGCTAGACAAGGAGATTATTTTAGCGTCTGGGGTGGAGCGCCACACCTACCATCAGATCTTCACTTTACCGCACAGAACCCTGTATTACTCATACGCTGAGTTGGCGAGGGCCGGTATCGAACCAGGAACCTTGTTATTCCTAGCCGAACGCTCTACCGACTGAGCTAAACCGGCCCTTTTTGTTTAATGGCATATCAACCCTTGTGGGTTATTTAATCCCAAAGCTATCTTTTAGAAGAACGGCAGTAGTGATACTATTTAACCCATAGCTTGGTGGCGGGGGGGGGGATAAGGATTGTCATACCTTTCCCAATTGCATTAGTCTGAAAGGGAACGCAATAGCGGGGCTGGAGTTCGAACTCGCTTACTACGACGCTAAAGTCAAACACGTTACCAACTACGCCACAGGAACTCATTCACTTAGTCGGATCTGATTTTATACTGATACCGATAGGCGGTTTTTAAGCTAATATGTAAATATTAGTCGATACGTGACTTCAAAGTAAGCAGGTAGGTCACCTTATTAATTACGCACACACACACACACACGCATGAAAACACACACATACACACACACACGCAGATGGTAGGTATGATATTACATATTATTTTTAACGAATATATCTCTGCACCTTGCTTATTAAATATTAGGTTTAAATGCTTACACCTGTGTAAGGTATACGCTTTATTTGATTCATCAAGCGAATACATCAAAGGGATATATGGAAATGTGCATTATATTACCATTGCAAAAGTTTCCAGCTTCTTTTTATACAAACTCTTTTATTAATATAAATTCATGGCGTCATTATTCAGTCACCAAAGTATTTTTCTTGCCTTCTTGTGACCATATACCAATTGTTAGAATTTAGACAAATTCTATTATCTATATAAATTCATACCTCGTCACTAAGCTCATGAGGACTAGGGAGCTTTTTATGCCGTTTCTGACTGCTCGCCGTATAAGGGGGGTAGCGGCAGCAGCGGAAAATAAAAAAGCCCCATAATCCTCATGGGCTTGGTGGTGAGGTTGAGACGGTGCATTGGTTTATGTGCCAGCAACAGAGACCAGTTTTTTTTTTTATTATTTTCTTTAGAAATAAATAATAACAAATAATAGGTAAAAATGGTTTCCCGATTCATTTGCTGCTTCTTCTATGATGGGTTTTGGGATGTCGCGGTCGCTAGACGACCCCCATCTCCCTAGTTTAAGTCACAGGGATAAACCCCTATAACACGAAGCAGAGGTGTGGACTGTCATCAATGTGCTGGGTTTGCATTTATTGGGGGGGGGGTGACAATGGCGATAGAATATCCGTTTTGGGGTACATAATAGGTAGAGAAATTAAAATTAAAAAAAAATGTTTTTTTAAATTATTTTCTTTAGAAATAAATAATAACAAATAATAGGTAAAAATGGTTTTCTGTTCTTTTTTATTGGTTTGTTTAGTTTATGCTAATTTATTTAGATCACGATGGGGTTTTGTATAATAGTGCGATTGCTCCAAGTCTCTTTAGTAAGATTTTTGCCCTGATGAGCTACTAAGCGAAACGGTGAGTAGGTATATCGAACTCATTAGGCTTAACTTTATTATTTGCTCTACTTAGGTATTGAGCACTCTTTACTTTTTAGCTTTAGATAATCCTGGCGGTTTATATATATATTTCTCATATATATTATTTTTTTTTCTTTTGGCCAAGTATTATAGTATCAACCGATTATTTTCGGTTGGTACGACTATCTTGGTCTTTTCTTTTTTCATTTTTCACCAGGTGAAGTTTGGTAGTATATTTTTACAATCAAACTATTTGCTGTTTTTTTCCTTACTGCAAGGGTTTACCAAAAAGTTTGGTATATATATATATATATATATATATATATATATATATATATATATATATATATATAAAGGAGAGTTAACGTGTATGTGTGTACGGATGAAACAACGAAAATAAAATAAAACAATGAAAAGAAAAGTAAATATATACACACATTAGATATCACCGTTTTTGTGCAAAAATTATAAAAAATTGATTTATATTCGAAGATATTCCAATATTCCAAGAATATTGTCCAGCATTTGTAAATCTATACAATAATCAAATCAATACACCAGGATTAATTTTGTCACCCTCAACCCAATCGACGCAGGGTAGCCGCTTTTAATATATATATATATATATATATATATATATATATATATATGATAATGTAAACACGATGTGTTTGGATATGGCTTTTTTGCCAACAATTTTTGGGAGAATATGTGCTTAATTGAAGTCGTACCTAATTTTGAAAATTAATTGATTAATAATTAATGAATTAGGCGGGAATACCTATTTAAATGTAAGGCTAAACAACATCGTGTTTACATTATCATATCGTCATGTAATAAAAGTCACTACAAGAGGAATATTAACCTACTCTAAACAAATCGTAAAATCTAAGTCCGTTTGGTGTAGGGGATGTGGTACTGGCCTGTCAGCTTGACAGTCCGGTTTCGAATCACGCACAGGGCGGACTTCCTATCTATAGCTCTGCTGATGAGGCCTAACAGGCCAAAATGTACATACATAGATTGATTTTTCTCGATTTGTTTAGCCTTACATTTAAATAGGCATTCCCGCCTAATTAATTAATTATTAATCAATTAATTTTCAAAATTAGGTACGACTTCAATTAAGCACATATTCTCTCATATATATATATATATATATATATATATATATATATATATATATATATATATATATATATATATATATATATATATATAGAGAGAGAGAGAGAGAGAGAGAGAGAGAATGCATTGTAGGATTGGACATAGAAAAATTTGCACTTACTGCTGGCTTCTTGTTTGTCTATTTACTGTTTTTTGTTTTTTTTCATTGCTTTTTTTTTTTTTGGCCTGCTTATAATATATATATATATATAAGAGAGAGAGAGAGAGAGAGAGAGAGAGAAGAGAGAGAGAGAGAGAGAGAGAGAGAAGAGAGAGAGATATGACATTATTTAAAGGTTTTCATTTCTTTGACACACTTTATTTGACGCCAAAGAATTTTAAGATAATCAGAAATCTTTTTGTTCCAAATTCCAGATTATCTCCCAACGGAAGATATTGGTCTTTTGTTATTCCGAATAACGAATATTACATTCTTGATGAATAGGGAGGGGTTGAAACACTCTGATATCTTATTAGAATGGAGATTCCGTATCTGTCTGGCTGTAACCAAAGCTACGTCACTGCTTACGTTATAATACCCTCAGAAATTGTGTAAGTTTATCAATGAGTATTTAATTTATAGTCAAAATCATTAATACATAGTATAAATATTATTTATTAACGAAATCTCTATGAAAATCTGAGTCAGATTTGCCTCAAAATAGCCCTGGTTATTAGAGTATTTACCTCGCATCCCACGTATGCACGTATGACACAAGGTCTTTTAATGTGGGGCCACCCACGAGTCGAAGCTCATAGGTTTGCGAGTGCAAAAAATGCGTCGATTCCGTCGGCATTAACCCTCAGGCACTGGGCAATTAACGAAGCCATGTCCCATTCAATCAAGGGGACAGGTGTTGCCTGGGATTCCAGTGGCCGAAGTCACTAGACCCTGGACTCTAAGGCAGAGTTATTAGTGCATTTAAAATCCTGCTACGTCTTATTTATCATTAAGCAATAAAGGTTTAATTAGTTAATTTGCATACTGGTTTTAACAAAACAGGATTTAATAAATAATTACTTGGTGTTATTGATATCTAATATTATTGTTTTATTCTCCAACGTATTAAAACCAATCCTATGAATGATTTTTATATAAACTAATTAAAATAATAAGTAGAATCTTTTTTATATGCGTTCTTACTTAATTCCGTTTAATATATTTAATTACATTAAAACTTGAATATTTACACCATATATGTGCAACAACATAATCTTAACTATTATGCAAACAAAAAGTTAATGAAATGTGATTTTATTTCAATTATAAAAAGGAATAACGAAAAACTAGCAGGACCTGTGGATATAAAACAGTATGGTGATTTAATTATTACAAGATTTAATATGTTT
>CM042178.1:40460761-40473261 GCA_023376005.1 Doryteuthis pealeii
CGACAAACGCGTCTACGAGCATAAGAGATCGATAAAGACAAACGATAACCAAAATGCCCTATTCACACACACACACACTTGACTTCAGCCATACATTCAATTTAAACCACGCAGCGCTGATCAAACCCACACATAAGAAAAACCTTCTCCGTCTGTGCGAGTCGGCAATCATAGCACATACTGAAACAATAAATCAAAGACCGAGATTCTTCAATCTCAACACATCGATTGCAAAAATCATAATACACGAAAACAAAATCAAACTCGCTAATGGATAAAATTGAAATACTAACAAAAATTCCCCCCCTCCCTAAAAAACCCTATAAAATAACATTTTCTGCCAACTAAAGAATGGTTACCTACATCCTTCTCACTGCCAATTCAGCACTCTATCAATTTTCTACTAACAGATATCAACACATTTGATCTTATCACTTAACACACCTGGTCAAATTCCTCGTCTAAGTCAATCCACTGACCATACAAACAATCACTATCCAGCAGTGCCTCACCCCTACATTCACCTTCTTCACTATAAAAGCAATTGTATGTTGTACCAATGTTCAATAAAAGCTGAAGATGTTTCACTTAATGTGAGACGAAAATATTCCACTAAATTTACTGCTTGTCTTGTGCTGTTTATGTCCACACTTTTTCCTCTAATCTCTACCACACACACACACACACACACACACACACATATATATATATATATATATATATATATATATATATATAGAAAGAGAGAGAGAGAGGGGGAGAGAGAGAGAGAGAGAGGTGCCAATCATTAATGCGTTACGCTAACAATTGTTTGTTTATTGAGATATTTTTAAATCGTTGCTTTTGTAGCTGGTGGGGCGATTGATTTCGTTAAAGCAAATGGAACTCTCAAATGTCTTTTGCACTTTCCATTAAATTTCTTTACCCCCGGGACAGTCAAGAGACAAAACAGTGTTGCACACAGCATTTTCTTACACAGAGAACAGAACAGGGACATTTGCTCGACAGCTGTAATAAAAGCAACATATAACGAAAAGCACTTTAAAAGGAGCGATGGGCCCCACGGAGAATAAAAAGCGAACTCTCCGGAGATTGAAGGAGAGAAAAGTGTATACAGAAGCGAACCAATCAGAATTAAGGCTTGAAGAATTCAAATCGACTCCCCTGCGTCTATAAAAAATTTTTATTGTTGTTTTTTTTTGGGGGGGTAATAATTTTCTTCCTTTTTTAAATTTTATTTTCAATTTTCTTCGTGTTTTCTTCGTTTAGTTTTCTTTATACTTTCTTTTATCTTTTTTTTTCTTTCATTTTAATATTTTCGCAATCATTTGGCTTTCCGTTTTTTCCATTAACATTTTTTCCTTGGGTTGGCCTTGAAATATTAAATTGATTGGGAAATAATGGCTTGTTTTGTTTAATGGCATATGAACTCCTTATTGGTTATTTAATGCCAAAATTTGATTCATTATATGTTTGATTATAATACAGGAGAAAAGAGAGTGGTGAAACAGACAGAGAAGAAGAAGAAGAAGAAGAAGAAGAAGAAGAACTGTTCAGCCACAAGGTCAGAAAAAGGCCAAGCCCAGTCGATTTATTTTTACGGCATTTTTATGATTAACCATTATTTTTAATTTCTACACTACCATACACACTTTATAGGTGACCTATCAATTGTGTAACAGGAATCCCTCACACAATTATATTGTATCAAGTATTCCTATCTAATATGAATAATTTCCAAATAGAAGTATTCGACCCATGGATGGGACCGTAACCGGTTCTACCGCTCCGGGTCAGATTGGACCTTAGAGTAATGGCAGTGAAGGAGTACTTCGCACTCCCCTGAGCTCCAGAACTAGAGCCTCACCACCGGACTCATTTTAGTATGATACACAGAAGACCAAAATGTTTTTTGGGGACTGTTTATATGGTATCAAGTATTCTTATTCAATATATGTAAATGTAAATTTTGTCACGATACTATTGCTTTTATGGCAAGCCCCAATCCATTTTATCATATATGTGCTAGAAGGAGGTGGCTGAGGGTCTTAGTGTCCTGGGTATGGCACTAAATTCCATCTAGCGGAGAGGTCCTAATTCTGGAGTTCTGGGGGTTGGGGTACCCATTCATTGCCATTACTCCCATCCCCACTGGTTCGGAATGGTAGTACCTGTTATCGTTCCATCTATAGGTTAAACAGATTAAAAAATTAATTAAAAACGAGTTTTAAAAATTTGTTAGAAAAAATTGAATGCTTAACAAGAATAAATATAACAAAACGTCTTCGGCATAAAATAACCCAACAAGGGTTGACATATCGTAAAATCCAACCAACCAACCAACCAACCAGTCAACAAATGCACATTTTTAAAGTTTTTTTTTACTTGTGAAACTGGTGGATGAATTGAGTGATTCATAAAGAATCTGAGGATTCTTATTCAAAATGACAAAAGACCAATGTAGAAATCCCATTGGGAAATAATCTGGAATTTGGAACAAAAAGATTCCTGATAATCTTTAATTGATCTCTCTTCTTCTTTGAATATTTTTGCGTCAAAGAAAGTGTGTCAATGAAAGGAAGTCAAAAACAGTGAAAAGATGCGATACTGCCAGATCTCTCCCCCCTCTCTCTCTCTCTCTCTCTCTCTCTCTCTCTCTCTCTATATATATATATATATATATATATATATTTATATATATATATGTGTGTGTGTGTGTGTGATTCTGTTTATATATATATATATTATATATATATATATATATATATATATATATTAATTAACTTTTTCTTCCTTAAAATATATGTATATATTTATATGTATATCAATCAAAAATTAATATGCATATACACATACACAAACACACACACACACACACACACATATATATATATATATATATATATATATATATATATATATTATATATATATATGCGTGTGTGTAAAAAATCATGAAAACATTGATAATAAACAATAAAAGTTTCTATGCTTTCTAAATGTTTTGGAAACATTACCTTAGGTATTACTCTCGGATATATATATATATATATATATATATATATACGTCCAATAGAAGCATTCAGGGACTCCCTAACAACATCACACACACACACACACACGCACACCACACACACACACACACACACACACACACACATATAATATATATATATATATAATATATATACGTATATATATTACGTATATATAATAAAGATTGAGATAGATAAATAGATAGATATGCATTTATTCAAAGGTTTACAGAGAAGTAAGCAAATAAGTAACTTTTTTAATTAAACATATATATATATAGTTCTCCTGTTTAATTAGACATATATATATATACCATACTTTTTATAATATTTCCTTTTACATAAATCATGTTGCTTAAACAAGGTTAGCAATACGCCTACATGTGAAGTTAACTTCCTGGTAGATAGATTGACATGATTAGATAAAAAAAAAAAGATGGACGAAATGAGAGACCTACGAGGTGAGACCGGCCTGGGAATCGTATCAAAATATGCCATAATCAGCTGGGCTATGTAAGTAATCCAACAGAAGGCGTATAGATCTGGTATCCCCTCTCCCCCCCCCCAAAAAGAAAGAATAAATCAACAGCAGCAGCAGCCATTACGCTTGGCGTGTAAGTACAAAAGAGTCATACACCATTTCACCGCCAGAGGGCAGTAATTGTCAGTGTTGTCAATTTTTCACCGGAAAATTGGCTTCCATTTTTAAAACCTTTTTTTGTTGTTCCTGGGTTTATTGTTAATTAGCAGAGTCACCCGTGTTACCCCCCGGATTTTAAAAAAGTTAAAAATAGATCTCTTATTTGGATTTACAAAAACACCTTGTTGTAAAAATTAATTTTGCCGCGCTCTTTTTCGTAAAAAAAATGTAAACAGATCTTTGAAATCTCATATTGTTTTTTAATAATAGTCATGAAAAATAGTTTTGTTGTCAAAATTCAAATGAATATGGTTTTCTTTCTAATAAAACTGATAGTTAAATTCAAATTAATTTAAATATTTAAGGTTTTTTCTTTTGGGGGCATCAAAAACCGTTCGTTTGGATTATCGACTGTCGTAAAACAGAATTTTGTGACAGAATCAGAACAGATGAATTTTTCAACCGTGTAATAAAATTGATGTAGAATTGATGTAGAAGAACATAATGTGACTATTTTTTGTTTGTAAATAATTTTTTCGTAAAACTCTCTACGTTAGATAACTTTGAATATATATTAAAATAAAACAAACTATATATATATATATATATATATATATATATATATAAATAATACCATTCATGTATCTATTAAACTTGTTTTAATAATGTTAGACTGTTTAATGTTGCATACTTAATTTCTGAGTATATATAATACAAGGGTTTACCCTTATTCTATGTATTAATGATTTTGATCCTGGATACCTGAGAAAACTTTTTTGTCACTCAAACTCCAGTGAAGGGCCATCAGCGTTCGTGGTGTGAAAAAATCACAACGTGTGAAGTAATTACACACACACACACATACACACACACAACACACATATATATATATATATATATATATATATATATTGCATTTATCGTCTACTATAGACGATGACGTTTGTGTTCAAAACAAATGGAACTACAAAGCCTGGGCGGGTTTATTTGGAGATTGAACTCTCGTCCAAGCTGCGAGTCCCATGTCCACACCGTCGTTGTGGTCCAAAGGAAAGTAATAAAAAAACAAAAACAAATGCAGTCTGGCAACGATAGTGCCACAGGAGTTGCTGGATAGCGCTGAAGTTCAACATCACACCACCGTTAGGGACTCTAACTCCGGATTTGATTATATATATATATATATATATATATATATATATATATATATATTATATATATATGTGTGTGTGTGTGTGTGTGTGTGTGTGTGTCTTATTTGATGTAGATTCGGTTTTCTGTAACCGAAATTACGTCACTGCTTACGTAAACAATACCTAAGTAATTGCGCAAGTTATCAATGAGTATTTAATCTATAGTCAAAATCATTAATACATAGAATAAATATTTCTATTAGCAATGTTTTATTGAAAATCTGAAATTAATTCCCTCAAAACCGCCCATGTTATTAGTGTGTTTAAAATTCTACAACGTGTCTAATATATCACTAAGAAATAAAGTTTACATGATAATATGGTGTTGTTAATTTACATAATGTTATAACAAAACTGGTTTAATAGATACTTACTTGGTGTTATTGATCTCTAATATCATAGTTATTAAAAACTCAATCCTATGAATGATTTTATATAGAAACCAATTAAAATATAATTGAAATAAGTTTAATCTTTTTATATGCGTTTTTATTTAATTTCTTTAGTTTTTCTAATCAATATATTTCATTACATTAAAATTTAGATACTTACGACCAGTGAAGGGCGCATATTCTTGCTAGTATATATATAAGACAATTTCTGTTTCAATTCAAATTTCTTTGTTACCTTACATTTCTTTGGTTTATTGCTGATTCATTTCGTCTTTAATGTTTTTTATCACAGAACTCAGAAAACTCCTTGGTTACTTTCCGTTACGACTCAGTAAGCATAATTCACAACAACCTTCACGTTGACCCTCGTAACAGGTTCAGGACTTCGTATACTCGAGTCCCATGATTCAGAGTGGTAGTACCTGTTAGGTCCCATCTATGGGTTAAATGATTTTGTTTTTTAATGAGTATTAAAAATGTATTTGAAAAAATTTGTTTGAAAAGAAAAGCAACACTTTGGACCTTACTTATGCTAGACGGGCGGTCGGAGAGGCTCCTTCCGATCAATCGAATGATCACATCAAGCCCTAGTTCTTATATGATTGTCCCGGACCTATTGCTCTTAGAGCAAACCCCAGCCCTGTAGCGGTCAGAATACGGAGAATTTTAAAATGTTGAAAAAAGAATTTCAAAGTTCGTCGCAGACGACGGTGACGTCAACATCACTATTCTCTATCGCTGTGGAACGTTTCTCAAACAATTTTTTAAAATTTCTTTTTTCGAACATTTCAATATTCTTCGTATTTTGACCGCTTTAATTTTAAACACCAATCATTTTACTCTGACGAAGGTCGTTATTCCTTGTATACTTAAAGATGTTTTAGTTTTATTATTATTACTAGCAAATATATGCACCTCCGGGTGCAAGTTATTTTAGTTAATTTTTAATAAAATATCATATTGAATTAGAAAGGCTAATGAAACTAAATAAGAATGTAGATAAAAAATATTTTGAACAGAGGGGGTATGATTGAAAATAGAACACTTTGAAACTAACTCCCATCATTTTCCGTTACTTCCGTCTTTCTTGGTAAAATGTTCCTAATTAAACTGTTTAGTTAAAATAGAAAGTAAAGAATAATATTACAGTTATTTCTTCTTGTTAGGGGATTTCTTTTAAGATTTATTGAAAGAGATTTTTCTCATATACAATAAGATAAAACCAAACAATTAGAAATCAATAATACTAAGCATATATTTATTAAAATCAATTTTTTAAGATCAATATGCAAATTAGCCTTCACATTCAATCTGTAAACCTCTATTTTGTTGTATTATAAATACAATTGCATGTTATTAGTATGTAGATATGGTCAACAGTGTAAGTAATGTAAAACAATTTATAATAATTGAGGTTTAAATAAAAATAAAATCATGTATAATATGATGTAAAATAAATAAGGAATTGTGACTTTGTATAGTAATATAGTTCGGTTACAGACAGACAAAACCCACAATCTCCATTAATAAGATTTGATTTTATATTAGAATAATTATAATAGTATATATATATATATATATATATATTGATTCATTTCACGTTTAACGTTTTTATCCCGACACTTGGAAAACTCTTCATCAGTTTCGAACTCGGTAAGCACGTGGCCCCACTATATTTATACATAGTTTTTACTAAGCTTTACTCAGAAGGGTACAAGGCTAGAAGTACAGGGGCACCCAGTGAGAATCGAACTCACAATCAATTGTCTGTTAATCTAGCTCGCTAACCATTTACACCACGTGAGGTGCCCACTAAGTTTTATATATAGATTAATAAAAATTATTTTTCTATATTTTTCTTTATTATCTTTTTTATATATATGTTCTTGTTTTTTGTTTCTTTATTCTTTTTGTTTGTATTTTTGTCTTTTATTTGTTTTTATTATATTTATCTTAATTAATGTTGTTTGTTTTTAATTCATTTTAAAATTGATTTTTTAATATATCATTGATTTATAACCTTTTATATTTATCTAGGCCGGTTTAGCTCACTCGAGTTTAGAGTGTTCGGCTAGGAATCACAAGATTCTTGGTTCGATACTGGCCCTCGCCAACTCAGTGTATGAGTAGCACAGGGATATGTGCGATAAAGTAAGGAGCTGATGGTAGGTGTAGCGTTCCACCTCAGATCTAAAACATCTCCTTGGTCTAGCGCTAGTGAAAAGGGATAGACTCCCTCGCTCTCTGGCTGATACGACATTATGCTGCCCCGACGACTTTTACTTTTTATATTTATCTACCTTTCTTAAAGAAAAATGATGTGTAACAAGTTTTTTTAATCCTTCTCGACTAAAATAGGTGTGGCATGAGCTATGTCTGTGTACAAACATACAGACAGACAGACAATCAGACTGAAAATCTAATGATTATCCCAACATACACTGAATAACTAGGCAACACTTGCCTCCTCGTCTAAAAAAAGGGAACGGGGTTTATTACCCGTGCCTGAGGTGCCTCAAAAGAGGAATGCTGAAGGGTTACATAATTTTACACTTGCCACTGCATGAGCTTCGGTTTGTGCGTAGCTCCCCACGTTAATCGACTTTAGTTCATCTGAATTTTGCTAGCCATAATACATATAGACCTAATCAGATTGTTTGAAATGATAGATACATAAATTATTAGCCAACTAGCAGGACCTGTGTTACATAATTCATAGGCAGATTATGAATTATGTACGTACCTGTTGTAAGAATATTTGATCAGGAATAAAAGGGTCCAGTGAAAGTTACCGCGACAGTTATTGACGGTAGATAACCTTTTTACTTGACCACTTGAAAAACGCGTGATTAGACGCGTGAGAATTAGTTTCAGATGGACCAGAGATATCAGAGTGAGTGGACTCGAAATCACTTGCTGAGAGAGCCAGTCTCTCCACACGGCGGTTGAAAAATGGGCTGGTTTGTTGAAATAAGCTTTGGAAGAAAACAACAAGAACCTGCCCGAGAAATCCACGAGAATTAAAAAGCAACCTCAAATGATCAGCCCGAGAAGGCTGGAAAACATGGCGGCCGGTCGAATTAGAAACAGAAGCAAAGAGAATTATCTAGAACCCTCATCCCATCTCTCTCTCTCTCTCTCTCTCTCATCTCTCTCTCTCTCTCTCTCCTCTTCCGTTATATACCCAATGTCTTATAAGGGGATAAACACTCGTAAGAAATCAATTATTCATTTATAACCCAATGTCTTATAAGGGGTATATAACACTCGTATGATAATTCAATTATTACAAAGAGGTCAGAAATGACTTACTATTCAATTTAAACCGCCTCCCTCGGGTGAGGCATGTTGGGGTTGGGGAAGATAGATACTTTTTTGGAACAGATGATGAATCCATACATTCACTTAAGATTAAGTGGACCTGGGAGTAATACCAATGAACGGCATCTCTACACTCCTCAAATCTCCAGAACTGGAGCCTCCCATCAATCCAGTTTAGTGTCATGGGGAGGCTTACCCCACTACAAGGGGATACAGTCAGTACGTTTTTAAGCCCCATCGACAACTGTGCATTTGGGTTTTTTGGGAAATTTTGGCCATACCTAATATACATTAGCATTCGTGGTGTAATGGTTAAAGTAGTTATGGAATGGACTCGTCGACACTAGTTCAAACCCTGGACGAGCCTGGTTGCATTTCACATAGCGCTAATACCACCTGGAAAAGGATGAATAATACTTCCCTCCAACTATTAAATAGTAGGGCAGACTGGGCTTTTAACTTTGGTTAGGTAACTAGTCAAGGAAGAGGAAAACTCTGAATTAAACCTGTTAAACTCCGCTTAAGAAATTCACCTTGTGTCGCATTCTGCTCGTGCAGAGGGTTTGGGTATATATATATATATATATTATTATAATATATATATATATACATATATATATATATAGCTATTAATCCGGTTGATAATTACAGTCTTACATGTAACTACCACTCCGGTCAGAGTGGACATGGGAGTAACGGTAATGAAGGAGTCTATACACTCCCCCAGATCTCTAGAAATGTACCTCACCATCAGATGCGGTTTAGAGTCATGGGAAGGCTTACCTTCTGCCAAGAGATACAGTCAGCGAATTTTAGGCCCATTGTCTGTTCATTTGGGGAAGGGTGTTGTGTAAGATTTTGGTCATACCTAATATACATTAAAATTTTAATAAGACAAAGAAAATTCACGGTGGAAATTTTAATGATTACCCCAACAAACACCGAGTGACTAACCATTCATTTTCAACCGACCTCAGACGAGGCAGTGGGGGTGGGGCGGAGTGGTAGGTACCGTTCGGAACAGATGAACGAACCCATATGTCACTTAGATTGATTGCCAGAAGCTATAGAAAATACGTTTCTGGCGCGAAAGATAACTGATAGTAGGGTACGCAACGAACCAGGAACCATATTCGGCATTTGCCCCCTTTCTTACTTAAAGGAAACCGAATCGACAAAAATGGTTTTCCGATACACCCGTGTAACAAATTTCCACGTTGCCTAATGCGTTTGTAGTACCCCGGGTAGATCCTTCGGTAAAACCTAGGTAGATAATCTGACTCATTTTAAGGTTTTCTTGCTGTTTGCTCTACTTAGATATTGTCTATGATGAAGTTCCAATTAAGGAGCTCTGGGGAATGTGGAGTATCTTTCATAACCATTACTCCCAGGTCCACTCTGACTCGGTGTGTTAGTACCTGTTGAGTCTCATCTATAGGTTAAATAGGGAAAAATGAGTTTTAAAAAATGTTTTAGAAAAATTGTTTTTAAAAAAAATGAGTACCCATCAAAAAGAATAAAACAAAACGTCTTCGACATAAAATAACCCAACAAGGATTGATATGCCGTAAAATCAAACAAACAAACAACCAACCAACCTTGAACACTCTTTAGGTTTAGTTAAACTCTTCCAGTGATTTTTTTTTTTTGGTCTTCTCATTTTGGTACAGATGTTCAGTCTTTTCATTTTTTTTTTTCCAGCTACATGTTTTTAATATTCATTTATTTACAAATGGATAATCTGGGTTTTTTCATCTGTCTGAGTCATAAAAAAATAAAATCATATATATATATATATATATATATATTATATATATATATATATATATGGTGTGTGTGTGTGTAGTGTGTGTGTGTGTGTGTGTTTGTTAAGGGAAGATATTTTTCCCCTATAAATTGAACGTCGTCCAACGGAACACATATAAAGATAATGATACGAAGGCTATTCGGTCACAAGTTTAAGTAGTACTTCGTAGTCGTGTCTACAAATCGAGTCGTTAGTCATACTGTTGAGAACTGCGCGTTGGACTCTGTTATTTATATTTCTGTAAAAGTAATAAACCTTTTAACAGATTTTTCAATGTTGGTTATAGATAAATTCAGTCACAATATATATATATATTATATAATATATATATATATTATAATAATATATATATATATAATGTGTGTGTGTAATAAGTGTGTGTTGTGTGTGTGTGTGAATATATATATATATAGATAAAACATTTTCCTAATAATTTTTTAAATCAGGCCTTAAAACATTATGAAATTAGAATTAAATTTAGTCTATAAAGGGTTGTCGGTAGTAGAATAACAAACCGCCCTGGTCGTTACGATACCAAAAAAGAAAGAAAAAATGAATTTTTTTAAATAAAAATAAAAATTCTCAAATATTTATTAATGAGCAGAATCTTTTAACAAATTGTAGTAATTTCCGATTTGATATTTTTTAAACCGATTAATGGATAACTCCTTAGTCGGCAATCATATTAAAAAAACTGAAACGTATTTTTTGCATCGACAAATCCTTTCGATAATGAAGAAGAAGGAAAGATAGAAGAAGGAAAGGGAAGAAGGAAAGGAAGAAGAAGAAGAGAAAAGAAAGGAGAAGAAGAAGAAGAAGAAGAAGAAGAAAAGAAGGAGGAAGGAAGAGAAGAAGAAGAGAAGAAGAAGAAAAGAGGAGGAAGAAGAAGAAGAAGAAGAAGAGAAGGAAGAGAGAAAAGGAAGAGAGGAAGAAGAAGGAAAGAGGAGGAGGAAGAAGAAGAAGAAGAAGAAGAGAGGAGAGAAGAAGAAGAAAAAGGAAGAAGAAGGAAAAGAAAAGAGGAAAAGAAGGAGGAAGAAGAAAGAAGAAGAAGAAGAAAGAAGAAGAAGGTAAAGGACGAAGAAGAAGGAAAATAAGAAGAAGGAGAAAAAAGGAGGAAGAAGAAGGAAAATAAGAAAGAAGGAGAAGAAAAGGAGAAGAAGAGGAAAGGAAGAGGAAAAGGAATAAAAGAGAAGAAAGAAGGAAAGAAGAAAGAAATGAAGAAAGAAAGAAGAAGAGAGGAAGAAGAAGAGAAGAAAAGAAGGTGTTAACTGACTTCAATTTTCTTGGTCTTCAAAACCCGAGTAAAAAAAGCACGATTTGAATGCTGATTTTGGAGGCAGGTTGGTCTTTTAAGTTCTTGAAGTTGGCATGGCAACCGGTCTAGGAGAAAGAATTCGAATTAGTTGTAGACCTGCAGAGATGGGCTCCACCAGGAAGAGAGAGAGAAGGTAGTAGGGACAAACTGAGATAGATACGATAATAAACTTAGATAGCTTGAACGGATGAAGATATTAATATATATATTATATATATATATATATATATATATAGAGAGAGAGAGAAGAGAGAGAGAGAAGAGAGAAGAGAGAGGACTGATAGAGAAAGAGAGAAATAAATATTAACATATTGAGAGAGGGAGAGAAAGAATACGATAAATAGATATAATCAAACTAAGGTAGATAGAGAGGAGAGAGAGGGGATATGGAATAGACGAGATAGATAGGTAGATGGATTATAAACGAGAACAAATAAAATAAGAAAGAAAAGAAGAAAGAAAAACATAAAAAGATATATGGATTGATAGATATGAACAGACTGAGAGACAGAAATAAGAAAGAAAGAAAGAAAGAATAAATAGATAGATAGATAGATTCCTGCAGACTATAACATTAAAGACGTAAATATATTGAACATAATATTCTTCTGAATAAATACGCAATTGCTGTTATTTTTTCCAAAATAAAATCCAACCTTAAAAATGTTGTTTACGATTCAAAACAACTATTATTTAAAACGTCCATGAAAATTGAATTTGTATGTCATAAAAAATAAAAAATTGAAAAAAAATTGGCGAAAAGAAAAAATTAAAACAAATTGATAAAAAGATTGATAA
>CM042178.1:40478261-40483261 GCA_023376005.1 Doryteuthis pealeii
TGGTTGGTTGTTTGGTTGTTTGTTTTACGCATATCAATCCTTGTTGGGTTATTTTATGTCGAAGACGTTTTGTTTTATTCGTTTTTGATGGTACTCATTTTTTTAAAAACAATTTTCTAAAACATTTAAAACTCATTTTTCCCTATTTAACCTATAGATGAGACTCTAACAGGTACTAAACACACCGAGTCAGAGTGGACCTGGGAGTAATGGTTATGAAAGAGTACTCCACATTCCCCAGAGCTCCTTAATTGAACTTCATCAAAGACAATACTCTAAGTAGAGCAAAACAGCAAAACCTAAAATGAGTCAGATATTATCTACCTAGGTTTTACCTGAAGGTCTACCCGGGGTACTACAAACGCATTAGCAACGTGGAAATTTGTTACACGGGTGTATCGAAAACCATTTTTGTCGATTCGGTTTCCTTTAAGTAAGAAAGGGGGGCAAATGCCGAATATGGTTCCCTGGTTCGTGCGTACCCTACTATCAGTTATCTTCGCGCCAGAAACGTATTTTCTATAGCTTCTGGCAATCAATCTTAAGTGACATATGGGTTCGTCATCTGTTCCGAAACGGTACCTACCACTCCGCCCCACCCCCACTGCCTCGTCTGAGGGGTCGGTTGAAAATGAATGGTAGTCACTCGGTGTTTGTTGGGATAATCATTAAAATTTCCACCGTGAATTTTCTTTGTCTTATTAAAATGTTAATGTATATTAGGTATGACCAAAATCTTACACAACACCCTTCCCCAAATGAACCCAGACAATGGGGCCTAAATTACGCTGACTGTATCTCTGGCAGAAAGGTAAGCCTACCCATGACTCTAAACCGCATCTGATGGTGAGGTTACTTTCTAGAGATCTGGGGAGTGTATAGTACTCCTTCATTACCGTTACTCCCATGTCCACTCTGACCCGGAGTGGTAGTACATGTTAAGACTGAATTTCAACCGATTATAGACTATATATATATATGTATATATATATATAATATATTATATATATATATAATATATAACCAAACCCTGCACGAGCAGAATGCGACACAGGTGAATTTCTTAAGCGGAGTTTAACAGGTTTGAATTCAGAAGTTTTCCTTTCCTTGACTAGTTACCTAACCAAAGTTAAAGAGCCCAGTCTGCCCTACTATTTACATAGTTGGAGGGAGAGTATTAATACCTTTTCCAGGGGTATTAGCGCTATGTGAAATGCAACCAGGCTCGTCCAGGGTTTTGAACTAGTGTCGACGAGTCCATTCCATACTACTTTAACCATTACACCACGAATGCTAATGTATATTAGGTATGGCCAAAATTTCCCACAAAACCCCAAATGCACAGTGTCGATGGGCTTAAAACGTACTGACTGTATCCCTTGTAGTGGGGTAAGCCTCCCCATGACACTAAACTGGATCTGATGGTGAGGCTCCAGTTCTGGAGATTTGAGGAGTGTAGAGTATCCGTTCATTGGTATTACTCCCAGGTCCACTTAATCTTAAGTGAATGTATGGATTCATCATCTGTTCCAAAAAGTATCTATCTCCCCCAACCCCAACATGCCTCACCCGAGGGGGGCGGTTTTAAATTGAATAGTAGATCATTTCTGACCTCTTTGTAATAATTGAATTATCATACGAGTGTTATATACCCCTTATAAGACATTGGGTATATAATGTATATAACGAGTGTTATATACCCTTATAAGACATTGGGTATATAACGGAGAGAGAGAGAGAGAGAGAGAGAGAGAGAGAGAGAGAGAGAGAGAGATGGGATGAGGGTTCTAGATAATTCTTTGCTTACTGTTTTCTAATTCGACCGGCCGCCATGTTTCTCCAGCCTTCTCGGGCTGATCATTTGAGTTGCTTTTAATTCTCGTTGGATTCTCGGGCAGGTTCTTGTTGTTTTCTTCCAAAGCTTTATTTCAACAAACCAGCCCATTTTTCAACCGCCGTGGAGAGACTGGCTCTCTCAGCAAGTGATTTCGAGTCCACTCACTCTGATATCTCTGGTCCATCTGAAACTAATTCTCACGCGTCTAATCACGCGTTTTTCAAGTGGTCAAGTAAAAAGTTATTACCCGTCAATAATGTCGCGGTAACTTTCCACTGGACCCTGTTATTCCTGATTCAAATATTCTTACAACAGGTACGTACATAATTCATAATCTGCCTATGAATTATGTAACACAGGTCCTGCTAGTTGGCTAATAATTTATGTATCTATCATTTCAAAACAATCTGATTAGGTCTATATGTATTATGGCTAGCAAATTCAGATGAACATAAAGTCCGATTAACGTGGGACTACGCACAAACCGAAGCTCATGCAGTGGCAGTGTAAAAATTATGTGTAACCTTCAGCATTCCTCTTTTAGGCACCTCAGGCACCGGTAATAAACCCCACGTTCCCCTTTTTAGACGGGAGGCAAGTGTTGCCTAGTTATTCAGTGTATGTTGGATAATCATTAGATTTTCAGTCTGATTGTCTGTCTGTCTGTATGTTTGTACACAGACATAGCTCATGCCACACCCCTATTTTAGTCCGAAAAGGATTAAAAACTTGTTACACATCATTTTTCTTAAGAAAAGAGTAGATATAAATATAAAAAGTAAAGTCGTCGGGCAGCATAATGTCGGTATCAGCCAGAGAGCGAGGGAGTCTATCCCCTTTTCACTAGCGCTAGACCAAGGAGATTGTTTTAGCATCTGAGGTGGAACGCTACACCTACCATCAGCTCCTTACTTTATCGCACATATCCCTGTGCTACTCATACACTGAGTTGGCGAGGGCCAGTATCGAACCAAGAATCTTGTGATTCCTAGCCGAACACTCTAAACTCGAGTGAGCTAAACCGGCCTAGATAAATATAAAAGGTTATAAATCAATGATATATTAAAAAATCAATTTAAAAATGAATTATAAAACAAAACAAATTAATTAAGAATAAAATATAATAAAAAACAAATAAAAGACAAAAAATACAAACAAAAAGAATAAAGAAAACAAAAAACAAGAACATATATATAAAAAAAGATAATAAAAGAAAAATATAGAAAAATAATTTTTATTAATCTATATATAAACTTAGTGGGCACCTCACGTGGTGTAATGGTTAGCGAGCTAGATTAACAGACAATTGATTGTGAGTTCGATTCTCACTGGGTGCCCTGTACTTCTAGCCTTGTACCCCTTCTGAGTAAAGCTTAGTAAATAACTATGTATAAATATAGTGGAGGCCACGTGCTTACCGAGTTCGAAACTGAATGAAGAGTTTTCCAAGTGTCGGGATAAAAACGTTAAACGTGAAATGAATCATATATATATATATATATATATATATACTATTTATAATTATTCTAAATATAAAATCAAATCTTATTATAATGGAGATTGTGGGTTTGTCTGTCTGTAACCGAAACTATATTACTATACAAGTCACAATTCCTTTAGTTATTTACATCATATTATACATGATTTTATTTTTATTTAAACCTCAATTATTAATAAAATTGTTTTACATTACTTACACTGTTGACCATATCTACATACTAATAACATGCAATTGTATTTATATATACAACAAAATAGAGGTTTACAGATTGAATGTGAAGGCTAATTTGCATATTGATCTTAAAAAATTGATTTTAATAAATATATGCTTAGTATTATTGATTTCTAATTGTTTGGTTTTATCTTATTGTATATGAGCAAAAATCTCTTCAATAAATCTTAAAAGAAATCCCTTAACAAGAAGAAATAACTGTAATATTATTCTTTACTTCCTATTTTAACTAAACAGTTTAATTAGGAACATTTACCAATGAAAGACGGGAGTAACGGAAAATGATGGAAGAGTTAGTTTCAAAGTTGTTCTATTTTTCAATCATACCCCCTCTGTTCAAAATATTTTTTATCTACATTCTTATTTAGTTTCATTAGCCTTTCTAATTCAATATGATATTTTATTATAAAATTTAACTAAAATACTTGCACCCGGAGGGTGCATATATTTGCTAGTAATAATAATAGAAAACTACAACATCTTTAAGTATACAAGGAATAACGACCTTCGTCAGAGTAAAATGATTGGTGTTTAAAATTAAAGCGGTCAAAATACGAAGAATATTGAAATGTTCGAAAAAAGAAATTTTAAAAAATTGTTTGAGAAACGTTCCACAGCGATAGAGAATAGTGATGTTGACGTCACCGTCGTCTGCGACGAACTTTGAAATTCTTTTTTCAACATTTTAAAATTCTCCGTATTCTGACCGCTACAGGGCTGGGGTTTGCTCTAAGAGCAATAGGTCCGGGACAATCATATAAGAACTAGGGCTTGATGTGATCATTCGATTGATCGGAAGGAGCCTCTCCGACCGCCCGTCTAGCATAAGTAAGGTCCAAAGTGTTGCTTTTCTTTTCAAACAAATTTTTTCAAATACATTTTTAATACTCATTAAAAAACAAAATCTATTTAACCCATAGATGGGACCCTAACAGGTACTACCACTCTGAATCATCTGGGACTCGAGGTATACGAAGTCCCTGAACCTGTTACGAGGGTCAACGTGAAGGTTGTTGTGAATTATGCTTACTGAGTTCGTAACGGAAAGTAACCAAGGAGTTTTCTGAGTTCTGTGATAAAAAACATTAAAGACGAAATGAATCAGCAATAAAACCAAAGAAAATGTAAGGTAACAAAGAAATTTGAATTGAAACAGAAATTGTCTTATATATATACTAGCAAGAATATGCGCCCTTCACTGGTCGTAAGTATCTAAATTTTAATGTAATGAAATATATTGAATTAGAAAAACTAAAGAAATTAAATAAAAACGCATATAAAAAGATTAAACTTATTTCAATTATATTTTAATTGGTTTCTATATAAAATCATTCATAGGATTGAGTTTAATAACTATGATATTAGAGATCAATAACACCAAGTAAGTATCTATTAAACCCAGTTTTGTTATAACCATTATGTAAATTAACA
>CM042178.1:40485761-40489802 GCA_023376005.1 Doryteuthis pealeii
ATATATATATATAGAGAGAGAGAGAGAGAGAGAGAGAGAGAGAGAGAGGGGGGAGATCTGGCAGTATTCGCATCTTTTCACTGTTTTTGACTTCCTTTCATTGACACACTTTCTTTGACGCAAAAATATTCAAAGAAGAAGAGAGATCAATTAAAGATTATCAGGAATCTTTTTGTTCCAAATTCCAGATTATTTCCCAATGGGATTTCTACATTGGTCTTTTGTCATTTTGAATAAGAATCCTCAGATTCTTTATGAATCACTCAATTCATCCACCAGTTTCACAAGTAAAAAAAAACTTTAAAAATGTGCATTTGTTGACTGGTTGGTTGGTTGGTTGGTTGGATTTTACGATATGTCAACCCTTGTTGGGTTATTTTATGCCGAAGACGTTTTGTTATATTTTATTCTTGTTAAGCATTCAATTTTTTCTAACAAATTTTTAAAACTCGTTTTTAATTAATTTTTTTATCTGTTTTAACCTATAGATGGAACGATAACAGGTACTACCATTTCCGAACCAGTGGGGATGGGAGTAATGGCAATGAATGGGTACCCCAACCCAGAACTCCAGAATTAGGACCTCTCCGCTAGATGGAATTTAGTGCCATACCCAGGACACTAAGACCCTCAGCCACCTCCTTCTAGCACATATATGATAAAATGGATTGGGGCTTGCCATAAAAGCAATAGTATCGTGACAAAATTTACATTTACATATATTGAATAAGAATACTTGATACCATATAAACAGTCCCCAAAAAACATTTTGGTCTTCTGTGTATCATACTAAAATGAGTCCGGTGGTGAGGCTCTAGTTCTGGAGCTCAGGGGAGTGCGAAGTACTCCTTCACTGCCATTACTCTAAGGTCCAATCTGACCCGGAGCGGTAGAACCGGTTACGGTCCCATCCATGGGTCGAATACTTCTATTTGGAAATTATTCATATTAGATAGGAATACTTGATACAATATAATTGTGTGAGGGATTCCTGTTACACAATTGATAGGTCACCTATAAAGTGTGTATGGTAGTGTAGAAATTAAAAATAATGGTTAATCATAAAAAATGCCGTAAAATAAATCGACTGGGCTTGGCCTTTTTCTGACCTTGTGGCTGAACAGTTCTTCTTCTTCTTCTTCTTCTTCTTCTTCTTCTCTGTCTGTTTCACCACTCTCTTTTCTCCTGTATTATAATCAAACATATAATGAATCAAATTTTGGCATTAAATAACCAATAAGGAGTTCATATGCCATTAAACAAAACAAGCCATTATTTCCCAATCAATTTAATATTTCAAGGCCAACCCAAGGAAAAAATGTTAATGGAAAAAACGGAAAGCCAAATGATTGCGAAAATATTAAAATGAAAGAAAAAAAAAAGATAAAAGAAAGTATAAAGAAAACTAAACGAAGAAAAACACGAAGAAAATTGAAAATAAAAATTTAAAAAAGGAAGAAAATTATTACCCCCCCCAAAAAACAACAATAAAAATTTTTTATAGACGCAGGGGAGTCGATTTGAATTCTTCAAGCCTTAATTCTGATTGGTTCGCTTCTGTATACACTTTTCTCTCCTTCAATCTCCGGAGAGTTCGCTTTTTATTCTCCGTGGGGCCCATCGCTCCTTTTAAAGTGCTTTTCGTTATATGTTGCTTTTATTACAGCTGTCGAGCAAATGTCTGCCGGGAATTCTGTTCTCTGTGTAAGAAAATGCTGTGTGCAACACTGTTTTGTCTCTTGACTGTCCCGGGGGTAAAGAAATTTAATGGAAAGTGCAAAAGACATTTGAGAGTTCCATTTGCTTTAACGAAATCAAATCGCCCCACCAGCTACAAAAGCAACGATTTAAAAATATCTCAATAAACAAACAATTGTTAGCGTAACGCATTAATGATTGGCACCTCTCTCTCTCTCTCTCTCCCCTCTCTCTCTCTCTTTCTATATATATATATATATTATATATATATATATATATATATGTGTGTGTGTGTGTATGTGTGTGTGTGTGTGGTAGAGATTAGAGGAAAAAGTGTGGACATAAAACAGCACAAGACAAGCAGTAAATTTAGTGGAATATTTCGTCTCACATTAAGTGAAACATCTTCAGCTTTTATTGAACATTGGTACAACATACAATTGCTTTTATAGTGAAGAAGGTGAATGTAGGGGTGAGGCACTGCTGGATAGTGATTGTTTGTATGGTCAGTGGATTGACTTAGACGAGGAATTTGACCAGGTGTGTTAAGTGATAAGATCAAATGTGTTGATATCTGTTAGTAGAAAATTGATAGAGTGCTGAATTGGCAGTGAGAAGGATGTAGGTAACCATTCTTTAGTTGGCAGAAAATGTTATTTTATAGGGTTTTTTAGGGAGGGGGGGAATTTTTGTTAGTATTTCAATTTTATCCATTAGCGAGTTTGATTTTGTTTTCGTGTATTATGATTTTTGCAATCGATGTGTTGAGATTGAAGAATCTCGGTCTTTGATTTATTGTTTCAGTATGTGCTATGATTGCCGACTCGCACAGACGGAGAAGGTTTTCTTATGTGTGGGTTTGATCAGCGCTGCGTGGTTTAAATTGAATGTATGGCTGAAGTCAAGTGTGTGTGTGTGTGAATAGGGCATTTTGGTTATCGTTTGTCTTTATCGATCTCTTATGCTCGTAGACGCGTTTGTCGAGACTACGTTGGGTTTCACCAATGTAGTATTTGTTGCAATCGTTCCATGGAATGGTGTAGATGCCGGCGTTGGGGATGTTGGTGTGTGACGAAATATTCCACTAAATTTACTGCCTGTTTTGTGCTGTTTTTGTCCACACTTTTCCTCTAATCTCTACTACATTTTATCACATTTATTCAAATTATCCTATCCTCATATATATATATTATATATATATATATATATATATATATTATTATTTATATTTCTGCTTGAAGGCAATTATAAATGCATGTATCGAATAAGATTCGATAATTATAGAAAATAATCTTGACAAGAAAATCCCGCAAAGGATGGCTCGCTATGCAGAACACCGTACAGACTGTTTCGACTTTATTAAGTCTCTTCAGCGATGTATACTAACGACTCCCCTCCGACAGGAATCGAAACCGGACTTCACAGGCATAGTCAGAGACCATATCCGTTCGGCCGCCGGTACATAGCGAACAATCCCTGCGAAATTAACCTTGTCAATGAAGATACTTTACACGCCCCTGCCATAGCAGGCAAGTAGACGTTTTTTAGTAAAACAACACGGCCGTTTAGCTCTTCGGCGAAGTGAATAAGATTTTTGGATGTTTGTTTTTTTTATAGAAGCAAGTTGAATAAATTATTATTTATATTCTGCTTGAAGGCAATTATAAATGCATGTATCGAATAAGATTCGATAATTATAGAAAATAATCTTGACAAGAAAATCCCGCAAAGGATGGCTCGCTATGCAGAACACCGTACAGACTGTTTCGACTTTATTAAGTCTCTTCAGCGATGTATACTAACGACTCCCCTCCGACAGGAATCGAAACCGGGACTTCACAGGCATAGTCAGAGACCATATCCGTTCGGCCGCCGGTACATAGCGAACAATCCCTGCGAAATTAACCTTGTCAATGAAGATACTTTACACGCCCTGCCATAGCAGGCAAGTAGACGTTTATGGCAGGGGCGTGTAAAGTATCTTCATTGACAAGGTTAATTTCGCAGGGATTGTTCGCTATGTACCGGCGGCCGAACGGATATGGTCCTGACTATCCTGTGAAGTCCCGGTTTCGATTCCTGTCGGAGGGAGTCGTTAGTATACATCGCTGAAGAGACTTAATAAAGTCGAAACAGTCTGTACGGTTTCTGCATAGGCGAGCCATCTTTGCGGGATTTTTGTCAAGATTATTTTCTATATTCTCGGAATCTTATTCGATACATGCATTTATAATTGCCTTCAACAGAAATATAAAATAATAATTTTATTCACTTGGCTCTATAAAAAAACCAAAACATCCAAAAATCTTATTACTTTCGCCGAAGAGCTAAACGGCCGTGTTT
>CM042178.1:40489902-40497402 GCA_023376005.1 Doryteuthis pealeii
AAAAGAGAGAGATGAACCTATTGCCGTGATTTGTTGTAACAGGAAGGTCTTTTTATGCCGGGAAGTTTGCCGGTTTAAAATTCATTTCTTTCATTCTCCTAGCCAGTTGCCATTTCAAGGTTTTTAAGGGCCTATTCAGTCCGACTATCAACCAATACTCTAGACTGAGAATAGTTTGATTCATACTTTTCGCCTACGGATTTTAGTATTGTATAAAATGTGTATAACGGGATTTGAAACCTGGTTCGCGCCGGAGTCCATTTCCTACGACAAGTAAGCATTACAATACAAGCGCCTCGTAGTATAAAAATTAAAAGAGTGATAGTTGCCTCGGGGTTCCCGCATAACTATATATATCTTTCTTGATTTGCTTTCTTTGTTTAATTGGCAATATCAAGCATCTGGTTTACTTCAATCCCACAAGCCATCCTTGTATTTGGTTTTATTTATTATTTAACCTATAGTCTGAGGGTAAGGGGATTCATGACCTTTCCTAGAGATCGGTCCGTAAATAAATAGCGCGACTGGTGTTCGAACTAGCCTGTGATTACAATGTCGCAAACAAATCGACGTTAGCACTATACGCTACAGGGATTTGCCCACTCCTAAAAAGAAATCCCACCTTACTATACGTAAATAAAGGACAAGTTGTGTGTATGTGTATGTCCGGAGGAAACTTCGACAATAAAACAATTAACAACACAAGTAAATATATATACACATTAAATATCAACCAGGGCTTGGTTTTTTTAGACAAAAATAATAGAGATTTTGATTTATATTCGTGAAGATGAAGGGATTAAAAAATAAAATTTAAATGATAAACAGTATGAAATTTTTTTCCTTTAAAATATTTTTTAGGTGTAGACATTCTAACATTTCTTTTAGGAGTAGGCTGATCATGCAAGGTCTATTTTTTACATGGGGAATTTAAATTGAACATCCACGGATGATTCAACACACGATTCAGTAAATAAAGTGGATCTGGCGGGACTAAACTTAAAAAAATCCTCCTCTACCCAGGCGATGCGGGTAGCCGCTACTAGTATTATTATAAATGCCTCTATTTGAATTTAAAAATTTTTTTTATCACATCAGGGCTCATATAAGTAAGTAAAGTCGGTCAGGGCGGCCTTAATGTCGGTATCGGAGCCAGCACAGGTGAGGGTATATCCCCTTTGTCACATAGCCGCTAAGACAGGAGATTTATTTTAGCGTCTGGGGTGGAGCGGCCACACCTACCATCAGATCTTCACTTTACCGAGCACAAGAACCCTGTAATTTACTCATTACGTTGAGTTGGCGGAGGGCCGGTATCGAACCAGGAACCTATGTTATTCCTAGCCGAACGCTCTAGCCGACTGAGCTAAACCGGCCCTTTTGTTTAATGGCTGATATCACCCTTGTGGGTTATTAAATCCCAACAGCTATCTTTTAGAAGAACGGCAGTAGTGATACTATTTAACCCCATAGCTTGGTGGCGGGGGGGGGGGATAAGGATTGTCATACCTTTCCCAATTGCATTAGTCTGAAAGGGAACGGGCAATAAGCGGGGGCTGGAGTTCGAAACTCGCTTACTACGACGCTAAAGTCAAACACGTTACAACTACGCCACAGGAACTCAATTGCACCTTAAGTCGGATCTGATTTTAATCTGATACCGAATAGGCGTTTTTAAGCTAATATGTAAATATAGTCGTAACGTTGACTTTCAAAAGTAAGCAGGTAGGTCACCTTATTAATTACGCACACACACACCACACGCATGAAAAACACACACATACAACACACACACGCAGGATGGTAGGTATGATATTACATATTATTTTTAACGAAATATATCTTCTGCACCTTGCTTATTAAATATTAGGTTTTTATAATGGCCTTTACACCTGTGTCAAGGTAAAATACGTTAATTTGGAGTTCATACAAGCGAATACATTCAAAGGGATATATGGGAATGTGCATTATAGTTACCGATTGCAAAAGTTCCAGTTTCTTTTAATACAAACTCTTTCATTAATATAACTTCAAATGGCGTCATTTATTCAGTCATAAGCCGTATTTTTCTTGCTTCTTGTGACCATATACCAATTGTTTTAGAATTTAGAGCAAAATTCCTATTATCTTATATAATTCATACCTCGCCACTAGGCTCATGAGGACTAGGGAGCTTTTATGCCTTTCTGACTGCTGCGCCGTATAAGGGGGGTAGCGGCCAGCAGCGGAAAATTTAAAAAAAAGCCGCATAATCCTCAATGGGCTTGGGTGGTGAGATTGAGACGGTGCATTGTTTAAGTGTGCCAGCAAACCAGGAGACCAAGGCCCCGTTTCCGCGATTGCATTTGCTGCTTCTTCTGTGATGTGTTTTGGGATGTCGCGGTTCGCTAGACGAACCCCGATCTCCCTAGTTTTATGTCAACAGGGATAACCCTATACACACGAAGCAGAGGTGTGGACTGTCATCAATGTGCTTGGTTTTGGCGATTTATTGGGTGGGGAGTGACAATGGCGATAGAATATCCGTTTTTGGGGTACATAATAGGGTAGAGAAAGTTATAAATAAAAAAAAAAATGTTTTTTAAATTATTTTCTTTAGATATAAAATAATAACAAATAATAGGTAAAAATGGTTTTCTGTTCTTTTTTTATTGTTTGTTTAGTTTTGCTAATTTATTTAGATGCACAGTGCGGGTTTTGTATAAAGTGCGATTGCTCCAAGTCCTCTTTAGTAAGATTTTTGCCCTGGATGAGCTACTAAGCGAAACGTGAAGTAGGTATATCGAACTCATTGCTTAACTTTCATTATTTGGCTCTACTTAAGGTATTGAGCAACTCTTTACTTTTTTTAGCTTTAGATAATCCTGGCGGTTTATATATATATTTTTTCATATATATTTTTTTTTTCTTTTGGTCAAGTATTATAGTATCAACCGATTATTTTCGAATTGGTAACGACTATCTTGGTCCTTTTCTTTTTTCATTTTTTCACCAGGTGAGTTTGGTAGTATATTTTTTAACAATCAAACTATTTGCTGTTTTTTTTTTTTTTCCTTACTGCAAGGGCTTACCAAAAAGTTTGGTATATTATATATATATATATAATATATATATATATATAAGGAGAGTTAACGTGTATGTTGTGTTCCGGATGAAACAACGAAAATAAAATAAAACAATGAAAAGAAAGTAAATATATACACACATTAGATATCAACCGTTTTTGTGCAAAAATGATAAACATTTTGATTTATATTTGAAGATATTCCAATATTCCAAGAATATTGTCCAGCATTTTGTAAATCTATACAATAATCAAATCAATACAACCAGGATTCATTTTGTCACCCTCTACCCAATCGACGCAGGGTAGCCGCTTTTAATATATATATATATATAATATATATATATATATATATATAGTATATATATATATATGATAATGTAAACACGATGTGTTTGGATATGGCTTTTTTGCCGAACAATTTTTGGGAGAATATGTGCTTAATTGAAGTCGTACCTAATTTTGAAAATTAATTTGATTAATAATTAATGAATTAGGCGGGAATACCTATTTAAATGTAAGGCTAACAACATCGTGTTTACAATTATCATATCGTCATGTAATAAAAGTCACTACAAGAGGAATATTAACCTACTCTAAACAAAATCGTAAATCTAAGTCCGTTTGGTGTAGGGATGGTGGTACTGGCCTGTCAGCTTGACAGTCCGGTTTCGAATCACGGCACAGGGCGGAACTTCCTAATCTATAGCTCTGCTGATGAGGCCTACAGGCCAAAATGTACATACATAGATTGATTTTTCTCGATTTGTTTAGCCTTACATTTAAATAGGCATTCCCGCTAATTAATTAATTATTAATCAATTAATTTTCAAAATTAGGTACGACTTCAATTAAGCACATATTCTCTCATATATATATATATATATTAATATATATATATATATATATAGACGAGAAGAGAGAGAAGAGAGAGAGAGAATGCATTGTAGGATTGGACAATAGAAAAATTGCACTTACTGCTGGCTTCTTGTTTGTCTATTTACTGTTTTTTTTTTTTTCATTGCTTTTTTTTTTTGGCCTGCTTATAATATAATATATTATATATATAAGAGAGAGAGAGAAGAGGAGAGAGAGAAGAGAGAGAGAGAGAGAGAGAGGAGAAGAGAGAGAGATATGACATTATTTAAAGGTTTTCATTTCTTTGACACACTTTATTTGACGCCAAAGATTTTAAGATAATTCAGAAATCTTTTTGTTCCAATTCCAGATCATCTCCCAACGGAAGATGATTGGTCCTTTTGTTTTTCCGAATCACGAATATTACATTCTTGATGAATAGGGAGGGGGTTGAAACACTGATATCTTATTTAGAATGGAGATTCCGTATCTGTCTGGCTGGTAACCAAAGCTACTTCACTGCTTACGTTATAATACCCTCAGAATTGTGTGTAAAGTTTATCAATGAGTATTTAATTTAATAGTCAAAATCATTAATACATAGTAATAAATATTATTTATTAACGAAATCTCTATGAATCTGAGTCAGATTTGCCTCAAAATAGCCCTGGTTATTAGAGTATTTACCTCGCATCCCACGTATGCACGTATGACCACCAAGGTCTTTTAATGTGGGGCCACCCCGAGTAGAAGCTCCATAGGATTGCGAGTGCAAAAAATGCGTCGATTCCGTCGGGCATTAACCGCTCAGGCAACTGGCAATTACAACGAGCCAATGTCGCCCATTCAATCAAGGAGACAGGTGTTGCCTGGGATTCCAGTGGCCGAAGTCACTAACCCTGGAAACTCTAAGGCCGAGTTAATTAGATGCACTTTAAATCTGCTAACGTCTTATTTATCATTAAGGCATTAAAGGTTTAATTAGTGTAATTTGGCATACTGGTTTTACAAAACAGGATTTACATAAATAATTACTTGGTGTTATTGATATTTCCTTAAAAATTTATTAAAAATTTTTGGGGGGGTTTTTTTTTTTTTTAAATTTCCTCCCAACGTAATTAAAACCAATTCCTATGAATGATTTTTATATAAATTAATTCAAATAATAAGTAGAAACTCTTTTATATGCGTTTCTTACTGTAATTTCGTTTAATATATTTCATTACATTAAAACTTAAATATTTACACATCTATATATGCAACAACATAATCTTAACTATTATGCAAACAAAAAGTTAATGAAATTGTGATTTTATTTCAATTATAAAAAGGCATAACGAAAAAAACTAGCAAGGACCTGTGGGATATAAAACAGATGGTGATTTAATTATTGAACATTTAATTATGTTTACTTAAGAGCTACTTACGAATAGTTTTAATACAATATGTAAAACCATATAATAATGTTGATTTAACTCTTCCTCTCTCTCTCTCTCTCTCTCTCTCTCTCTCTCTCTCTCTCTCTTCTCTCTCACTCTATTGTCTAAAGATCGCATAACCAAACCAAAAAATTAATTAAAATGAATTTAAATCTTTTTATAAGCGTTCTTATTAATTTCGTTAGTCTTTCAGAATTTGATATTTTTCATAAAACATTAACTTTAAATATTTTACGCCTGGGAGGGTGGCAAATTCCTTCGCGGAGTAT
Organism: Doryteuthis pealeii; assembly: GCA_023376005.1. NCBI lineage: Eukaryota > Metazoa > Mollusca > Cephalopoda > Myopsida > Loliginidae > Doryteuthis > Doryteuthis pealeii. The sequence continues at coordinate 40,495,533 of CM042178.1, forward strand.
ATATATATCATTGATAACTGAAGCACTTTTTATCCTAAATATAGGCAACTATATCACAAATATTAATTTTATATATTATACTAATATATATATATATATATATATATATATAATATATATATGAGGATAGGATAATTTGAAATAAATGTGACAAAATGTAGTAGAGATTAGAGGGAAAAGTGTGGACAAAACAGCACAAACAGGCAGTAAATTTAAGTGGAATATTTTCGTACACACCAACATCCCAACGCCGGCATCTACACCATTCATGGAACGATGCAACAAATACTACATTTGGTGAAACCCAACGTAGTCTTCGACAAACGCGTCTACGAGCATAAGAGATCGATAAAGACAAACGATAAACCAAAATGCCCTATTCCACAACACACACACACTTGACTTCAGCCATACATTCAATTTAAAACCAACGCAGCGCTGATCAAACCCACACATAAGAAAAAACCTTCTCCGTCTATGCGAGTCGGCAATCATAGCACACACATCGAAACAATAAATCAAAGACCGGGATTCTTCAATCTAAATGAAAAAATTAAAATACACGAAAACAAAATCAAACTCGATAATGGATAAAACTGAAATACTAACAAAAATTCCCCCCTAAAAAAAAATCTCTAAAAATAACATTTCTTGCCAACTAAAGAATGGTGACCTACATCCTCCTCACTACCCATTCAGCACTCTACGCCCCCTATCAAATTTCCATTAACAGATATCAACACATTTGATCTTATCACTTAACACACCTGGTCAAATTCCTCGTCTAATTCAATCCACTGACCATACAAACAATCACTACCCAGCAGTGGCCTCACCCCTACATTCACCTTCTTCACTATAAAAGCAATTGTATGTTGTACCAATGTTTCAATAAAAGCTGAAGATGTTCACTAATGTGAGACGAAATATTCCACTAAATTTACTGCTTGTCTTGTGCTGTTTATGTCCACACTTTTTTCCTCTAATCTCTACCACACACACACACACACACACCACACACACAACAACACATATATATATATATATATATATAGAAAGAGAGAGAGAGAGGGGGGAGAGAGAGAGAGGTGCCAATCATTAATGCGTTACGCTAACAATTGTTTGTTTTTATTGAGATATTTTTAATCGTTGCTTTTGTAGCTGGTGGGGCGATTTGATTTCGTTAAAGCAAATGGAACTCTCAAATGTCTTTTGCACTTTCCCATTAAATTTCTTTACCCCCGGGACAGTCAAGAGACAAAACAGTGTTGCACCACAGCATTTTCTTACACAGAGAACAGAATTCCCGGCAGACATTTGCTCGACAGCTGTAATAAAACGCAACATATAACGAAAAGCACTTTAAAAGGAGCGATGGGCCCCGGAGAATAAAAGCGAACTCTCCGGAGATTGAAGGAGAGAAAAGTGTATACAGAAGCGAACCAATCAGAATTAAGGCTTGAAGAATTCAAATCGACTCCCCTGCGTCTATAAAGTTTTTTTATTGTTTTTTTTTGGGGGGGGGTAATAATTTCTTCCTTTTTTTAAATTTTTATTTTCAATTTTCTTCGTGTTTTTCTTCGTTTAGTTTTTCTTTATACTTTCTTTTATCTTTTTTTTTCTTTCATTTTAATATTTTCGCAATCATTTCGCTTTCCGTTTTTTTCCATTAACATTTTTTCCTTGGGTTGGCCTTGAAATATTAAATTTGATTGGGAAATTAATGGCTTGTTTTGTTTAATGGCATATGAACTCCTTATTGGTTCTTTAATGCCAAATTTGATTTCATTATATGTTTGATTTATTTAATACAGGAGAAAAAGAGAGTGGGTGAAACAGACAGAGACGAAGAAGAAGAAGAAGAAGAAGA
>CM042178.1:40502402-40504902 GCA_023376005.1 Doryteuthis pealeii
CACAATCAATTGTCTGTTAATCTAGCTCGCTAACCATTACACCACGTGAGGTGCCCACTAAATTTATATATAGATTAATAAAAATTATTTTTCTATATTTTTGTTTTATTATCTTTTTTTATATATATGTTTTTGTTTTTTGTTTTCTTTATTCTTTTTGTTTGTATTTTTTGTCTTTTATATGCTTTTTATTATATTTTATTCTTTATTAATTTGTTTTGTTTCATAATTCATTTTAAATTGATTTTTTAATATATCATTGATCTATAACCTTTTATATTTATCTAGGCCGGTTTAGCTCAGTCGGTAGAGAGTTCGGCTAGGAATCACAAGATTCTTGGTTCGATACTGGCCCTCGCCAACTCAGCGTATGAGTAGCACCTTATAAATTAAGGAGCTGGTGGTAGGTGTAGCGTTCCACCTCAGATGCTAAAACAATCTCCTTGGTCTAGCGCTAGTGAAAAGGGGATAGACTCCCTCGCTGTCTGGCTGATACCGACATTATGCTGCCCCGACGACTTTACTTTTTATATTTATCTACCTTTTCTTAAGAAAAATGATGTGTGACAAGTTTTTTTAATCCTTTCTCGGACTAAAATAGAGTGTGGCATGAGCTATGTCTGTGTACAAACATACAGACAGACAGACAACAGACTGAAAATCTAATGATTATCCCAACATACACTGAATAACTAGGCAACACTTGCCTCCTCGTCTAAAAAGGGGAACGTGGGGTTTATTACCCGGTGCCTGAGGTGCCTCAAAAGAGGAATGCTGAAGGGTTACACATAATTTTTACACTTGCCACTGCATGAGCTTCGGTTTGTGCGTAGCTCCCCACGTTAATCGGACTTTATGTTCATCTGAATTTTGCTAGCCATAATACATATAGACCTAATCAGATTTTTTGAAATGATAGATACATAAATTATTAGCCAACTAGAGGACCTGTGTTACATAATTCATAGGCAGATTATGAATTATGTACGTACCTGTTGTAAGAATATTTGAATCAGGAATAACAGGGTCCAGTGGAAAGTTACCGCGGCAGTAATTGACGGGTAATAACCTTTTTACTTGACCACTTGAAAAACGCGTGATTAGACGCGTGAGAATTAGTTTCAGATGGACCAGAGATATCAGAGTGAGTGGACTCGAAATCACTTGCTGAGAGAGCCAGTCTCTCCACACGGCGGTTGAAAAATGGGCTGGTTTGTTGAAATAAAGCTTTGGAAGAAAACAACAAGAACCTGCCCGAGAATCCAACGAGAATTAAAAGCAACTCAAATGATCAGCCCGAGAAGGCTGGAGAACATGGCGGCCGGTCGAATTAGAAACAGTAAGCAAAGAATTATCTAGAACCCTCATCCCATCTCTCTCTCTCTCTCTCTCTCTCTCTCTCTCTCTCTCTCTCTCTCTCCGTTTATATACCCAATGTCTTATAAGGGGTATATAACACTCGTATGATAATTCAATTATTACATTTATATACCCAAATAAGGGTATATAACACTCGTATGATAATTCAATTATTACAAAGAGGTCAGAAATGATCTACTATTCAATTTAAACCGCCCCCCCTCGGGTGAGGCATGTTGGGGTTGGGGGAGATAGATACTTTTTTGGAACAGATGATGAATCCATACATTCACTTAAGATTAAGTGGACCTGGGAGTAATACCAATGAACGGATACTCTACACTCCTCAAATCTCCAGAACTGGAGCCTCACCATCAGATCCAGTTTAGTGTCATGGGGAGGCTTACCCCACTACAAGCGATACAGTCAGTACGTTTTAAGCCCCATCGACACTGTGCATTTGGGGTTTTGTGGGAAATTTTGGCCATACCTAATATACATTAGCATGCGTGGTGTAATGGTTAAAGTAGTATGGAATGGACTCGTCGACACTAGTTCAAACCCTGGACGAGCCTGGTTGCATTTCACATAGCGCTAATACCCCTGGAAAAGGTATGAATAATACCCTCCCCTCCAACTGTGTAAATATAGGGCAGACTGGGCTCTTTAACTTTGGTTAGGTAACTAGTCAAGGAAGAGGAAAACTCTGAATTCAAACCTGTTAAACTCCGCTTAAGAAATTCACCTTGTGTCGCATTCTTGCTCGTGCAGAGGGTTTGGTATATATATATATATATATATATGGTCTATAATACGGTTGATAATTACAGTCCTAACATGTACTACCACTCCGGGTCAGATCTCTAGAAATGTAACCTCACCATCAGATGCGGTTTAGTGTCATGGGTAGGCTTACCCTTCTGCCAGAGATACAGTCAACATAATTTAAGCCCCATTGTCTGGGTGCATTTGGGGGAGGGTGTTGTGTAAGATTTTGGTCATACCTAATATACATTAACATTTTAATAAGACAAAGAAAATTCACGGTGGAAATTTTAATGATTATCCCAACAAACACCGAGTGACTACCATTCATTTTCAACCGACCCCTCAGACGAGGCAGTGGGGGTGGGGCGGAGTG
>CM042178.1:40509902-40537402 GCA_023376005.1 Doryteuthis pealeii
CCTATGATCGTTTGTATTTTAACTGATATCTTTTACCTTTTACTTGGTATCTGCTAGGTACGTTTCACCACATATCTAATTATTATTATTATTATTATTATTATTATTATTATTATTATTATTATTATACTCGTGTTCCTTAAAAGTACGTCAGTTATTATCTTGCAACACCCTTTGGTTTAAAATGAGACCGTCCAAATGGTCCAATATAAAATGCAAAAAAAAGTAAATCCTGATTATCTGGTATTGCTTATCCGCCGAATTCTTATTTCTTATGAGTGCCGTCACCTCAACTGAATAATGAACTATTTCGTTTTTTATCATAAAGAAAGAAAGAAAGGAAAAGGAAATGCAACGCAGAACAAATATAATATGAAAGAAAGAAAGTAGGGGAAATATAAAGAGAGGGGGTAAGCCCGTGGAAGCAATTATGCTAATCTGTTTCAATCGAACATAAGGAAAAGATGAAAAGAAGAAAAAAAGAAAGAAAAAAGGATGAGAAAGGGTTACGTCAAAATTATTAAACTTTTTACTCATTGAACTATTTCACAATAGCTCTTACATAAATATATCAAACTTTGTAATAATTAAACTATCGTACTGTGGTATATCCACATATCCTGCGAGTTATTATTATTATTATTATTATTATTATCATCAATTTTCCGGGTTATGTTTGGTTTCTTACAATCCTTTTTTTTACCCAAGACCTAGCGTGAGGGAAGGTAGTGCTTATATGCATTCTATATATTTATGTATTTTTGCTGCCTCTTGAAGTTAAATTTTACAGTTACATTTATAGTATCCTCTGAAGGAGATTAGCAGTTCCGCTAAGTTCATTTTTTGTATTTCATATAGGCTGGGTGATGCATGAAGGAGCAAGGACACCCGTCTACCTCCACCATTGATGAGAAACTTCAGCAAGCTCGAGAGATGGTATTGGGGAACCGGCTAGTTATCATCGATAAGGTAGCTTGTTTGCTTGGTTCTGTCAATCAAATCATCCACGACGAGCTCGGCTTCCATAAAACAAGAGCGCAGATAATTTTTGAATCTCCCTCGTATATAAGGTGATTTATTTTTTCTTGTTATTTGGCGAATTTGTAGCCCCCTGTACATTTTCAAATTATATTGTTGAGTTGCATCATTGCTATAACAAAAAACGGTGGTTATTGGGAATCTCCAGGATTATTATTATTATTATTATTATTATTATTTTCTTCTTCCTCCATTATTAAAGCCACAACCAATCATAAGGAACTGAATAAGGATTAACTAACTGAACCAAACTCAATACAGACTTAGGTTTTACCAATAGGGAATCTAAACGCTTAATATGGTAACCAGAATCGTAACAAAGGTGATTTATTTTTCTTGTGATTTTGTGAATTTCTAGCCCCTGTACATTTTCTAAGTATATAGTTGAGTGACATCATAGCTATAACAAATAGTAATGGTGATTGGGAACCTCCCTGGATTATCATTATTATCATTTTCTTCTTTTTCTTCTTTATCCATTATTAAAGTCACAACTGAACAACATCCTTCTTAATAATAAATCAATTCAGCCGGAAGCGACCCCCACCCCGCGATAAAAAGTAAGAAAAAGAATCGGGTTATATAATTGCACTATACAACAGAACGCTGCCTTCAGCAAACAAACGAGCATATTTGTCTTCTTCATTTTTGACTCACAATCATTTCTGTCGTCTGATTGTCGCCATTTTATCTCATCATCGTCATCCTCGCGACACAGAAGAGTGCCGATGGCTGTCACAGCTGCACCGACATTCTTGAATGTTGCTTTTTTTCACTCTTTCTTGTTAAAAATGCCTTTTTATTTATTTTATTTTTTTTTTTATTTTTTTTTTCAAAATAGAATATGATACAATTTAAGGCGACGTGTTTTAAATATTTTCGAAGGAGAGTTACAAAACAAAGAACAATGAAAAGTCTAATGGCAAAAGCGCCAATTAACGAAAACTCTGCGATATCTTCTCACTAATTGAAATGTTGATAAGTAGAGGCATTTTAATATATATATATATATATATATATATATAAGAGAAAGAAAGAGAGAGAGAGAAAGAGAAAAGAAAGAAAAGAAAGACAGAGAGAGAGAGAGAGAGAGAGAGAGAGAGAGAGAGAGAGAGAGAGAGAGAGAGAGTTCCGCTTAGCATATACATATAACCCTTCCAATAGAAATGTCATTTGCAAATGCATCCTATATTAAGTAAACATCTAATGGATTTATATAGTAAAACCCTTTCCAGTGGATTTCTTATAAAACCATGCTTCTTATTGCTAATTCCTTGGCCAAAATTCCCTTATTTATTGAATAACCCTCGTGAATACATACCTATATTAAAACCTTTTCCAATGCATTCCTATAGTAAAACCCTTTCCAGTGGATTTCTATATCAAAACCCTTTCCAATGAATTTATAGTAAACTGCTTCTTATAGACAATTCCTTATGCAAAATTCCCCTTATTTATTGAATGACCCTCGTAAATGTATTCCTATATTAAAACCCTTTCCAAAGCATTCCTATATCCTTTCTAATAGCTTTCTATAACAAACACTGCTTTTCATTGCCGAATCCTTAGGTAAAATCCACCATTTTAATTTAATGACACTCGTAAATGTATTCCTATAGTAAAACCCTTTCCAATGTATTCTTCATATCAAACTCTTTCCAATACATTCCGATAGTTAAAAACCTTTCCAATGCATTCCTATATTAAACCCCTTTCCAATGCATTCATATAGTAAAACCCTTTTCAATGCATTCCTATAGTAAACCCCTTTCTAATGCATTTCTATATTAAAACCCTTTCCAATAGATTTCAATTGTAAACAGTACTTCCTATTGCCAACTCTTTCGGCAAAATTCCCTTTATTTATTGAATGACCCTCATGCGTTGAAAGACAGAGTCACCAGATCATTTATACAGGAGGAAGCTGACTTCCTATGCCCCCCGCCATATCCTCTGTCAGCGTCGTCTGCTCTGGCAAGGACACGTATGAAGGAAGGTCGAATACCAAAGGATGTCATGTACGACAAGCTGACCACTGGCTGCACGGGCCGCTCAGTTTCAAGGGCGTCTTCAAGCGCGACCTGGAAGCACATAGGCATTGACCCAGACAGCTAGGAACATATTGCAGACAACTAGAGCGACTGGCGCCGCACTGTTGGCAGAGTCAAGGGGCGAGTGCAATGAAAATCGACCCAGCCAGTTGCAAGGTCAGTAGACAACACGGGAAGCGAAAAACAGCTAACTCTGACCACTTGCGGGGTCACGCCCCACATACATTGCCACCCTCCCATCATCATCATCATCATCAAGTCGTGTTGACAGCACGGATATTCATGACATTTTCTCGCCAACCATCCCTATCTGTCATCAACTCCGGGAGGTCCTCTGCGCAGCATCTAGAATGCACGTAGAGCTGATCGATGCAGGTTCCTTGCTGAGCGGCCCACACTGACGTGCCCATGTGTATATTTACACAAGAGTACGTCACTTATGAGTTCGTCCTTGCTTCTCCAGCAAGGTCCAGTATTCATTGTTCGTCTTACTCGGATGTTTTGTGTGATAAAGGGCAGGTGGCTGTATCACTTTCTTATGGGATGTTGTTTCCACAATCTGTTTCAAACAGCATTCTTGTACAACTCTCATCTATCTTATTCTCTTGGCGCTTTGTTTGGGTCTAGGTGGTGCAGCCTTATAATAGTACAAATTGCTCTTAACATGATTAAGGTCTTATTACAAGATCTACAGATATAAAATAATGAGTTTTTTCATAGAAATGCATTAGAAATACCGTAATTATTCGTAATGTACTGAAGGGCAAATGGTGTAATGGTTATCTTCATAGGAAATGGAGTCGATGGTCTGAGTTCAAATCCTGGACGAGGCTGTATTTCACATAGCGCTAATACTCTTGGGAAAGGTATGAATCCAATCATTCTTTCTCAACCAATGGGTAAATAGTGGGACAGAGTGGGCTTTTTAATTGGTTAGGCAACCAGTCTTGGATAAGGAAAACTCTGAATTCAAACCTGTTAAACTCCGCTTAAGAAATTTACATTGTGTCGCATCCTAATCGTACGGAGAGGTTGGTAAATATATATATATATATATATATATATATATATATATAAACGTTTTAAAAGCGAATGGCTTAAAATATTCCGATTGCAGTCGGAGTACATCTTAAGCCATTCGTTTTTAAAACGTATATTTAGCTCTTTATATTGACCACTCTAAAATCGGTTTTAATAAAATCCAGAAGTAAATATATTTGTTTGCTTCGTGGATTTACAAGTAACTGTTATATATATATATATATATATATATATATATATATATATATATATATATTATTATAATGGAGATTGTGGGTTTGTCTATCTGTAACCGAAACTATATTACTATACAAGTCACAATTCCTTTCGTTATTTACATCATATTCTTCATGATTTTATTTTTATTTAAACCTCAATTATTAATAAAATTGTTTTACATTACTTACACCGTTGACCATATCTACATACTGTATTTACCGCGTACCCCACTTGTACGGGTCAGGCACAAAGTCCCTATTAACGTGGGACCACCCACAAGCCGAAGCTCATGGAGTGGCAGGTGAAAAATTGCGTCGATCCCGTCGGCATTCCCCCTCAAGGGGGCGCCTCAGGCACTGGGCAATAAACCCAGCCCTGTCCCTTTAAATCGAGGGGGCAGGTGTTGCCTGGGGGGATAGCCCCCTTGGATCGACGCTATTAACTCGTAAAGATCCAGGGCCGAAGCCACTGGACCCCCGGTGTTGACCATATCTACATACTAATAACATGCAATTGTATTTATATATAAAACAAAATAGAGGTTTACAGTATGAACGGGAACGCTAATTTGCATATGATTTTGATAAATATATGCTTAGTATTATTAATTTCTAATTGTTTGGTTTTATCTTATTGGATATGAGCAAAAATATCTTCAATAAATCTTAAAAGAAATCCCTTAACAAGAAGAAATAACTGTAATATTATTCTTTACTTCCTATTTTAACTAAACAGTTTAATTAGGAACATTTACCAATGAAAGACGGGAGTAACGGAAAACGATGGAAGAGTTAGTTTCAAAGTTGTTCTATTTTTCAATCATACCCCCTCTGTTCAAAATCTTTTTATCTACATTCTTATTCAGTTTCATTAGCCTTTCTAATTTAATATCATATTTTATTATAAAATTTAACTAAAATACTTGCATATATAAATACTTATATATATAAAACATGTACCACCCCCCGTTTTTCAACCTAAATATTAGTGGTGCGTATTAAATACAAGAACTAGATATCAACATTCAATTCAGCTACGTGCATCAACATATTCAGAACGTTATGACCGAATGTAAGTTATATCTTTAATCCAAACTAACATATGTGTAACAAACACTTTTGTATTATGCCGCTACAGAGAAATATCCACCGGAATGTGTGTTTGTTTATAATTTTGTTTTCATAAGTTGCCACAGGCTTATTGCATTTTTTTTGTGAACACGTCCGTGTGTTTGATATTTGATTGCGTAAATATCCTGTTTCAAAACGTAAGTAAACTATATAAATGAATATGTATTTATATGTACATATAATGAAGTGAAAATAGTTAAAGTACCTTTAATGAAAGTTCTATGATTTTATTTAGTCGTAGTGTGGATCCCTGATGATGAACAATGATTATTATATTTTTACTATGTTGAACTATTATAATAGCTCTTAAGTAAACATATAAAAAGTTGTAATAATTAGAATATCATACTATGGTATATCCAAATGTCCTGCTAGTATAAAAAAAATTTTTTCTGGAATTTCGTACCCCAAATTTAGGGGTGCGTATTATACACAAGTGCGTCTTATACACCAATGAATATCGTTGATTTTTACTGTAGATTAAGGTTATTGTGTTGTTTAATTATGGGCTTTTGTCTGAAGTGACTAATATGCATTTAAGAATTGTTATGTTGATATTGGCGAGGTGAGTAGTTATGGAGAGAAAATGAATGTCCAGGGATTATGTGACCCTACTCCCTATTACGGAGTATAAATCATCTCTGGGGCCAGGGTGATGGTCAACATTGTTGGCTGGGGGTTGGGGTGGGGCAAAATGGATTGGATTTTGAAAAGGGGAAAAGGGGACGTAGGGGACGGATTGAATTTCGTTCTTTGTTTCGAATTTTACAAGTGGAAGATTCTATCAGAAAAGCAAAGAGAGAGAGAGAGAGAGAGAGAGAGAGAGAGAGAGAGAGAGAGAGAGAGAGAGAGAGAGAGAGAGAGAGAGAGAATGAGAAGGAAAGGAGGAAGGAAGAAACAGAGTGAGATAGAGAGAGAGAGAGAGAGAGAGAGAGAGAGAGAGAGAGAGAGAGAGAGAGATGAAGGAAGGATGGAAGTGGGGAAAAAGGAAGGAAGAAAAATATTGAGATAGATAGATTATATATATATATATAAGCGTCATATATATGATATAGTTGTATATTATATATATATATATATAAAAATATGAAAGATAGAATTACAAATGACTTTTGCCTGAATGAAGGGGACATTCAAATTCAAAGAAAACACATTTTTGACTTCAAAGAATAGAATGTTTCGACTTCCAAACCAGACTAATTCTTATGCTGACAAGTATATATAAAATGTAACTACCTATAATTTTTTTAGTTCTCTTGAAGAAAGTGTACCTTGAACATCGAAACCATGGTAGAGAGAAAAACTTTTTTCTACAACTCTAAATGCTCTATATTTTACAAAATATATTGAGCAACATTTGATATACATATATATATATATATATATATATATATTCCCATATTTCTTTAATAAAAAAATTTTTTTTTCTACCAATTCAAAGTAAAATAACGAGGCCAGTCTTGATTCTTTTTGAATAGCAGTTTTTGTGAAATGCGCCACTCTCCAGAACCAGCTTCGTGCAACCTTTCCATATTTCCTAAAAGGAAAATAAAATTTGAGGACGTTGAGGATATTAAAAGAAATAAGACAGCGCAACTTCTAACAATAAGAAGTGGATCTTCAGAGGTGCTTCGACCAATGGAAAACTCACTGGAAGAAATTTATTGAATACCAAAGTGACTATTGAAAGTTTCACTCCTTGTTCATTTCTGTTTTGGTAAATACAGCCTCAGTCTCGATTCTTTTTTTTTAACCTAGCTCGTATTTTGAAGAAAATGAACGTTTCGTTCATTGTTCATTTCTATATTGGTAAATACAGCTTCAGTCTCAATGCTTTTTGAACACAGCTCGTATTTTGAAGAAAATGAACGTTTCATTCATTGTTCATTTCTAACTTGGTAAATACAGCTCCAGTCTCGATATCTTTTCAACAAAAAATGTACGTACGTTAGATAGATTAGCTGATGCTGTAAGATACGAATTAATATCATTATTTTTTTAAATTAAAGAATTCGGAGAATTTTTTTTTAATTTGAACAACATAAAGAAGAATATTTTTTTTTAATTCAAGGAAAACTTGAAGTCTATACAAAAGTTAAATTGGAAGAAAGATTAAAAAATAAAAATAAAAATAAAAAAGAAGACGAATTCAAAGAAGCAGAATCTTTGGTAAAATCAGACGAAGAATTTTTTGGTAAAATTGGAAGAAGAATTCCAAGAATTTGAAGCAGAATACGAACCTAAATGCCAAGCTACATGTGTACTTTTCCGGGTTCCGGAAGTGGGACTGTATTGCAAGCAACGTTCTGCCTTTGACACACGCACATATGCACACATACAGAGAGAGAGAGAGAGAGAGAGAGAGAGAGAGAGAGAGAGAGAGAGAGAGAGAGAGAGAGAGAGAGAGGGGGGAGGAGAGAGGCACTCGAAGTCAGACAAATGTAATAAATCCCTTCGTTCAAGTGATAGTACTCCATTGTCTTTTCGCTACAAAACATCTTTCATCTTCAGGCAAAATTGACTTGTGTTTTCCAATTGTCTCCGGTGACGTCATATTTGTAGTCGACTTCGTTCATTCATTCATTCATTCATTCATTCATTTTTTCTTTTCTTTTTTTTTTACTTTGCTTTTTGTCGAATCTGCTCTTTTATTTCTTTTTTCTTTTTCCTTTCTTTCTTCTTTCTTCTCATTTTTTCTTTTCTTCTTTCTTCCTTTCTTTCTTTCTTTTTCCTCTCCCCGCTCTCTCTCTCTCTCTTCGTTTATTCATTCACTCATTGTTTTTTTCTTTTTGTCGACTCTGGTCTCTTATTTCTTTATCTTTCATCTTTTATTTGTTTTTTGGATTTCTTTTGCTTTTTCGTTTTTTTTACTCTCTCTCTCTCTCTCTCTCTCTCTCTCTCTCTCTCTCTCTCTCTCTAAACCTCTCTAAATAACTCAATCCTTCAACGCGTATGTCCTCTCGTTCTTCTTGTTCTTGTTCTTCTCTCTTTCTTTCCTCCCAATTCTTCCCCCCCTCTCTCTCTCTCTCTCTCTCTCTCTATCTATCTATCTATCTCTGTCTCATTCACTAAGACTCTTTCTTTCCCCTCTTTCCTCTTTTTTCTTTCTTTCTTTCTTTCTTTCTTTATTTATTTATTTATTAATTTATTAATTACTTATTTCTCATTCACACTCTTCTTAAATAGTCGCTCGTTAGTCTTTCGTCTCTACCATTTAGTTGTTGTTGTTGTTGCTGTTGTTGTTGTTGTTGTTGTTCTTCTTCTTCTTCTTCTTCTTCTTCTTCTTCTTCCTTTTCTTTCTTCTATGCTATCTTTTTCTTCTCCCCCTTCTTCTCCTTCGTCTTCTACTACGTGCATATTTTGGTCTACACATATATCATTTCTCTTGGATGATTAAATTTAGCCACTTGCACAATTCCCAGTGGATTACTTTCCCCACTCAATCGTGTCTGGTTTTGTCCTCATTCCGCGCTATTTTGCTATAATGCTGCAAATAATCTACAATTTGTTTAAATTCTTTTTAAATATTCAAAATGTATCTTTTTCATTCTATTTTAATGTTAATATTAATTTAAATCACTTTATATAATCGAGGAATATTGCATCTGTTATATGTCTGTTGTCCATTTTCCGAGAAACTTTGTTATTATAAAATTTGAATCACCATCTAAATCAGTTGGTGTGTATGTCCAGAAGAAAATACAAAAACAAAACAATTAATGACAAAGTAAATATATATAGTAAGTAAAGTCGTCGGGGCGGCCTAATGTCGGTATCAGCCAGACAGCGAGGGAGTCTATCTCCTTTTCTCTAGCACTAGACCAAGGAGATTATTTTAGCATCTGAGGTGGAGCGCCACACCTACCATCAAATCACCTTGCTTTTGTGCAAAAATAATGAAGATTTTATTTGTATTCGTAAAGATATTTAAAAATTAAAATTTGTAAGGAAAGGGAAAATCATTGGTAGCGTTCGTGATTAAAACATGAATGGATCAATTATGGAAGACCAAAATAATCAATGAATCAGCGACGAGACTTTTTTCTTCTCCCTTTGCCTAGGTGACGCCGGGTAACCGCTTCAAGTATATAATCGAGTAATGTTGCACCTGTTTTCTGAGAAACTGTTTTTATAAAATTTGAATTACCATATATACTCGAGTAATGTACGATTTCGTTTAAAGAACGACTCCTAATTTTGTGCCACAAAAAGGTGTTTTTATCATATACTAGCAGCGGCTACCCGGCGTCGCCTGGGTAGAGGGTTTTTTTTAAGTTTGTCCCGCAGATCCATTATTACTGAATCGTGAGTTGAATCCTTGAGAAAACCATCAAATCTATGTAAAAAAATAGATCTTGCATACTCCGAAAAGAAATGTTGATGTCTACTATTTAAAATATTAAATGAAAAAGAGATCCATGCTGTTATTATTTAAATTTTATTTTTTAATTATCTTCACGAATATAAATCAAATCTCTATTATTTTTGCTCAAAAACCAAGCCCTGGTTATATTTAATGTGTATATATATTTACTTTGTCGTTAATTGTTTTATTTTCGAAGTTTCCTCCGGACATACAGATACACACAACTGCCCTTTATATATGTACTAACAGCGTCTATCCGGCGTCGCCTGGATAGAGGGGAATTCTAAAAAGTTAGTCCCTCAGATCCATTATTACTGAATCGTGAGTTGAATCCTTGTGGGATGCCCCATTTAAATCCCTATGTAAAAAAAAAAGACCTTGCATTGATCCAGCTACTTTGAAAAGAAATGTTAGTGTCTGCTATCTAAAATATTAAATTTAAAAAAAATCCATGCTGTTATCATTTAATTTTTATTTTTTTAATTATCTTCACGAATATAAATCAAATCTCTATTATTTTTGCTAAAAAATCAAGCCCTGGTGATATTTGATGTGTATATATATATTTACTTTTTCGTTAATTGTTTTATTTTCGAAGTTTCCTCCGGACATACACATAAACACAACTGCCCTTTATATATGTATAGATAGATTGCATTTAATGAACGACCCCAACTTTTGGTCACATTTATTTTCAGAAAATATTTCTCCAACACCAAATAACATACAGAGAAAACCATCAAACACTTATTTATACTTTCAAAACTACAGTAATACAACTATTACGTTCACTTTCGGACTAATTTCCTTAATGGAATAACTCCCTTCGTCCTACAGCTAAAGGTTAAATAGTACCATCATTGTTCTTCTACAAAGATGACTTATGGCATTTAATAACCTACAAAGGTTGCTATGCCATTAAACAAAGAATTGAATCTGTAATACGATCAAAATAAATTGCTAATGTAGTGTAAACCTTGCTGTAACTTTAGTTAAGATAATGACTCTTTTTACGTAACTTTGTTTACTATCTTTAATATTTGTACATATATGCAACACTTATAAATAGTAAGCTATGTTAAGTAACCTCGATATCTTTTAAATACATCTCGTATTTTGAAAAAAAAATAACGTTTTATTCATTGTTCATTTCTCTCTTGATAAATACATCTTCTGTCTCGATACTTTTTGAACACATCTCGTATATTGGAGAAAATGTACGTTTTATTCATTGTTCCTCTCCATCTTGGTAAATACAGCTTCAGTCTCCCATACCTTTTGAATACAGCTCGTATTTTTTAAGAAAATGAACGTTTCATTCATTGTTCGTCTCTGTTGTGGTATTTTTTAAATTTTATTTAATTCATTTATTTTTTAAATTTCTTTGTAAACTTTTCGATTAGAAGAGGAAATCATTCGAAATAGAAAAAAAAATTAATTAATTAGATTGAAAATTGTTATTTTCATTATTTTTTTCTAAATCTTGAAGATGATCGATAATTTATTTATTTATTTTAAATAAACTCTGGATTAGAAAAGAAATTTAAATGAAAAAATAAATTAAATTAAAGTGACTCAATTTAAATAATTACGTACTAAATATTTAAGTAAACTATTCGAAAACAACACACCGTGAAATTTAAAATCTATCTTATCACGCATGCGCGGACGCACGCGCATTACCGTTCAATGTTTGCATAACCTGCTAGCTTCTCGCGCCGGCAATGCGGTTTCGAATCATGTCAGTTCTAAGTCGGTTTTTTTCTCTTCCTTTTGTTATATAGTTATTTACTAAGCTTAGCTTAAATGTGGCACGAGTCCAGAAAAAATATGGAAAGCTTCACGAATTTGCGTGTCATCCTTGCGCTAGGGCCATGCTAATCTTCTCTGTATCGTTCCAATTTTAGTATATGTACTGTTGAATCGAGTCTTCAACTCGCGCTAAAATCCGAATGTACGGCGAAGAATCCTTCAATATCCGATCTGGTGTTCGGCAAGGATGCGTTCTGTCACCAACGCTTTTCTTTTTGCCTACACCATTGACTTGATCACCTCACATTCGTAAGGGACTCAGTAAATTCTATGGATAGAGCCGGCACAACCCATTCGAAGTACATGCTGCCCTAACCAACATCTAGGCAAGACAACAAACATATTAACTGACAACAGTTTTTTTTGTAGATTATGAGCGTACGTTAATGATTATCGTTGTTGGAAATGCATACGGCGAGACGAGTTCAAATCCTGGACGAAGCTGGTTACATTTCACATAGTGTTAATACCCTTGGAAAAGGTATGAATCCAATTATTCCGCCTCCAGCTAAAGGTATGACATCTAGTCTAGGAGAAGGACAACTTTAAATTCTATCCTGCTAAACTCTAAAATTGACCTTGTGTCACGTCCTACTCATGTGGAGGGATTGGTATATATATATATATATGTATATATATATATAAACCCTCCTTCCCCTACCCCCTATTCCTGCCAATTACAAAAAACAACATCAAAGACAACCAGCCAATTAGCTAACTGGCCGGAGAGAACAACACTTGACCCCAACAGTACAGATAAGGGAAGGAACAGATCACACTCGCAATATTGGTAAATGAATGGGATAAAGAACATAATATTCGTCACTATATATATATATATATATATATATATATATATATATATATATATATATATATATATACTAGCTTGACTATGCGCCCTCCGTGCGTAAGTATTTAAGTTTTGATGTAATGAAATATATTAAATTAGAAAGACTAACGAAATTAAATACGAACATACATAAAAAAAATTACACTTATTTTAATTATATTTTAATTTTAGAATTTTAAAATATTTTGATATTAAATCATTCATATGATTGATTTTATACATTGGAGAATAAAACAATAATATTAGAGATCAATAACACCAAATAATTATTCATCAAATCCAGTATGCAAATTAACCACACCCTATATTATGTAAACCTTTATTTTTAAGTGATATATGACACATATTATAGGATTATAAACGCACTAATAACATGGGCTGTTTTGAAGTATATATAACTCAGATTTTCAAAGAGACATTGTTAATAAATAAGATTTATTCTATTCTATGTATTAATGATTTTGACTATGACTTTAATATAAATTAAATACCCATTGATAATATTACAAAATTCCCGAGGTTATTGCGACGTAAGTAGTGAGGTAGTTTCGGTTACAGACAGACATATACCAAATCTCCATTATGATAAGATATATATAACACACACATAAATATATACATATATAATATAGATAAATATATACACTTATCAGATATATATAATATTGACCAGTTTTTGTACTTCTTGTTACTTAATGTTAGTTCTGGTCTTCAGTCCTGGATTGCGTGATCCATTTGTATCTGAAAATCTCACAGAATCTTGTGCATCTCATTTTGGACAGAACAGATTCTGTTATGTACACATACCATATGTCTTGTTTGGTTAAAGTTCACTTGCTTGCACTATTCCCAATGGATTGCCTCTTCTACCCACTCATGTCTGGTTTTTGTAACTTCTCTTGTGCTAATTTGCTACATTGGTCGATTATCTCATTTCACATCTCTCTCTTTCTTTCTCCCTTTATCGTCGCCTATGCTTGTTTTTCCCTAGAGTACAATCTCTCTCTCTCTCTCTCTCTCTCTCTCTCTCTTCTCACTCTCTCTCTCTCTCACTTTCTCTCTCTCCCTTTCTCTCTCTCTCTCTCTCTCTCTCTCTGTCTCTCTCTCCTGCGTCTACGCTTGTATTCCCCTGATTCCAATCTATCTATCTATCTATCTATCTCAGTATGTTCATGTCTATCTATCTATCTATCTATCTATCTATCTCACTATGTTCTTTCCTCCCTTCTTTCCTTCATTACTTCCCTTCTTCCTTCATATCTCTCGCTATCTATCTATCAATCTATGTATCTATCTATCTATATTCACCTCATTCTATCTATTTATCTATCTCACTCTGCTCCTTCCTTCCTTCCTTCCTTCCTTCCTATTTCTCTGTCTGTCTGTCTGTCTGTCTGTCTGTCTGTCTGTCTCTCTCTCTCTCTCTCTCTCGCGTCGTCTACGCTTCCCCCTGAGTCCTATCTTTGCCAACTTCCACTTAATTGGTTCCAACGGCGTTGTTCATGGCGGCCATTTTTAGAGAACATCCGGAACAAATGTACTCGTTGATTTTCTCACTGTAAACCTTGCAAGTCTCCCGACAATTCAGAACTTCTCCTCCTCCATTGTTCCGGTCGATATTTTAGGGGGCGCTGTCGTCTGGAGGGTCTCTTCAGTTCGTTATTATTTCTGCAATTTGAGTTTTCGCACCAAAGGAGCAGGGTGCAGAGTGCAGGGTGCAGAGTGCGGAGTGCAGGGTGGACTGGAAATCAGTTGAGACAATTTCTCTTCACTATTCTAGAAAAGTTCTCGTTATTCTGCCGTACTGATTTAAGGAATGCCGTCGTCGGCACGGTTTCATTCTCTCTCTCTCTCTCTCTCTCTCTCTCTCTCTTTATCTCTGTCCCCTTCCCCTTCTTTGTCTCTCTCTCTCTCTCTATCTGTGTCCTTTTCTCTCTACTCATCTCTCTCATTATCCCCCCTCTGTTCTACATGTCAAACATGATGACTATTTATTCCTTGTGAGTTTTTCACACCAGCGTTTGATCTACCAGTTGACAAATTCTCTTTTTTGTTTATTATTATTATTTGCTCCTTTTGAGTTTTCACATCAGCATTAGCTGATGGTCTTTCACTGGAGTCTGAGTGACCAAGTCTCCTCAGGTCTCCAGGACTCTTCTGAGTATTCTGGCAGATTGCAGCAGTGCAGTGTTATTAATGGTTTCAACCCTTCCTCTGATTTCCAAACTTTCCAAACCCTTTTCTAATCCTTTTGGGACTGTTCCAAGTGCACCAACTACAATTGGTATCACTTTCACTATCATATTCCATAACTTTTTCAGTTCTCTGGCAAGGTCCAGATATTTGTCCATTTTTTCATTTTCCTTTAGCTTCACCCTGTGACTTGCTGGCACTGCAAAATCCACCAGTTGACAAGTTCTTTCTTTTTTGTTTATCAACACTAGGTCTGGTCTTCTTGCTGGGATAAGGTGATCCGTTTTTATTTCAAAGTCCCAGAGAATTTTATGCGTTTCGTTCTCAAGAACAGATTCTGGTTTATGCATATACCATTTTGTTGTATGGTTAAAATTTAATTTTTTGCATAACTCCTAGTGGATCACCTTCCCAATCCAGTCGTGTCTAGTTTTGTATTCTCGTTGTGCTAGTTTGCTACATTCGCAGAGTATATGGTTTACAGTCTCATCTCTATTACCGCATAGTCTACATTTACTAATTGGTTGGGTCTTATCAATTTTCGCTTTGATATAGTTCGTCCTTAGGGCATTATTTTGTGCAGCAATTATAAGTGATTCAGTTTGATTCAGTTTATTATTATTATTATTATTATTATTATTATTATTATTATTATTATTATTATCATTATCAGCTGATCTCAACAAGGCTGTAGTCTGGATGGTCTCAATTCTTCCTCTGAATTACAATTCATCCAGACTCTTTTCCAGGCCCCTGGGGATCATTCTAAGGGCCCCAATTACAATTGGTACGACCTTCACCCTCATGTTTCACAGTTTTCTCAGTTCTCTGGCAAGGTGTAAGTATTAGTCGATCTTTTCGCTCTCTTTCATTTTCACTCTGTGATCAGCCGGGACGGCAAAATTACGAGATGACAAGTCTTCCTCTTCTTGTCAATCAAAACTAGATCTGGTCTTCTGACCAGGATTAGGTGATCCGTCTGTACCACAAAGTCCCAGAGAATCTTGTGCGTCTCATTCTCCAGAACAGATTCAGGCTTATGCATATACCATTTAGTTGAATGGGGAAAATTGAATTTCTTGCACAGTTCCCCTTTCCCACCCAGTTGTGTCTAGTCTTGTAATTATTATTATTATTATTATTATTATGTTCACTCATTATTATTAGTTTCTTCTTCTTCTTCTTCTTCTTCTTCTTCTTCTTCTTCTTCTTCTAGACTGTGTTTCATTCTTCTCCCACTCTATTTGATTCTCCTCCCCTCCTTCTAGTCTGTTTTCCCTTTCTTTCTTTCTTCCTTCCTTCCTTCCTTCCTTTCTTTCTTCATTTACACACGAGCAGGATGTGACACGAGGCTAATTTCTTAAGCGGATTTTAACATCTTTTCTAGTCTCCTCCTCCTCCTCCTCCCTCCTTCCTCCCCCTCCTCCTCCTCCTTCTTCTTCTTCTTCTTCTTCTTCTTCTTCTAACATATCTTTTCATCTTCTTGCAGTTAGTCTTCCCTCTCTTCCTTCTCCTTCTCTTCCTCCTCCTTCTTCTTCTAGTATGTTTCTTCCTTCTTTCTTTCCTCTTTCTTTTTTCATCCCCACCCTCCCCTGTTGTTGTTGTTGTTGCATTCTTTTTGAATGTAGAGCATGACCTGTTTACACCACGTTTCGATCTTGAAAACTCGCCTGGAATGTCTCCGTAAACATACCGCTGCAACATTCCTTTGTAATTTGGACGGCGCCATTATTTTTTGTTGTTCCTTTCACTTTTCCTTCGTCTTCCCACTTCTTTCACTCTTGTTCTTACTAACCAAAACCGCCTTCCACCACCGCAACCCCCACACCCCAACTCTTCTTGGAAAAGCCGTGTTACCTTAGGGGATCGTGACGTCGATAATGTTATCACAGCACCTTCCGAACCAAAAAAAAAATAAATAAATAAATAAACAACGCAACTGTTACTAAAACTGATGTCATTGTTATATTATTATTATTATTATTATTATTATTATTATTATTATTATTATTATTATCATTCTTCTTCTTCCTCTTCTTCTTATTATTATCATTATTATTATTATCACCACCATCACCATCATCATCATCATCATCATCATCTTCTTCTTCTTCTTCTTCTTCTCATTATTATTATTACTAGCAAATATATGCACCCTCCGGTGCAAGTATTTAAGTTTTAATGTAATAAAATATTGTATTAAATTGGAAAGGCTAATGAAACTAAATAAGAATACAGATAAAAAAGATTTGAAACAGAGGGAGTATAATAAAAGATTTGAAACAGAGGGAGTATAATAAAAAATGGAACAACTGAAACTTACTCTTCCATCACTCTCGCCTTTGATTGTTATTTTTTCTAATTTAAGTATTTAGTTAAAAGAGGAAGTAAAGAATAAAATGACAGTTATTTTTTCTTGTTAATGGATTTCATTTAAGATTTATTGAAGATATTTTTGCTTATATTCATTAAAATAAAACCAAACAGTTAGAAATCAATAATACTAAGCACATATTTATTAAATTCGATTTTTTAATATTAATATGCAAATTAGCCTTCCCGTTCACACTGTAAACCGCTATTTTGTTGTATATATAAATATAATTGCATGTTGTCAGTATATAGACATAGTTAACAGTCTTAATAAAGTAAGACAATTTTATTAATAATTGAGGTTTAGATAAAAATAAAATCATGGAGAATGTGATGTCAATAACTAAGAGAATTATGACTTGAGTAGGAATATAGTTTCGGTTACAGACAGAAAAACACACAATCTCCATTATAATAAGATTATCATCAACTTTTTCATCATCTTCTTCTTATTATTATTATTATTATTATCTTCTTCTCATCATCATCATCTTCTTCTTCTTCGTATCATCATCATCATCATCATATTATTATTATTATTATTATTATTATTATTATTATTATTATTATCTTCTTCTCATTATCATCATCATCATCATCATATTATTATTATTATTATTATTATTATTATTATTATCATTTCTTATCATTCATCATCATCTTCTTCGTACCATCATCATCATCCTATTATTATTATTATTATTATTATTATTATTATTATTATTATTATTATTATTATCTTCTTCTTCTTCGTATCATCATCATATTATTATTATTATTATTATTATTATTATTATTATCATCATTATTATCTTCTTCTTCTCATCATCATCATCATCATCATCATCTTCTTCTTCGTATCATCATCATCATCATCATCATCATCATCTTATTATTATTATTAGTAGTAGTAGTAGTAAGGAATTTCCATTCTTGTCGGAATCTAAAAGGTGTTTCAGCCCTTTTCTTTTGAGGAACAAAGACACTGACGGTATGATAGTACTACAGGTTCCCATTGTTCTACATGACTCACTCTCTTGTTATGTTGCCATCCCCCAGCACACACCCCTAACCCCGGGGATACCTGTTTAATAAAGGCTTGGAATGACGGTTGTAGTGGGGGGGACGGGGGAGGTAGTGGGTCATCAGTACGGATCACCTGTAAGTGAAATCAAGATATTTCCTTTTATTTTTTTATTTGCTTAGTGAATCGCGATGAGGATGACAAGAAGTTAAGTGGGGAGGGGGTAGTTGAGTTTGACAAATGTGGGTGGGGGTGCTGCGTCATGTTCGAATCGTCTGTATCATCGTTAACAAATAAATAAATCATACTTTGCCGAAAACGAATAATAATAATAATAATAATAATAATAATAATAATAATAATAATAATAAAATAAAATAAAGAAAATGTTGGTTTTACTAGAAGACCCTAAAAGACCCCTGAAGCTGTTGTTGGGTTTACCATTTAACAGTGGTCCATGATTATACTGATGCTTCTATTTGGCAGGTAGTGAAGGATTCTAATTAGCGCATCGAAAACCCCACCCAGACGCCCACCAGGAAATTATCATTCAGCAGCAAATTTAAATGGAAATTGATTTATTATCTAGATTAAAGCATGTTAAGTGAATTGTTCTTATAAAAAATAACACTATAATGTGATGTTGTTGCTGGGCTACACACACACACACACACACACACACACACACACACATGTATATATCTTATTATAATTGAGATTCGGTGTCTGTCTACTTGTAATCGAAACTACGTCACTGCTTACGTCACAATATACTCAGGAATTGCATAAGTTTATCAATGAGTATTTAATTTATAGTCATAATCTATCTATACATATATAAAGGGCAGTTGTGTGTATGTATATGGTCGGAGGAAACTTCGAAAATAAAACAATTAACGAGAAAGTAAATATATATATACACATTAAATATCACCAGGCTTGGTCTGTGAGCAAAAATAATAGAGATTCGGTTTATATTTGTGAAAAGGTTTAAAAAATAAAATTTGTATGATAACAGAATGGAATTTTTTTTTGGCATTTAATATTTTGAATAGTAGACATTAACGTTTATTTTCAGAGTTGCTTGATCAATGCAAGGTCTTTTTTTTACATGGAGATTTTAATGGGGTATCTGACGAGGATCCAACTCAGGACTGAGTAATAATGGATCCGCGGGACTAACTTTAAAAAATCCCCCTTCTACCCTGGCGATACCGGGTGGCCGCTTCTAGTCATTAATATATAGAATAGAATAAATTATATATATTAACGATGCCTCTGTGAAAATCTCAGTTAGACTTGCCTCAAAACAACCCATCTTAGTAGTGCGTTTAAAATCCCGCAGCATGTCTTATATATCCCTAAGAAATAAAGGTTTACATAATATATGATGTGGTTAATTTGCATACTGGATTTAACAAAACCGGATTTACTAAATAATTACTTAGTGTTATTGATCTCTTATATTATTGTTTTATTCTTCAACGTATTAAAATCAATCCTATAAATGATTTTATATAGAAACTAATTAAATATAATTAAAATAAGTGTAATCTTTTTATATTCGTTCTTATTTAATTTCATTAGGCTTTCTAATTTAATACATTTCATTACATTAAAACTTAAATATTCTTGCTAGTACTACTAATAATAATCATAACAATAATCATATATATATATATATATATATAAGATCTGAAACACGTGTCGCATATGTAAGTCAATAAAATTTTTAAAAAAAGAAAAAATATAATCCTTTTTGCAAACCTTTTTTATAAAATATCTATTTTTCTCCCGTTGGACCTATAACAACACTTTATATATATATATATTATATATATATAATATATATATATATATATATATATATATATATATATCGATTGGCGATCCTTCGATGCCAATAATGGTCTTCTAGTCCCAATATTGTCCATGGATCACGAGGTCGGTTTTAGTTCTGAAAATGTGGCTACAGTTATTCCTCGGGGCAGTGCTGGTCGAGATTGCTGTGTTCGCTCCTTCAATATTTGTCGCCTTTCCTTCAGCTTTGCTGTTGGTTTGCATTCAAATGAAAATACAGATATATATATATTTATATTATATATATATATATATATATATATATATATATACCTCATACTGTCGGATCCTACTACATCCATCCTATCTCCATATATATATATATATATATATATATATATATATATATATATATATAGCGTGCATCTGTGTCCTATCTACATTTATATATAAAGCTTTTTGGTCCCTGTTAATGCAGGCGTGCACCTGCTTGTTGGCTCCCCACTCCCCTTCTCCTATCTGCCTACCCATCCTCCATATTTTGGTGCCCGTCTCTACTGTCTGTCTGTGTGTTACCTTACCTCTCACCGTTCATCTTCTTGGCCGCCTATTTTCGCGAAACCATCTGTCTTTCCGAATTGGTAATACACATATGGATTGGCATCTGTCTTTTACTCTTTTTTAACTAGTGGATCAATGACCGAGTTGCTATCTAAGAGCGAGTGTGTATATCTGCTCCCTCTGTCTGTCTCTTTCCCTTTCTCTCTCCTTCACTCCCCCTCTCTCTCTCTCTCTTCTCTCTCTGAATATATATATATATATATATATATATATATATATATATAAAGACAGCTTAATATCATTGATACGGAATCTAAAATATATAAGAAACAGTTAGTTACCAAGCGTCGTTGACTTCATGTCTTCTTAACTTATATAATATATATATATATATATATATATATATATATATATAAGGTATCCAAATGACTGGTAGTAAGACTTTATTAGACTTAGAATAATAATCTTATACTTGCTGTCTGGTGTGATTTTTCTGGTGAAACTGTCTTTAGGTGGATTCCTTCATCTTGTGATATTTGTCTTAAGGATTTTTTTTTAAATTTAAAAAATGTTTAAAAGCCAATTGAGCTTATGGTCAACATAAATTTATTACGGAATGACTGTTAAGTTTTGTTATTTCTTTGAAAGTTATATGTGAAGATAGGATGGATGTAGTAGAATCCGATAGTATGAGGTAGGTAAAAGGATAGTGAACAAGAAATGATAACTCAAAACAAAACTAAGAGTTGAAACGTTTCGTCCGATTTATACGGACACCATCGGTCAAATGATTTTTACTGAAAGCAAAATTACGTGCAAGTACAAGTGATTTGTTTTGAGTTATCATCATTTGTACTTGCACGTAATTTTGCTTTCAGTAAAAATCATTTGACCGATGGTGTCCGTATAAATCGGACGAAACGTTTCAACTCTTAGTTTTGTTTTGAGTTATCATTTCTTGTTCACTATCCCAAAGTTATATATATATATATATATATATATATATATATATATATATATGTATATGTATGTGTGTGTGTGTGTGTGTGTGTGTGTGTGTGTGTATAAAATGCAGTTGTGTGTATGTATGTATGTCAGGAGGAAACTAATAAAAAATCAATTAACGACAAAGTAAATATATATACACATTCACAATCACCGGAGCTTGCTTTTTGAGCAAAAATAATTAAGATAATCATGAAGATAATCAAAAAATAAAATTTAAACAACACCATAGAATTTTTTTTTTTTTTACATTTAATATTCTAAATAGGAGATATTAATTTTTTATTTTCAAAGTGTCTGCTCACTTTTTTTCTGACATCCCACCAGGCCGGATCCACGTAAAGTCTTTTTTTTACATAGGGATTTTAATGGGGGCATCCTGCGATGATCCAACTCATGATTCAGTAATAATGGATCTGTAAGACTAACCATTTTTGACCCCGCCTCATCTATCCAGGTGACGTCGGGTAGCCGCTTCTAGTATATATATATTTTTTTCTCTTACTTTCTCCCACGTTTCCTCTTTCAACCTCTCTTTTTCTCCCTCTGTACAATATCGCTCATTAAACGTGTACACCCCTACCAATATATATATATATATATATATATATATATATATATACCTTGGCATTTTACTATGTGATGAACTTTTAGAAGTTATAAGACAGCGTTCTGTGCACTGGTATTATGTCCTGGAGGTCGAACATAACTACCACATTCTTCCCAGTTTGAGAGGATGCTTTGTGCGGATCAGAAACCTGACATTATCTACTTAAAACAGGGGCGTGTATTATACATGCGCATGCACCCACATGTGCATCATTATGTACACACATGCATACTTACATAGAGATACACGCACAAGCACAAATACACACATACGCACAACACACACACACACATCTATATATATAAAAGGAAGTTTGGTATGTACGTGTCGACGTATAATTCCAGAACGGGAGTATATATATATATATATATATATATATATATATATATATATATATATATAATAACTCAATCCCCCTGATGAAAGTGTTGGAGTAACACCGAAACCGCATTAGGGAAACTACTTCTTTTACGACTATATATACATATATATACATATATATATATATATATATATATATATATATAATGGATGATATAAGTGTTCCTTTGATAGGATTCAACCAAAATTGAGAACTCAAACGTACATATAAAGATTTGTGTATATGTTTTTACATATATGGAGTATACGGAGTATTATGAATAAATAAATAAATGATATATACCTTTAGAAAATACATTTATTTCAACTTTGCCGTCCCATCAGTTCTGCTTTGTTTAAGTATTTCACCGTCGGTCTTACTGGTGTGATTTTCCCGTTTGTTTATTTACAAAACATAAATATTCACAAGGAAAATAGAAAAACATTTAGAAATTACAACGTCACGCCATATTCAACGCGCGCAACACATGAAAATGATAATAATCGCGACTATACTCGTGCCCATGAACTGGCGTATCTAACAAACGCAGAATTTGAAACAAAAGTGAAGAATAAATAAATAAACAGGAAAATTACACCAGTAAGACCGACGGTGAAATAATTAAAAAAACAGAAATGATGAGACGCCAAAGTCGAAATAAATTTTCTAAAGGTATATATATATATATATATATATATATATATATATATATATATATAGATAGATAGATAGATAAGATATTATTTTTGAAGACAGGAGAGAAATAAAAATAATTTTAAGCCAGGCAAGTATATATAATATTAGCTACCTATAATTTTTAGTTCTCCTGAATACCGAAACCGTGGTAGAGAGAAAACCTTTTCTACTATATATATATATATATATATATATATATATATGTGTGTGTGTGTGTGTGTGTGTGTGTGTGTGTGTGTGCAATATATATATATATATATATATATATATACGTATTTGCACACACACACATACACACGAAAACATTTACCCATTACGGTCTAGTCACTGATGTTAAGCAGTGATGAGCATGTTCAATACTTAGTTGGGTGACCGTTTAAGCAACACCAGGTAATGTAAGCAACCTGAGTCGATTGTTTATAAAATGACTTGATTCGGCATTAAATAACCCGAAGACAGTTGATATGCCGCAAAACAAAACTACTAACGAACCAACCAACCATTTTAGTCAGGTGAGCAGCGATAAGTCTGTTCAATACTTAATTACATGACCACTTTAGCAGCAGCAGGTGTAAGAAACATGGGGCCTTTGTTTATAAAAATGACTTGGTTCAGCATTAAATGACCCGAGAGAGTGTTGATATGCCGCAAAAAAACAAAAACTACCAACCAACCATATACACACGCATATATGCACGTATATGGAGGCGTGTGGTCTAATGGTTAGACTCGTAGGAAATGAACAACGCGATTTCAATTCCTGGACGAAGCTGTTTGCATTTCACATGGCATTAATATGCTTGGTAAAGGTATGAATTCAATTCTCCCTCCAGCTATAGGTAAATGGAAGGGAAGAATGGGCTCTTTAACCTTGGTTAGGTTACCAGTCTAAGAGAAAAACTCTAAATTCAAACCTCCGCAGTTTAACAGGTTTGAATTTAGAGTTTTTCTTCTCCTAGTCTAGTTGCCTAACCAAGGTTAAAGAGCCCAGTCTACCCTACTATTTAACCATGACTGGAAAGAGTATAGTTGTATTAATACGTTTCCCAGGGACATTGGCGCCCTGTGAAATGCAAACGGCCTCGTCCAGGATTTGATGGCGACCCGTGATACTTAAGGATTGAACTCTTGTAGCTGTGATATGCAACACTGAATTATTTCTTTTATTTATTACTTTTTTTATTTTTCTTTCTTTATTTTTCTTCACACGTTCAAATACCTTACTGTCAGCTACTTTCAAGATATGCACTTTTCATGGCGTAATGTATTCAGCATAAGCGAACGTGTTTATCAATCAACTTTTCTTTTCTTTCTTTTTATTTTCGTTATTCTTTTAATTTGTTTTGGCCACCTTCTCTCCGACCTTCAGTTGCCGCCTTTTTTCCCGATCTAAGAACAGTAACCCGTTTCTATTGGTGTCTGGACACTTTCATCACTAGACATGCAGTCTCCCACGTATCTGCTGGAGTCATCAAGACACGCCATTGGCCCATGCGCCACCCCCTTACTAATTCTCACGCTACCTTTCAATATATTCCCTCTCTTTCCACCCACCTCATTTTCACATACTTCTCTTTCTTTCTTTCTTTCTTTCTTTCTTTTAATAATTCTTTACCACACCCACCCTTTCTTTTCCCCCTCTCCCTCCTCTTCCTCCATCCCGCCACTCTTTTCTACTCCAACTCCCTTTGTGTCCCTAAATTCTCATCAGCCTTTCATGTCAGTTTCTCAACTAAGGAATTGTCATTATGATACATTGTTCTTTTGGGACTAGTTGGTTGGTTGGTTTTTACGGCATGTCAACCTTTCTTGGATTAAGTAGAAAGTAAAGTTTGCGGAGTGGCCTATTGTCGGTATCAACCGGAGATCGAGGGAGTATATCCCTTTTTTGCTAGCACTAGACCAAGGGACGTTGTTTTGTTGAGGTGTGGCGCCACAGCTACCGTCAACTCCCAGATACTTTACCGCACATATAAGAGTACTTAAACTCTGCTTCTCATGCACCGAGTTGGCGGGGACCGATATTGAACTTGAAACCTTACATTTACTAGGCTGGTGCTCTATCGACTGGGCAAAACCGGTCCCTCAAGTAACCTTTTCAAGTAACCAAGTCCGAAAGTGAATGTAATAATGCAACTGGGGTTCGAACTTGTTTACTACGTTGTCGCAGTCTAGCACGTTAGCTACTATTCACCCACTAATAGATGGAACCTAACAGGTATTGCCACTCCAGGTAAGAGTGGACCTAGGAGTATTAGCAATGAAGAGGTGACTCCACGCTCCCCAGAGCTCCAGAAGTGGAGCCTCGCCACCAGATATGTTTAAATATTATTTGTATACGATAGTGTTGGAGCATCTAGCTATAGTTATTTACTAAGCTCAGCTTAGATGTGGCACAAGGTCAAAAGTATGAGACACCATGTGAAAATTGAACTCACGATGGTCTGTCAATCTGGCTTGGTAACCATTGCACCACAAGAGGTGGCCTAGGAGTATCTAGATATGGTTATTTACTAAGCTTAGCTTAGATGTGGCACAAGGCCATATTATTGGCCGCCCAGTGAGAATCGAGCTCACTAACAATGGTCTACTAATCTAGCTTGGTAACCATTACACCACAAGGGCTGCCCTAGGAATATCTAAATATAAGATATACGCCAAATTGGCACTCCTACTTATGAACTTTTCCAACATCAACTGCAGGCATTTCCAGTCAAAATTGGCCAATGAGAAACATATATGAGAAACGTATACGAGCACATTTAAGATCGTTGGTAATTGTCCTGAAATCAATTGCAAATTGAACTTTATGCGATCAAGACCTCTAGAAGAGGATTACAAGGAGAACTGCTAATACTACAGACTTTCTGCCACAAGGAGTATCTATTTTTAGAAGGAAAACTTTGAATTCAAAGCTATTAAACTCCGCTTAAGAAATTGACCTTGTGTTACAACCTACTCGTGCGGAAGGGTTGGTAAATATATATACTACTAAAAAGCGAATTCGATTCTTACTGGATGCTCCATACTTGGAAATATGTGTCACATTCTATCCGTAGAGAACAGGCTGGGTAAATACTAACTGACTTTTGCAACTAAGCCCTCACGTTTATTATTATTATTATTATTATTATTATTATTATTATTATATAATAGGAGAAGGCTAACAAAAAATAACGAACAGAAAGGAAGACTTGGGGTCTTCTTGCAACTGAAATGTCCGACCTGACAAATATCGTGGATGCCTTTACCTCAGAGTTAATTCAAACTCAGGAGATGTGCCAATAACCATCTCTTCTCCCCTCAGCTATGGGTAAAATAGAAGGGGACTGGGTTCTCTAGCATTGGTATGATAACCAGTCTAGAAGTTAAGTTAAAAGTTAAAGTTGGCGGAGTGGTCTATTGTCGGTATCAGCCAGACAGCGAGGGAGTCTATCCCCTTTTTCGTTAGTGCTAGATATGAGAAAATTTTTTTGCTGAGGTGAAGCGCCACGCCTACCGTCAGCTCCCCACTTTACCGCACAGTTCAGATAACCCAATCTGGGCTACTCATGCGCTGAATTGTCGGAGACCGGTATTGAACTTGGAACCTTGCAAATCCTTGGCAGGTTCTATTGACTGAGCAAAACCAATTCGCCGAAATAAACACAAGTCACATATGTATTAGTTTGAATAATATTTTAAAGAAACGGAAACACGTGTCGCGGCTATTTAAATAAATAGAAAAATAAAACAAAATTTACTGACCATATATATTATATATATATATATATATGTGTGTGTGTTGTGTGTGTGTGTCTGTGTGTGTGTGTGTGTCTGTGTGGATATCACATCATGGACGAAGCCATTTGCATTTCACATAGGCTAATAACCTTGGGGAATGTATGTATCCAACTAGTCACCCTCCAGCTATAGGTAAATAGCAGGGCAGACTGGGCTATTTAACCTGGCTAGGTAACCAGTCAAAGAGAAGGAAAATTCTGAATTCAAACCTGTTAAACTCCGCATAAGAAATTGACCATGTGTCAGATCCTGGTAGTGCAGAATGTTTGGTAAATACGTGTGTGTGTGTGTGTGCGTGTGTGTGTGTATACGTATATATATATATATATATATATATATATATATATATATATATAATATATATATATATATATATATTATATATATATATATATTATATCAACATCTTCATATGAGCAATAACTGGAGGGAGAATAGTTAGACTCATACCTTTCCGAATGGTATTAATATGTACATATATATATATATATTATATATGTGTGTGTGTGTGTGTGTGTGTGTGTGTGTGTGTCGGTATCTGTGTCTGTCGTGTTAAGGTACCGTGAACATAGAGTCAACGGCGC
>CM042178.1:40552402-40607402 GCA_023376005.1 Doryteuthis pealeii
TCTTTTAAACTAGTTAAGTAATAACTAGCAGAGCCTGTGGATATACCACAGTATGATAATTCAATTATCCCAACGTTTGATATTTTCCCTTAAGAGCTATTGCTAAATAGTTCAATATGTAAAAAGTTTAATAATCTTGATTTAACTTTCTCACTCTTTTTTTCTTTCTTTCTTCGTTCCATCTTTCCATTATGTTCGATCAAAACAGATTAGCGTTATCGCTGCCACGTGCTCACCCCCTCTCTCTATCTTTCTCCTACTCTCTTTCTTTCCTATTATTTATTATGTTCGACGGAAACAGATTAGCGTTAACGTATAAATATTAGCGTATAAATATTGTTCTTTCTTACAGTAAAATTGAATTTTAAATAAGATCTATTTGGTCTTTTTCCTCTATGTTCCAACATCGACTACCCTGTCGGTTGGGGCAGAAAAATAAGCAGACTGCACCTCTGCAGAGGGGTAAATCTCCCCAATAAGGCCACCTGTTGGCCGTGGTTGACGACCCGTTATGCTTAAAGATGGAACCCTGCTGGCTGAGCAGTCCATGACATGCAACGCACTACTTTGACCTTTACTTAGGCTAGACAGGCAGTCCGAGAGACCTCTCCAATCAATTGGCTGGTTATGTCAAGCCCTAGCGCCTATATGATTGTTCCAACCCTATTGCCCCAATGGCTGGGTTTTTATCATATATGCGCTAGAAGGCCGTGGCTGAGGCTCTTCATTCCTGGGTAAGACGTTAAACTGCATCTAATCATGAAGTTCCAATTTTGGGGCACTTCATTGCCATTACACCCAGGTGCACTCTGACCTGGAGTGGTAGTACATGTTAGGGTCCTATCTATGGGTTAAATAGGAAAAAATGAGTTTTAAAATGTGTTTAAAAATTGAGTTAAAAAGAATTTGAATACCAATCAAGCATGAATAGAATAAAACGTCTTCGACATAAAATAACCCGACATGGGTTGATATGCCGTAAAATCCTACAAACTAACCCCAACCAAACCTGAAATATTATACAGACCCCATGAGATTAACCAAAAGTCATAAGAGAAATAGGATTATTTTGGAATTAATTATTTTTTAGTTTTAATTGTTCTCAATTATTTTCGACCTTAGTTGATCGTCAGGAGAAAAAAAAGGTGTTAAGAAAATGTTTTATGCACAATATAATATATATATATATATATATATATATAGGGAACTTAAAGCCCGGGTTTGTCTAACCCTCCTCGATAGAGACTCTCAGTATCATTGCAGAATTTCGAGGAATTTCTTTGTATTAAACAGTATAGGACTATCCTGCTGAAATTTCTGTTCGTTAGTATATATCGCTGAAGGAAACAGATTTCTTTGCGAAATCTTCTATAATTATCGAATTTTATGCATATGCGCATTGTAATTGCCTTCATATAAATATATATATATATATATATATATATATATATATATATATGTGTGTGTGTGTGTGTATTGTGTATTTTGGCTATAAGTTATTATTTAGCTGGCATTGTTAAAGACCACGGAATATTTCTTCTTTATGATGTTCAGTTGTAGACGTTCAAGTCTTCTAATCGTTTTTCGTAGATCGGGATCCACATGGTGAAGAAAATGTCCCACATTTTTTACCCAAGCTGTTTATTCAATTAATCTCCATTCTAGGAAGATTGCTAAGGTTAGTGTGTTAGCTATTAACGATGTTTTATATATTGTTGCCAGTGCTAAATGCTATTTTATCTGGTTAGTTCTTTTATGCAAATTTTTATGCAATATTTTACAATGAATTCACAAATATAAAACAAACCTTAGTTAATGATAATTTCCCCAATAACTGGTGGAGCAATAAATAAAACCACGTCTTCATACCACCCACAAAAATAGCAACAAAAAATCAAAACATCAACAACAACAACAACAATAACAGAATCAATCTATATTACAGGAATCAAATAGTTTTTAAAAGAATTAATACTATGAAAAATGAAGCAGTGACGTTGCCTATCCATTCGTTAAATGGGCTGTATTTTATTGTTTTTATCTCCTTGTACTGTGACCACCTGACGTTCAGGGCCACACGTGAAAGACAATCCCTGAGATGTGACCAGGGGTTCCTTCCAAATTAGGCATAACTGTTTTAATCAAATATTTAACTTATGTTATATGTTTATTTAGGTGTTCCGGGGGAAACGCATCTGTTCATTTTATTTCAAAGTAGTGTTTTGGGGATGGTTTAGCTTGATGTATATATATATATATATATATATATATATATATATATATATATATATATATATATTGAGTAGTAGAGTATCCAGTCTAATGAGAAAGCCATGGTGAATATAATCCTTCTAGGAAAACTTAGCTCCAAAATTAAAGCTGGAGAAGGAAGTTCCAGCATCAAACTTCCGCTGACTTGTAGCTATCGTTGATGGACAAATTCTAAGAGAATGTAAGTAAAGTCGACGGGGCGGCCTAAATTCGGTATCAGCCAGTCAGCGAGGGAGTCTATCCCCTTTTCAATAGCGCTAGACCAAGGAGATTGTTTTAGCATTTGAGGTGGAGCGCCACACCTACCATCAGCTCCTTACTTTATCGCACAGATCCCTGTGCTACTCATACGCTAAGTTGGCGGGGACCGGTATCGAACTAGGAACCTTGTAGTTTCTAGCCGAACGCTCTACCGGTTGAGCTTCTGAAATAAAACCTGCAATATGCAT
The DNA here is from genome assembly GCA_023376005.1 of Doryteuthis pealeii. Taxonomy (NCBI): domain Eukaryota; kingdom Metazoa; phylum Mollusca; class Cephalopoda; order Myopsida; family Loliginidae; genus Doryteuthis; species Doryteuthis pealeii. The sequence continues at coordinate 40,555,123 of CM042178.1, forward strand.
AGTCACCAGTTATCTTGCTATGATAGTCACTGTGCTGTAGTTATGCAAACCAAGAGAGTGACATAAATGGCGTACATGTATATGTCCTTTAATCCAATGATATACAGATGTTATCATCTTATGCATCTTGTATATTTTTCAAAAATTGACTTAGTTGTAAATCAAGTTGTAGATTTGGTAGTAAATACGGCTATTATCGGTCAAGATCTACTAGCCATCATTATATATATACTAGCAAATTTACCCGGTCCATGACCGGATTAAACTTTTTTAGGAAAACCAGGGGGAAAAGGGAGAAAACAGGAGTAAGAGAGAATAAGAGGAAAATATTTTATTAAATTAAAAATATCGCCGAGAATTTGTATATTACAATTAATTTGTTTTTTTAGGAAATGATTTTTGTGTTTACATTTAAAATATCATTTTTTTAATGTAATTCTAAACTTGTTTTAAAACATAATTTTATTTGAGAGAGACGAACACAGGAGAGAGAGAGAGAGAGAGAGAGAGAGAGAGAGAGAGAGAGAGAGAGAGAGAGACGAACAGACTGGGTGAAAGAGAGAGTACCTAGCCTGTTGAGTTAAAGTGAAATGTATTAGTCTAATTCATTTCCTTTTTGATCCAATTTTTCCTTACTTCGAAGAGTTCTAGAAATTGGTTAATTTTTGTTTAATTATTATACTTATATTTTTGTTTAATAATTATATTGATATGATTTAATAATCATATCAATTAATTAGTAAAGATCAAAAACCAAATTTTGTGTGTTTCTTAGTTAGAAAAACATTAATGTGTCTGCGAGATTTCAAATCAGAATGGCATCTCTTCTCGCAGTTATAAGTCGACACGTACATACCAGAAAATTCTGTTATATATATATATATATATATATATATATATATATATATATATATATATATATATATATATATATATAAGGTAGCAAATACGTAAAGACAACGGCGCTTGGTAACTGTAGGTTTCTCGCACACTTGCGATTAACAAGTGCCGTTGAATTTATGTCTTCGCCACCCTAATTTAGATATACATGTTCTATTAATGATAATGTGCGCTCTTTAATTATATATATAGCAAACTATATTACAAGACTTGCACCCTCTTTTATGCTCAAGCAGGAGGATCAACTACGGTGCGGGAAATGCTAAACACTATACACAGGCAAATGGTTTTTCATGGATAGTGGAGTTTTCGCTCTAATCAGAAAGAAATATTTCAACACAAATGATATGAGGGATCTGTTTGAGAATACTAACATGGGTGACATTTTATCCTTTTTGAGAGAAATGATAATATACCGAAAATTATGAAATCTTGAATCAGGTATAAAATATATCCACAAAATATATCTACAAAAATGACACCAGTAAAAGTCTCAACTTTTATCTCACACACTAACAGTTTTTGGCATTAAATAACCTACAGGGTTATTATGCAATTAAACAAACCAATCCGAAACAAACCAAACCAAATGAAGGTAATTAAAATTATTTATACCAATTTGAAGATATTAAGAACTTGAAACATAGAACTATTATCAAAATGACTTGTTTCGGCATTAAATGACCCGGAAAGGTTTGACATGCTGTAAAACAAGCCAAACCAAACCAAATAGAGACACCATCATGGAAACCAACGGTTTCTAGGCAAGTTTTTTGTCTATCTTTTCGTTTTCTTTCATTTTCTCTGTGGTCTGTCATGGCACCAAAATCCACAAGATAACATGTTCTCTTCTTGTTCATTAATACTATGTGTGGTCTTCTGGTCTGGATTAGGTAATCCGTCAGTATCTTAAATTCCAAGAGAATTTTATGCGTCCCATTCTCTAGGATGGATTCCAGGTTGTGCATATATTATTTGGTAGCATGGTAAAAATTCAGTTTCTTGCACAAATCCCTCTGAATCACCTTTAAAAAACAGACCAAATAGCATACGAGGCTGGCTCCTGCTGCTAATTTAAAGAGCGCATCTTATTACAATGGAAATTCGGTGTCCGATTGTCTGTAACTGAAACGACGTCACAAGTTTATCAATGAGTATTAATTTATATTATAGTCAAAATCATTAATACACCAAATAAATCTTATTTATTAACAATGTTTCTCTGAAAATCTGAGTTATATTTCCCTCAAAACAGCCCATGCTATTAATGCATTTAAAATCCTTCAATGTGTCTTATATATCACTAAAAAATAAAGGTTTACATAATATATGGCGCATTATATATAATCTGCATACTGGTTTTAACAAAACTGGACTTAATAAATTATTACTTATGTTATGATCTCTAACATTATTTTTATTCTCAAACGTATTAAAATCAATCCTATGAATGATTTTATATAGAAACCGATTAAAATATATTAGAATAAGTGTAATTTTTTTATATGCGTTCTTATTTAATTCATTTAGTCTTTCTAATTTGATATATTTCATTACATCAAAGCTGAAAATTTCGAGAGTGCGCATCTTGAAGATAACCATTTTTTGATCATCCAAAAACTGCGAAAAGCTAATGAGAATCTTTCAGTTCTTCCTAAATAGAAACACAACCACGGATTGCTTGTTAACAGCGGGGACCCAACGATTTCACGGGTCGTCTAGTATCTAAATTGTTACTGTTGATGCGCACACGTAATCACTTAAACGACATTTTAGCAGTGTAACAATCATTGTGACATTTAAAATGCTACTTAGCTTGAACATATCTCAAAGAATCTTCGACGATGTAAAGGTTAACGAGCAGAAGGTAAAAAAAAAAAGAAGTCGACATCGCCGCCATGTTATTTCGGCAGCCATCATGGATATCATAACGATTACTGTCGCCTTTACAAATAAATCCCCTTTGCCTCCATAAAATGGAGGTTGGTGGTTGGTTGGTTGGTTGGTTGGTTATTTTTACGGCATTTCAACCTTTGTTGGGTTATTTAATGATGAAGTTAGTATTTTATGATTTCAAGCAATTATAAAATGTCAAGCAACTATTCATAATAATAATAATAATAATAATAATAATAATAATAATAATAATAGACTGTGCGGTAATAGAGATGAGACTGTAAATCATGTATTAAGTGAATGTAGCAAACTAGCACAACGGAAAACAAAACTAGGCATGACTGGGTTGGGAAGGTGATCCACTGGGAATTATGTAAAAAAATTAAATTTTGACCATACACCAAAATGGTATATGCATAAACCAGAATCTGTTCTTGAGAATGAAAAGCATAAAATTCTCTGGGACTTTGAGATAAAAACTGATCACCTTACCCCAACAAGAAGACAAGATTTAGTGTTGATTAACAAAAAAGAAAGAACTTCCAGCAGATCACAGGTGAAGATGAAGGAAAACGAAAAGATGGACAAATACCTGGACCTTGTCAAAGAACTGAAAAAGCTATGGAATATGAAAGTTAAAGTGATACCAATTGTAGATGGTGCACTAGGAACAGTCCCAAAAAGCTTGGAAAAAAGACTGGAAAATCTGGAAATCAGAGGAAGAATTGAGACCATCCAGAATACTGCACTGCTGCAATATGCCAGAATACTCAGAAGTGTCCTGGAGACCTGGAGAGATTTGTTGTCACTCAGAATCCAGTAAAATACCATCAGCTAAAGCTGATGTGAAAAACTCAAATGAAGTGAAAACAACAACAACAACAACAACAATAATAATAATAATAATAATAATAATAATAATAATAATAATAATAATTTTACAAGAAGAAACTTGTCATCTTGTGGATTTTTCCGTCCCGAAAACGAAAAGATAGACAAATACTTGGACCTGGTAAGAGAGCTGAAAAAACTGTGGAACATGAATGTAAATATCGTACCAATCACAATTGGTGCCCTTGAAATGGTCCCCAAGGGTCTGGAAAAGAGTCTGGGTGAAGTAGAGATTAGAGGAAGAATCAAGACCATCCAAACTATGACATTGTTAAAATCGGCTATAATACTCAGAAGAGTCCTGGAGACTTGAGGACACTTGCTATTACTCAGTCGCTAGCGAACAACCAGCTATAGCTGGTGTGAAAAACTCTAATAGAGCAAAATGATAATAATAGGCAGCCAATTACAGCCGCTGCAACATATGGACAAACAGAAAAACAAGAAAACAGAAAAAACTATTATATAGATACTTCAAGCGACAAATTGGAGAGATGGCACATGAAAAAACCTGGACATGGTTAAGAAAAGGAAATCTCAAGAGAGTCGCTCATCATTGCAACACAAAACGATGCCATAAGAAAAAAAATTATATCAAAGCAAAAATGGATAAGACACAAGAGAACAGCAAATGTAGGATGTGTAGAGACCATCAATCATGTATTAAGTGAATGTAGCAAACTAGCACAGCGAGAATATAAGGCTACGCACGACTGTGTGGGGAAGGTAATTCACTGGGAATTGTGCAAGGAATGACCATACAAAAATGGTATAGGCATAAAACAGAATATGTTCTTAAGAATGAAACGCATAGAATTATATAGGACTTTTAGACGGATCACCTTATCCCAGCCAGAAGTTCAGACCTAGTATTGATTAACAAGAAAAAGAGATCTTGTCAACTGGTAGATTTTGCTGTCCCAGCGGACCACAGAGTGAAGATGAAAGGAAACGAAAAGATGGGCAAATAACTGGACTTTCCAAGACAATTGGGGAAAAAAAGTAGAATATGAAGGTGAAGGTGATACCAATTGTAGTTGGTGCACTTGGAACGGACCCAAAAAGCTTGAAAAAAAGACTTGAGGAGCTGGAAATCAGAGGAAGAATTGAGACCATCCAGACAACAGCATTGTTAAGATCGGCTAGAATACGCAGAAGAGTCATGGAGACCCGAGGAGACTTGTCATTCAGACTCCAGGGAAAGACTATCAGCTAACACTGGTGTGAAAAACTCAAAAAGAGTGAAATACCCTTGGAACGGTCCCCAAAACTCTGGAAAAGAATTTGGGTGAATTCGAAATCAGAAGAAGAATCGAGACTATCCAAACTACAGCACAGATCGACTAGAATACTCAGAAGAGTCCTGGGGACCTGAGGAGTCTTGCTGTTATTTAGCCTCCGGTGAACCACCGGCTACGGTAGGTGTGCAAACCTAATAATAATAATAATAATAATAATAATAATAATAACTTTTTGGGAAAAAACTTTTTACGGGTACTTCTGGATAACTATTCCTGTTTATTTCCTGGTTTTAAGTATTATTATCTAGTCGTCGGGGTGGCCCAAAGTCGGTATAAGCCAATCAGCGAGGGAGTCTATCCCCTTTAAATTGCAAGCAATTATATGATTTCAAGTAAGTAATGATAATAAGTTGTCGGGGCGGCCTAATGTCAGTATCAGCCATACAGTGAGGGATTCTATCCCCTTTTCACTAACGCGAGACCAAGGAGATTGTTTTGGCATCTGAGGTGGGGCGCCACACCTACCATCAGCTCTTTACTTTACAGATCCCTGTGCTATGTGCTGAGTTGGCGAGGGCCGGTATCGAACCAGGAACCTTGTGATTCCTAGCCGAACGCTCTACCAACTGAGCTAATCCTTAGTAAACAATTATAGCTTCAAGTAACTATTTTTAATACAAATAATTTGCCTACAGTTATACAATACCAAGTAAGCCTATCTAATACTTATAATTTTCAAACATATCAGACCGTAACAGATACTATCCCTCCGTGTCATAGTGGACCTGGGAGTAATGACAATGAAGCCATGACTTCATATTTACCAGATCTCCAGAATTGGAGCCTCACCATCAGATGCAAATTAATATCATAGCAAACACACACCCTTTTTGAGGGTAGGTCTTACGCCTCCGCAGGGGATACAGTCAGGTGATAGGTTGAATGGATGTTGTGAATCACAATAATGCTGACTGACGCTGTGCTTTTGAAATTCTACTCTATGTTATAATTGGATGACTTTTATATATATATATATATATATATATATATATATATATATATACTAGACAAAACGTGGCCCATTGGGTCACCCATTCAACTCTGGGTCGATAATTGAGATTAGGGAAAAGGGAGTTAGGAAAGCGAATAAAATTTTGAAAGAAAAAAAAACGGCCAGACGAAACCTTAAAATCATTTTGTTAGCTTTCTAAGAAAGGAAATGTTTGACCTCATTTAAGCTACGGGTTACTGGTTGTAAAATTTAACACAGAAATACATTCAAATTCTCCCATCTCTCTCTCTCTCTCTCTCTCTCTCTCTCTCTCTCTCTCTCTCTCTCTCTCTCTCTGGTCGGTTTTTGACTTAATTGCAAATTATGACTAATTAGAACGGTCTCTCCGAAATCATCCAAATTCTCTAATTCTCCAACTATCCACCAGCTATTAGTAAATAGTAGGGCAGACAGGCTTCTTTAACCTTGGAGTGGCAACCGGTCTAGGAAAAGAGAAATCCTCTCCAGTTGTACTCCGCTTATAATTGACCTTGTCTCTTCTGCTCGTTACACTCCCCTGAACTCCAGAATTAGATGCAGTTTAACGTCATACTCAAGACATTGAGACTCTGAGGCTTGTCATAAAGGCAATAGAGTCAGGACAATCATATTAAGTTCTATGGCATGACCTGACCAGCCGATTGATCAGAGAACTAACGTGGATCAATATTAACTTCCACGATCAAACCTAAAACGATTGCTTACCGAGTGATTTGAAATGCTAATTAGAATACTCAGATCGCGCTGAGGGTACGGATAACTATGACTCTCTCTCTCTCTCTCTCTCTCTCTCTCTCCTCTCTCTCTCTCTCTCTCTCTCTCTCTCTCTCTCTAAACCCACCCACCGTCGTTACGCTATCGGTCAACACCCCTGGCAGTTCTTCTGCACGGCATCCAAATTCGTACAGAGCTGATTCAGGTTGGCTTTAGCTGGTCGGCCTACACTGTGGGGAGGGGTCTATGTGTAGGTGTCCACTGGAGAACGTAAATTATGAGTTCGTCCTTTTTCCTCCAGCAGTGTCTTGTTCGTCTTATCTGGATGGTTTTATGTGATAGGGGTGCAAGTGGCTGTACAGATGTTTTTTGCTGTGGTGCTGATTCCAAGATTTGTTCAAGACAGCACGCAGCATCCTTGTGAAGTTCCTATCTAGTTTTTCCCGATCGTTTCGTTAAAAGTCGAAGCCATACAGTAGCACTGACACGGCCACAGCTTGGAAGAATTCTCGCTTTATTAAGATAAAGCGAGATATCAGATTTCTATAGGTTTTCTTTTGAGCATTCCATCAAGATAGAGTGGCTAGCAAGTTAGTCTCGCAGATCCATTACTATCCGTGGCGAACGGGTTGGATAAATACTTACATTACACCTTCCTAATTAGATGTATCGATATCATCACGGATTGCCATTGCGACAAGAATTCAACGGGTTCGCGGATCGTCTAGTAAGTATTACATTTTGTTTACTTGCAGGATCTATGGATATACCACAGTATGATAATTTAATTATTCCAACGTGTGTTTGATATATCACATTGCAATCAAAAAGGTATGTAAAAATGATAACGGTTAAATGATATAGGTTAAATATTATTTTTATCATGCTTTTCCTTTTTATATTTACATTTGTATGTGTTATCTATTGTTTAAATACACGTATTTCCATATTATATACTAGGAGCGGCGACCCGGTATCGCCTGGGTAGAGGGGGGATTTTTTAAGTTAGTCCCGCAGATCGATTATTACTGAATCGCGAGTTGAATCCTTGTGGGATGCCCCATTTAAATCCCTATGTAAAGAAAATAGACCTTGCATTGATCCAGCTACTCTGAAAAGAAATGTTAATGTCTACAATCTAAGATATTAAATGAAAATAAAAACCATGCTGTTATCAATTATTTTTTTTTATTTTTCAATTATCTTCACGAATATAAATCAAATCTATTATTTTTACTCAAAAAACCAAGCCTGGTGATATTTAATGTGTATATATATTTACTTTGTCGTTAATTGTTTTATTTTGGAAGTTCCCTCCGGACATACAGATACACACAATTGCCCTTTATATATGTATACATAACTGTAAGTAGATAAATAGTCATTCATCTGATGGTTAAGAACGCACAAATCTACGTTACATTATTTCTTACAAGAGGTGGCTACCCGGTGTTGCCTGGGTATAGGGGTGATAATAAAAAGTTAGTCTCGCAGATCTATTGATTGTTTTGGTCTTCCATAATTGATTTGTTTATGTTTTAATCCCAAACGCAACTAATGACTTTCCCTTTTCTTACTATTCAAATACTAATTTTTTAAATATCTTCCCAGATATAAAATATATATATAATCTTTATTATTTTGCACAAAAAGCGGACCATATGACCTTTAGGCACCACTTTTTGATCTTGATTAAGAAAGGACATGTTTTTCATTTACACTGTCAATATCCTGTTGTTTTAACAGACGATTTTTAGATTTTTTATAATTATAAAACTAACCCCTAACCCAAAACCTAACCCCTAACAAACAACCGGATATTGACGGTGTAAATGAAAAACATGTCCTTTCTTAATCGAGATCAGAAAGGGGTGCCTAAAAGTAATATGGTCCCAAAAAACAAGCTCTGATGATAGTGAATGTGTATATATATTTACTTTGTCATTAATTGTTTTATTTTTGTTGTTTTCTCCATACATACATACATACATACATACACACAACTGCCCTTTATATATGTATAGATGGGAAATATTCTTTCAGTTTTCGAACAAATCGGTTCTCGAACATAATTTTGGATCGAATTATGTTCGAGAACTGAGGTTTCGCTGTATTACGGGATTTCAAAGGTGAAACGTCTTTTCTAGCTGAGCTAGGACTCTCGCTTTCGCTTCAAAAAAAAAAAAAAAAAAAAAGAATTCCAACAACTTTGAGACCGAAATTGAAGTAGAGTTCACATGACCTATCTTCAGCCCTTTTTTCTGATTTTAGAAGGAGCCAGTTGTTTCGTGAGAAAGGCTACTCTCGTGATCGGCTTTGTGGCCAGGTCGGTAAGGCCGGGCTGGCGGGCTGGCTGAATCAGTCCCAAATGTATTGCAGCGCCATCTGGTGCTTGTTGAAAGTCAACAATCGGAATGTTGTCGTCCCCTGATTCTGAAGGGCGAGACACGAAGATAGCGAGAGAGACAAACAGACAGACAGAGGTGTGGGTAGGAAAGTGAGAGATAGGGACGTAGAAAAGCCCGGCCGGACAGCTGCAGGGGATTTGCACGACGTTTTTCCCGAGATGAGTTACACTACAGGGCGCTGGGTGGGGGTTGAGGGAAGTTGCGTCGTTCATCGGCGGTGAGGAAGATGACAGCGATACATTTATCTATCCCAGCTGCTAGGCTAGTAAAAAAAATGGGCTGAGGTGATATGAACAGGGGTCCTTTTTTGGGGGAGGGGGGAGATAGACATATCCATCATCATTTTTTGAGGGGTGTGAGGGGATAGTTATTGATGCAATAGCTTTCAGTGTATCATGACAAATGACATAAATGGCGATATGTTTCAAAGTGGCAGTCTAGTGTTCGAATCCTGCAAACAGCATACCTTTATTTAATGATTGTGGATATTATTGATCTAAAGACATTGATATCGCAACTAAGTATGAAGTGTTTATAAGATATGTTTTGTTCCGTATATAATTGGATACCATAAATGTTAAACTATCACTGTTATAAAGGTTGGTTGGTTGGTTGTTGATTGGTTGGTTGGTTGGATTTTACGGCATGTCAACCCTTGTTGGAATATTTTATGCCAAAGACGTTGTTTTATTCATTTATGGTGCGTATTCAATTTTTCTAAACTCAGTTTTTTAAACAGATTTTTTTTCTATTTAACTCATAGATGGGACCCTAACAGCTAGAACCAATCCGGACCTGGGAGTAATGGCGATGAAGGGATATACCACACCAAAATTGGAACTACACCATTAGATGCAATTTGACATCATACCCAGGACACTAAGACCCTCAGCCACCGCCTTCTAGCACATATATGATAAATAGGACTGGAGGTCTTCCGTAATAACAATAGGATCGGGACAATCATATAGGTGCTTAGGTTTGACATGATCAGCCGATTGATCGGAGGGGTCGTCTCCGACCGTCCGTCTAGCATAAGTAAGGACCAAAATGGAGTGTTGCATGTTATGGACTGCTCAGCCATCAAGATTCCATGCTTAAGCAGTCACGGCCAACAGGTGGCCCCAGAGGGAGGGGGGTTCTTACCCCCTGCAGAGGTGCAGTCGGTGTATTCTACAGCCCCAATCGACAGGGCGGCGACCCACTTGGATGCAAGAGCATGTATTTACCCAACCATTCCCCCATAAGTAGGAATACGCCACAAGGTCAATTTTAAAGCGGAGTTTACCAGGTTTAAATTCAGAATTAGATGCAGTTTAACGTCATACCCAGGACACTATCATAAAGGAAGCTAATAAGGATTTTGCACGGCGAAATTAGTAAAAGGCTCCCGATCGGTTGGTAGACCACGCCTTCGATTTAAAGATGTCTGCAGGATAAACATGAGGATATGACATATTGACACAAACACGTGGGAGGTAGATGCAAAAAATAGAGTGGCCTGGCGCCTCAACGTTAAGCAAGGCACGGAGAGGTGTGAGGCAGAGAGGAGAGTAGCCTCGACAGAAAAGAGGACCAGAAAGAGAGAAAAGCCAGCAGCCCCAGAAAGCATCACAGTTTATGTGCACTAAAGACTGTCACTCAAGAATTGGCCTGCATAGTCACTTGCGCAGATGCAGATAATTTTTTTTATTTTGGACACTACGCCATCGTCCTTAGTGGACGGAAAGGTTCCAATAAAGATAAATGATAAAAGGATTGAGATGTAAAAACCAATCAACCAGCCAATCGTCTCTAATATCAATATCGATTAGATACAATTAATAAAAAGGTGTTAATTAATTGATGACTAATGATCAATAATTAATGAAAATTGATATCCTAATTAATTTCGAAAAGGAATGGGGGGGGGCTAGGGGATCTGGGTTTCCAATGACTCGACTATATTACTAATAAAATAATCAAGATATATTTCTCCGATGTGTAGTTACGCATCATCAGTGATGTTCCTAGATTCATCGGGGGAGGGGTGGGGGTGTCAAGTGTTTCAGCATCACATCCCTTCATCCATGTGACCCAGATGGCGGTTGATCTCCCTCATCTTGCTTCCCAGATGCGGTAATCGAAGGGATCCCCTTTCATCCCATAACCAACCGGTTGCTTCTCCAGCGGACTCTGAGATAATTTTCATGCACCCACCCCAAACTCTTTTTTCTTCTTTGTAGCTTCTCTGATCCCAAATTCAATATCCTTGTCAATTATTCATACATATATAAAGGGGCAGTTGTGTATATGTGTATGTCCGGAGGAAACTTCGAAAATAAACAAGTAACGACAAAGTAAATATATATATACATTCACTATCACCGGGGCTTTTGAGCAAAAAATGAAGATTTGATTTATATTGGGAAGATTTTAAAAATTCAAAATTGGCAGTCTTTATTTATCTTTTTTTTTCTTTTTTTTTTTTTTGTATGTTTTTTTCTCTCACTTTGAAATATAATATTGATTGATTGAATTAATTGCATCATTTATATCTTATTTTTTTAAATTGTAAATCATTGAATGGAAATTTCTTACTATATTGTTATATATTTCCGTGTGGATTTTTATGTGACAACCAGCAAGAATCTCACTCACGATAAGTAATGGATCTGCGAAACTAACTTTTTAAAAATCCCCCTCTACACAGGCGAGGCCGGGTAGCCACTTCTAGGATATATATAAAGGGCAGTTATGTGTATATGTATGTATTTCCGGAGGAAACTTCGAAAATAATACAATTAATGAAAAAGTAAATATATATACACATTAAATATCACCAGTTCTTGGTTTTTGAGCAAATATGATGAAGGTTTGATTTATATTAGTGAAGATACTTAAAAAATAAAATTTAAATGATAATAGCATAGATTTTTTTTTCATTTGATATTTTAAATAGTAGACATTAATTTTTATTTCCAGGGTGGCTGGATGAACGCAACGTCTTTTGTTTTTACATAGGGATTTTAATGTGGGCATACTACAAGGATCCAACTCACGATTCAGTAATAATGGATTTGTGAGACTAATTTTTTTTTACCTCCCCCACTACTCAAGCAATGTTGGGTAGCCGCTTCTAGTTTGATATACTAGCGAGAAAAAAAAACACCCTCCGAGCGGTGTAAAAATTATTTTTTGAAAGATATTGCCTAAAGGGGTTGAGGTTTGTTTTGATTTACGACAGACGACAATATTTTTTTAAATACACTCAATTTTACATAATTCTACAAAATTTTATTAAAATTGAATGAATGTTTTCATTTCAGTGTAATAAACATTTTATAAAAATGTTATATCGATTTTATCAACGTCCAAATGTACGTAAAAGGATTTTTGCCTACACTTCTTACCCTTTTTTTTACAATAAAGTTTATAATACTCGTTTTCCTTAATTGTACGACCGTTATCATCTTGCAACACCCCCAGGTTAAAAATGAGACCGTCTAAATCATCCAAAATGAAATGCAAAAATGTAAATCCTGATTATATGGTGTTGCAAACCCACAGAATTCTTATTTCTTATAAGTGTCATCACCTCAGCTAAATAATGGACTATGCTGTCTGTCTGTCTGTCTGTCTGTCTGTCTCTCTCTCCCCCTCCCTCTCTCTCTCTCTCTCTCTCTCTCTCTCTCTCTCTCTCTCTCTCTCTCTCTCTCTCTGATTTTTCGTCCAGGGTATGACGTTAAACTGCATCTAATGATGAAGTTCCAATTTTGGAGCTCTGAGAGCTCTGAGTACCCCATTATCGGCCATTACTCCCAGGTCGACCCTGACCAGGAGTAGTTGTATCTGTTCGGGTAACATCTATGGGTTAAATAAAAAAATGAGTTTTGAAAAATTGCGTTTAAAAAATTGAATACCCATCAAGAATGAACAAAACACTCCCCCCGCCCCGCCCTAAAAAACGAAAATAGGTACGATACACCCTAATAAAATAATTAGGTTAATGACTGATAATCAACAATAAAGATAATTAAAAGGAATTTTTCGAAATAATTAATCATTAATTTTCAGATGAAAAAAGGACGGTCTTGTTCTGTATTTACTTCATTATTTTTTTCTTTGGAGTTGCCTCCAAACTTTTTTTTAAAAATCGAAAAAAAAAATTAAAATTAAAAAAAAAAACGAAAATGCCGCAGGAGTGAAATTAATAAATGGAACAGCGAGGTGATATGAGATGCTGCGGTGATTCACGGGTAAAAAAAAAAAAAAAAGAAAAATGATATCCTGTCTTAGCCATCTCAATAGCAGCATTCCTTCTTTTTTTTTTTCTTTTTTTCTTTTTCATTTTATTTTTTTTTTTTCTAAAACTCGAGAGATTCAATAAATAATGGTTTTTGTCCGTGCATTAAAAGCAACCCCTCCCAATCTATTTTTTTAAACGAGTTCTCCCAGTTAAATTGACTCCATCATTCTCTGAACTTATGGCTAATTCTCATTCAAAAATCGACATAAAGGGATCCCCTGCCATCCATCCCACAACCACGTGACCCAGAACGCGAGAATTTTAGATAATTAGATAAAATGCCGTCGCAGAATAAAACGATTCGAATATATATATATATATATATATATATATATATATATATATATATATATATGGTAATTGCCACTTCTTCACAGAATAAGGCCATTTCTACAAGTTCGGTTGTGAGCACGCGGGGCCCAGGCGGTCAGCTTTGTTTTTATTCACTGTCATACATATGAACCCCTTCCCCAGTTTTCTCTCGTGTGTGACCGTACGTGACTGAGAAACCGAGCCTTTGACAGGCAGGCCCTGCAACACGCGCGTCACATATATAGTCCGGCTTAAATGTAGGAAATGTGTCCATGACCGTCATGTGCCGCTAACGTAGAGACCGCTTCAGGATGGATTATTCGAGCCATCTTACCTCAAACCCTTTGCAGCTATCATAGACAAGTTTTCTCTATACTGCACGATTCGTAGTTATTCTCTCCCACTCATGAACGTTTATGTTGAGAGTTTTGATGCTGTTTTTGAAATACAATAGAAATATCTAAAAAAAACAAAAAAACTGCCACTATTGCTTAGCGTCACCTTGGTGACAAAAACAAAACAATACATTAAAAACATTAAAAATGCTACACAGATATACTCTACCTTGATAATGGTTCGGATAACAAACATTAATGCGTTACGTAATTTGTGCCTGCATTTCCCTAGGAATTCATCCTTTTTATTCACTAATTCTTTATTATTTGGGAATCTAATTATCTCCAACCTTTCTTGTAAACACAAGAAGCATGGACCAGTTAAGCCTCGGCAAGTGTTTGATTTCTTTAATATTTCCCATTTAATAATAGGTGTTATATTTTGATGCTTTAAATTCCAAATATAGCTAGCTACGGTTGTTACGTTTTTTAGTTTAATATTAGAAAAATGACGTAACACATTAATGTATTACTAAGATTAATATATATATAATATAATACATGCACTAATTATTTTTTAAATGGCTCAATAAATTTACCAGAGGACTAGAATTTCAAAAGTTCAAACAAGTAAGAAGTAAATAAAAAAGGAGCAATGAAAAGAAATAGGATAGGGACCAGCATGATAGATAGATAGAATCATTAATCACTTTTGCCTGTCAACATAGGGTAGACTAAGCACTAACTTCAAAGGAATAAGCTTTAGAGACAAAAGTTAATTTACTTTTAGGAGACATAGAATTAAAATGATTTTAAACCAGACGAGTATATATCACATTAGCCACACGGATTTACTTTAGTTCTCCTGAAGATGGTGTACTTAGAACATCCTGAAGCGGTCTCTACGTGAGCGGCACATATAGTATATATACTAGACAAGACGTGATCCGTTGTGTCACCCATTCAGCTCTGGGTAGATAATTGAGATTAGGGAAAAGGAAGTTAGGAAAGCGAATAAAATTGTTTTGTTTTTTTAATAAATACGACCGGACGAAACCTTAAAATCATTTTAGAATGTTTGACCTCATTTAAGCTACAGATTGCTGGTTGTGAAATTTAACATAGAAATACATTTCAAATTATCCCGGCTCCTCTCTCTCTCTCTCTCTCTCTCTCTCTCTCTCTCTCTCTCTCTCTCTCTCTCTCTCTCTCTCTCTCTCTCTCTCTCTCTCTCTCTCTCTCTCTCTCTACTCTCCAGAGAAACTAACATTATATAATGAGGAGGTAGTCAAAAGATACATAGAGGGGAAGAAAGTGATAGACACAGAGTAAAGTAAGAGATTAGTCGGTTTTTTACTTAATTGCAAATTACGAATAATTAGAACCAATTAAAACATTATTTTTTTTCAAACATAATTCAATCCTAAAAGTAAGGAATAATTTAGTATAATTTTCGTGTCATTAAACTAAACAGTAAAAAAGCCTTTAGGAAGCAAAAGTTCATTAACTCAGCTTCAGTATAATAATATCCATAAGGAACACGGATATTATTATTACAGATTTGCGTCATGTATTGGGAAATACACATTACCCACTATATCTATTTGTACAATCGTCATTATCTTGCAAAATGGTTAAAAATGAGACCCTCCAAATCGTCCAAGATGAAATGCAAAACTGTAAATCCTGATTATATGGTGTTGCTTATTCGCCGAATTTTTATTTCTTATGAATATCGTCACAGCTAAATAATGGACCATTCCGTTTTTGTTAGAAAGAAAGAAAGGAAGGAAAGAAAAAGGTCCGACTACACAGAAAAAATATAATAAGAAAGAAAGAAGAAAAGGAAGAATGAGAGAAGGGGAGAAATAAAGAGAGGGGGTGAGCGCGCGGAAGCGATAATACTAAGCTGTTTCAATCGAACATAATGAAAAGAGGAAAAGAAGGAAAGAAAAAAAGTTAGAATTAAATCAGGATTATTACACTTTTTTTACTTATTGAACTATTTCGTAATTGCTCTTAAGTAAACATAAAAGACGTTGTTATAATCAAATTATCATACTCTGTGTGTGTGTGTGTGTGTGTGTGTGTGTGTGTGTGTGTGTACAATCTTTTAAAAACAACTAACAGAATCTTACCCAAGACCGAGGATAAGGAAATGTGGTGATTATTTACATTCTATGAATTGATGTTTTTTGCTGTCTCTTTTGGGTGTTAATTTTACAGTCAGTTTAACAGTAATCTCGTAAGGAGATAAGCAGTTCCGCAAACTACAGTTTTTAAATGTAATTTTGGGATTTCATATTAGCTGGGACTGTCAGATATCTTGTTAATGTGTCTATCTATCCCTTTCTTGATCATAGCCAAGGCCATTACTATTGCTGGCACTGTGGTAGTTTTAAGGTGACACATTTTTCAATAGCTATTCCCACGTCTTTGTATATTTTATCATACTCTTTGATCGCACTGTCGACTGGGGCAGAAGAATACACCGACTATTATTATTATTATTATTATTATTAGTAGTAGTAGTAGTAGTAGTAGTAGTAGTAGTATCTCATCCAGAGAAAGAGATGTTAATACACGAATAAGAAATGCATGGTCGACCACAAACAAATTATCAGTCATATGGAAATCCGATCTCACTGATAAGCTAAAGCGGCAATTCTTCCATACTGTGGTTATATCAGTACTGCTGTATGGCGGCACCATTTGGATCCTAACGAAGCGCCTCGAGAATAAGCTAGATGGGAGCTGCACAGGAATGCTGCGTGCAGTCTTGAACAAGTCGTGGAAACAACACCCCACAAGGAAGCAGCTACATGGCCACCTGCCACCCATCTCACAAACCATCCGAGTGAGATGGACAATGCATGCTGTGCACTGCTGGAGAAGCAATGACGAGCTCATAAGCGACGTTCTACTGTGGAAGACAACACATGGACATGCTAGTGTGGGCCGGCCACCAAGGACCTAAATTGACCAACTATGCGAGGATACTGGATGCTGCGCAGAGGACCTCTCTGACACAATGAATGATAGGGAGGGTTGGCCAGAGATTGTCATGGATATCCGTGCTAATTGCACGACATTATTATTATTATTATTATTATTATTATTATTATTATTATTATTATTATTATTATTATTATCACGAGTTTTTCACACCTGCCGTAGCTAGTGGTTCACTGGAGGTTGAGTGACAGCAAGATTCCTCAGGTCTCCAGGGCTCTTCTGAGTATTCTAGCCGATCCTAACCGTGCTGTAGTTTGGATGGTCTCGATTCTTCTGATTTCCAGTTCACCCAAATTCTTTTCCAGAGCTTTGGGGTTCATTCCAAGGGCACCAATTACGATTGATACTACCTTCACCTTCATGTTCCACAGTTTCCTCAGTTCTCTGGCAAGGTCTAAGTATTTGTCAATGTTTTCGCTTTCCGCTTTATTATTATTATATATATATATATATATATATATATATATATATATATATATAAGTTTTAATATAATGAAATATATTAAATTAGAAGACTAACGAAATTAAATAAGAACGCATATAAAAAGATTACACTTATTCTAATTATGCTTTAATTGGTTTTATATAAAATCATTTTTGTTAAAACCAGTATGCAAATTAACTGCACCATATATTATGTATAGCATTATTTCTTAGTGATATATAAAACACATTGCATGATTTTAAACACACTAATAACATGGGTTGTTTTGAGGCAAATCTAACTCAGATTTTCATAAAGACATCGTTATTAAATAAGATTTATTTTATGCATTAATGATTTTGACTACAGATTAAATACTCGTGATAAAATTACGCAAATCCTTTTTGTGACGTGAGCGGTGAGGTAGTTTCGATTACAGACACCGAACCTCCATTATAATAAGATTGTTGTTGTTGTTGTTGTTGATGATGATGATAATGATGATGATGATGATGATGATGATTCCTCAATTAAAACGTCCCTTTTTGTTCGGGGCTAGAATTGTTTAAATGACTTCTGAAATATTAAGTAACTTTTGTGTTACCGAGTCAAAATAGACTTGGAGAATATTTTCATCTTTTCAATAAAAACTCATAAAAAAAAAGTGCTGAACGGCAACCAATTAGCAGCAATAATGCAGAATTTAAAAAAAAAACCCTAATAGAGTTGCGTTAGCCTTAGAAAAGAAGAAACCGTAGTTGCAATTGCGTAAACTCGATTCAATTAATGATCCTCACGTCCTCCCATATTTTGTTCCAGTTAATCTTTTTTTAATTCACTTTGGGCAGACGATTTATATTTTACTTTCTTTTTTAAAAAATTTTTTTTTTTGTTTTTCTTTTCTTTTCTTGTTTTTTGTTCTTTTTCATTCTTCTTTAGTTAGCAAGTTACCCCCCCCCCCCCGCCCATTTAAAAAAAAAAAAGAATTCGGCTAATCGAAAATTCTCTCGGTCAGATTAGCACCTTCCAATTTTTTTTTCCTTCCAAATCATTTCGTCTCTTACCAGTTCTTCTTCTTCTTCTTCTTTTCTTCTTCTTCTTCTCTTCTTCTTCTTCTTCTTCTTCTTCTTCTTCTTCTTCTTCTTCTTCTCTTACCAATCTATCTATATTAGTATGTTCATATCTATCTATCTTTCTTTCTTTCCATCACCCCCCCTCTCTCTCTCTCTCTCTCTCTCTCTCTCTCTCTCTCTCTCTCTCTCTCTCTCTGCTAATATTCATTCCCAGCTTCTTTAAATCTATCTATCTATATATCTATACTAGTCTCTTCAAATCTATCTATATATCTATCTGTCTATCTATTTATCTCTTTGTGTGTGTGTGTGTGTGTGTGTGTGTGTGTGTGTGTGTGTGTGTGTTTATATCTATATATACGTCTTTCTGTGTGTCTGTCTCTGTCTGATCATATCTATCTATCTATCTATCATCTTTCACTCCTCTCTCTATCTCTCTCTCAATTTCTCTCTCTCTCTCTCTCTCTCTCTCTCTCTCTCTCTCTCTCTCTCTCTCTCTCTCTCTCTCTCTCTCTCGTACTTCTTTCACAGTTTCCGCCCGCACTTTCTGATATTCTTCCCTTTCTACTGGTTCAATCGCCAGTCCTTCTCCCCACCCATCCACCCATTGTGTTCGAATCGAATTGTGATCTAACTCAAACATACACCCCCACCCACCACACACCACCTTACCCACAGCACGACGCCCGGATCCTCTTGCATTCTTTCTCTCCTCCCCTTCTCTCCCCTTTCTCTCACTCACTCCCACTCTCTCTCTCTCTCTCTCTCTCTCTCTCTCAACCGCAATGTATGCCTCTCCCGAACTGCACGCTTGATTAACATTCCATTTCTAGTACGTCACTTCGGAGAGAGAAAGAGAGAGAGAGAGAGAGGGGGAGGGGGAGGGGGAGAGAGAGAGAGTCCGTGATGAGAAGCCGTTTTCGAACGATCTGCTAATGGCTGCAAAGGGATGATGTGACGGACGAATCCATCAGACCCAAAGACAGACAGACAGACAGATAGCACATACACGTACACATAAACACACAGACAGACAGGCAGACACATGTAAAGACGAAATTAGGGAGCTGACTTTCATTAATACCAGATTAACATCTTGATACGTTAACACGTTCAAACTCTCTCTCTCTCTCTCTCTCTCTCTCTTCTCTCTCTCTCTCTCTCCACTCACTCACACACACACACACACACACACAACACACATATATATATATATATATATATATATGGTTGTCTTTTTTTATATTTTTTGAGAATTGAAAATAAAGTAGTCGATTACGTGTGTAAGAGCTGTATTTATTTATTCATTATAGTGTATACCATTGGTTTCCAAACAGCATGACAACGCGCATGTTCTGGTGTTCAGCCATGCTGTTTGAAAACCAATGATAATAATTGCAACTCAAATACACCTTAAATATCACCAGGGCTTGGTTTTTGAACAAAAATAATAGAGATTTTGATTTATATTCGTGAAGATAATTAAAAAAATAAAATTTGAATGATAACAGCATGGATTTTTTTTCAGTTAATATTTTAGATAGTAGACATTAACATTTCTTTTCAGAGTCAATGCAAGGTCTATTTTTTTTTTTTTTTTTTTTTTTTTTTTTACATGGGGATTTAAATGGGGAATACCGCGATGATTCAACTCACGATTCAGTAATAATGGATCTGCGGGACTAACTTAAAAAAATCCCCTCTACCAAGGGGACGCCGGGTAACCGCTGCTAATTCATATATAAAGGGCAGTTGGTGTGTATGTATGTATGTCCGGATGAAAATACCAAAATAAAACAATTGACAACAAAGTAAATATATATACACTTTAAACATCACCGGTTCTTGCTTTTTGTCTAAAAATTATGAAGATTTAATTTACATTCGAAGATATTTAAAAATTAAAATATTCATAGAAATAGCATTGAAATTCTACTTTTGCAGCATTTGCCAATCTCAAAACTAATCAATTTCCCCACCCAGGCAATGCTGGGTAGCCGCTTCTTGTGTTTACTAAAACATTTCATTCAAAATTGATCATTATATGACAATTTAATTGAAATGAGATCTTTATCTGATAATTCAAATGAAATTTCGACTTAATCGGATAATTTCATTAGAATTTGGTTTTTTTTTTACCCCTCCTCACTGACTGTGAAACAAATCTTGGAATGATACTGACTAATTTCGAAATTACGTAACGTATCTTCGGAATCGGTACGAGAACACCGGGAACTCTTCGAGTATGTTATCCAGCCAGCTGACATCTCATCAGACCAAGTTGGTGGGAAAATCCAATTTCAGAAAGTCAGATCCAACGATCTCGGTTCGTTTCCCCCAAAGGATTTTTCCTAATTTATAAGAACGTTCCACGCTGACTGAGGAATTCCTCTTGGAAAGAATACGTATCGTACTTTGCGATCTATCACTGTTTCGATGCTGGCTTCTTTCGCAAGAGTCTCGTCAGTATTGGAGGGGTGGGTGGGGCGTTTGTCTATTGCATTCCAGGATAAAGAATAAATATACACTCCCCGTGCTGAGTAAAATGATATATGTTATTCATGCAAGAGTTTTGTTGACTGGCTGGTTGTTTTTTTTGTTTTTTTTTTGTTTTTTTTTGTTTTTGTATTTTTGTTATATCAACTTCTTTCATGTCATTTAAGGACGAATTAAGTGATTTTTTATAAACAAAAGACTCTACCCAATTAAGTATTGAACAGACTCATTGCTGCTTAACTTTGGTGATCCAGCGGAAACCGGCGATTTCAGTGTGACTTTCAACGTAATAGATAGGTTTGGTTGTTTTGTATTCCGGTTTATGAACAATTTTCAGGTCATTTAATGTCGAATCAAGTCATTTTTATAAATAAAGGACTCGGTATTTTTACAGAACCAGCGATTACTTAAGGGTTAACCCATTTAAGTATCGAACAGGCTCATCACTGCTTAACTGGAAAAAATAGTTGGTTGTTTTGTTGTGTGGTATATCAACCCTTTTTGAGTCATTTAATATCGAATCAAGTCATTTTGATTAAAAAAGATTTCTTACTATACCTGCAGTTTCTTAAGCGGTCACCCAATCAAGTACTGAACAGGTTTATCGCTGCTTAACTGACTAAAATGGTTGGTTGTTTTGTTTTGTTTTACGGTATATCAACCTCTTTCGGGTTATTTAATGCCGAATCAAGTCATTTTGATAAACCAAGGACTCTGGATATTTACAGTACTTGCAGTTGCCATCTAATTAAGTGTTGAACAGACTCATCGTAGCTTAATTTCGGTGATCAAGCGGGAACCTGTACTATCAACATGACTTGACCATAATAGTTCTCTTCTTCTTCTTCTTCTTCTTCTTCTTCTTCTTCTTCTTCTTCTTACAAGATTTTGGCATATTGATTGTACGGCCTTCGCCAGGTGAATAGGAAAGATGCATTCTATAATATATTCAAATGTATCGAGATTGAAGCTGTATTTACCAATGCAGAAATAAACAATGAATGGATGTTAGAGGTATACTTAATTATGAATGAAGGCACCTCATCGTTGTGTAATGGTGAACTATATACAAATGAATAACGAGTTCGATCTTCGCTGGATGCCCCATACTTGCGACTTTGTGTCACATCCTACACCCGGCGAACGGGTTGAGTCAAAAGTGCATTCCATCATGGTGTAATAGTTAGCAAGATAGTCTTGCAGATCCATTATTACTGAATCGTCAGTTTGGGTCACATCCTACCCGTGGCGAACGGGTTGGTTAAAATACTTAATCATGGTCGATGCTGTTTATACAAACATACAATTTTACTAATATACGGAAAGCTAATATACAGATATACAAATAACTTTGATAGGTTATGTGTTTGTAGTGTAAAAACACGATCTCTCTCTCTCTCTCTCTCTCTCATATATATATATATATATATGCATCTGTCCGTTATATCTATCTATCTATTTATTCATCCGTGTGTCTGTGTGTCTGCTCATATCTATCAATCTATCTATTTCAGTCAGTTCATATCTATCTATCTATCTATCTATCTATCTATCTATCTGTCTGTCTGTTTGTCTGTTCATATATATCTATCTATCTATCAAGTAGCTCTGTCTTTATCTCCAAATCTCGTTCCAAATAGAGATGGGCTTTGACGCAAGGGGTCACCTCCAATTAGACACAAGCGAACATTCCCTTCAATTCCCAACACGGATGCTGGCAAAAACCTCCAAAGAAAGACACACCCTGATGAAGAAGAAGAAAATGTGATCTGATGACCGAAGAATTCCTGCCACGGGACCACAGATAATTAGATGAACGGAAGAAGAAGAAGAAGAAGAAGAAGAAGAAGAAGAAGAAGAAGAAGAAGAAGAAGAAGAAGAAGAGAAGAAGAAGGAGGAAGAGGTGGTGTTGCAAGATGACCAGAAATGGTCCTGTCTAAAATGCCGTCGGCGTTCGTCTAATGAAATTAAGCAGGGTCCCAATGAGCATCCTCACCCTAACCACCACTGACGTCACGTCTATAAAAACAATGGTGGTTCCATTGTTTTTCCATTTTCTTTTTTTGAAAGTCTTTGTCGACCTCTTAAGATTAAATAATAGCTGTTGTCATTGGAAATGGGATAACATTATTTGGTTCAATGGGAAAAGATAGAGACAGCCAGCGGCTAAAATGTTTGGCGATTTTTTGTTGGAATTCTTTAGATAAAGAATTACCATTATTATACACTGATACACTTGGACTAGTATCCTCATCTTGGTAGTTGTAGTAACAATTGAATTTCAGGGATGTGCAATTATTATTATTATTATTATCTCCATGTGTGTTTTTCACTCCTGCTGTAACCTGTGGTTCACTGGAGGCTGGGTGATAGCAAGTCTTCTCAGGTCTCCAGGTTTCTTCTGGGTATTCTAGCCGATTTTAACAATGCTGTAGTTTGGATGGTCTCGATTCTTCTAATTTCCAGTTCACACCGACTCTTTTCCAGACCCCTGGGGACCATTCCAAGGACACAATTACAATTGACACAACATTCCCACAGTTTTCTTAGTTCTCTGGCAAGGTCTAAATATTTGTTTATCATTTCGCTTTCTTTCGCCTTCACACTCGGTGATCGCACGGAATGGCAAAAATCCACGAGATAACAAGTTATCTTCTTCTTAATTAAAACTATTATTATTATTTCACTCCATTAGAGTTTCTCACATATGTCTTAACCGATGGTTCGCTGGAGGCTGAGCGACAGCAAGTCCCTTCTGGTCTCCAGGACTCTTTCTGAGTATTCTAACCGACCTTAACAATGCTATTGTTTGGATGGGTCTCGATTCTTCCTCTGATTTTCCAATTCCCCTAGACTCTTTTCCAAACCCTTGGGAATCGTTCCAAAGGCCCCCCAATTACATTTGGTACGACCTTTGCCTTCATGTTCCACAGTTTTTCCAGCTCTCTGGCCAGGTCTAAGTATTTGTCTATCTTTTTTCGTTTCTTTCATCTTCACTCTGTGATACACCGGGACGCCAAAAATCCACGAGATGACAAGTTTTCTTCTTTTTGTTAATTAACACTAGTTCTGGTCTCCAAGCCGGGATTAGGTTATCCGCCTGTATCTCAAGTTGTTGTTGTTGTTGTTGTTATTATTAATATTAATATTATTATTATCATTATTATCATTATACACTTATATATTATCATTATCATTCACTGATATACATGGACTAGTATCCTCATTTTGATTGTTGTTATTGTCACAATTGAATTTCTAAGACGAGGAATTATCATTATTATACCTGGTCTATTTGGACTAGTATCCTCATCTGATTTATTCATTAAACGTAGTTTGGTTTGCACAAAGCCATAATTGCAGAGCAACTGCTGGTGAATATTGTTTCCCGACCAATGGATTCTATGTTTTAGTTTCAACCGAGATAGGACATAAATGAAGCAAGATTGGTCCCAGGAAATTCTGACCCCCACTGAAATAAAAAAAATGAAAAAAAAAGCGAGGGGGAGGTGAATTGTTAGTCATCGTTAAGAATATTAAAATCTTATCTATCAAATATTCCGTATATTTCGCTAAATATAGGGATGACTGATATTTTTCAACACACACAACACACACACACACAACACAACACACACACACACACACACACAATATATATATATATATATATATGTGTGTGTGTGTGTGTGTGTGTGTGTGTGTTGTGTGTGTTGTGTGTGTGCTCAAAATATACTTATACTTAGAAAAATCCTGATCGTTGGGCTACCTATTGAGCTCTGGGTAGATAATTGGGATCAGTAAGTAAGTGAGTTTGTAAAACGAATCAAATTTTTAAAAATAAATAAATAAAAACCAGACATTAAAATCATTTCGCTAACAAATGCAAACACTGACCCGTTTTATATATAAGCCAGCTGTTAGCTGCTGAAAATTAATATACGAATAATTATTCGCATGTTAATAATACAACATTCCACTTTGACCCTTATTTAGGCTAGACGGACAGTCGGAGAGGACCCCTTCGATCAATCGGCTGGTCACGTTAAACCCTAGCACCTATATGATTTTCCCAACCCTATTGTCCTTATGGCAAACCACCAACCCTTTTTATCATATATATGCTAGAAGGCAATGACCGAGGGTCTTAGTTTCCTGGGTATGACGTTAAATTGCATCTAATAGTGATTTTCCAGTTTTGGGGCTCTGGGGAATGCGAAGTATCTCTTCATTGCCATTACTCTCACGCCCACCCTGACCCGGAGTGGTAGTACCTTTTAGAGGTACTCATTTTTTTCTATTTAATCAGTAATTAAATAGAAAAAATGAGTTTAACAAATGTGTTTAAAAATTGAGTTTGAAAAAAATAATTTGAATACCCATCAAGCATGAATAAAACAAAATGTCTTCAGCATAAAATAACCCAACAATGGTTGACATGCCGTATAATCCAACAAACCAACCAAGTGAGCAGTCTAATACTTGTAAAATCTACTAAACCCATATGTTATTATATAAATTGTAAATTAATCCTATGTGGTATAATGTTAGCAATATCATTACCTTGAATAGTGAGTTCGATCCTGGCTGAATGCTCATACTAGCACCTTTTGTGTATATCCTACCGTGGCGAAACGGATGGGGTAAAAGAGGCAATCCATCGTGGTGTAATGGTTACAAAGCTAGTTTCGCAGATCCATTACTATTAAATAGCGTGTTATATCTATCTGGATGTTTACATGCTTGTGTCCTTGTGTCACATCCTACCCGTGACGAACGTGGGGGTCAAAGAAGCCGTCTCATCGTAGTGTAATGGTTTGCAAGCTATTCTCGCAGATCCATTACTACTGAATAGACAGTTCGATCCTGTCGATACCTACCCTTGGGAAAAGTGTGCACCCATTTATTTTCCGGACAACTCTGTGTAAATAATAGGGCAGACTGAATTCTTTATCAACTGAACTATGAGAAGGAAAACTATGAATTCAAATGGAATAAACGTGGAGTAAGGGTTGAGTAAATACCCAGGATACCTTTGTATCAAAGTAAGAAGTATAACGCTTTTAAAATCCACATTTCCTTCTGTCGGCTAGGACTGTAGACTGTAGAGTGGAACCCCTCCCCCAATGGGTCCACTTGGTCGTGGGTGGCGACCCATGATGCTTAAGGATGGAATCCTAGTTATTGAGCAGTCCATGACATGAAACATTACCCTTTTACCCTTACTTAGGCTAGAAGGGCGGTTGAAGAGGCCCACTTCGATCAATCGGCTGTTCACGTCAAGCCCAAGCACCTATATGATTGTATTGACTTTATGGAAAACCCCAACCCTTTTTATCAGATATATGTTAGGAGGCGGTGGCTAAATGTTCTAGGTATGACGTTATGGGAGAAGTTCCAATTTTGGGAAAATTTTTGCGATTACTCCCAGGTTCACTTTGACCCAGACTGTCAGTACGTTTTAGAGTCCCATTTATGGGTTAAATAGAAAAAACTGAGTTTAAAAAATGTGTTAAAAGATTGACTTGAGAAAGAAATTGAATACCCATGAAACATGAAACGAACAAAGCGTCTTCGGCATAAAATAACCTAACAGGAATTGACATGTCGTAAAATCCAACAAACTGAACCAATCAAACGGGATAAACTTCGCTCGTAAATACACACCCAGCAGCAAATCCTTACATAAAAGTGAACAGTATAATACTTGTAAATCCACACTATACCCATTATGTTGTAAAATGTTTAGCAGATGGTCTTCATTGAATTGACAAATAGACCCGTGATATCCCTTTTTTTTTTTTCCTTTTTTTTTTTTTTTTTGCTTAAAGCGTAAACCTTTCAAATTTGACATGAATGAAAACACCAAACTAATGGTGAATTGTTTTTGTTTTTTCTTTTAGGTTTTTTCTTTGTTTTTTGGGGTTTTGGTTTTTTTTTTAACTCTGCTTAGTTTCAAAAAATGTTCCTTCATCCATCTGCGTTGTTTTTCTTGTTTTGTTTTTTTGTATCTTTTGCGGATTATTTAATGCCAAAGTCATCGTTGTAGAAGGACAGTGGTGCTACAATTTGACTCATACCTGGGGAGATCATAGGTTCATACATTTACTAAGGATATTAATCCGAAAGTGAATGTTATAGCGCACTTGCCTACTAGAATGTTTGAGTCGAGTACGTTAACCATTATCTCATGGGGATTTCTCCCTCCACCTTTATGGGTTATTTAATGCCAAAGCCATCCTTGTAGTAGAACAGAGGTGCTACTATTTAACCCATAGCTTGGATGGTAAGGGTGTTCCCAAAGGTATTAGTCTGAAAGTGAACGTAACAGCACGACTGGGGTTCGAAACTCCGCTTACTACAATATCCAGTCCAGCACATTACCATTACTCCACGGAGACTCCCACAAAGCCATGCTTGTATAAGAACTATGGGTGCTACTATTTAACCTATAACTGGGGAATGGGGAGTTCATGCCTTTCCCGAGGGTATTAGTCCGAAAGTGAACGTAATAGACTGGGGGTTCGAACTCGCTTACTACAATATCGCAGTTATGCGCAGTTTTAGTGTCGTACCCAAGACATACCTCAATTAAAAACATATCTAAAATTGATTGACTGATTTTTAATGGCATGTCAAACCGTCAGGGTTTAATTTTATGTCAATAGTAGACACTAACTGCGCAATAACTGCGATATTTTGTAGTAAGCGAGTTCGAACCCCAGTCATTACGTTCACTTTCGGACTATACCCTCGGGAAGGCATGAACTCCCCCATTCCCGCGTTATAGGTTGTAAATAGTAGCACCATATTCTTATGACACAGCATGGCTTTGTGGGAGGTCTCCCGTGGAGTAATGGGCTAATGTGCTGGACTGCGATATTGGTAAGAAGCGAGGTTGCGAAGCGCGCCAGTCGTGCTGTGTACGTTCACTTTCAGACTAGATACTGTGGGGAACACCCTTACCATCCAACGTTGGGTTAAGAATAGTAAGCAACCTCTGTTCGACTACAAGGATGGGCTTTGGCATTAATAACCCATAAAGGTGGAGGAGAATCCCCATGCAGATAATGGTTAACGGTACTCGACTCAAACATTCCTAGGTTAGGCTCAAGTGCGCTATAAAAATTCACTTTCGCGATTTAATATCCTTAGTAAATGTATGACCTTATGATCGTCCCCAGGGTATGAAGTCAGATTGTAAGCCCACTGTTCCTTCCCTGACAACGATTGACTTTTGGGCATTAAATATCCGCAAAGATCCCAAACAAAACAGAAAACAGCGCAGATGGATGAAAGGAACATTATTTTGAAGACTAGCAGAGTAAAAAAACCAAAACCCAAAAAACAAAGAAAAACCTAAAAGAAAAAACAAAACAATTCACCATTAAGTTTTGGTTGTTTTTCATTCATGTCAGTTTGAAAGGTTTACGCTTTTAAGCAGAAAAAAAGAAAAGAAAAAAAAAGGGATATCACGGTCCCTATGTTGTCAATTTCAATGAAGACCATCTGCTATAACCATTTACACATAATGGGTATAGTGGATTGTTACAAGTATTATACTGTTCACTTGTATGTAAGGATTGCTGGGTGTGGTATTTACGAAGCGAAGTTTTAAATCCGTTTGAATTGTCAGTTTGTTTGATTTTACGACATGTCATTCCTGTTTAGGTTCTTTTAATGCCGAAGACGCCTTTGTCGTTTCATGTTTCCATGGGTTATTCCAATTTCTTTCTCAAGTCAATCTTTTTTAACACATTTTAAAACTCAGTTTTTTTTATTTCACCCATAAATGGAACTCTAAAACGTACTGGACAAGTCGGTCAAAGTGAACCTGGGAGTAATCGCAAAATTTTCCCAAAATTGGGAACTTCTCCCAATAACGTCATCCCTAGAACATTTAGCCCCGCCTCTAACATATATCTTGATAAAAAGGGTTGGGGGTTTTTCATAAAGTCAATACATCATATAGTGCTTTGGCCTTGACGTGAACAGCCGATTGATTCCGAAAGGTTGGGGCCTCTTCATTCAACCCGCCCTTCTGAGCCTAAGTAAAGGGTAAAAGGGTAATGTTCCATGTTCAGGACTGTCAATAACTGATTCCCATCCTTAAGCCATCATGGGGTCGCCACCCACGGACAAGTGGACCCATTGGGGGAGGGGTTCCCACTCTACAGTCTACAGTCTAGCCGACAGAAGGGAAATGGGATTTTAAAAGCGTTATAACTTCTTACTTTGATACAAAAAGGTATCCTGGGTATTTACTCCACCCTTACTCCACGTTTATTCCATTTGAAATTCATAGTTTTCCTTCCTCATAGTTCAGTTGAATAAAGAATTCAGTTGCCCCTATTCTTTACACAGAGGTTTGTCCGGAAAATAATGCGGTGCACACTGTTTCCAAGGGTAGTATCGACAGGATCGAACTGTCTATTCAGTAGATAATGGAATCTGCGAGAATAGTTGGCAAACCATTACAACTACGATGAGACGGCTTCTTTGAACCCATTCGTTCGTCACGGGTAGGATTGGTGACACAAGAACACAAGCAATGTTAACATCCAGAGAGGATCTAACACGCTATTAATAGTAATGGATCCTGGCGAAACTAGCTTGTTTAACCAATTACAAACCACGATGGGATTGGCCTCTTTTACCCCATCCGTTTCGCCACGGGTAGATATGAACACAAAAGTTGCTAGTATGAGGCAATTCAGCCAGGATCGAACTCACTATTCAAGGTAATGGATATTGCTAACCATTATACCACCATAGGATTAATTTACAATTTATCTAATTAACATAGGGTTTAGTAGATTTTACCAAGTAATTAGACTGCCTCACTTGGTTTTGGTTTGTCTGGATTATACGGCATGTAAACCATTGTTGGGTTATTTTATGCTGAAGACCATTATTGTTTTAATCATTGCTTGATGGTATTCAAAATTATTTTTTTCAAACTCAATTTTTTAAACACATTTGTTAACTCATTTTTTCTATTTAATTTACTGATTAAAATAGAAAAAAACTGAGTACCCTCTTAAAAAGGTACTACACTTTCCGGTCAGGGTGGGCGTGAGAGTAATGGCAATGAAAGAGATACTTTCCTCGCATTCCCCCAGAAGCCCAAAACTTGGAAAAATCCCTATTAGATGCCAATTTTAAACCGTCATACCCAGGAAACTAATACCTCGTCATTGCCTTCTAGCAATATATAATAAAAAGGTTGGTGGTTTGCCATTAAGGACAATGGGTTGGGAAAATCATATAGTGTGCTAGGGTTTTAACGTGACCAGCGATGATCGAAGGTCCTCTCCGACTGTCCCGTCAGCCTAATAGGGTCAAGTGGATGTTGTAAATTTTATTAAACATGCGAATAATTATTTTCGTATATTTAATATTTCCAGCAGCTAAAGCTGGCTTATATATAAACGAGGTCAGTTTTGCATTTGTTAGCGAAAATGATTTTTAAGTGTCTGTTTTTATTTATTTATTTTTAAAAATTTGATCGTTTACAAACTCAACTTACTTACTGATTCCCAATTTATCTCCCAGAGCTCAATAGGTAAGCCCAACCGAATCAGGATTTTTCTAAGTATAAGTTATATTTTTGAGCACACACAACACACACACAACTCACACACACACACACACACACACAACATATTATTAATATATATAATATATATGTGTGTGTGTGGTGTGGTTGTGTGTGTGTGTGGCTGTGTTGTGTGTGTGTGTGTTGAAATTCAGTCATCCCTAATATTTGCGNGGGCGGATAACTGTGAAAGAAGTACGAGAGAGAGGAGAGAGAGAGAGAGAGAGAAGAGAGAGAGAAAGAGAGAGAGAGAGAGAGAGATGAAGAAGAGATAGAAGAGGGCGTGAAAGATGATAGCATAGATAGAATAGATATGAACAAGACAGAGACAGACACACAGAAGACGTATATAAGATTAACAACACACACACACCACACACGCACACACACACACACACACAAGAGAAAATAATAGACAGATAGATAATAGATAGATTGAAGGACTAGTATAGGATATATAGATAGATAGATTTAAAGAAGCTGGAATGAATATTAGCAGAGAAGAGAGAGGAGAGAGAGAGAGGAGAGAGAAAGAGAGAGAGAGAGGGGGGGGTGATGGAAAAGAAGATAGATAGATAGATAGATATGAACAATACTAATAATAGATAAGATTGGTAAAAGAAGAAAAGAAGAAGAAGAAGAAGAAAAAAGAAGAAGAAAAGAAGAGAAGAAGAAGAAGAAAAGAAGAAGAAGAAGAATGAAGAAAACTGGAAGAACTTGGTAAGAGACAAAATGGATTTGGAGAAAAAAAAATTGGAAGGAGTGCTAATCTGGACCGAGAGAATTTCGATTAGCCGAATTCTGTTTTTTTTAAAATGGGGGTACTTCTAACGAAAAGAAAATGAAAAGAACAAAAAAAAGAAAAGAAAAGAAAACAAAAAAAAAAATTAAAAAAAAAAAGAAAGGTAAATATAAATCGTCTCCCAAAGTGATTAAAAAAAGATAACTGGAACAAAATATGGGAGGACGTGAGATCATTAATTGAAATCGAGTTTACGCATGAACTTACGGTTTCCTTCTTTTCTAAGGCTAAAAACGCAACTTATTAGGGTTTTTTTTTTTAAATTCTGCATTATTGCTGCTAATTGGTTCCGTTAGCAGCTTTTTTTTTTGAAGTTTTTATTGAAAATTATTGAAAATATTCGCCAAAGTCCTATTTTGACTCGGTAACAAAAGTTACTTAATATTCAAGAAGTCATTTAAACAATTTCTAGCCCCGAATCAAAGGGACGTTTTAATGAAGGAATCATCATCATCTCATCATCATCAAATTCATCAACCAACAACAACAACAACAACACAATCTTATTATAATGGAAGGTTCGGTGTCTGTATCGAAACTTACCTCAACGGCTCACGTCACAAAAGGTTTGCGTAATTTTATCCGAGTATTAATCTGTAAGTTCAAAAATCATAATGGCATAAAAATAAATCTTATTTAATAACGATGTCTTTATGAAAATCTGATTAGATTTGCCTAAAACAACCATGTTATTACTGTGTTAAAATCATGCAATGTTTTAAGCAAATCTAACTCAGATTTCATAAAGCATCTTATTTAAATAAGATTATTTAGCATAATGATTTGTACTACAGATTAAATACTCGTGATAAAATTACGCAAATCCTTTTGTGACGGACGTAGTAGTTCGATTACAGACACCGAACCTCCATTATAATAGATTGGTGTTTTGTTTGTTTGTTGTTGATAGTGATGATGATGATGATTATGAATGATCTCTCATTAAAAAACGTCCCTTTTTGTTCGGGGCTAGATTTTTTAAAGACTTCTAAAATATTAAGTACTTTGTGTTACGAGTCAAAATACTGGCGAATATTTTCATCTTTCAATAAAAACTCATAAAAAAAAATGCTGAACGCAACCAATTAGCAGCAAAGTGCAGAATTTAAAAAAAAAACCTATAGAGGCGTATAGCCTTAGAAAGAAGAAACCTAGTTGCAATTGCTGTAAACTCGATTCAATTATGATCCTCACGTCCTCCCATATGTTTTTTCCAGTAATCTTTTTTAATTCACCTTTGGCAGACGATTTATATTTACTTTCTTTTTTTTTTTAATTTTTTTTTTGTTTTCTTTTCTTTTCTTGTTTTTGTTTCTTTTCATTCTTCTTTAGTTAGCAAGTAACCCCCCATATTAAAAAAAAAAGAAATTCGGCTAATCAAAATTCTCTCGGTCAGATTAGCACCTTCCAATTTTTTTTTCCTTCCTAAACATTTCTCTCTACCAGTTCTTCCATGTTCTTCATTCTTCTTTCTTCTTCTTCTTCTTCTTCTTTCTTCTTTCTTCTTCTTCTTCTTCTTCTTTCTTCTTCTTCTTCTTCTCTTTACCAATCTATCTATATAGATTTCATTCATCTATCTATCTAATCTTTCTTCTCCATCACCCCCCCTTCGTCTCTCTCTCTCTCTCTCTCTCTCTCTCCTCTCTCTCTCTCTCTCGCTAATTTCATTCCCACTTCTTTAAATTCTATCTATCTATATACTATACTATCTCTTCAAATCTATTATAATCTATCTGTCTATCTATTTCTCTTTGTGTGTTGTGGGCGTGTGTGTGTGTGTGTGTGTGTGTGTGTGTGTTATATCTATATACTCTTTCTGTGTTGTCCTGTCTCTGTCTGATCATATCTATCTCTATCTATCATCTATTCACTCCTCTCTCTACTCTCTCCTTCAATCTCTCTCCTCTCTCTCTCTCTCTCTCTCTCTCTCTCTCCTCTCTCTCTCTCTCTTCCTCGTACTTCTTTCACAGTTTCCGCCCGCACTTTCTGATATTCTTCCCTTCTCTACTTGGTTCAATCGCCAGTCCTTCTCCCCACCCATCCACCATTGTGTTCGATCGAATTGTGATCTAACTCAAACAATACACCCCACCCACACACACCCACCAACCTTACCCACAAATCAGCACGACGCCGATCCTCTTGCATTCTTTCTCTCCTCCCCTCTCTCACTCACTCCCACTCTCTCTCTCTCTCCTCAACGCAATGTATGCCTCTCCCGAACTGCACGCTTGATTAACATTCCTTCGCCCGCACTTTCTGATATTCTTCCCTTCTTACTTGGTTCAATCGCCAGTCCTTCTCCCCACCCATCCACCCATTGTGTTCGAATCGAATTGTGATCTAACTCAAACATACACCCCCACCCACACACACCCACCACCTTACCCACAACTCAGCACGACGCCCGGATCCTCTTGCATTCTTTCTCTCCTCCCTTCTCTCACTCACTCCCACTCTCTCTCTCTCTCTCTCAACCGCAATGTATGCCTCTCCCGAACTGCACGCTTGATTTAACATTCCATTTCTAGTACGTCACTTCGGAGAGAGAAGAGAGAGAGAGAGAGAGAGAGGAGAGAGAGAGAGAGAGAGAGAGAGAGGGGAGAGAGAGAGAGAGTCCGTGATGAGAAGCCGTTTCGAACGATCTGCTAATGGCTGCAAAGGGATGATGTGACGACGAATCCATCAGACCCAAAGACAGACAGACAGACAGATAGCACATACACGTACACATAAACACACAGACAGACAGACAGACACATGTAAAGACAAATTAGGCAGCTGACTTTCATTAATACCAGATTAACATCTTGATACGTTAACACGTTCAAACTCTCTCTCTCTCTCTCTCTCTCTCTCTCTCTCTCTCTCTCTCTCTCACTCACTCACACCACACACACACACACACACACACACACATATATATATATATATATATATATATATTTGGTTGTCTTTTTTATATTTTTTGAGAATTGAAAATAAAGTAGTCGATTACATGTGTAAGAGCTGTTTTTATTTATTCATTATAGTGTATACCATTGTTACCATTGGTTTCTAAACAGCATGACAACGCACAAGTTCTGGTGTTCAGCCATGCTGTTTGAAAACCAATGATAATAATTGCAACTCAAATACACCTTAAATATCACCAGGGCTTGGTTTTTGAACAAAAATAATAGAGATTTGATTTATATTCGTGAAGATAATTAAAAAATAAAATTTGAATGATAACAGCATGGATTTTTTTCAGTTAATATTTTAGATAGTAGACATTAACATTTCTTTTCAGAGTCAATGCAAGGTCTATTTTTTTTTTTTTTTTTTTTTTTTTTACATGGGGATTTAAATGGGGAATACCGCGATGATTCAACTCACGATTCAGTAATAATGGATCTGCGGGACTAACTTAAAAAAATCCCCTCTACCAAGGGGACGCCGGGTAACCGCTGCTAATTCATATATAAAGGGCAGTTGGTGTGTATGTATGTATGTCCGGATGAAAATACCAAAATAAAACAATTGACAACAAAGTAAATATATATACACTTTAAATATCACCGGTTCTTGCTTTTTGTCTAAAAATTATGAAGATTTAATTTACATTCGAAGATATTTAAAAATCAAAATATTCATAGAAATAGCATTGAAATTCTACTTTTAAATATCCAGCATTTGTAAATCTCAAAAGTAAACTAATCAATTTCCCCACCCAGGCAATGCTGGGTAGCCGCTTCTTGTGTTTACTAAAACATTTCATTCAAAATTGATCATTATTTGACAATTTAATTGAAATGAGATCTTTATCTGATAATTCAACTGAAATTTCGACTTAATCGGATAATTTCATTAGAATTTGATTTTTTTCCCCTCCTCACTGACTGTGAAACAAATCTTAGAATGATACTGACTAATTTCGAAATTACGTAACGAATCTTCGGAATCGGTACGAGAACACCGGGAACTCTTCGAGTTTGTTATCCAGCCAGCTGACATCTCATCAGACCAAGTTGGTGGGAAAATCCAATTTCAGAAAGTCAGATCCAACGATCTCGGTTCGTTTCCCCCAAAGGATTTTTCCTAATTTATAAGAACGTTCCACGCTGACTGAGGAATTCCTCTTGGAAAGAATATATATCGTACTTTGCGATCTATCACTGTTTCGATGCTGGCTTCTTTCGCAAGAGTCTCGTCAGTATTGGAGGGGTGGCGTGGGGCGTTTGTCTATTGCATTCCAGGATAAAGAATAAATATACACTCCCCGTGCTGAGTAAAATGATATATGTTATTCATGCAAGAGTTTTGTTGACTGGCTGGTTGTTTTTTTGTTTTTTTGTTTTTTTGTTTTTGCTTTTTGTTATATCAATCTTCTTTCATGTCATTTAAGGACGAATTAAGTGATTTTTTATAAACAAAGGACTCTACCCAATTAAGTATTGAACAGACTCATTGCTGCTTAACTTTGGTGATCCAGCGGAAACCGGCGATTTCAGTGTGACTTTCAACGTAATAGATAGATTTGGTTGTTTTGTATTCCGGTTTATGAATAATTTTCAGGTCATTTAATGTCGAATCAAGTCATTTTTATAAACAAAGTACTCGGTATTTTTACAGAACCAGCGGTTACTTAAGGGGTCACCCATTTAAGTATCGAACAAGCTCATCACTGCTTAACTGGCTAAAATGGTTGGTTGTTTTGTTTTGTGGTATATCAACCCTTTTCGAGTCATTTAATGTCGAATCAAGTCATTTTGATTAAAAAAAAAAGGTTGCTTACTATACCTGCAGTTTCTTAAGCGGTCACCCAATCAAGTACTGAACAGGTTTATCGCTGCTTAACTGACTAAAATGGTTGGTTGTTTTGTTTTGTTTTGTTTTACGGTATATCAACCTCTTTCGGGTTATTCAATGCCGAATCAAGTCATTTTGATAAACCAAGGACTCTGGATATTTACAGTACTTGCAGTTGCCATCTAATTAAGTGTTGAACAGACTCATCGTAGCTTAATTTCGGTGATCAAGCGGGAACCTGTACTATCAACGTGACTTGACCATAATAGTTTTCTTCTTCTCCTTCTTTTTCTTCTTCTTCTTCTTACAAGATTTTGGCATATTGATTGTACGGCCTTCGCCAGGTGAATAGGAAAGATGCATTCTATAATATATTCAAATGTATCGAGATTGAAGCTGTATTTACCAATGCAGAAATAAACAATGAATGGATGTTAGAGGTATACTTAATTATGAATGAAGGCACCTCATCGTTGTGTAATGGTGAACTATATACAAATGAATAACGAGTTTGATCTTCGCTGGATGCCCCATACTTGCGACTTTGTGTCACATCCTACACCCGGCGAACGGGTTGGGTTAAAAGTGCATTCCATCATGGTGTAATAGTTAGCAAGATAGTCTTGCAGATCCATTATTACTGAATAGTCAGTTTGGGTCACATCCTACCCGTGGCGAACGGGTTGGTTAAAATACTTAATCATGGTCGATGCTGTTTATACAAACATACAATTTTACTAATATACGGAAAGCTAATATACAGATATACAAATAACTTTGATAGGTTATGTGTTTGTAGTGTAAAAACACGATCTCTCTCTCTCTCTCTCTCTCTCTCTCTCTCTCTCTCTCTCTCTCTCTTCATATATAATTATATAATATATCTGTCCGTTATATCTATCTATCTATTTATTCATCCGTGTGTCTGTGTGTCTGCTCATATCTATCAATCTATCTATTTCAGTCAGTTCATATCTATCTATCTATCTACCTATCTATCTCTATCTATCTGTCTGTCTGTTTGTTCATATATATCTATCTATCTATCAAGTAGCTCTGTCTTTATCTCCAAATCTCGTTCCAAATAGAGATGGCTTTGACGCAAGGGGTCACCTCAATTAGACACAAGCGAACATTCCCTTCAATTCCCAACACGGATGCTGGCAAAACCTTCCAAAAGAAAGACACACCCTGATGAAGAAGAAGAAAATGTGATCTGATGACCGAAGAATTCCTGCCACGGACCACAGATAATTAGATGAACGGAAGAAAGAAGAAGAAGAAGAAGAAGAAGAAGAAGAAGAAGAAAGAAGAAGAAGAAGTGGGAGGAGAGGGAGGAGGAAGAGGTGGAGTTGCAAGATGACCAGAAATGGTCCTGTCTAAAATGCCGTCGGCGTTCGTCTAATGAAATTAAGCAGGGTCCCAATGAGCATCCTCACCCTAACCACCACCGACGTCACGTCTATAAAAACAATGGTGGTTCCATTGTTTTTCCATTTTCTTTTTTTGAAAGTATTTGTCGACCTCATAAGATTAAATAATAGCTGTTGTCATTGGAAATGGGATAACATTATTTGGTTCAATGGGAAAAGATAGAGATAGCCAGCGGCTAAAATGTTTGGCGATTTTTTGTTGGAATTCTTTAGATAAAGAATTACCATTATTATACACTGATACACTTGGACTAGTATCCTCATCTTGGTAGTTGTAGTCACAATTGAATTTCAGGGATGTGCAATTATTATTATTATTATTATTATTATTATTATTATTATCTCCATGTGTGTTTTTCACTCCTGCTGTAACCGGTGGTTCACTGGAGGCTGGGTGATAGCAAGTCTTCTCAGGTCTCCAGGTCTCTTCTGGGTATTCTAGCCGATTTTAACAATGCTGTAGTTTGGATGGCCTCGATTCTTCTGATTTCCAGTTCACACCGACTCTTTTCCAGACCCCTGGGGACCATTCCAAGGACACCAATTACAATTGACACAACATTCCCCACAGTTTTCTTAGTTCTCTGGCAAGGTCTAAATATTTGTTTATCATTTCGCTTTCTTTCGCCTTCACTCGGTGATCGCACGGAATGGCAAAATCCACGAGATAACAAGTTATCTTCTTCTTAATTAAAACTATTATTATTATTTCACTCCATTAGAGTTTCTCACATATGTCTTAACCGATGGTTCGCTGGAGGCTGAGCGACAGCAAGTCCCCTTCTGGTCTCCAGGACTCTTCTGAGTATTCTAACCGACCTTAACAATGCTATTGTTTGGATGGTCTCGATTCTTCCTCTGATTTCCAATTCCCCTAGACTCTTTTCCAAACCCTTGGGAATCGTTCCAAAGGCCCCAATTACATTTGGTACGACCTTTGCCTTCATGTTCCACAGTTTTTCCAGCTCTCTGGCCAGGTCTAAGTATTTGTCTATCTTTTCGTTTTCTTTCATCTTCACTCTGTGATACACCGGGACGCCAAAATCCACGAGATGACAAGTTTTCTTCTTTTTGTTAATTAACACTAGTTCTGGTCTCCAAGCCGGGATTAGGTTATCCGCCTGTATCTCAAAGTTGTTGTTGTTGTTGTTGTTATTATTAATATTAATATTATTATTATCATTATTATCATTATACACTTATATATTATCATTATCATTCACTGATATACATGGACTAGTATCCTCATTTTGATTGTTGTTATTGTCACAATTGAATTTCTAAGACGAGGAATTATCATTATTATACACTGGTCTATTTGGACTAGTGTCCTCATCATGAATTATTCATTAAACGTAGTTTGGTTTGCACAAAGCCATAATTGCAGAGCAACTGCCTGGTGAATATTGTTTCCCAACCAATGGATTCTACGTTTTAGTTTCAACCGAGATAGGACATAAATGAAGCAAGATTGGTCCCAGGAGATTCTGACCCCAATGAAATAAAAAAAAATGAAAAATAAAAAGCGAGGGTGGGGGCGAATTGTTAGTCACTCGTTAAGAATATCTAAAATCTTATCTATCAAATATTCCGTATATTTCCGCTAAATATAGGGATGACTGATATTTTCAACACACACACACACACACACACACACACACACACACACACACACACATATATATATATATATATATATATATATATATGTGTGTGTGTGTGTGTGTGTGTGTGTGCTCAAAATATACTTATACATTAGAAAAATCCTGATCGTTGGGCTACCTATTGAGCTCTGGGGTAGATAATTGGGATCAGTAAGAAAGTGAGTTTGTAAAACGAATCAAATTTTTAAAAATAAATAAATAAAAACCAGACATTAAAATCATTTCGTTAACATATGCAAACACTGACCTGTTTTATATATAAGCCAGCTGTTAGCTGCTGAAAATTAATTATTCGCATGTTAATAATACAACATTCCACTTTGACTCTTAGTTAGGCTAGACGGACAGTTGGAGAGGGCCCCTTCGATCAATCGGCTGGTCACGTCAAACCCTAGCACCTATATGATTGTCCCAACCCTATTGTCCTTATTCAAACCTCCAACCCTTTTTATCATATATGTGCTAGAAGGCAATGGCTGAGGGTCTTAGTTTCCTGGGTATGATGTTAAACTGTATCTAATGGTGATTTTCCAATTTTGGGGCTCTGGGGAATGCGGAGTATCACTTCATTGCCTTTACTCTCATGTCCACACTGACCCGGGGTGGTAGTACCTTTTAGAGGTTGTCATTTTTTTCTATTTAATCAGTAATTAAATAGAAAAAATGAGTTTAAAAAATGTGTTTAAAAAATTGAGTTTTAAAAAACTTATTTGAATACCCATCAAGCATGAATTGAACAAAATTCCCTCATCATAAAATAACCCAACAAGGGTTGACATGCCGTAAAATCCAACAAACCAAACCAAGTGAGCAGTCTAATACTTGTAAAATCTACTAAACCCATATGTTATTATATAAATTGTAAATTAATCCTATCGTGGTATAATGGTTAGCAATATCCATTACCCTTGAATAGTGAGTTCGATCCTGGCTGAATGTCTCATACTAGCAACTTTGAGTCACCTCCTACCCGTGGCGAACGGATGGGGTAAAAGAGGCCATCCCATCGTGGTGTAATAGTTAACAAGCTAGTCTCGCAGATCCATTACTATTAAATAGCGTGTTAGATCCTCTCTGGATGCTACATGCTTGTGTCCTTGTGCCACATCCTACCCGCGACGAATGTATGGGGTAAAAGAAGCCGTCTCATCGTAGTGTAATGGTTTGCAAACTATTCTCGCAGATCCATTACTACTGAATAGCCAGTTCGATCCTGTCGATACCTACCCTTGGGAAAAGTGTGCACCCATTTATTTTCCCGACAGCTCTGTGTAAATAATAGGGCAGAGTGAATTCTTTATCAACTGAACTATGAGAAGGAAAACTCTGAATTCAAATGGAATAAACGTTGGTTAAGGGTTGAGTAAATACCCAGGATACCTTTGTATCCAAGTAAGAAGTGTAACACTTTTAAAATCCACATTTCCTTCTGTCGGCTAGGACTGTAGACTGCAGAGGGGAACCCCTCCCCCAATGGGTCCACTGCAACATCCCCCTTTTACCCTTATTTAGGCTAGAAGGGCGGTTGAAGAGGCCCAATTCGATCAATCGGCTGGTCACATCAAGCCCAAGCACCTATAAGATTGTATTGACCTTATGGAAAACCCCAACCCTTTTTATCAGATGTATGTTAGGAGGCGGTGGCTAATTTTCTTTGTGTCCTAGGTATGACGTTATGGGTGAAGTTCCAATTTTGGGAAAATTTTGCGATTACTCCCAGGTTCACTTTGACCCAGACTGTCAGTACGTTTTAGAGTCCCATTGGTGGGTTAAATAGAAAAAAAATGAGTTTAAAAATGTGTTAAACAATTTTAGTTAAAATAAAATTGAATACCCATGAAACATGAATATAACAAAACGTCTTCGGCATAGAATAACCCAACAGGAATTGACATGCCGTAAAATCCAACAAACAGAACCAATCAAACGGGATAAACTTCGCTCGTGAGGAAGGGGTTGAGTAAATACACACCCAGCAAATCCTTACACCCAAGTGAACAGTATAATACTTGTAAAATCCACTATACCCATTATGTTGTAAATATTTAGCAGATGGTCTTCATTGAATTGACAAATAGACCCGTGATATCCCTTTTTTTTTCTTTTTTTTTTCTTAAAAGCGTAAAACCTTTCAAATTGACATGAATGAAAACACCAAACTAATGGTGAATTGTTTTTGTTTTTTCTTTTAGGTTTTTTCTTTGTTTTTTGGGGGTTTTTTTTGTTTTTTTTACTCTGCTTAGTTTCAAAATAATGTTCCTTCATCCATCTGCGTGTTTTCTGTTTTGTTTGGTATCTTTGCAGATTATTTAATGCCAAAGTCATCGTTGTAGAAGGACAGTGGTGCTACAATTTGACTCATACCTGGGGAGATCATAGGTTCATACATTTACTAAGGATATTAATCCGAAAGTTTGAACTTGCCTACTAGAATGTTTGAGTCGAGTACATTAACCATTATTTCATGGGGATTCTCTCTCCACCTTTATGGGTTATTTAATGCCAAAGCCATCCTTATAGAAGAACAGAGATGCTACCATTTAACCCATAGCTAGGATGATGAGGGTGTTCCCAAGGGTATTAGTCCGAAAGTGAACGTAACAGCACGACTGGGGTTCGAACTCGCTTACTACAATATCGCAGTCCAGCACATTAGCCATTACTCCACGGAGACACCCACAAAGCCATGCTTGTATAAGAACTATGGTGCTACTATTTAACCTATAACTGGGGAATGAGGGAGTTCATGCCTTTCCCGAGGGTATTAGTCCGAAAGTGAACGTAATAGACTGGGGTTCGAACTCGCTTACTACAATATCGCAGTCATGCGCAGTTTAGTGTCGTACCCAAGACATACCTCAATTAAAAACATATCTAAATTGATTGACTGATTTTAATGGCATGTCAACCCGTCAGGGGGTTATTTTATGTCAATAGGTTAGGTAATCGCGTTCGTTTTACAATAGTATTTATATCTTTTGTGTAGTTGCTTCCTATCAAATACAAATGATTTTCAAATAGATTTATTTCATCAATTGACGGGACAATTTTGATGCTTAGACGGGAATAAATGTAAATATGAATATACATTAACACGATTCCATAACCTGTAGGCATAAGATAGCCCTAGATGGGCTGACATGCCGTTAAGATCAACCTTCTGTCGGAAGAACACAACTAGGAAGATCATGAACTGTACTTTACTTTTTTTTATTTGGAATACCAGTCAGTTGGAACACTAAGACCCTCAGCCACCGCCTTCTAGCACATATATGATAAAAAGGGTCGGTGGTTTGACATAAGGGCAATAGGGTTGGTAAATAATATAGATGATTGGGCTTTATGTAACCAGTCGATTGGTCGGATGGGGTCTCTCTGATCGCCTGTCTAGCCTAAGTAAGGACCAAAGTAGTGTGTTGCATGTCATGGACTGCTCAACCACCAGGATTCCGCCCATAAGCCTCACAGGTCGTCACCCACGGTCAACAGGTAGCCTTATTGGGGTGCGGGAGAGATTTTACCCCTCTGCAGAGGTGCAGTCAGCGTATTCTAAAGCCCCATCCGATAGGGCGAATGAAGTCTTGGTATAATGTGATTAACATACGCTGCTGCCGTGATACATTGTGCAATAATTAAAAAAAGGAAAAAATTGAATATTTTCCTAATCTGTGAATCAAAATTTTATTTAAACTATTAAAGTACAGGTGCATATTTTAATATATTTTCTTCATCATTCAGAAAGCAATGGGGTGGTAGTACCTGTTAGGGTCACATATATGGGTTAAAAAGAAAAAATGAGTTAAAAAAAAGATGTGTTTAAAAAGATTGAGTTTAGAAAAAACAATGAATACCCTTAAAGAATGAACAAAACAAAACGTTTTCGGCATAAAATAACCCACCAAGGGTTGACATGCGGTGAAATCTAACCAATTAAACCAACCGTACTGCCTGAAGACAGGATTGTGGTGGCTGAGTAAAATATGTGGCCCATCCGCCGCAGTTTGTCCATGACTGATTCAGAAAAATGAAACTGTCTCTTGAAACTATGTATGATGAATATGATCGGTGTGTGTGTGTGTGTGTGTGTGTGTGTGTTCGCCAAAAACCACGTGACCAATAACTTTTGATATAGATCACTTGTTCCTCTCATTTATCGATGTGCCCTGGTTATGACGTTACACTGCATCTAATGGTGAGGTTCCAATATTGGAGCTCTGGGGAGTGTGGAGTATCTCTTCATCGTCATTACTCCCAGGCCCACTC
The DNA here is from genome assembly GCA_023376005.1 of Doryteuthis pealeii. Taxonomy (NCBI): domain Eukaryota; kingdom Metazoa; phylum Mollusca; class Cephalopoda; order Myopsida; family Loliginidae; genus Doryteuthis; species Doryteuthis pealeii. The sequence continues at coordinate 40,598,718 of CM042178.1, forward strand.
TAACTAATTTTTGTATTTCATATTGAGTGATTTGGACGGTTGTATTTTTAACCAGAGTGCGTAGCAAGTTATCATAACTATCGTACAATTAAGGAACACGAGTATTGAGATATAGACTAGCAGGACCAGTGGATATACCACAGTATGATAATTCAATTACTACAACGTTTGATATGTTTATTTAAGAGCTATTTCCAAATAGTTCAATGCGTAACAAGTATAATAATCTTGATTTAACTCTTTCACTCTTTCTGTTTCTTTCTTTCCTTCTTGTCCTCTTTTCATTATGTTCGATTGAAACAGATTAGCGTTATCACTTCCGCGCTTCTCCTCTCTCTATCTTTCCCCTACTCTCTTTATTTTTTCTTTCTTGTTATACTTTTTCTGCGTAGCATGTCCTTTTACTTCCCTTTCTGTTTTTGTAATAAAAACGGAATAGTTCATTATTTAACTGATGTGTCGACACTCATAAGAAATACGAATTTGGCGGATAAGCAACACCAGATAATCAAGATTTACATTTTTGCATTTCATATTGGACGATTTCGACGGTCTCATTTTTAACCAGAAGGAATTAAAAATGATTAAGGAAGTATTAATAATGTTGATATTTCGGACTGTTGTCCTCATTTTTATTGTGTATAAATACAACGTTCATGCCACTGTAAACTTTGTTTAGGTGTTAATAATCTTAAAATAAGTTATCTTCAGACGATTACACATGAATTCAAACGTGATTTCGGAGCTTAAATCGTTACAACTAGTTCAGGGGGGGGGGGGGCTCCAAGCAACATAAATGTCACCATACTCATTGACAGAAATGCGATTAGATATAGAAAGGACAACATTCCGAAATTCCAGTTCTGGGGTTCTTGGGAATGTGGAGTACCCCTTCATCACCATTACTCCCAGGTCCACTCTGACCCGGAGTGATAGTACCTTTTAGGGTTTAAATTGAGTTTACAGAAAAAAACTGAGTACCCATCAAGAATGAATAAAAGAAAAACATCTTCGGCATAAAATGACCCAACAAGGGTTGACATGCCATAAAACCCAACCAACCAACAACTGTCCGAAATATCAAAATTATTCAAGCCTCATCTCATAAATACAAAACAAGTACGGGTATTAATATATAAGAGTTTCTTTTTTTATTGGGGGAGAGGGGGTGAAAGGTTGTACCGTTCGTTGAGAAGAATTTGTTTTGAAGTGGATACACTGCAAAAACACAGTGGGGTCTGTGTTTGCACAGTGGCGAAGACCGCACGTGGAATGGTGAAGCCAGCTGTTTCGGAAGAAAGAGAAAGATTGCTAGGAAGCGAAAATGCTGTTTTGATTAGAAGATAATAACAACAGTGTGGAGAGAAGAGAGAGAGAGAGAGAGAGAAGAGAGAGAGAGAGAGAGAGAGAGGGGGGAGAGAGAGAGAGAGTGTGTGTGTGTGTGTGTGTGTGTGTGCGTGTGTGTGTGCGCGCGCGTGTGAGTGTGTGTGTGAAGGGGGGAGAGGTGTTAATTTAAACATACGGACACACATACACAGTTGAGCAATTTCCCTAAATCAACTATATTCATATCTATCTATCTATCTATATCTATCTATCTCTCTCTCTCTCTCTCTCTCTCTCTCTATATATAATATATATATATATATATATATATATATATATATGAGTATATAAATAGGATTCATTTCCTTTCTTTTAACTTCAAATCATCTTCAGAACTTGTTTTTTACTCCGGACTTATCGAGAACTTATCGTCTCCGCTCTCGATAAGTTCGGAGTAAAAAACAAGCTCTGAAGATGATTTTTATAAATTGAAATATTGTTCAATATTAGCTATGAATATGATATAAAATGTGTTCACTTTAACACCATATTGTGTTGTTTTCATATCCTTTTATCTATACTCATATATATATATATATATATATATATGTGTTGTGTGTGTGTGGTGTGTGTGTGTGTGTGTGTGTGTGTATCAATCTATGGATGATTAGAAGATAATAACAGTGTGTAGTGAGGGGAAAGAGGAGAAAGAGCGAGAGAGTGTGTGTGTGTGAGAGAGAGGGGGGAGGGGATCTGAGAATGTGTTAATTCAAATAATCGGACACAAACACATTTGAGCAATTCCCCATAATCAACTATATTCATATCTATCTATCAATCTATCTGTATATCTCTCTATCTATCAGATTATTAGAAGATAATAAAAACAGTGTGTATGGAGAGGAAAGAAGAAAGAGAGAGAGAGAGAGAGAGAGAGGGGGTAAGGGGAGTGAAGGGGAGAGAGGGAGGGTGGGGGTTAATTCAAACATACAGGAGCAATTTCCCTAAATCAACTATATTCATATTTATCAATCTATCTATCAGATGATTAGAAGATAATAACAACAGTGTCTAGGGAGACGAAGAAGAAGAAGAAGAAGAAGAAGAAGAAGAAGAAGAAGAAGAAGAAGAAGAAGAAGAAGAAGAAGAGAGAGAGGGGGGTTAATTCAAAGACACGGACACACATACACAACTGAGAAATTTACCTAAATCAACTTTTATACAGAAAACTTACGAATCCGCAAATCCGATGATCGAGCTGACACGCAAAAATTGTCGTTCAGTTCAAAATTCTTGGGTAGAATAATATACATATACATTTTTTTAAAATGCTACGTATGTATTTACCCATCCCGTTCGCCACGGGGAGGTTGTGACACAAGGTCACAATGTGTTTCATCTAACGGTTGAAAATTTCTATTTTAGAGAAAATATATGAAAGTATTAAAGTAACAACATACAAAGATGAAACATAGTTCCAATCCCGAACCATAAAAAGGACACAAGGATGTTCCAAGGAACATGAAGAATTTTAAAGTAAAAAGGGATGGAAACAACTTACTAATATTACTTTATTTTCAGGTTCGATTTGGTTTTGGTTTTACGGCATGTCAACCCTTGTTGAGTTATTTTCGGCCGAAATTATTTTGTTCTATTCGTATTTGATGGATATTCAAAATTTTCTTTTAAACTTAATTTTGTTAACACATTTTTTAAACTCGTTATTTTTTCTATTTACCCCATAGATGGGACCATAAAAGGTACTACCACTCCGGGTCAGAGTGGACTTTGGAGTAATGGCGATGAACGAGTACTCCACACACCCCAGAGCTCCAGAATTGGAACTTCGCCATTAGATGCAGTTAAACGTCATAACCAAGACACTAAGACCCTCCGCCACTGCCTTCTTGCAAACATATGATAAAAAGGACTGGGTGCTTGCCATAAGGGCAATTGGGTCAGGACAATCATATTGGTCCTAGGGCTTGACGTAACCAGCCGATTGATCGGAGAAGGGTCTATCCCACCGCCTGTCTAGCCTAAGTAAGGGCCAAAGTGAAGTTTTGAATGTTATGGACTGTTCAGCAAATAGGATTGCATCCTTAAACATCACGGATCGCCACCCACAGCCAACAAGTGGGCCAATTTGGGGAGGGGGATTTGACTACAGAGGAGCAGTCGGTATATTCTTCTTACCCAGCCGACAAGGGCAGCTTTCTTTCAGAAGGTCTTGGACACACCTGTGCATAGTTGGTGAGTAAACACATATGTGCAAAGTTGGTGAGGAAACGAAAGGACACACGTCTGAATCTTTCCAAATCGTTTTGGGAAAAGTCAAGATTTTAGGGTTTAGTAAACGTACGCGTGACGTGCGAAAGCCCCACCTCCAATATAAAAAGGGAGACAATTCTATTTTGTCATTAAAATGTTCTCTCATCAGCATTGATTGCAATCATTAGATGGCTAAACACGGGTGATTTGTTTATATTGGCAGATGCTTATGCAGAACCAGCCACAATTTTTGAATCGGAGAAGTCCCCGTGGCGTAGTGACTAAAGTGTTGGATTCCGTCATCGTAGTGAGTTCGAACTCGTTGCCTTATTACGTTCACTTTCCGATTAATACACTTAAAAAAGAAATTAACCCCTTCATCTATATGCTTTTAATAATACCACTGCTGTTCATCTACAGATATGACATATCAACATTCGTGGGTTATCTAATGCCAAATCCACCCTTTTAAAAGAACAGTAGTGGTACTATTTAACCCCTTGATGGAGGTGTTTATAGCCTTCTCAAGGGTATTAGTAAAAAAAATTAAACTTAATAGCTAAACTGAAGTTCGAACTCACTTACTACGATGTCACAGTCTAGAACGTTAGCCACAACCATGTGGACTCCCTGGCCAAGGCTAAAGAGCCCGGTCTGCCCTACTATTTTAGCCAATAATGGTGAGGAGAAGAAAGGGCATTGGGGCGATGAGAAATACAGAACCCCTAGTCCATAATTCGAACATGGCTCGCTGGGCCCATTTTCTTTGATAATAACCCTGATGCGACTCGTGACTCTAAGGAATTCACTAAAAGGAATATGACACTACAGCTTCCTACCATATAAAAAGAGGAGATTCAGGGGTGCTTTGAACAATTGAAAACTCGCTGGAAAGAGTGTTTTAAATGTCACGGGAACTATTTTAAAGAAATTTGAAGAAATATTCTTCGGAATTTCCACTGGTATATATATATATATATATATATATATATATATATATATATATATATATATTATAGAGAGAGAGAGAGAGAGAGAGAGAGAGAGAGATAAAGGTTTAAATATCGGTCATATAATAATAAATCTATTTTCACCGATAGCAATCAGCTTCCTCAGACTGTTTTTCCCACACATATATATATATATACATATATATATATATATATATATATATGGGGGGAGTAGCTCCACCACTTACAATAGAACCTCCCAAATGAACAAACCTGTAAACACAGAAGAACACAATAAGACCTCCCAATATATATTGCCAGTCATCTAGGCATCTTTCATCTCTTTCGTGTATTTTCTACGATAGACAAACGTGAATAGAGATTGATAGATAGATATGTACTCTCTCTCTCTCTCTCTCTCTCTCTCTCTCTCTCTCTCTCTCTCTCTCTCTCTCACGCGCACACACACATACAGACACCCACCCACACACATATTCTCTCTCCAACGTGCACAGGTACGCAGGCGCACACATTCATATACACATATATATGCATTCTTCTTTTAAATAATAATATATATATATATATATATATATATATATATGTGTGTGTGTGTGTGTGTGTGTGTGTGTGTGTGTGTGTGTCCAATAAAAAAAATCGAAATTAGAAAAGTTTGCATAAAAAGAGCAAGTATAAAAAATATAACTATAAAAATATAGAAGTAAACTCGATGTCCACGCTACCTTAACTTAAATATAAATGGTCTATCAATGATATTGAGCACTGTTTACTTATACATATTATCCCATACGCACACGCACGCGCACACACATACACACACACATATATATATATATATATATATATATATATATATATAGTATGAACAGAAAGTGATAAGACAAACAGGAATATTTCTTATATACATTTACCAACCCCTCTCCGCACGAGCAGGATGCGACACAAGCTCATTTTTTTTAAGCGGAGTTTACCAGGTTTGAATTCAGAATTTTCATTCTCCTAGAATGGTTACCTCGCCCAGGTTAAAGAGCCCAGTCTGTCCTACTATTTGCCCATAGCTGGAGGGAGAATTGGATTCATACCTTTCCCAAGGGTATTAGCACCATGTGAAATGCAAACAGTTTCATCCAGGAATTGAACTCGGGTCGACGAGAATATTAGACCACGCGCCTCCATGAATATTTCTTATATGTGATTTATTCTCAACTAGTTTCGACCTTAGGTCATCGTCAGGAGAAGATTTCTTGTTTGAAGAAATTGTTTTTAGAGAGTTTTTATTTTTGAAAGGAGCATTATAAAAGAATTATAGAAATTTAAATATTTTTAAGGGGTTGACATGCTATTATAATCCGGGTAGAGGAGTGTTAGAAGAAGCGAGTCCATCTGTTCCGTGAAAAAACCCTCTTTGAGGTGGATTCTTTTTAATGCTTTTATATATAGATTCGTCCGTAAAAGAAAAAAAAAGAAAAAAAACAAACAAACAAACAAACAAGTCACAATATTGATTTCGTCAGAAAAAATGAAAATAAAGCCGAGTAAGTCACAATGCAAAAATGTTGAAAAAAGTGCTAAAAATTTTTTTCGTGACCTCCCACCTGGCTAGATTTTTTTTTTTTTTTTTTTTTTACTTTGGGATTAATTTAGGCGCTCAAAAGCCGATGTAAAAAACCGAATAAGTAACAAAAGCTTACTACCCGGGTTTCACTGAAAATGATCTTCGGATAATGAGAAACAATTGTTTGACAAATCAAAAAGTGCTCAAATGCTGGTCAGCAGAGCAATACAAAAGACTGAAATAGATTTAAAGCTCGCATTTTTACTATGGTGTAATTACTATAAGTTTCACGTATCAACAATAGAATAGTGGCTACTTAAAGTTCCATGTGGTGTCCACACCGCGTGAAACTTCAAGTAACGGACTTCTATAGTCCATAATCATAATAAATATATGTTCAAATGTACACTTTCATATAAGTGAAAAATTCATATATATATATATATTTCTATCTATATATATATATGGGGGAGTAAGCATTGTAGTATATGGAGGATAAAGAAGGTGCTATATAGAAATATTCACACCAATTCATCTGATCTATTATATATATATATATATATATATATATATATATATATATATATATATATATATACTTTCAGTGAGAAAGAAATACTTAACAAACCGTCATTTGGCTATTATAAATTTATTTCGACTGGTAACTAATAAAATCTTTATTTGGGTTACTCGTCGAAATAGTCAAATGACGGTTTGTTAAGTTTTTCTTTCTTATTGAGAGTGTAAATATTGCTCTGAATATAATTAATTTATCAATTATTTTACATTGAGCTCTCTTAGGGATTTGAAATAATCCTTGTATAAATCTATAGGTGTGCATCAGCATGGGCATGCAATTTAGATATACAGAGGATATAGATGATCCCAAATAGAATCATCCCAATTTACCAGTCGATTGGACACTTTTACCTTTATACACACACACACACACACACACTCACACACATATATATATATATGTGTGTGTGTGTGTGTGTGTGTGTGTACAATAAATGAAGGAAAAAATTAAATTTGCTTCATTACAATAATTTATTTCAACTACATTACAACTTTTTTTCCTTCATTTATTGAATACCTTGCTCTGTCCTTCCATTCACTGGCACTAGGCACATTGAGCTCTCATTACGGCCTACCCGCATCAGCTTGGTTAAACTACACATGGAAAGATCCTAACTACAGGAAAGAATATATATATATATATATATATATATATATATATATATATATATGTGTGTGTGTGTGTGTGTGTGTGTGTGTGTGTGTGTGTGTGTGTGTGTGTGTAATGCACACAAAATGATGTAAGAAACTATTTGAATTCAAATTCTTTTTCTTTTTTTCTTTCATTTTTAAGAATATATATATATATATAATTTGTACTTACCTTGTGTCGTTTTTAGAATGACGTGCCTCCAGGAATAAAATGATCTCAAAGAATGTGAAGGGTGAGGGAAAAAAAGTCCGTTTTCCCTGAAAGGAAAATTGATTTGTAGTACGGTATCGTTCCTGGACTACGCAACAACAACAACAATAAAATCCCCACTGCGAACCCTGTTGGGTCTGCCTATCGAGTAATGTGCGCGTGTAATGCGTGTGTAGTCACCTCTTCTTCACCACCGACTTGCTTCCCTTCCCCGTCCCCTCGTATGTATATCTCGGTGAGGACAAGGAAGAAAAGATGAATCGTAGAATATATATATGTATGTATATATTTGAGTTAAGTTAGCGTGGACATAGAGTCAACACCTGGTTACTGACAGTTTCTCGATTATGCAATGTTCAATATAGCAAAATATCCAATATATATATAAATAAAAATGTGTGTGTGTGTTTATATATATATATGTGTGTGTATATGTATTATATATTATGTAAAATATATGTGTGTGTGTGTATATTACGTGAAAGTTAGGATTGTTAGTGCATGTCTATTCCTTTTTTCTTTCTTTTCTTTCTTTCTTTTCTTTCTTTCCTTTCTTTCTGTTTTTTATGGTTGTTTTAGCACTTGTTTTTTATACTGAGAGAATGTCGTTTGCGGTGGAGTCATTTTGATTAGTTATATGTGTCTGTGTGTGAGGGGGAAGTAATCTGAGATGTTTTTAATATGTACACGTGCGCGTGTGTGTATGCTCGCGCAGGTGCGTGTGTGCGTATGTGTGTGTGTGTGTGTACTCAGCTGGGATATGTTGGTCGTTATATATGCGTGTGTGGGAGTCTGTGTCCTTATAACACCGGACCACTAACGTGTAAATAGTGGGATTTTATTTTTTGTAGTTTCTTGTTTTTGATTTTTTTTATTGTTTTTTTTATTGTTTTTTTTTTTTTGTTATTTTTTTTTTTTTTTTTTTTTTTTTACTTGTTTTTTAGTTCTTGCTGAATAACTTTAAAAATGCCAAGTGCTACTGTTGCCGTTGCTGCTGCTGCCGCTGTTGTTTATTTTACGCGAGAAGGTATTTTACCCAACCCGTTCAGCGCGGCACAAGGCTGTAATTATGGAGCATCCAGAGATGGTGATCGAAGTTGCTATTCAGTTGTAATGGATCA
>CM042178.1:40612402-40629902 GCA_023376005.1 Doryteuthis pealeii
ATAAAATCACGTTGGAAGCACCGGTTCCTGCTAGGTCAGCGAATGGGCCTGTTTATTACTTAGATGGGTGACCATTTAAGTGACACCAGGACACCCTAAGAAACCGAATATCAAAAGTATTTGATTCGGCATTAAATGATCCGAAAAGGGTTAATATGCAATAAAACAAAGCAAATAACCCTTTTGGGACCGTTTCAGGCACACAAACGACAATTCCTCGTGTTCCACGGCTCTTTTCAGTTCTTAGGCAAGGTCTAAGTATTTATCTATCTTTTCGATTTCTTTCCTTTTCACTTTGGGGTCTGTTGGAACAGCAAAATCCTTTTTTTTTTAATTTTATAGCATGTCAACCCTTGTTAGGTTATTTTATGCTGAAGATGTTTAATGCTTAATGGGTATTCAAATTTTTAAAAACCTTAATTCTTTAATACATTTTTAAAACTTATTTTTTCAATTTAACCCATAGATGGGACCCTAACAGGTATTACCACTCAGTGTCAGAGAAGATCTGAAAGTAATGGCGATGATGGGATACTCCACACTTCCCACAGCAATATAATTGGAACTTCAACATTATATGCAATTTAACGTCATATCCAGGACACTAAGACCCTCATTCACCGCCTTCAAGTACATATAGGATAAAAAAGTGTTGGGGTCTGCCATAAGGGCAATAGGGTTGGAATAAGCTGTTATGGCTTGATGTGAACTGCCAATTGATCGGAGTGGGGTTTTCGGACTGTCCGTCTAACCCGAGTAATGGTCAAAGTGGTGTGTTGGATGTCATGTATTGCTCAGCTACCAATGTTCCATCCTTAAGCATCATTGGTCACAGGTGGCCCTATTGGGGGGATTATACCCCTCTGCACAGGTGCAGTCAGCGGACTAAATCCATTAGATGATAAGTTCTTTTCTTTGTCTGAATTTTTGAGATGAGGCTTGATAATTTGTATTATTAATCTAGTTGAACACATGGTGCAACGGATAGAAGAGTTGATTTAATACAGTTCTAAGTGATAATCCTCTCTAGGTAGCAAGTTCAATCCTGACCACGACCACGGGTGATAATAACATAGAATACTTAACGCAGCTTAACAATTTTACTCTGTCGTTGTTAGCGAAATGAGAACAGTCTACCCTGGTGGATTGAGTAAAGGGTTCGGTTCGAAGTTCCGTGAAAGTTCCCGATTATGACATGAAGGCTTCCGAGTTCGACAAGAAATAACCGAAGAAGTTCCGATGGCACATCGACCGAAACGTTGTGTACATTGTGTGAAATTGGAATTTTTTTTTTTTGTGGACAACAGTCTGAAAATCTAAATAATATAAATCATCAAGCCTCATCTTAGAAATAACAAAAACCACCTGAAGAAAGCCGGAGGGTACACAGGTCGAAACATTGTGTATACAACAATAAAAAGGAGGATAACAGTCCGAAAAATCTAAATTATGAAAATTATCAAGCCTTGTCTAAAAAATAACAAGAAGCACATGAAGAAGGACGGAGGCATATCCACCGAAACGTTATATATATATATATATATATATATATATATATATATATATATATATGTTGAGTGTTATCATATTGATCACCACGATGAAAATGGATGGAAGACTAAGGAGGAATGAAAGAAATAGAAAAAAATGTGTTTATTGATAAAACAAGGGCCCTTTCGTCCGGTGCTTTTCAAGTTTTACACCCGGAATTGATTAAAAGTCAAGTTGTAAATTAATTACATGAATGGATATGGAATAAGGAATAAGTTTGACAAGAGGGGGGGAGCTAAAAATAAAACTAAGAAAACCCCCATCAAGTCACACCAGACCCGCTCACCCAATAAGATAAGTGAGTGTTTAGGTCTAATTTGTCTGCACAAGGTAGGACGTTATATATATATATATATTATATATATATATATATATATATATATATTATATATATAATTGAGACGCTTGGCGTAACGGTTATCATTATAGTAAATGAAATCGGCGACCTGATTTCACATCCTGTTTGAGGCTGTTTGCATTTCATTTTACGTTAATGCCCTCATGAAACTGCTTATTGCATAGAGCCCCACCATCAGATGTCGTTTAGTGTCATACCAGTTTCACCCCTGTTTGTTTTTGTTTTCTTGGGTTTTTTTTGTTTTTTGTTTTTGGTGGGTGTGCGTCTTACCCTTCTGCAGGGGATACAGTGAGTGCATTCTAAGCCCAGCAGACAGGACTTAATTCTAAAAGATCTTATGTAATTGAGTCAACAATCCCTCTCTGTAATCAGTGCCAAATGAATATGTTTAATGTATATTTTACCAATATATATATATATATATATATATATATATATATATATATATATATATATATATATGTATATATACAAATATATATAATTATATATTATATATATGTATATATATATTATATATATATTATATATATATATATATATTATATTATATATATATATATTATAATATATTATTATATATATTATATATATTATATATATATATCATGATGACATAGATAATGACATCAATGACGTCATAGATGATGTCATAGATGGTTCCAAAAACATTGGGTCAACAGCCTGGGTTGTTCTTAATAGTTTGTTGATAGATTTATCTGAGAAATATTTCTTTATGAAAATTAAATAGGAGGTAGTGGCATGCAGGGGGGGGGGCGAAGAGGTTGCTGGTCTCGGTCATTCAATTTAGGAGGTGGGTATCCAATCAAACGGAGAAATATAATCGTACAAAAAATTATACAATTACTATGTTTTTATATTTATATATTAATACTCGTGTTCTTTAAAAGTAGAACCGTTATCATCTTGCAGCACCCGCTAGTTAAAAAGGAGATCTTCCAAATCGTCCAAGATAAAATGCAAAAACCGAAATCCTGATTATCTACTGTTGCTTATCCGCCGAATTCTTATTTCTTATGAGTGTCGTCACCTCTTGCTAAATAATGTGCCATTCCGTTTTTATTATAAAGAAAAAAACGAAAAAAAAGGATAAGCTACACACAAAAAACATAATAAGAAAGAAAGAGAGTAGGGAGAGGATAGATAGAGGGGTGAGCGTGCGGAAGCGATAAGGCTAATCTGTTTCAATCGAACATAATGAAAAGATAAAAAGAAGGAAGGAAAGAAAACAGGAATGAGAGAGAGAGAGAGAGAGAGAGAGAGGGGGAGTGGGTGAGTGAGAGTGAGAGTGAAAGAGAGAGGGAGAGAGTTAAATGAGATCATTATACTTTTTACATATTGAATTATTTAGCAATAGCTCTTAAGTAAACATATCAATCGTTGTAATAATTAAATTATTATACTCTGGTATATCCACAGGTCCTGCTAATTACATTTATTTCCTGAATTTCCAATGAGGCAATTGATGTATAATTTGAATAAAAAAGCTTCTTTTTTTTTATATAAATTTCCATCAGTTTTGTATTTCTTTCAAATATCTTATTGAAGGTGGGAGTGATAAAATTAAGGTGTTGGCCCTGGGGCATCATAAAACCTCTGGACATCACTGGACTAAGGTCACCATTCTCATAAAGAGTTGTTTATTTGTAGCGAAATTACAGCATATAAGACGCACGGACATATAAGACTCACCCCCATTTCAGCAGGTCAGATTCAGGAAAAAAAATTTTTTTAGTGTATATATTGTTGAAAACAATATATTTTTAGTGCATATATTGTTGAAAACAGTCTAGCTGTGTTTAATAATAACAATACCAGCAATAAAATTAGGATGCATGGAGTTTAGGGTAGGTAAAAGTACTGAATGTGAGCTGGGTTAGTGAGCATTATAGAGAAGATTAGCCTAGGCCTACGGGAGGTCTCAAACTTCACCTACGATGTATAAGACGCAGGGCAATTTTTTGAGCCAAAATTTTGAGAAAAGATGCATCCTATATGCCGTCAAATACGGTAAATGTTTATCTATATAAATATTTGATAGACAAGGAAATCGAGTTATAGTTAAGGCACAAGACCAAAAGAACGGGACACCCAGTGAGAATTGAACTCACCAACAATGGTTTGCTAATCTAGTTGGCTAACCATACACCACATGAAGTGCCCAGGAAATCCAATTATAAGCAGAACGAATTAAACTCCTAAGTTAAGGCCCTACCGTATAAGTTGGCGGTGGAGTGGCCTATTGTCTGAATCATCTGGACAGCGAGGGAGTCTATTCTCTTTTCGATAGCGCTAATGTTGAGGTGAAGCGCTACACCTACCTTACAGATCAGATTACCTAACCAACTTTACCGTATAGACCAGATTACACCATGTGCTTCTAATACGAGGAATTGGCGGGGATCGGTATCGAACCAGAAACCTTGAGATTCGTAGGTGGATGCTTTACCGACTATGCAATTACGTGAATTTTCATTTAAATCAATGTGGCAATTGATGTGGAATTGCTTTTTGCTTTGTTTTTAAAGTGAGGTATTTGTTTCAAGCGCACACCTGCATCTGTCCACAATTTTTTTTTCGGAAGCCGATATAATAATGTGACCTAGGTATATAGTTCGAATTTTTTAATTAAACAGTTAATGATTTTGGCTCTTTCTTGGACTAGACGGTCAATCGGCTGGTCACGTCAAGCCCTAGCACCTTCAATTATTTTCCCAACCCTATTGCCCCAACCTTTTTTTATCATATGGGTGCTAGAAGGTGTTGGTTGGGGGTCTACATGTACTGGGAATGACGTTAAACTATCTGATGGTGAGATTCCAGTTTTGGAGGTTTGGGGGATATGGAGCACCCCTTCATCACCATTGCTACCTGGTCCACTCTGACCCGGAGTGGTAGTACCTGTTAGGTACTACCAAAGGAAGAATAAGAAGAAAACAGTCTTTTACTAAACGTAGTAAAATACTGTTCTCTTCTCATTCTTCCGTTGGTAGTTCCATTTGCCAATCGATCCGCACTGGGCTTGGTTTGGTTTGGTTTGGTTTGGTTTGTTTTACGGCATATCAACCTCAGTGGGTCATTTAATGCCGATAAAGTTTTGAAATAAAGTAATTCTTAATGGATACACATTTTTTTATAAGTACATTTTTCTATTTAACCAATACATGGGACCCTAACAGGTACTACCACTCCGGATCAGAGTGGACCAGGGAGCAATGGTGATGAGGTGGTGCTCCATATTCCCCAAACCTCCAAAACTGGAACCTCACCATCAGATAGAGTTTAACGTCATTCCCAGGACATGTAGACCCTCAGCCACCGCCTTCTAGCATCCATATGATAAAAAGGGTTGGGGCTTGCCATAAGGGCAATAGGGTTGGGGCAATAATATAGTTGCTAGGGCTTGGTGTGACCAGCCGATTGATCGGGGGGGGGGACCTCTCCGACCGACCGTCTAGCCCAAGAAAGGGCCAAAGTGGAGTATTGCAAGTCATGAACTGCTCAACCACCTGGGTTCTATACTTAAGCATCACGGGTCGCTACCCACGGCCAACAGGTGGCCCCATTGAGGGAGTTTTATTCCACTGCAGAGGTGCAGTCGGTGCATTCTAACGCCGCAGCCGACAGGGCGGTCCACGCTGGTAGATACTTTCATTCTTTACCTTTTACCGGAATTCTTCGAGACGATTCGAGTTCAAATCCTGGATTACACTGCTATTCCATCCGGCTATAGGTAAATAGTAAATTAGCCGCCATTCTTTAGACTTAGTAATCTGACTATTGATTATATTGGAATAATAGAAAATGAGTAATACCAAATAATCTGTCGTTCTGTAAAGGAAGATAATGGATATATCTTAGAGGAGGCGTGTGGTGTAATGGTTACCGTCGTTGGAAATGGGTCTGAGTATATAGCCCGATTTTTTTAATTGCGGAGAACGAAGTGGTCTTGCCGCTCTCTTCTTGTTCTTCTTTTGGTAATTCAATTCGCTGACCAATCCCAGCTGATAGATATTTTCATTCTTAATCTATCGCTGCCCGCTTTCGCCGGAATTCCTCAAGAAGCGATCCCGGTCTTCTGAAGATGGGATGTCCCATTTTATTCAATGTAGAATGAGAGCGAAGGAAGGTGGAGAAAGAAGGGACCATTCAAGGAACAAGGTTTCCTTATTTCCGTCAAGTTGGAACTATGAGACAACGGAGCCTCTTTTTGAAATCGCCTGACCGCATCCAATAATGAAGGGGACTGCTGTTCTTAAGATTCCTTAAGTGCTGCTCCTTCTAAAACTAGAGACAAACGTTTCGTGCCCCCTCCTTGAAATGTATACTAGTACATATAGGTACCCCCCCCAAAAAAAAAAATAACCGGAAGTATCCACTATATGGGTATAAATGCAGAATAGCGCACAAGAGATAATATCATTAGAATTCTATTTTAAGTATAAATAGTATTAGATTACGGAAACTCTCGAAATAGCCAAACCCTAACCCTAACACTAACCCTAACTCTAAGATTAATTCTAACACTAACCCTAACCCTAATACTAAACCTAACCCTTACACTAACCCTAATCTTAGCGTCTCAAAGGTTTCGGCTATTTCCGTGAAATGTAATGCCTTTTATACGTAATCTAATGATATTACCTCTTGTACGTTATACTGCATTAGTAACGGCTATTCATTACATACGAATTGGCCCGCCCGATCAATCGACTGGTCACGTCAAGCCCTAGCACCTATATGATTGTCCCAACCCTATTGCCCAAACTTTTTATCATATATGTGCTAGAAGGCGTGACTGAGGGTTTAATGTCCTGAGTGCGACGTTAAACTCTATCTAATAGTGAAGTTCCAGTACTGGAGGTGTGGGGAATATGGAATACCCCTTTCATCGCCATTACTCCTTGGTCCACTCTGCCCCGGAGTGGTAGTACCTGTTATGTTGCCATAAATGGGTTAAACAGAAAACGGTGACATAAAGAAAATGTTTTTAAAAAATTGAGTTGAAAAGAAGGAAAAAAAATCAATACCCAACAAGAATGAATAAACTAAAATCTTTTCGGCATAAAATAACCCAACAAGTGTTGATATGCCATTGAATCTAACCAATCAAATCTAATCAAATCTGCTTATTGGTAAGGGAAATAAAATCGACAAACCGAGTTCGATGCGCGCTTAGCGTAACGGTTATGGTCGTATGTAGTGGAATTGACGACCCGAGTTCAAATCCTGGACTATGCTGCTATTCCTCTCGGCTATGGGTAAATAGTAGGCTAGATGGGGTTCTTTAGACTTGGTAATCTGACTATTGATTACATATGAATTGGAATGATAGAAAAATGTGAAATATCAATTTTTTTCATTCTGTAAAAGAAGATAATGAATATATTTTAGAGGAGGCGGACGTGTGTAATGGTTATCGCTGTAGGAATAAAATCGGGAAACCGACTTTGTTTTTACTTTTCTGCAGTGGGGAAGGTACAGTCTAATTCCGTTGACAGGTCGCTTACCTAATTTATGGTAATAAAGAGTACTCCACACTCTTCAGATGTCCAGAAATAGAGGGTTATTCCTATAACTACAACTTAAAAAAGGGGAACCACTCTGATTGACTGATAAATTATTTATTTATTTATTGATCTACTAGGAAAAAAGAAGACGGGGTTAGGGTTAGGGGTAGGATTAGGGGTTAGGGTTAGGGGTTAAGGGTTAGGGGTTAGTGTTAGTTTAATGGGAAAATAATGGGTAGATTAATTAACAGATAAAATTCATTCAGAGTGGTTCCCCTTTTTAGGTTGGAGTTATAGGAAATACCCAAATAGAGCCTCATAATCTGATGCAGTTTAGTGTCATACCATTGATACTCCTCGAAGGGGGCTTTTATTTCTCTGTGGTGGTGGGGGTACAGCATACTTTAAACCCCACCGACAGGGTGCTTACCTAGTTAATGGTAATAACAAGATACCCCACAATCTTCGGATGTCCAAAACTGGAGCCTCATCATCAGATACAGTTTAGTGCCATACCCAGAAAACTCATTTGTGTGTGGGGGGGTCTTACGTCTCTGTAGGGGTGTATTCTAAACCCCGTCGACAGGGCGCTTACCTAGGTGATGGTAGTAAAAAAGTACTCCACACTCTTCAGGTGTCCAGAAGTGGAGCCTCACCATCAAATGCAGTTTAGTGTCATACCCTTTTCTTTAGTGGGAGAGGTCTTACCCCTCCACGGGGGTTGCAGTCAGCGTATTTTGGGCAGTTTGAAAAGAATGTTGCAATGGAACTTTAAAAATATAAATAGTTATGACTATAATCAAATATTTACAAATGAATCAAATTTCAGCATTAAATAACCCATAAGGGGTTGACATGCGGTTAAATAAATAAACAAAACTGAACCTAAACCGGGTGTAAATGGAATGCAAAAAATGCCATAAAATATGCACGTTTATCCCTTGGGATGAACAGAATCGTGGGTGTTAGGGTAGAAACGGTAGAGACGGTATGGGTTACCCGCCTACAGCATTGGTGGTCACAGGAGATAACATGAAACAGCAATATATATATATATATATATATATATATATATATATATATATATATATATATAATTTTGAAATGTAGGTATTTTGCATATGATTTAAGTATTAGATGACTATGTTATATAAAAATAAGTGTACTGGATTTTTTGAAGCATGAAATTATAGGAATAAAAATAAAGATTTAAAAAAGCGAACAGTCAAAAGTACAACAGACCCGCCTCCTTTGTTTGGACCATTTATTGCAATGAAAGTAAAATAATGTTTTTTTCATGTAATGAATGGTATGTATCAACTTCCTATTTGGAAAGACCATTGATTTCATAGCCAATTCTAATATAATGTATAGAAAATATTTACAGTTAATAAGGTTTAAATTAAGAAATGATTTTAAAACGATTAATTAATAGAAAAAAAAATTTGATATGCGTATGAAATATTTAATAGATATGTTTATAAAAAATGAATAAAAATTTAACAATCTTTTAAATTAAACTAATGAAATAACCGATTAGTGGTTGGATTTTACGGCATGTCAATCTCTGCTGGGTTATTTTATGTCGAAGACATTTTGTTTTATTGATTCTTGATGGGTACTCAATTTTTTCAAACTCATTTTTTCTATTTAGTCCATAGATCTTACCCTAACAGGTACTATTACTCCGGGTCCGGTTGGACCTGGGAGTAATAGTGATGAAGGGGTACTCCACATTCTCCACAGCTCCAGAATTGGAACTTCGCCATCATACCCACAGACACCGCATTCAAGTACATATATGATAAAAAGGGTTGAGAGGATGCCATAAGGGCAATAGGGTTAGGACAATCATATAGGTGCTAGGGCTTGACGTAACCAGCCGATTGATTCGACCGCCCGTCTAGCCTGAGTAAAGGCCAAAGTGAGGTTTTGCATGTCATTAACTGCTCAGCCATCAGGACTCTATTCTTAAGCAACATGGGTTGCCACCCACGTCCAGCAGTTGGCCCCATTGGGTAAGGGTCTTACCTTTCTGAAGACGCACAGTCGGTGTATTCTAAAGGTCCAGCCGACAGAGCTGTGAAGTAGACGGAATGAAAACATCGGAATAGATAGATATAAAGACTGACAGCTTAGACCATTGTTCGCTTTTTTTAAATCTTTATTTTTACTAGTAAAAAATTAAAAAAACACCCTCTGGGCGATATAAAAATAGATTTTTGAAACATATTGCCTGAGGGGTGGGAGTAAAAAATTCAATGTCAGCGAGTTTGTACCCTTAGTAAGTAAAATCTTCAAATTCATTAAAGATTAAAAAAATAAAACAATTTGCAATGTAAACTTTAAATATGTATTAAAATAAAACAAACTATATATAGATATATAATACCAGTCATGTATTTATTAAAACTTGTTTCAAAAAACAATGAGGAGTGTCTAATGCTGCATGTTCAAATTTTGAGTGTATTTATTCTATGTTATGAAGATTTTGAGTAATGTGACGTAAGCAGTGACGTAATTTTTGTTACAGATAAAAACCGGAAGCGAATCTCCATTATTAATAGAAGATTCTTATTCTCTCATGCTTCAACAAATCCAGTACACTTCCAATGTGATAAAAACTCAACCGACCGTCATTTGGTTATTATAAATTTATTTCAACTGGTAACTCTATAAAAGATTCCAGTCTCGCCAGATAGCCATCATACAATGGTGAAAAATGCACATATATATAGTAAGTACAGCTAACGAATGGTGATTTTCCCAACCCTATTGCCCTTATGGCAAGCCCCAACACCTTTTTATCATATGGGTGCTAGAAGGCGGTGGCTGCGGGTCTACATGTCATGGGAATGACGTTAAACTCTATCTGATGGTGAGGTTCCAGTTTTGGAGGTTTGGGGAATGTGGAGCGCCCCTTCATCACCATTGCTCCCTGGTCCACTCTGACCCGGAGTGGTAGTACCTGTTAGGGTCCCATCTATAGGTTAAATAGAAAAATGTATTTATAAAAAATTGTATTATCCATTAAGAATTGATTTATTTCAAAACTTTATCGGCATTAAATGACCCACTGAGGTTGATATGCCGTAAAACAAAACAAATCAAACGTTAATAAATGGGCCGATTTAGCTCAGTCGGTAGAGCGTTCGGCTAGGAATCACAAGGTCCCTGGTTCGATACTGGCCCTTGCCAACTCAGTGTATGAGTAGCACAGGGATGTGTGCGGTAAAGTGAGGAGCTGATGGTAGGTGTGGCGTTCCACATCAGACGCTAAAATAATCTCCTTGGTCTAGTGCTAGTGAAAAGGGGATAGACATCCTCGATGTCTGGCTGGTACCGACATTAGGTCGCCCCGACGACTTTTACTGCTAACGAATAGATTCCATAAGCTTTAATAAAAGTCATTTATCTATCTATATATAAAGGCCAGTTGGTGTGTATGTACGTATACATGTATGTCTGTATGAAACCACGAAAATAAAACAATTAACTACAAAGTAAACGTATATACACATTAAATATCACCAGTTCTTGCTTTTTGCTAAAAAAAATTATGAAGATTTAATTTATATTCGAAGATATTTAAAATTTAAAATATACATAGAAATAACATTGAAATTTTACTTAATATGTCCAGCATTTGTAGATCTCAAAAGTAAACAAATCAATACACCGGGGTTTTGATTTTGTTTTTTGCCCCATCCCCTTTACCCAGACGATGCTGGGTAGCTGCTTCTAATTTTTAATAATGACCATTTTACAGCACGTATGTCATATGAGTAAGTACTGCTCTTAAAGAAAGTAACTGAATACTTTAAAAAATCTTTGTTTAGGGCGACCGACGGAAATGAAGGTTTCAGTTTACTTTAACAATTGCAGTGTAAATTGATATCTTCCTTTAAAACTAAAGAAAGAAGAAAAAGAATTAAAATATACAAAAAATCTCAAGAATACAACAAATTGAAAGAATAAAAAAAATGACTTAATTTTTTTCTCTCTTTGAAAATGACGACCTTAAACCAAACCTTGACCGCCTCTCGTCTCCGCCTCCACATCCGCACACACACACAAATGTTTAAATTGTTAATATATTCGTAAATTGTAATAGCAATACATAATCAGTTCTCTGCATAATTAACCCCAAAGCCGCGGCATCACGTGACGACGTTAAGCCCGGCACTTCGTTTATAAAGACGGAATCAAAAATCACATCAATTAAAGTGACTTTCTTTCTTTTTTCTTTCTTTTCTTTTCTTTTTTGTTCTTTTTTCCTTTCTTTCTTTCATTCTTGCTTTTTTATCTTTTTTCTTCTTTCTTTCTTTTTTCTTTCTTTTTGCCTTCTTTCTTGCTTTCTTTTTCTTGCTTTTTTCTTCTTTCTTTTTTCTTTCTTTTTTGCCTTCTTTCTTTCTTTCTTCTTTCTTTCTTTCTTTCTTTCTTTCTTTTTCATTTTTTTTTGCCTGCTTCTTTCTTTTTTCTTTCTTTCTTTCTTTCTTTCTTTCTTTATGGTTTTCTTTCCTTTTTCTTTCTTTTTTCTGTATTTCTTTCTATCTTGCTTTCTTTTTTCTTTCTTTTTTCCTTCTTTCCTTCCTTTCTTTCTTTCTTTCTTTCTTTTATTGATTTTGAATTGTCTCGTTATGAGATTCTGTTTCTTTCTATCTCTGCTTTCTTTCTTTCTTTCTTCATTTTTTCTTTCCTTTCGTCATTTGTACCTATCACGTGATTAACCTTTATTTCCTCCCTTTTTCTTTCTTTTTTGGTGTTTCTTTTAATCATTCATTTATTCTTTTCTTTTTTTCTTTCTTTTTCCTTTCCTTCCTCACTTTTCTTTCTTACCTTCCTTCTTTTTTGCTTTTTTCATTCTTTCCTTCATTCCTTTTATCAATCTTTATTCATATCCACCCTTCTTTTTCTTTTTTTTCTTTTTTTCTTTATTTCTTTATTTTTCCTTTGTTTCCTTTCTTCCTTCTTTTTCTTAGTTTTTCATTTATTCTTACTTTCTTCTTTTTTCCTTTTAACATTTTTCATTATTTCTTTCTTTTTCTTTTTACTTTCTTTTCTTCCTTCTTTTTATCTTTCATTCTCTCTCTCTCTCTCTCTCTCTCTCTCTCTCTCTCTCTCTCTCTCTCTCTCTCTCTCTCTCTCTCTCTTAAGCGCTTTCAACATCAGGACTCAGGTTCTTCAAAAGCATTGATTACCTTAAATACTTTCATTTTTTTTTCTTTTATATATTCGAAAAAGACGGCGATGAGAGAAATTTCAAGGCCGACAAGCGATTTAGGTCACGTGAGCATTAAGGAAAAACCGCCTCTTAACCGTCTCTCTCCCCCCTCACTCCCCCGTTCCGCCTCTTTCCTCGTCGCGCGTGCGCACAAGCGAAGCAAGAGTTGAACGAGCCGCGCGTGCACGCACGCACGCACGCATCTCTCACTCTCTCTCTATCGCGCGCGCGCGGCTCGTCGACGCTTCGTCTCGAACCTGCTGATGCAAGTTACGCAAGAATTTTTGAGATTCTTTCTCCTTCGATATTATTCCTTCCTTTGTCTCCTTTTCAACTCT
This sequence comes from Doryteuthis pealeii, assembly GCA_023376005.1. Taxonomy (NCBI): domain Eukaryota; kingdom Metazoa; phylum Mollusca; class Cephalopoda; order Myopsida; family Loliginidae; genus Doryteuthis; species Doryteuthis pealeii. The sequence goes on from CM042178.1 coordinate 40,625,405, forward strand.
TCCCAAATCCTTTGTGCATTTCCAAATGCCATGCAATAAAACACGTTGCTGATCAGTGGTGGGTTGCGGGGTGGGGCTATACAAAAATAAAAATAAAATATTTTTCAAATATATATATATATAAATAGGTATGTATCTTTTCATCTTTTCATTCAAACAAATTAGATTAAACAAAATAGAATCATTATTTTCAAGTTCTTTTTATTCTTTCTTTCAAGTTTTAATAATGAAAGACACACATACTCTACCTTGATAATGGTTCGGATAAGAACCGAAAGTACTTGGTCATCCAAAAATGGATTTTTCGTAGAAATCATTAATGCCTTTAGATATTGTAAGATCAAAAGAATTATTTGGAAGCTTGAAAGAAAGAATTTTTTTTTTAAATTGAAAATAATAAAGGTTTTTTTTTTTGCTTAATCAAATTTGTTTGAATATATATATATATATATATATATATATATATATATATATATATGTGTGTGTGTGTGTGTGTGAGAGAGAGAGAGAGAGACAGACAGACAGACAGAGACAGAGACAGAGAGAGTAAAGGTAGCGTAGACATGGAGTCAACACCTGGTTACTGACAGTTTCTCGCCTATGCAATCTTCAGAGCAGAGTTGGTCTGAAGATCGCACAGGCGTTCACATTTAAATTTTTGTTTCTTAAGAGTTTTTTCCAACAGATCTATTGATTGATTGTTTTTAACGGCATGTCAACCGGTCTTGGGTTATTTCATGCTTCACATGTTAGAGAATTGCGTTCATTGTACATTCATATTTACACACTGAAATAAATACGAATAATTTTCTAACATATCCTTTGACTGATTTTACTTACTATATTTACATTTTTGTGTAGTTGTTTAAGTTTTTTTTACGCATAGTTCGATCGAATATGAATCATTTTATAACAGATCTATACATCGATTGATTTTAACGGCATGTCAACCCGTCTAGGGTTATTTTATACCTTCGATGCCTTGTTTGATCATCCCTTTGATCAATCGGCTGGTCACATCAAGCCCTAGCACTTATACGATAGCCTCAACCCTATTGTCCTTGTGGCAAGCCCTAATCCTTTCTATCATATGTGCTAGAAGGCTGTGACTGAGGCTTTTCATGTATTGGGAATGACCTTAAACTCTTTGATGGTGAGGTTCCAGTTTTGGAGGTCTGGGGATTGTAGAGTGCCTCTTCATCACCATTGCTCCCAGGTACACTCTGGCCCGGAGTGGTAGTACCTGTTATGTTGTCATCTACGGGTTAAATAGAAAAATGCGTTTATAAAGAAATTGTTTAACCATTAAGAATGAATTTATTTCAAAACTTTGTCGGAATTAAATGACCCACAGAGGTTGACATGCCGTAAAACAAAAACAAATACCCAAACAAACAAACCTTGTTTGGTCAACAACTAAATAATTGAAAATGATTTCCGGGTTGGGTCATTGCTATGCTCAGATACACACGAAACATTAGAGGAGGGCCGGAGGATACAGCAGCCGATACGTTGTGTTTTTACATACCACAATAAAGATGAGAACAACAGTCCGAAAAATCAAAATGATACATATCAATTTCAACATTGACACAATTAGTCCTTATGGTGTCCTTTTGTGCTGCTATTAATAAAGATTCAGTTTTTCTCTTTAGGTTTCCTCTTCGCAGATATCTCGCGTGCGACCATCTTGAACTAAATCCAGTGCTGTGAACTTTTGCACACTGTAATATCTACATTCAATCTAAGGTTTTTTTAAAAGCAGTTATATAGTTTTTAGAAAATCAACAATTATGTAAAATATTTTTTAAGTGCATACACCCATTTGGTTTCAAGTATTCCTATCTAATCTATCAATAATGGAGATTCGGTCTCTATTTGTCTGTAACCGAAATTACGTCACATTACCCAAAATTGTCAATACATAGAATAAAGAACAACCTTATATCATATACACTCAAAATTTGAGTATGTAAACTGAGACGACCCTTATTGTTTTTTTAAACAATTTTTAATAAATACATCCCGGTATTATATATTCATATATAGTTTGTTTTATTTTGATATAAATTTAGAATTATCTAATATATAGAGTTTTACGAGAAAATTATTTACAAACAAGAAATAGTCAGTTTTTTCAGTATCAAGAGGTAAACTAAAAAGTTTACAAATAAATAATTACCTACGATTTATATGTAAAATAATTACTTGATTAATAATTGATAGATGCACGCAATATCTTATTTGAGGGTGACAGAACTAAGTTTTTATTTCTAATTGTTTTATTTTTTTACTCTTTTAATAAATTTGATGATTTTACTTATTTATGATACAAAATAACGAATTCTTAACTATAATCCCCTCAGGCAAAATCTTTTAAAAATCAATTTTAAACCGCCCGGAGTGTGTGTGTGTGTGTTTTTTTTTTGGGGGGTGCTAGTACAAGTATTTTTTACAGATATATTTGACCCATAGATAATACCCTAACATGTACTACTACTCCGGGGCAGAGTATACTTGGACATAATGACAGTGAAGGAGTGTCTCCATACTCATCAGAGCGTGTGTTTAAATATATATGTATGTGTGAACATGTATATGAGGATATATGTTATGTGTGAATAGATATATGTGTGTGGGAGTGTGAATTTATAGACAGATATTTATAGAAAGATGCGTTAAATATATAGTGTCATGGTTAGACTCGTAGGAAATGAACTCGTCGAATCGAGTTCAAATCCTGGACGAAGCTGTTTGCATTTTACATTGTGCTTATACCCTTGGGAAAGGTATGAATCCAACTACTCTCCTCTAGCTATGGGTGAATAGTAGAGCAGACTGGGCTTTTTAACCATGGCTAGGTAACCAGTCAAGAAGGAAAACTGAATTCAAACCTGTTAAACTCCGCTAAAGAAATTGACCTTGTGTCACATCCTGCTCTTTTTGGGGGTTGGTAAATATATAGACAGTGATATATATGTATTTAACCAATCTCTTCACACAAGCAGGATGCGACACAATGTCAATTTTAAGTGGAGTTTGCTTTTTTACGCTAACGGTGAAAGTCAGAGAGTTCTACCGGGTTTTGGGGGCATATAATAGCCATCCACAGACACCCTGTTTCGACATTTCACGTCTCTTCAGTGTGACTAGACTTAGCAACTACTTCTAGCCGGCAGCAAAGTTCGACTGACTTTTCATTAGGCCGATTCCTTAATCTCTTGGCCGTTTTCAGCTGCCAGTAAGAAGCGAAGTTTTAACTGATATATGCATACATTGGTATGTGTATTTTACGATCCCTAGAGAGCTCAAATCCGTAAATAACAGACGAACCTTGCTTTTATGCTAATGGTTAAAGTCAGTTAAAGTCTCTTCTGGCTAGACGTAGCAACTATATGAATATAGATAGAGATAGGAACAGACTGCGATAGATAGATAGATAGATAGATAGAAACATTGAGATAGATGTATAGATATATGTATAAAAAAACGGAATCTATGTGCCAAGTGTGATTAACTGTTGTGGTATAATATGTACGTTCTATGCTTCTTGGTCGTTCCCTACTTGGTTGGGCCGAGAACCTTTGAGTACATACTCGAAATAAGTAAATTGATGACAATGCATTACACCCGAGAGATGATATAGACAGATTATATGTATCGAGAAAGGAAGGTGGAAGGAGACTCACTATCACTACTATTATTTGTTATAGCAATGATGCCACTCAATTATATACTCAGAAAATGTTACAGGGGGATAGAGATTCACTAACTCACAGGAAAAAAATAAACCACTTTATGTACATGGATGATATAAAAAAAATTACAAAAAATGAAAAAGAACAGAATTGGAACTTCACCATTAGATGCAGTTTAACGTCATACCCAGGAGACTAAGACCCTTAGCCACAGCCTTCTAGCACATATATGATAAAAAGGGCAATAGGATCGGGACAATCATATAGGTGCTAGGGCTTGACGTGACTGGCCTATTGATCGGAGGGATTCTCTTCGGCCTTCCGTCTTGCCAAAGTGGATTGCTGCAAGTCATAGACTGCTCAGCACCAGGATTCCATCCTTTAGCATCACAGGTCACCACCCACGGCCAACAGGTGGCCAAATTAGGTTTTTTTTCTACAGAGGTGCAGCTGGGAATACAAAGCTAGGCACGACTGGGTTGGGAAGGTGATCCACTGGGAAATATGCAAAAAATTAAAGTTTGACCATACAACAAAATGGTATATGCATAAACCAGAATCTGTTCTTGAGAATGAAATGCATAAAATTCACTGGGACTTTGATATAAAGATGGATCACCCTATCTCAGCCATGAGACCAGACTTAGTGTTGATTAACAAACAAACAAAAAAAAAGAGAACGTGTCAACTGGTGGACTTTGCGGTCCCAGCAGATCACAGGGTGAAGCTGAAGGAAAATGAAAAGATGGATAAATATCTGGACCTTGCCAGAAAACTGAAAAAGCTATGGAATATGAAAG
>CM042178.1:40634902-40649902 GCA_023376005.1 Doryteuthis pealeii
TGTTTCGCCGTTTCACGGCTCATCAGTGTGACTAGACAAGGCTGGCTGGGTTCGAAACCCGACCGAATTTTCATCAGTCAGATATCTTAACATCTACACATCCACTTTTTAGAAGTGGAGTTTTACAGTTATATAAACATACTAGGCCACTAGGGACTGCTCTATCTGTATTGAGGTGGGCTATGCAATTTTTGCTTATTTAGCGGTCAGAAAATTTCATTTCCAGATATATCAATATATATGGTTCACATGCACATCAATGGCGCGCAAGAGATAATATCCTTTGGTTCACATTTTACGTCTAAATAGCATTAGATTACGGAAACACCCGAAGTAGCTTAACACTAACCCTAACACTAACCTTAGCGTCTCAAAGTTTCGCGTATTTCCATGAGATGTAATACTTTTTATTCGTAATTAATGATATTATCTCTTGCGTGCTATTCTGCATTAATACCACACACACACACACACACACACACACACACACACACACATAATATATATATATATATATATATATATATATATATATATATATATATATATATATTCCATCTGATGAGACTGAACTTTGGGGAGCTATATTAAATCAACTTATATTTATATAGGCCCCAATTTTGGTCGAAATAAATTTATTATGGAATTACGGTGTTGAGTTTTTCCTTCCTTTCTAATATATATATATATATATATATATATATATATATATATATATATAACGTTGTACACATAACAATGAAGATAAGGACAATAGTCCGAATAATTCAAATAATACTAATTATCAAGCCTCATCTCAAAATTCAGAGAAATAATATATATATTAATATAAAAATTATGGGTCTACCACGGTTTTGATCTATACGATCTCTTCAGGACCCTACCTGATACTTGACTAACATGAAGTCATTACTTAATAAAACTGAGATAAACGTATTTTCCCATTGTAACGATTAAAAGATATGTTAGTCAAAATTTTTCTCTATTGCCGCATGCGGCTTATTCTATTCGTTTATTTATTTCATAGTTCTCATCTCTGCATTGTTTTTAACTTAATTCTAATTATAAATAATAACTAGTGAAAACAGTTGATATTTAAGAGTATTATTCTAATTATATTTTAGGAATTTGATATTACTAATTCATAGTTTTTCACTGTTCTATTTTAGTATCTCTCCTATTTATAATTAATATCTATTCCAAAAGATATCTAATATGTCTAGTTAAGATTTAATAGTGTTATTCTAATTATATTTAAGTGACCGGCTCAATCTATGTCTACAATTGCATATTGATTCAAATCTATTATTCAAAAGATGTTCTTATCGAGGAATCTAATTATTGCTAATCTTTCGTGTAGACATAGGAAACATGGATCATTTTGTGTTATGTTTTGATCCTTTAAAACCCAAATATACCTAAATAGATTTGTTGCGTTTCTAAGCTTAATATTAGAAAATTAGTGTTTATGATTTGAAAATCCAGTTTTAAGCGGCAATTAGACAATATATATATATATATATATATATATATATATATATATATATATATATATATATATATATATATATATTATTGTCTAATTGCAGCTTAAAACTGGATTTTCAAATCATAAACACTAATTTTCTAATATTAAGCTTAGAAACGCAAAAAATCTATTTAGGTATATGGTTAGTGGATTTTTCTTCTCTCTAGATAGGGAGTGTCAGAATGGTGGATGGTGTCAGATTGTGGGGATTGGTTAACTAAATATGTGTATGTGTGTGTGTGTCTGTTTAATTGTTGTTTTGTTTATATGTGTTGGGGAACTGGATCTGTCTATATATATATATATATATATATATATATATATATATTTATTTATTTTACAATGTTTTTCATAGATCAATGTTCATTATCAACGACCGCGGTTTCATGCTAAAAGCAATCATCAGGTTGAGGAGCAAGATCCAATGGTGTTCGTTGGGGTTCTTTACTCAATGTCACATTTAGGATTGTAAATAACGTCGGTTAGTTTTTTCGGACGCTGTTATTATTTTTAAAAATTTGAATTTTTTTGAAGTAATGCCAACGAAAAAAAACACCCTATATTTTTTTAACGAATAAAGGGAGGCAACTTCGTTGGCATTACTTCAAAAAAATTCAAATTTTTAAAAATAATAACAGCGTCCGAAAAAACTAACCGACGTTATTTACAATCCTAAATGTGACATTGAGTAAAGAACCCCAACGAACACCATTGGATCTTGCTCCTCAACCTGATGATTGCTTTGGCATGAAACCGCGGTCGTTGATAATGAACATTGATCTATGAAAACATTGTAAAATAAATAAATATTAGCTCTTACAAACTGTGATTGAGCACTGTATTTTCTTTGTTTCATCGCAAAAGAAATGTTGTTTTTACATATACCTATATATATATATATATATATATATATATATATATATATCAATTTCAATATATGCCGAGAAAAGGCATGATCTGCTATTGACATATTATCAATCATATGGAAATCTGATCTCTGATGAAAATAAAACGAGAATTCTTCCAAGCCGTAGCCGTATCAATACTATAGTATGGCTGCACCATTTAGACTTTAAAGAAACGCTTTGGAAGAAGAAGCTAGATGGGAACTACACAAGGATGCTATGCACTATCTTGAGCAAATTGTAGAAGCAGCACCCCACAAAACACCAGCTATACGACCACTTACCTCCTATCACACAAGTAAAACGAAGAAAACTGGGCACTGTTAGGGAACTAATCACGAACTTATAAGCGACGTTCTCCTGAGGACTCCTACTTATAAACAAACCAGTAAAAACTTACATTCGTCAGCTCTTTGTGGACACTGGATGCCGTGTTGAGGAACAAGCAGGAGTGACGACCGATATGAATCTCTTGATTCTCTCTCGCCAGTATCAGCACTTGGTGATGATGATAATAACATCACTGAATATTATCATCCTTGTGCCACACTAACTTTATCTACATCAGTAATCATATAAATTTTCATAAACCCACATATGTAAACATCTAAAGGGCGGGGCATTTACCCTATTAATGGGGTGGGGTCATAAAGGACGCTGCTCTAAGGTAAATTTTACACGTACGTAAATTTTATGCCATAAATGAGTCCGCCCTAGAAGAAGAAGAAGAAGAAGAAGAAGAAGAAGAAGAAGAAGAAGAAGAAGAAGAAGAAGAAGAAGATACCACAAGAAGAAGAAGAAGAAGAAGAAGAGGAAGGATACCACAAAGAAGAAGAAGAAGAAGAAGAAAGAAGAAGAAGAAGAAGAAGAAGAAGAAAATCCAACCTAAGTGATTTGTATTCGTAAAGAAGAGTCAAATGGTGCATCTCGCCCATCGTACAAACACGAAGGATAAAATACAACGACAAGGAAAAAAACAGGGCGATGGGCGATGGAGGATGGAATTATTCAGAAAGCAGTGAAAATAATTGCAAAGACAGAAACGTCGAAAAAAAAGATGGAGTGGGGGGGGGGGGGGGGCGAAGTGGCCTCAAAATTGCAGATCAAGGAAAGACTTTCTGTTTTCAAAATAAAAGACACCAATATTTGCACACATGTTCTTGTTATTTCTAAAAATCAAAAACCCTCTTCTTTATATATATTATATATATATATATATATATATATATATATATATATATATTGTTCGCGTATATATATGTATATAAACTATTCATATATATATATAATATATATATATATATATATATATATATATATTATATATATATATATATATATATATTATATATATATATAAACTACTCATATATATATATATATATATATATATATATATATATATCTTACTAACACACACAAGCACAAACAAATATATACATATGTATATTTGTGTGCGTGTGTATTTGTATGTATGGATATAGCTGTATATATATCTTTATTTCTCTTTATCCCCCCTCTCTCTCTCTCTCTCTCTCTCTCTCTCTCTCTCTCTCTCTCTCTCTCTCTCTCTCTCTCTATATATATATATATATATATATATATAAATATATATATATATATATATATATATATAGAGAGAGAGAGAGAGAGAGAGAGAGAGAGAGATTAAGAATAACATCCATGTTTTTTCTATTTTTAATATTTTTGTATTTAATTATCAGTTAATATATATATATATATATATATATATATATATGTGTGTGTGTGTGTGTGTGTGTGTGTGTGTGTGTGTGTGTTTAAAGTGATAATGTTTATTGTTGCCAGTTATCACGTTCAAATGTTACTCGGTTGAACTCGAACAACTCAGAACGTTATCTCGACTTTCCAATGACGTTATCATTTCAACATAAAATTCTAATTATCATCCATGCATTAACCTTTCATTATTGTTGTACACTTCGCAAGTTTGTTTCAGAAAAAAACATTCTATTCTCGTTTACGTGCAGTGAACATGACTGTGTTTCAAATGAACGAATTGCATGTTTAAAATGATAATTAACATTATGGATGTTGCAACTAAATATAAAGTATTTAAACTGTTTAAAATGGCTTAAGGTCAATTTACTTTGAAATTACCGTTTCCCGGAGGTTATTGAAGTTAAGCAGTGAAGAGTCTTTTCAATACTTTGATGGGTGACCGTTTAAGCAACATCAGGCAACTAGATATCAAAATGACTTCGTTCGGCATTAAATGAACCGAAAATGGTTGATAGGCCAAAAAACAAGAAAACTGTTTAAAATGATTGTGAACTTTATCATTATACTAGCTCTTAAAACATTGATATAGCGATTAAGTGTGAAGTCCTTACCTGTTTAAAAATAATTATAAATATACATTTTGTACCGTGTATAACTAGATTAATGGGCCGGGTTAGCTCAGTCGGTAGAGCGTTCGGCTAGAAACCACAAGGTTCCTAGTTCGATTCCAGTCCTCGCCAGCTCAGCGTTATGAGTAGCACAGGGATCTGTGCGGTAAAGTAAGGAGCTGGTGGTAGGTGTGGCGCTCCACCTCAGATGCTAAAAACAATCTCCTTGGTCTAGTGCTAGTGAAAAGGGGATAGACTCCCTCGCTGATTGGCTGATACCAACATTAGGCCGCTCCGACGACTTTACCTTACTTATAACTAGAGACCACAATTGTTAAACTGACTTTGGCATAAAATAACCCAACAAGGTTTGACATGATATATTTTTGTATTGTATATAATTGGACACCATAATTGTTAAACTGACTTTGGCATAAAATAACCCAACAAGGTTTGACATGATATATTTTTGGATTGTATATAATTGGACACCATAATTGTTAAACTGACTTTGGCATAAAATAACCCAACAAAGGTTGACATGATATATTTTTGTATTGTATATAATTGGACACCATAATTGTTATACTGACTTTGGCATAAAATAACCCAACAAGGTTTGACATGATATATTTTTGTATTGTATATAATTGGACACCATAATTGTTAAACTGACTTTGGCATAAAATAACCCAACAAAGGTTGACATGATATATTTTTGTATTGTATATAATTGGACACCATAATTGTTAAACTGACTTTGGCATAAAATAACCCAACAAGGGTTGACATGATATATTTTTGTACTGTATATAATTGGAGACCATAATTGTTATACTGACTTTGGAATAAAATAACTGAAGGGTTTAAAAACCTTAAAACAAACTAACCAATTAGAACCTCTCTCTCTCTCTCTCTCTCTCTCTCTCTCTCTCTCTCTCTCTCTCTCTCTCTCTCACCACCACCGCTGGGTTTGTTTGCTTCCCTTTTCCCCCATTTTATATATTTACTTTTTTTCTTCCTCTTCCTTTTTTTTATTTTTTATTTATCTCTCTACCATTTTTTCTCATCTATCGACTCTCTCCGTCCTTTCTCTCAACACTTGTTGGTTTTCCTGATTCAAAAAACAAAAAAAAAGAAGAAAACAAAATAAAAACAAACCGACCAAGGTCTTCCCTGTTTGTTTTTCAGTGCATAATTGATCCTGTTTTTAATACCCCAGTTCCTTGCAGATTTTGCTTTTCATAATTGATAAGATCGTTTTCATCGCATCCATACGCAACAGTTCTGATCCTATCGCCAACAGCCTTCAACTTTTACCCATCATCCCTTTCGGCATGACTCAGCGCAAAAGCCGATCAAGTGGTCATATTGACAGTAATGACGGTTTCTTGATTGGCCAAATGCCAAACTCTCCTCCTTTTTAGGAGAGGAAGCGATTAGGATCTTAATCTAGAATCAAATTTTCCTCTTTATTCATTCATCTATTCTTTTTTTTCTTTCTTTTTTTCGCATTTCCAGCTTTTTACAAGATTAGATTTTTTTATATAAAAAATGGTTTCCGTCTTTCAAGTCTTCGATATTAATTCTCTGCCTTTATTTTTTCTTCTTTTTTCTTTCCTATCAATATCTTACGCGCGTAGATTTCAAAGAATCCTTAGAAAAGGAAATTACAGATTTAGGGTCTGAGATTCGAATACACAATATTTCGTCTCAGAAAATACGGCTGAGAATATTTGATCTCAGGAAATTGTATCTCAGAAATTTTGGTCTCACAATATTTGGTCTCAAAAAATGTTGATATCAGAAAATTTGCTCTCAAAAAATCTGCTCTATCTGTTGGCCTCAACAATATCTACAATACTTGGTCCCAAAATTTTGGTTTCACAAAATATGATATAAAAAGAATTTCCCTCACCAAATTTGATATAAAAAAAAATTGGTATCATAAAATTTTGTCTCACAAATTTGATATAAAAAAGAATTTATCTCACAAAATTTGGTTTCACAAAATATGATATAAAAAGAATTTCTCTCACAAAATTATCCAATAAGCACCCCAAATCATCGACTTAATAAAAGGTTCATATTTTAACTCATCACCGGTAACTCGACTTTCAAATATTTGAAAATAAACAAACAGATGATTTTTTGAACTTATATTGTATCTGACAAAAACAAATTTTACAAATTTTGTGATACTATATCTGCTGTTTGCATCCTTTTATTTAAATAAACATAAAAAATATTTTGTAAATAAAAACTGTATTTTTATTTAAATAAACATAATTGCATTTCTCTTCTGATTAAGAATAAAAACGTCTTTCATTTTTTTTTAATTTATCGTAAGTGTTGAAAAATATTCACAAACTTCTGATTAAAAAGTATTTATTTAAAAAAAAGATTTTGCTATTCAATTTTAATTTGATTACGTGTACCAACTATCTATTTATTTAATTTATTGTAAATTCAACATCTCCATAAACTTCTGATTAAAATCATTTGTTTACAAAAATTTGGAAGCGGAAGTTACCGGTGACGAGTTAAAATGTGAACCTTTCATTAACTTGATGATTTGGGGTGCCTATTGGATACTTGGTCCCAGTTCTACTTATCTCTGGACTGGATCTGGTTGGGTTTCTGCTATTCTGTATCTGTAGTTGGGCTGGCTAGTTTCTTGTATTATACTCGTTCAGCATCGTGTATATAAACTGAGACAGACAGACAGACATACAGACAGACAGATTAGAGTAGATGGGATGATTGCTGGTTACTTCGTCTAAATCGGCCGCCATCTTTTCTTGTTGATCTGTTTTCTCGGGCTGATTCTTCTGGGGCTGCTTTTCCGTGTTGGGCTGGTCATTTTTGTTTGAATTGATCAATTAACAAAACTTCGGAGTTTCATGATAAAGCTTTTATTTCGCAACCCAGCCCATATTCATCCGCTGCGGATCGAGACCGGCTCAGAGCGGGTGGCCTTCAGGTCCGCTTCCCCTGGATTCTCTGCCACATCTCACTAACTAAAACTTATTCTCATGGCGCCCAATCGCACGCTTTCTAAGTACACAGGTTACTAACCACCAATAACTGTCGGTTAACTTTCCTTAGGACCCCGTGATTCTAAATCTAACGGACCCTATTCAAAATATTCTAACTACAGGTACGCACATAATTTATAAACTGCTCATAAATTATGTAACATTCTTTATTTTTTTCGTGTGGTCTGGAACAACCTGGGTTCTCTTGGGTTCTTTTTGTGTCCATTGGCAGTTCTTAATAACGAACGTAAAACGTTATTTCATTTATTTATTTATTTATTTATTTTAGCTCTTTTATTTATTTTTCAAAGCTAACTTCGGTGATTCGGATCTCGAACAGACACACTGCCATTGCAATGCGTCTTCTCCAAAATCCTCAGCCAGACTCACCAAACTTTTCACTCTCTTTTTAACTCTTGTCACTGTTGACACTCTTCGACCAAATAGAAACCAACAGGTCTGTCATTCACACGTCATCCTTAATCTAGACTATTTCCACTATTACATAACGTATATTAAAAAATCTTGGGTTTTCCACATCTTATTATTTTACATTGGGCATGACACTAAACTGGATCTGGTGGTGAGGCTCAATGCTTTTTTGTCCTTCTTTCTTTTGATAGGTTTGAAATTTTCATGAAAGAAATAGGGACAAGGCCACCTCAAAAAGAGTTAACTGAGACGTCCATGAACGAAGTTTTTCGTGGTTATATATTCTGAGCACTAAGCAAATTGTTGATATTTTTTCCGCATAAATGTAATAGTAAAATCCAAGATACAACTGTAACTAAAACTCTTTGCCAACCAAATTTCCACTACGACCGTACCAAATATTCTTGGTATATTTTATTTATTCATTCCATTCAATTGGTTTCTTATTGCAAAAGGATCCATTACTAATCTTAGGGTTGGTTAGCAGACAAAAACAAAAATGACAGGAGTGTTATTGTAGGGATTTTTCAGTGTAAACAAGTGATACGGTAGGATCGCAGTAGTGGGAGAGCCGCTGTGAGCGGTTTAAAGTAGACAAAGAGTTAAACAACAAAGGAATAAATAAATGAATGAATATATCTTCTATCTATATATAAAGGGCAGTTGTGTGTATACGTATGTCCGGGCGAAACTATGAAAATAAAACAATTAACAACAAAGTAAATATATATAAACATTCACTATCATCATATCTTGGTTTTTGAGCAAAAACAATGAAGATTTGATTTGTATTCGTGAAGATAATCAAAAATAAATTTAAATGATAAGAGCATGGAATTTTTTTTTTTTTTTTTTTTTTTGTATTTAATGATGTAAATAGTATTTTTTTTTCCGAGTGGCTGGATCAACACAAGGTCTTTTTAAGTGGAGATTTTAATGGGACATCCTGTGGAAAACCAACTCCCGTTTCAGTAATAATGGATCTATGAGACTAAATTTTTAAAAAATCCCTCCTCTACCCAGGCGATGCTGTGTAGCGCTTCTAGTACATATATAAAGAGCAGTTGGTGTGTATGTATGTTCGGACGAAACTATGAAAATAAAACAATTAATGATAAAGTGAATATTTATACACATTAAATATCACCAGTTCATGCTTTTTGTGCAAAAATTATGAAGATATGATATCTAAAAATTAAAATATATGCAATAATAATGGATCTGCGAGACTAATTTGCTAAGCATTACTCCACGTTTTTTGTTCCGTCCTCTACTTAGGTGATGCTGGGTAGCCGCTCCTAGTTGGGTTGGCATCCTTCCGCCTCCCAAGACGATGGCATAGTGTCCACTTTTTTTTATCTGCAACTGCGTGAGTGACTGAACAGACCAATTTTTGAATGGCAATCTCTGGTGCAGTGACTGCATACAAACAGTGATGCTTGCTGGAGATGTTGTTGTCTCTCCTTCCTTATGGCTCTCTTTTCTGTGGCAGCTTCTTTCCTCTCTTTTCACTCCTTTTCGTTCTTTGTTTGACGAGGAGTCGTACGGTCTTCCGCACAAGCCTCCCATGTGTTGGTGTCAATGTGGCATGTCTTCATGTCCCTCTTGCAGACATCTTTAAAGCGCAGGCGTGGTCTCCCTACCAGTCGGGTGCCCTCTAGTAACTCACCATACTGTAGGTCTTTGGGGATGCGGCTTTTGTCCATCCTTCTGATTAGCGAACTTGCTAAGCATTACTCCGCGTTTTTTGTTCCGTCCTCTACCTAGGTGATGCTGGGTAGCCGCTTCTAGTATATAAATAAATAAAGATCTAATAATTCTATGAGTCAGTTTTGAAAGTAAAACGGTTGATGCAATTCCGGGAAACACGTTTGAGGGTGAAGATCGTGTTTGTTTGTTTGTTTTTCTTTTGATGTTTATTTTGATCAAAGCTGTGAAATCTGCACACGATGACGTCAGAGAATTTCCAAGTTCAAAAAATATCGGATGGAATTTTGGGAAGGAAAATGAAATGCAAAGCAAAAACCATAGATACTTTTTGAAATATGAAGATCAAGTACACACACACACACACACACACACACACACACACACACACACATATATATATATATATATATATATATATATATATTATATATATATATATATATACTCATAAAATATAGTTTTCTAAAATTATTTATCAATCTTTCTAATTTATAATTAAAGATAATCTTTTTATTTATTTACTGATCTATCTAATTAAATTAATATATTTTATTTTATTTTACAACTGAAAAAAAAGCTAAGTAAATAAATTCTTCTATTTGACCGTTTTTATTTTGAATTCAAGATAGTTACAATGCAGCAATATTCACTGGAAGTTAACCAGACAAGATTAGATATATATACATATAAAAATTCAAACCCATTCTCAACAGATAGTTCAAAGGTAAGAGATCAATTTCATCTTCTCTAATAACTTATAAAATAATTATATTAACTTGATGCTTCAAAGGAGTCTAATAATAGATGAGAAAAACTTTCTATCAGGGACCCCACTCTCAAAAAGTGTTTTAATACTTTTGAGAGGGGTCCCATGGAAAGGATTTTTCATTTATTCCCCTCATTTCATTCATTCTTATTTCATCCATTCATTCATTTTGCCATTGATTTTTAACTATATATATATATATATATATATATATATATATATATATATATATAATACTACTAATATTATTATTAGAGGGAAAATAAAGGGTCTACCATGGTTTCAATCAAATTGAAATGATTTCTTCAGGACCCTACCCTACGTTAACTAAGTCGATGTAATTCCTTAGTTAAATTAAAGATATTTTCGGATAATAACGGTTGAACGCTACATTATTTTTCCCTCAATCTTTGCGTGCGGCCTGCGCGCGAAAATTGAGAAAAATGTATCGTTCCACACGTGTATTCATTCCTTAATTCTCATTTCTATATTGTTATCAATTTAATTCTAATTATAAATAATGGCAAGTAAAAACAGTAAAATTCAATTCTAATTATATTTTAGGGGTTTAATATTACTAATTCATAGTTTTTATTGTGTATTTATCCTATGTAAAATGAATAACTATTTAAGAAAAAAATTAAATCTATTTAGTTAAATTTAGTAATGTAGTTCTAACAATATTTTAGTAACCGACCCAACCTATGTTTACAATTGCAGATTGATTCAAATCTATTATTTAAAAGATTTTTCCTATCCGGGAACCTAATTATACTTAAAAAAACGATAAAGTTATTGTGTTTCTAAGCTTAATATTAGTTAATGAATGCTTATGGTTTGTATAACTCTAGTTTTGAACTCCGACTTTGTGCATCCCATATAGAATTTAGTTATATTTGGCTTTTCGGTAGATGTTACTGAGCTTGGTAAATTACGCTTTTAGTCAAGCATCTTCACTATATATATTTGGATAGTTGGATGATTTCAAGATAGGATTCAACCAAAATTGAGGATTCAAACTTACATATAAAGATTTGCGCATATATTTTTACATATACGAGAGAGAGAGAGAGAGAGAGAGAGAGAGAGAGAGAGAGAGAGAGAGAGAGAGAGAGACTAATGGTTACTGTCGTAGGATATGGACACGGTGAACTCAAATCCTGGATGAGGCTGTTTGCATTCTCATAAAATACTAATACCATTGGGAAAGGTGTGCATCCAACTATCCGTCCTCCAGCTATGGGTAAATGGGCTCTTTAACCGTGGTTAGGCAACCAGTCTAGGAGAAGGTAAACTGTTAAACACTGCTTTAGAAATTGACTTTGTACCACATCCTACTCGTGCAAAGTATATATATATATATATATATATATATATATATATATATATATATATTATGATGGTATACAGTAATAGTCACTAACCGTCATTGCCAAAAATATACACGTGCAACCGGCTGTAATTAGTCAATATCTTGATTAATTCAGTGGTTTTGACCCTGAAGATCCTTATGGTGAAACTCGAGTAGGTTATCACTGTGTACCATTATAATAATAAATTTGCACTACTCACGTATTGAGCGTTTTATATTTTTTTATATCGCTGTCTTATCATTGTGAAACTTGCATCAACTAACTATTGTGACCAATTTCACCGGTAAGTCACCTTTTTCATATAAACCATATATATATATATATATATATATATATATATATATATATATATATATATATATATAAAGACCCAAAGTGCCGGCGGTTGGAATCGAAGTCCGCACTGGTAGGAAATGGAGTGCTAGGAATGAATTGGTTATAGCTGAGGCGCGGTTAAGACAGCGGGGCAGTGGCAATAGGTCACGCTGGGCTTGGCTACTTCCCGAGTACCCAAATTTAAAAAAAAAACAGTGGGAAGCAGAGACGGCAACTAATACAAGAGGAGACCCGAGCAAATGTTGAGGAGGAAAGAACATGCAAGATGGTAGGACTAAGCCAGAAAGATGCATGGACACGGCGGGATAATTTTCTACGACGGAAAATAAACTGGTAGGAGTTCTGGCTCTACGATGTCAGTCGGATAAAATTCCTTGAGCAATCTCTGAATGATGTGCTACCGATTCCTGAGAACTTGTTTACATGGGAAAAGAGTGACATACCATCATGTCATCTATGTGCCATGAACGGTACGCTAAAACACATTGAGTGCCTGTCCTACAGCAATTGGTGATGGAAGGTACCGGTGGAGATAAAAGACCTAAAAATCGAACTAAAACCAACTCATAGACCCCATGATGACAACTGAAGAAGCAGTCGAAAGCGTTCGGGCTGACAGTATGGGAAATATCCTATTTCAATTGGATCCAAACACCAGAAAGATCACCAGACGACTGGAAAAGACACAGATTCAAATAATGAAGAAGTACTCCGTGTTATTCAATAACACATGCCTGAAAAATATACTTGCTGCCAAAATACACGACATTTAAAATACTAGCAGACACAGTGGACACTGCGATCCGTGCTTGCAGTTTCCGGCCAGAAATAGAATTGATTCATTTCGTCAGAGCTGAGTAAAAAAAAACAACAAATATCTGCATGCTCTCGTCAGCCCAAGGCTGGCAATTGAGGGTAGACCTCGGGAAACAGATGACATTTCCAGAGCAGATCACAAATTTCTTTTCGCCCGGATTTAGTTATCTAGTCAACTGCCACGAAGCAAGTTGTATTTCTGGAACTTACAGTCTCTTGGGAGGAGAATTTCGAAGTGGTCTTTAAAAAGAAGCTCGAAGAAAAGCTTGTAGAAAAATAAAGAACGAACAAATGGTGGCAGCATGTGATCCCATTGAAGTCGGCTGTCGGGGTTTTGCAAGAAGATCTTTATGTAGAACTCTAAGTCGCCTTTGAATGACGGGAGAAAAAAAGAGAAGGACCATCAAGGCGATTTCAGAATCGGCTCAGAAAGTTTCCAGATGGTTATGGATTAAAAGATCATATCCATGTGGTTCAACTACGAACTATGAACGTTGAGGTGCTCTGAAGAAGAAAAAAAGTATTTTTTTAATGGTTATGGCTAAAAAGATCAGATCTATGGAGCTTTGCTATGAACTATGGCGAGATGCTACAGAAGATTTTTTTAATGAAGAGGCGGGGTAGAGGATAAAACAACGAAGTGTGTGTTGAACAATGTAAAAAATTCTTACCTGGAACCGAACAGTGTTGCTTGTGATTGCGTGCCTTTCGGCATGTTGGGGCCAGAAGGGAAAAGTCGAACATCCCGTTATCCCCTTTATATTTCGTCACTACTGAGATGGAAGTCTCATTGGTCACTTCCTATTGATCACGCATTGCTTATAAAACCAACAGCAATGTAGTTTTGCTTTCATTGTGGGGTGAAAAGTTATTGTGCTGTGTATTTTGTTTTGTTGTCATTTTGTTGTTTGTTTTTTTTTTGTTTTGTTTTGTTTGTTTGTTTTTTTTTTTTTTTTTTTTTTGTTTTTTTTACAGGATCGCCTGCCTGAATTATACTTTCGGTAGGGTCACTTGGGTGAACGAGTATGAAACTCATATTGTTTCCAATGAACATCACTGATGAGATCTCTATGCTACGCATACGCTGAGTTGACGAAGGTCGGTATCGAACCAGGAACGTTGTGGTTCCTAGGACATTCTACCAACCGGCCATATATATATATATATATATATATATATATAATATATATAATATATATGTATATTATATGTATATGTAATAATAATAATAATAATAATAATCTGAGGAGACTTGCTCTCACTCAGCCTCCAGTAAACCACCAGCCACGGCAGGTGTTAAAAACTAATATAATAATAATAATAATAATAATAATAATCTTTGAGATAACGACGGGTGATCCTATCCCATCCAGGAGACCAGACCTAGTGTTGATTAACAAAAAAAAAAAGAAAACATGTCAACTTGTGGACTTTGCAGTTCCAGCAGATCACAGGGTGAAGCTGAATGAAAATGAAAAGATGGATAAATACTTGGACCTTGCTAGAGAATTGAAAAAGCTGTGGAACGTGAGAGTGAAAGTGATACCAATTGTAGTTGGTGCACTTGGAACGGTCCCAATAAACTTGGAAAAAAGACGGGAGGAACTGGAAATCAACGGAAGAATTGAGACCATCTGCATTGCTGCAATCGGCTAGAATACTCAGAAGAGTCCTGGAGACCTGAGGAGACTTGTTGTCACTCAGCCTCCAGTGAAATATTATCAGCT
>CM042178.1:40654902-40667402 GCA_023376005.1 Doryteuthis pealeii
GCTTGTCTTTTGTTCGACTGTCTCACATGAAAATAAAACAGGGATGTTTTGTAAATCCTCTTAGTTGACCAAAGAGGAAGTTCACCGTTTTGAGGTCCACATAAATTGCCCAGTTGTGCTCGTGCTATTTTAGTAGGTATATCACAGTTTAAATATCATTATGCTCCTCTCGTAAACACATACAATGATCTACTGTAATAGTTGCATAAACATTGCCATGGAACAGACATCGGGCTGCGCTTAGAACTATCTAGGAATAATTTCTAATCCTTTGGATTATATAATTTAATTCCTAATTTCTGGAGAAGACCAAAGATTAGAATTATCTGCATTATTTGGACTATTGTCCTCATCTTCATTGTTATCTGTACAACGTTTCGGCCAATGTGCCCGTCGCCCTTCTTCAGGTATTTCTTGTACATATAACAATGAAGATAGGGACAATAGCCTGAATAACGCAGATAATACTAATCATCAAGCCTCATCTCAAATATTCAGAGAAAAAGACCAAACATATTATGACAAACTTATTCGCCTCTTTAAAAAAATTCCACTAAAACCTCTTACCGATTTCGGAAGTATGAAACTTTTGTAGTTTTGTTCAGTCGAGCCATTTTTATTAGACTATAAGCTGAAAATTCTGCTGCCTTTTTGGAGAGACCCAAATCATTCACAATCTCTATCAGCTTTGGCTGACGATGACAAAGAGAAAAAGATGAGGAGTTGATGACTTTGATGCAGCATAAGATTTCTTTAGTAACATCGTCAGTTTCTTGCATTTCATCGATACTTTCTTCTGGATGGAGACAACTCAATAAAAAACTGGAACTGGTAGCTCATCAGAGTGCAGAGTAGGTTTAATTGATGATGGCATACTAGGATAAGTGATTTTATGTCTGTTTTCTTACCAACGCCTTTCGTATTGACCAGACAAAAATAGAAGTCAGCTGTGTGGTCCTTCGGTTCCTGCCAGATCATGGGAATTCCGAAAGGTAAACACTTACATTTTCCTTTCGTCAAGCCAAACAGCATATGTGCACAGTTATGACATACAGTATGAGAGGCCCATTCCTTGTCTTGGTCACCACGAGTAAATTAGAAGTACGCTTTATAGGCTCGCTTCACAAATAATGTTATATTATATATTATATATAATTAGAAAAAGTACCCTGTCCATGACCGGATTAAAAAAAACAATTTAAGAACACCAGTTAGTGAGTGGATAAGAGAGAGAATGAGAGGGAAATGATTTATAGAATTTGAAAAATGTAATCCTTAACTTTTGAGTGTTTTAAAATATAATTCTATTTTTCAAAAACTGTTTTGTACATAAGACAAAAACTTAAATTCAGTTCCTAATTGCATGTGTGTGTGTGCGTGTGCGTGCGTGTGTGTGTGTGTGTGTGTGTGTGTGTGTGTGTGTGTGTGTGTTTCTTAGTTATAATCATATTAAGTTGTATGCGAGATTTCAAATCTAAATGACCTCTCGTTTGGGAGTTATAAGTCGACACGTAAATACCAAATCATAACAAACTTCCTTTTACATATATAGATGAAAGTGAGTTACATTATTTGTTTACTCCTAGAGGCCGTTGTCCAACATATACTATTTTGGAATCAAGCTGACTCCGTGGGCCTATTAAAAAAAACATTCAAGACCGAATCCTGACCCTCAATCTGAAATTTTGGATTCTCTTAGTTTTAATTATTGCGATTGATTTCGTCGATTTTTATGTAATTTTTGGCGATGATTTTTTTTTTTTTTTTTTTTTTCTTTTTTTCTTTTTTTCTTTTTTCTTTTTTTCTTTTTTGTACGATAACAATCTTTAAAACTTGGAAATAAATTTGGGAATAAT
This sequence comes from Doryteuthis pealeii, assembly GCA_023376005.1. NCBI lineage: Eukaryota > Metazoa > Mollusca > Cephalopoda > Myopsida > Loliginidae > Doryteuthis > Doryteuthis pealeii. Next base: position 40,656,759 of record CM042178.1, read on the forward strand.
CGCAAATAGATTGTATAATCCAGTAAGAGTCACCCATGAAATAGAAATAATTGTTATGTATAGAAAGTAAGGATCTACATATATTAAATGACCTTTAAATTAAATGGCAGCAGAAAAATTATCGTTGAACTTTTAAAAGGTAAGTTTAAATATTAATGCAATGGTTAAATGCAGCGATCACGTTTGAATTCTCCTGGGGTTTATTGTTACCTATTTTAATATATATTTAAAGTTATCTAACTTATAGTGTTTTGCAAGAAAATTGTCTACCAACAGGAAATGGTCACATGAATAAAAATTCATATTTATTATACGGTGAAAAAACACAGCCCTGTTTTGATTATCGTCTGTCGTAAAATATTGTTTTATGAAAGACGGTAATCAAAAAAGAACAGCTTTGACACCGAAAAGAAAGGACTTTAATATTTGAAGTAATTTGAATTTATGTTTCAAAATTGGTTTTATTAGACAGAAAATATATGTATATGAATTTTGACAGCAAAACTATTTTTATGTCTATGACTAAACTTGCACAAAGGTGTCAAAATTAGGGTGACCCAGAAAAAACAGAACCCACAAATTTTGTAATAAAACTGTTCATTTTAGCTATAGGGGTCTAGGGTTAGGGGTTAGGGTTAGGGTTAGGATTAGGGTTAGGGTTGGGGTTTAGGGTTAGTTTAATGGGAAAATGAATAAATAATTTGGGTTCTGTTTTTTCTGGATATACCACTGGCCCAGAAAAAACAGAACCCACAAATTTTGTAATAAAACTGTTAATTTTTACCAGGGGGGTTTAGGGTTAGGGTTAGGGGTTAGGCTTAGGCTTATGGGTTAGGGTTAGGGTTGGGGTTGGGGTTTAAGGTTAGTTTAATGGGAAAATGAATAAATAGTTTGGGTTCTGTTTTTTCTGGGTCACCCTAATTTTGACACCTTTGTGCAAGTTCAGCCATGTCTATTATTAAAAATAGTGTAAGATTTCAAAGATCTGTTCACATGTTTTTACAGAAGAGCGTGGCAAAAGATTTTTTTACATCACACTCAGGGCATTGTTTATCTGGTATATATATATATATATATATATATATATATATATATATATATATATTGAACAATGCAGCCATTTTTTGTCTGCAAATTTTGTTCCTTGTCCTTTCAGATTGCCGGATTGATCCAGTTATATCTGGCGAAAATTGGCTACTGATATATTTGCCATTGTTTATTTCCCGAGTTCTTTCCACCCTATCGTGGGCCATCTTCAGGGGTATTTCATAAACCATACAACAATGGGTTGTTCCATTCCGTTATTCTATTTATATAGAGGTTGTGTTTATTTTATAGACTTATAGACGGAACAATTCATGAAGTGTCATTGTTGAACCGATGTCTCAAATCAAGAACGTAGTGATTTTCTCACTTGTATGGTTAAATTGTATAGACATCTTTTGTCTACATATTCTAGTTTCAATACGTTTAAGCCGCCGAATGGATGATACAATGTCGGAATTGGCTAACAAATTTGCAATAAGTATTTTGTTCTCAAGTACTTTCGGCTCCGTCTTGGGCCATCATCGGGTGATGTGTATATCACAAAAACAATACAACTTTGTAAGTGTTCTATTTATACTGGCGTTCTGTAGTAGTGTTTGTTTTCCTTTTTTAATTTATGTAATTAATGTAATTCTATAAATAGCAACTGTGGCTAATCTTTAATTTAAGTTTTCTAAATGTTTGACAAGAAACAAATATTCGGACAAAGAAATATATTAGAAGTGCCGAATCCATCTGTTCAGTGAAAATCATCTTTTCGTTGAATTCGTTTGAAATTTTCTTATGTATAACTGAGGAATTTTTGAAAGTTGTATGCATATATATATATATATATATATATATATATATATATATATAGGGGTGTTGGAAGTTATTCATTTGAAATTGGGTGGTCAGTCTGTTTTGGGGGGATTTGGGGGGTGTATGTGTGTTATTGGCACCCACATTTTATAGCAAAGATTGGATATCAAGTTTTATCTTAAGTCCAAATGGATAAAAACTTTTTATTTTCTAATTGACCTGTATTCCTGATTTTCGATTACCGATTTAATGTTCATGTCTTTCTCAATTCTTTCAATGATTTCGAATTTCGCATCTTTGTTAAAATCAGGATCGTTTGACCAGAAATATTGTTCTACGGGTATCAATTTGCTATGATCCATAGATTTTATCTTGTGTCGTTAATTCTTTAGCTTAAAATAAAATGGGCATTCCGACTTTCCAGCATATTGTTTTTTGCAGCGTGTGCAGTCTAGTAAAGGAATTACATTTTTACTTCTGCAATTTGATTCGTGGTAAATTTCAAAGGTCTTTTTTATGGGAGGCAGTATTTCTTCATACAAACATATTTGGTTAAATAATAAAGACATTTTTGTCTACATTTTTTGGTTGAAATCCTTTCAAGTTTTCGAATAGATATTAAAATGCCAGACCAAAATGAGCTAATAAATTCGCCATGACTAATATCTTCCCTAGTACCGCCCTGTCGCTGGGGCGTTAGAATGCACCGACTGCACCTCTGCAGAGGGTAAGACTCCCCCAATGGGGCCACCTGTTGGTCGTGGGTGGCGACCCATGATGCTTAAGGACAGAGCCCAGGTGGATGAGCAGTTCATGACATGCAATACTCCACTTTGGCCCTATCTTGGGCTAGACGGGCGGTCGGAGAGGCCCCCTCCGATCAATCGGCTGGCCACGTCAAGCCCTAGTACCTATATGATTTTCCCAACCCTATTGCCCTTATGGCAAGCTCCAACCTCTTTTTATCATATGGGTGCTAGAAGGCGGTGGCTGCGGGTCTACGTGTCCTGGGAATGACGTTAAACTCTATCTGATGGTGAGATTCCAGTTTTGGAGGTTTGGGGAATGTGGAGCACCCCTTCATCACCATTGCTCCCTGGTCCACTCTGACCCGGAGTGGTAGTACCTGTTAGGGTCCCATCTATGGGTTAAATAGAAAAATATATTTATAAAAATATTGTATTATCCATTAAGAATTGATTTATTTCAAAACTTTATCGGCATTAAATGACCCACTGAGGTTGATATGCCGTAAAACAAAACAAACCAAACCTTCCCTAGTACTTTCGCTATTATTTTGGACTGTCTTCGAGGGATGTGTATATTATAAAGACTATGCGACGGGATTGGTGTTCTACTTATACTTCTATGATGTAATATTTAGTTGCGTTTGGTTTTTGAAATGTGGTTCTATAAATAACAATTCCTAAAGACATTTAACTCTTTGCCTATAAAATTCCCCCCACGGATGTACCAAATTTTCTTGGTATTTATTTTACCTGTATGATGGAATATTTCAAAGTTCACTATCTATTCACCTTATAACTCATTCTATTCAAATAAAGGGTGTTCACGTAGTGATTTTTCAGTGTAAACAAGTGACACGTGCAAGAACCGCTGCCAGTGGTTTATGGTAGGATCGCAGTGGAAGGAGAGCTGCTGTGAGCGGCTTAAAGTTGGCAAAGAGTTATGTGGTAAATATAAGTTATCATTTACAAATATCGGCCTAATTTAGCACAGGTCCAGAAGTATGGTGCACCCAGTGAGAATCAAACTCGTTAATGATATTCCACTAGCCTGGCTCGTTAACCATTTCACGTTATAAAAAATTCTCCATTATCATTATCCCCATTTGTGCTGACAGCATGGATTCCCATAACGATTCCCATAACGTAGTTATTAACTAAAATTTGAACTTTAGATTTTGTTTGGCTTATTTATTTAATAACATATCAACTTTCGTGGGTTATTTAATGCCAAAGCCATCCTTGTAGAAGAACAGTAGTGGTATTGTTTAACCCATAGCCAAGGACATGAGTGGGTTTATAACTTTCTCAAGGATATTATTGCGAAAGTGAACGTAATAGCGCGACTGGAGTTCGAACTCGCTAACTACGATGTCGCAGTCCAGCACATTAGCCACGACGCCACGGAAACCCATTAATTGAGTGCAGTCTCATTAACAGACAATAAATTAAACATTCTGTCTTTAAACAGGAACCGCCCTGTCGTCTGGAGCTGTAGAATACACCGACTGCATCTCTGCAGAGGAGTAAGACCACCCCCAATGGGATCACCTGTTAGCCGTGGGTGGCAACCCGTGATGCTTAAGGGTGGAACCCTGGTGGCTAAACGGCCCATTACATGCAACACTTCCCTTTGGCCCTTACTTAGAGGGGCGGTTTGAGAGACCTCCTTTAATCAATCGTATTGTTATATCAAGCCCTAGCACCTATATGATTGTCCCGACCCTATATTGCTCTTATGGTAAACTACCAACTCTTTTTTTAATCATTTATGTGCTAGAAAGCAGTAGCTGAGGGTTTTAGTGTACTGGGTATGACTGGTTGGACTGCATCTAATGGTGAAGTTCCAATTTGAATTGGGGAGAGTGGAGTATCCCTTCATTGCCATTACTCCCAGGACCATTCTGACCCGAAGTGGCAGTAACTATGGGTTAAATAAATCAAAAATGAGTTTATAAAAATGAGTTTGAAAAAAAACCCTGAATACTCAACAAGACAAAATAAAATGTATTCGGCATAAAATAACCCAACAAGGGTTGACATGCCGTAAAAAAACCAGCCAGCCAGCCTTTAATCAGGAAAGGATTCTCCCCAACCCTCGGGATAAGGAATGAAAGAGGGGTGCAAGTTTTTTCAAATTTTTTTTTTTTTTTTTTAAATATTTGAACCGTATACTCGTGAGAGCGATATTATTGCGACATATTCCCAGCAAGAAAGTAACAAGCCCTGGCGATTCGGTTACCGTATCACGTGACATCCACGAGATTAAGCCATTGATCTTGTATCTCCGAGAAGGCTTAGTGCTCATCATCTTTGAAAATAAATAAATAAATAAAAGTAATGTCTAAATATGGTAAGCGAATAATTTGCCTCTTAATTTAGAATTTGTCATGAATACTCACGCACAAATAGAGATTTATATTTAATAGATAGATAGATAGATAGATAGATAGATAGAAGCAGATTAAGATAGATAGATAGATAAATAGATAGATAGATAGATAGATAGGAGCAGATTGAAATAGATAGATAGATAGATAGATAGATAGATAGACAGAAGCAGACAGACAGACATATAGATAGATAGATAGATAGATAGAGAATAAATATTTGCATATATATATATATATGAGAGAGAGCGAGAGAGAGAGAGCGAGAGAGAGAGAGAGAGAGAGAGAGAGAAATAGATAGATAGATAGAGATAAATATTGATGCTACAAATATGAAGCACCCAGTGAGGATCGAATTCACTACTCATGGGTTTCGTCACCTGCTTGCTAGCCCTTATATCATATAGTAGAATTTTAAGCATCTTATTCTCTAGTACAGATTGTGGTTTGTGCATTTCTTGCACAATTCCTAGTTGATCACCTTTCCCACCCAGTCGTGCTTAGTCTAGTACTCCCTTTGTCTTACTTTGCAGCATTCGCTTATTATGTGATCAAAAATTTCGTCTTTGGTCGGTTGGATTTTACGGTATGTCAACCCTTGTTGGGTTATTTTTATAAAGACTGTACTATATTATGTCATTACTTTTAGCTAAATATTTCTTATACAATATTTTATTTAATTAGATAAATACGATTTTGCTATACACTAAACAAAAGTATTTATTTTACATTTTATGAATTTAAAAAATCCCTAAAAACATAATAATAATAAAGTAGACAACAGGAACTTTTAATATAAAATTCCTTAGAAAATAATCTAACAATTTTGAAAAAAAATGATACATATTTTTTTCTTATTTACAAGACTTAAGTTTAAAGATTTAAGACGCCCTATTACCAAACCTAGTCTAGTATCGATTTATTTTATTTATTTTTTTACATATGTTCCGTCATTGAATTATCTTTCTAAAAATGTAAAATTTGTTTTCATACAGAAAAAAAAATACCAAGATATTTGTACGGGGGATCAATGCGCGAAATAAAAAACTAACGAAAAAAAATTATTAGCCTTTTCAATTCAGTAAACATTTATTTACAATAAAAGTTCGTCTCTTATTACTTCATATACAGAAAGTTTTATTAAAATCGGGTAGGTAGTTTGATTTTTAGAAGAATTTCCTGTGATCCCCCTGGTGCGCGAAAATGAGTATACATATTGAATACCATTCAAGAATGAATAAAACAAAATGTCTTTGGCATTAAATAACCCAACAAGGGTTGACATGCCGTAAGATCCTACCAACAAGAAATGTTCTCTCAATCTGAGTTCACGTGACACAGGAAGTAATCATTTATTTTCGAAGATTATAGTCAAATGGCGGCAAAATGAGGTTATGTTGTCACAGCCCCAAAACATCACTTGTCAATGTCGAAAGGCAATGGACACCATTTCTTTCTTTCTTTCTTTCTTTCTCTTTTCTTTTTAAATATTTATCCAAGACGACACGAATATGTCGTTGATATTTTTAAAAACATTCCCTTTATCTTGACATGAATTTCACGATTTGGTAAAACCAGATGGACCCCTTTTGAGTTTGACCCGATATAAGTCCAATCGGGTCCCCCCAAGGACATCAGGGGGGTAGGGGTGAAATCGGGCTAAAATAGACATTTTATTTAAGTATTGATATAAATGGCGTCGTTAAATGCGCAGGGGACGACCTGTCTATCTTGGCGACAAAAATGCCAACGCCACCTGTTCAGTTCCTAAACACGTTCAAGTCTGGCATAAGGCCACTAGAGAATTGAGCTATGAGTTGAACAGAGTCAGATATTATATATATATATATATATATATATATATATATATATATTTAAGAAATTTGAAAAAACAAGTGTTCCGAAAATAGGATGAATTTATTTATCGATGTTTAAACATTTCGGTTTCTTTAAACCTTCATTAGGATGTAACTTTGGGTGAAGAAATTGATGGATGTTTTATAGATGACAGGAGATGAAAATCTTTATAAAATCTTTTTTGTTGTGTAACTGTATTTGTTCAGCGTTATATTTTTGAAAGACAAGTCGCGATCCACGTACGTGAAGATGTCATGACGCGTGACGCAACTCGAAGAAATGCATTCAACAAAAGACAAGAAAAAGTATTAATGGACTGATTTTATGAGAACAAAGGGAACAAAGTGGGAATGATAACTAAATAATTAAATGAAGCCTGGTATTTTGTAGTTATTTAAAACTATTTTAGCTAAAAACGGTGATATATTAAAAAATTCATGTCGATTATTAAGGGAGGGCAAAAGCGAAATTGCACAGGCTTCAAAAATCTGTCGTAGTCTTTTGTTGTGAATATGAGTTAATATTGTGGCATCATTGAAACTAAAGTTATGATCAGTTTCAGACATATGTTGGAGGAGGGTGTTCTGAAAATTGCCCAATTTAATATCACGTTTGTGCTCATATAAACGCTTCTTGAGAGTTCTGGCGGTTTCCCCAATGTATTTTTTGTCGCAATCTTTACGTGGAATTGCGTAAATCGTTACTATTTCATCCAAATCAATTAGAAGCTTACTCAATGCTGGGTCTCGCCATCCTATAAAATCCGAGGCTGGTGTTTATGCAATTCCATGTAAAGATTGCGACAAAAAATAATATTAGAGATCAATAACACCATACAATCATTTATTAAACCTGGTTTTGTTAAAACCAGTATGCAAATTAACTACACCATATATTATGTAAACCTTTATTTCTTATTGATATATAAGACACATTACATGATTTTAAACGCATTAATAACATGGCTCAAATTTTCATAGACATGGTTAATAAATAAGATTTATTCAATGCATTAATGATCTTGACTATAAATTAAGTACTCATTGATAAACTTACGCAATTTCTCAGGATATTGTGACGTAAGCCGTGACGTAGTTTCAGTTATGGACAGACAGACAGACACCGAATCTCCATTATAATAAAACATGCCTACAAGAAAATGTGCTGCGTAAAGCCTAACCCAGGCTAAATAAAATTTATAAAAAAACAGTCTGTGAAGGGAAACGCAGCTTCGTCTAGGATTTGTACTCGGGTCACCGATCCCCCCTTTTTTTTTGTAGTGATAACCATTACGCTAAGCGTATCGTCGTGCTTTTGATTTCCATTTTATAAGACTCCATGCATGTCAGTTTTATAAAGAGATGAATTGGGGAGGTGTGTGTTGTTATGGTTACCGTCGTAGGAAATGGACACGGTGACCCGAATTCAAATCCTGGACGAGGCTGTTTGCATTTCATACAGCGCTTATACACTTGAGAGAGGTATGCATCTAACCATTCTTCCTCAAGCCATGGGTAAATATTAAGACAGATTAGACTCTTTAATCTTTAGGCAATCGATCTAGGAGAAGGAAAACTCCGCATTAAAAAGTGTTAAGCTCCGCTTAAGAAATTGACCAACTGTCACATCCAGCTCGCGCGGAGAGGTTGATGTGCACACACACACACACACACACACACACATATATATATATATATATATATATATATATATATATATATATATATATATGCTGATGAGACCTAATAATACATTCAGGGATTGACATTTTCTTGATTTGTTTAGCCTTACATTTGAACATATATATGCCCGCCTAAATTCATTAATTATTAACTAATTAATTTTCATAATCAGGTATGACTTCAATTAAGCACATATCCTCCAAAAATTGTCGGCTTAAAGCCATATAAAAAAAAATAAACACATTTGTTTGTTTACTTAACCTCATATATATATATATATAATATATATATATATATATATATATATATATATATATATTTAAGAATTAATGCAAAAATGAACCAACGTATATTATAAAAAATGAATGGAATGAATAGAATAATTGAAAAATATATTTTCCGTGGGACCTCTCCCAAATGAAAATAATAATAATAATAATAATAATAATAATAATAATAATAATAATAATAATAATAATAACTTTTGAGAGAGGTCATTAATAGAAAAAAAACCTTTCACATTCTATGGGACTCTTTATCGAAGCATTGAATTAATTATTATATAAAATATTGGAGAGGATAATTTAATGTCTTACCTTTGTAAATTTGTGTTGAGAAGTAAAATGATATTGAAAAGTAATTCGAATTTTTTCTGTCTAATCTTGTCTATATTATTTCCGTTGCAATTTGGCAACATTGTAACTTTATGAATTTAAGATAAAAGCGGTCAACTTAAATATTTTTGAATAAATTTTTAGTTATATATATATATATATATATATATATATATATATATATCTACTAGACAAAACGTGACACGTTGAGTCACCCATTGAGCTCTGAGTAGATAATTTGAATTAAGGAAAAGTGAGTTTGCAAAGTGAATTAAATTTTTTTTAGCTGAATACGACCGGAGAAGTAAAAAAAAACATACATTAAAATCATTGTGTAAAATTCCTAAGAAAGGGAACGTTTGACCTAATTCAAATTTAAATGGACCTGATTCGGACTTGCTGCTGCTGAATTAAATTTAAAGTTAAATGTTCCTTTTACACTCACTCTCAAATATCGCTTTTACACACACAGAGAAACTAACATACATAACGAGGTGGTAATCAAGATATACATAGAGGGAAAGTGACAGGCAGAATGTGAGTTAAGAGACGGGTAAGTTTTTGACGTAATTGCAAATTACGACTTATTAGACCCAATTAAAATGGAACTTTTTCAAGCATAACTCAATCCTAAAACCAAGGAATGTTTTATAAATTTTGTGTCATTAAACTAAGCAGTAAAAAAGCATTTACCAAACAGCTTTAGTATAATATATATATATATATATATATATATATATATATATATATATATATATAGAGAGAGAGAGAGAGAGAGAGAGAGAGAGAGAGAGAGAGAGAGAGACTTCTTTTTAAATATCAAAGAATCATTTTCCGCTTACTAACGAATGGTATAAAATACTTGAAGAGCAACCCAACGTTGCCCGAGATTTAAAAAAGTAAAATTAAATCTCTCATCTATATTTATACAGAGATTAATAAAAAATCATATTATGCTTCGTTTTTTGTTGTTGTTTTTTTTTTTAATTCATGGTGATTGAAAATTAACTCCCTATTTTAAACAATAATTTTAAACAATCCTGGTCAGGGGCAGCAGTAACATAGAATAATAATTAACACAGCTTAACGCCTCTACCCTAGCAATGCTTAGTGGAATGAGAACAGGATACCCCCGTGGATTGAATAAAGGGTTAGGTTCAAGGTTCCGTGATGGCTCCCGATTACGACAAGAAGGTTCCAGAGTCCGACAAGAAATACCTGCAGAAGGCCGGAGGGCACATCGGCCGAAACATTTTACAGATAACAATGAAGATGAGAACAATAGTCCGAATAACACAGATAATACTAATAATTTTTATATGCATGAAATCTGGCCAGTTGTCAAAATATTGAAGACTTGATTTTTATGCCAGATGGTGCTCCTCTACATTTTGCTATTGTTGTTTGTGAATGGCTGAATCACCATTTTCCTGGGAGATGGATGGGTAGACATGGTCCACGTGAGTAACCGTCCAGAAGCCCTGATTTAACAACCTGCAATTTTTTT
>CM042178.1:40672402-40712402 GCA_023376005.1 Doryteuthis pealeii
GTTGGTAATCACTCAGAACTCTTTATTCAATACAGGGGGGGGGGTAAACTGTTATTCCATTGTGTGTGCCTCAGGGTATCTGATCTCTGTTAATTCTCATTCATTATGTTCTTTTTCTTCCTGCAGAAAATGGACGCCAGGAATTGAATTCGCATCTCCCTCATCCACATGCTTTCTCTTCAGGTAACATTTATAGACCTAGAAAGAATATTGACTTGGTCACCTGTTAGTTGGTTGGATTTTATGGCATGTCAACCCTTGTTGGTTTATTTTATGCCAAAGACATTTGGTTTTATTCATTTTTGTTGGGTATTCAATTTTTTTTTAAAACACATTCTTTTATTCTATTTAACCCATAGATGGGACCTTAACAGTATTACCAATCTGGGTCAGAGTGGACCTGGCAGTAATGGCAATGAAGGGGTACTCTACTCTCCCCAGAATTGGAACCTCACAAAGATGCACTTTAACATTACCTGGTTACCTGTGATCAATATCAAACTTACCTGATGTGGAAGTTAACCAATTTGAGATTGGCTGTTGACTGAAATTAGGGTCAACTCTGACGCGAGTTGAGGAAGAAGAAATACATGAATATTGGGTTGGTCGATTGATTTTGAAGGCTTATCACAATGCGATGGAAGAAAAGGTAACGAGTATGTTGTTCATTTACTTGTATTCTTATTCTTTTCATGTTTCCTTAATATTTCAGGATTAATATCCCATCTTCCGAAATCCTCGGAGCCCTTAAAGAAATTTTCATGGTGGTCTGTATTAATCCATGTTAATGTGGCGGTAGTAACTTGTGTTTCTGTATTTGTTTTTAGTGTTTGAATGTATTAATATTCAAATGTGCAACATAACATTGTGCTCAAAAATGAACACTTGGTTTAAATACTGTGACAAAATTCAAACGTATCAATTTTATTTTCATTTTTGTTTTTAATGTCTTTATATTCTAAACATACAGCATATCCTCATTTGAGCACAATATGACGCTGCATGTGTAACATTATAATATGGTCACAGTACCAAAAATGATATATGTAACATAATGGGGCTTGTCAAAATTCATGGCACTAAAAAAGTGTTTGTAGTATTATAATATTATTACAGTACCAAAAGGGTATTTGTTATGCGGCGGTTGTCATTGTCAATAAAAAAAGGTACAACACGTGAGATATATCGTCACAAGGGCTCAGCATTTAATTCCGGGCTCATGTCGTGGGCTCTGTTTGGAGAGAAGGAAAGACAGAGAGAAAGAGAGGGAGGACACCGTTAAATTACTGTAGCTTTTAAAGTAGTACCAACTATATCGCTGTCCCAACAATAGGGACCAGCAGCCCTGTCCAAACCCTATGCCGCCAGAAAGCAAAAAGAGACCGATCTTGTTGTTCCTTGTCACCACGTGACTTCCACTTCCGGTCGACACCCCACTTCCAGTCAGCTTTCAATTCCTCTTCCAGGGGTTATACCTCGGTCAAATTACCGGCAACCTGTTGTGTATCCACTACTCCTTTTTTTTTTAACCCTTACTTTCTCTTATTTCTTCTTCCTCTCTTTCTAAAGCAATCTGCCCACAGTTTTATTTCTACTATCAAACTCTGGTGGACTTTCATAATCACGTTACACATGTTAGAATATTAAAAATCCCTCTATGGGCTCCAAGGTCTAATGTAGATGGGGAATTAAACCCAAAATAATAAAGAAACATAAAAAAGAATACAAGTAAATGAACAACATACTCGTTACCTTTTTTTCTTTTGCATTGTGATAAGTCTTCTTCAAAATCAATCCACAAACCAAATGCTTCAAGCAAACTATAAAACTCTAATACATCAATATCAATTTCAAATGATTCAGAAGGCAGTGAGAAACTGACAGTTACCAATCACCACTGACTATGCCTACACTAACATAACTTATAGCGTAGACAATCATATGGACTATAAATTTAACTTTGCCTACCAAATTTCCCTTATGGCTGTACCAAATTTTCCAAGTATTTTTTTTACCTGTATAATGGGATATTTCAAAATTCACTATCTATTCACCTCAGAACTTATTCTATTCAAATGAAGTCCTATTATTATTATTGTAATATGAGTCCTTCTGCTCAATCATAATGAACTAATCATCAGTTTTTGTATTTTGGATTGCAGTGGTGGGAGAGCCACCGTGAGTGGTTAAAGGTAGGCAAAGAGTAATGTTGATGGAGTGGCCTATTGTCAGTATCAGCCAGATAGCGAAGGAGTCTATACCAAGGAGATAGTAATGTGGTGCTCCACCCAAGCAAAAACTATCAGCTCCACAATTTACCACACAGATCAGATTACTGAACGTGGTGCTACTTATGTGTTGAGTTGGCGAGACCAGGATCAAACTAGAAACCTTGAAATGTAAATGGAGGGAAAAAAAAAAAAAAAAAAAAAAAAATGCTGAAAAATAAAATGTACCACAACCAACTTGTAAATACAGCCCCACATGCCTCAACAAGCAGACAGATTTCTATCAGGTTTTGTTTTATAATCAATCTGTTAAAACTACAAAACTATTTTTATAATCAAAATGTTAAAACTACAAAAACTTGTTGGTTTTTTTTTTTACTAGTATTTGTTTTGTATTACTGCATAATTTTTAATAACTATTTTGTTTGTTTGTTTACAATTTTTTATTATTAGATTTCTGAAAAAAAAAAAAACAGTTTGTGTATTTTTAAACAGTTTTTACATTTTTCAGACAAAAACAGACATAAATTGACTATAAAACAAATCAGCCTGTTAGAAATCTACCTGTTTTTTGTTGCATGAAGGGCCGTATTTACAAGTTGGTCGTGAATGTATTTACAATTGAAAGTCATAAATGAAGTATTATGAAAAAATCTTTTAACATTTGCAATATTTTGGGGTCATCCTTCATTAGGGGAGGTAGATTTTTCACTTTTTTAAAATATCAAAATGTCCATCCATGCGAAAGTTGTGTGTTAGTATACTGAATACTGATACCAAAAATTAGATCTTTTACTTGCACCATTGTTTGAGGAAATAGCATCAAAGATCATCTACTAAAATGCACTAAAAATCCTTGTTTTCAAAAGGCTAAATTTTGTGAAAACGAGGATTTTTAGATGATCTTTGATGCTATTTCCTCAAACAATGGTGCAAGTAAAAGATCTAATTTTTGGTATCAGTATTCAGTATACTAACACACAACTTTCACATAGATGGACAATTTGATATTTTTAAAAAGTGAAAAATCGACCTACCCTATTCTACATATTAATATCTATTTTTTTTATTATTCTGCTTCATGTTACTATGTCCTTAAAATCTAAGTACATTTTCTTTCATTTATGTTAAATTTATAGGCTATATGATCCATCTGTATAAGAAGCACATGTGAAATTCACACTTCAATCAGAATTGCAGAGTTCAAGTCATAGGGAGGTAGAGCTTTTGGATAGAGTCGGACTTTATACCGGTTAAACTTTCAAATCGTCGTCAAAATTTAAATGGAAAGTTTTTTGGTGGTGATCCGTGACAGTTTAACTACAGTGTATGAATGAACTTTTTTTGCGAATTGGGTTACTGTTTAGGGGTTTGGTGATTAAGGTTGTTTTTAATTACATATTGCTAAAAAAAAAAAAAAAAAAAAAAAAAATTACTATACATTTAATAAAAATAAATTTTTTTTTTAAATGCAAGTTTAATTGAAATTATACATTGTAACACTAACACAAACAACTGAGGCTAATGTGTCTACCGTTGGATTCAATAATTAATTCCAATGGTTAATTAAATGTATAGTAATTTGAGGTTTTTTTTTTTTTTTTTTTTTTTAAGCAATACATAATTAAAAACAAGCTTAATCTCCAATCCATTAAAGTGTAACCCAATTCCCCCAAAAGTTCATTCATACACTGTAGTTAAACAGTCATGGATCACTACCAAATAAGTTTCTATTTTAATTTTGACGACGATTTGCAAGCTTACCCCAAAAAAGTATTATTAAAGTTTTCTACAATATTCAATCTTTATTTCTTTTCATTCTTATTTTAAATCCATTTTGTAGTGGAATTAATACTCACCTTGGTCAATACGATTATTAATTCTTTGCTCTTTGCTCACAAAAATTTTATCATGATCCCAGATTTTTTATTTTTCACTTTTGTGGGAGAGCCACTGTGAGCAGCTTAAAGCAAGCAAAGATTTAACTGATGTAAATAAAGCAAAATGAAAAAATAAAATGTATTTACTATTGAAGGTCGTAAATGAAGTATGATAAAAAAAATTTTTTTTTAATATGTGCAATATTTTGGGGTCGTCCTTCATTGCACAAATTAACTTTTTTTTTTTTTACTAGCAGGACCTGCTATGCCACAGTATAATTAATATAATGTTTGATAGGTTTCCTTAACAGCTATTGTAAAATAGTTCAATAGATAAAAAGTATAATAATCTTGATTTAACTCATTCTTTTTTTCTTTCTTTCCATCATTCATTGAAACAGATTAGCGTTATTTTTTTCACATTCTCACCATCTCTATCTTTCTCCTACTCTTTCTTCATTATATTTTTTCTGTGTAGCATGTACTTTCTTCCCTTTTTCTTTCTAATAAAAAAGGAATGGTCCATTATTTAACTGAGGTGACAACACACGATACACCAGATAATAAAAAATGTAAATACTTTACATTTTTGCATTTCATCTTGGACAATTTGGACGGTCTCATTTTTAACCAGGGATGTTGCAAGATGATAACGGACAGAAGATTAAGGAACACCAGTATTATTATTTTTAATCACTCTTCATTTTTTACAGCCTTCAATTGTAAGTAGATTTTATTTTTTCAAGATTTACTTTCCTTTATATAATGTGGGTTGGATTTTATGGCATGTCAAACCCTGTTGGGTTATTTTATGCCAAAAACATTGTTTTATTCATTTTTTATGGTATTAAATTTTTTTTTCAAACTCAATTCTTTTTTTTTTTAATACCTTTTAACTCATTTTTTCTATTTAACCCATAGATGGGAGCATAACAGGTACTACCACTCTGAGTCAGGGTGGACCTGGGTTTGGTTTGTTTTATTGCATATCAACCTCAGTGGGTCATTTAATGCCAATAAAATTTTGAAATAAATTTATTCTTAATGGATGGTCAATTTAATAATAAACTCATGTTTTTCTATTTAACCCATAGATGGGACCCTAACAGGTACTACCACTCTGGATCAGAGTGGACCAGGGAGCAATGGTGATGAAGGGGTGCTCCACATTCCCCAAACCTCCAAACTGGAACCTTACCATCAGATAGAGTTTAACATTCCCAGGACATGCAGACACCGCCTTCTAGCACCCATATGATAAAAAGGGTTGGGTCTTGCCATGAGGGCGATAGGGTTGGGGCAATCATATAGGTGCTAGGGCTTGATGTGACTAGCCGAGTGGACTTGGGAGTAATGGCAATGAAAGAATACTCCAAGAGAAGGAAGGCAAAAGGAAAGAGGAAAAGGGGGAAATGAAGAAGTGAGGGAAAATGGAAAGACAAAAATGAAGGGGGGAAAAAAAAGAGAACACCCTCTCGCCCCCACTTTACATGACAAATGACGGGGGGGGGGCACAAAGCAAAGTAAGAAAAATGTGATAACTACAAATATTTAAAAAATAAATATAATAAAAGAATGTAAACACCTTTTTTTTTTGTACTATTTGGATTTTTTGGACTATTGCCCTCATCTTTATTGTTATATACATGTTTTCGGTTGATGTGCCCTCTGGATTTCTTCAGAGCGTTTCTTGTTGAACTCAAACCCTCTCGTCTAACTCGGGTTGGTTGGTTGGATTTTATGGCATATCAACCACTTTGGGTCATTTTATGTCGAAAAACTTTTTTTTTTTTTTTTTAAATTCATTCTTGATGGGCACTCAGTTTGTTTTCAACTCATTGTTCAATTTAACCCATAATAGGTACTAGGACTGAGTCAGAGTGGACCTGGGAGTAATGGTTATGAAGGGGTAGTCCACGTTCCCCAGAACTCCAGAATTGGAAATTCACCATCAGATAGAGTTTTATCTTTATTCCCAGGACATGAAGAACCTCAGCCACCGCCTTCTAGCACCCATATGATAAAAAGGGTTGGGGCTTCCTATAAGAGCAATAGGGTTGGGATAATCATAAAGGTGCTTGAGCTTGACGTGACCAGCCGATTGATCAGAGGGGGCCTCTCCAACCACCCGTGTAGCCTAAGTGGAGTGGAGTGTTTCATGTCAAGGACTGTCAAGTCAGAACTTGGGAACAAGAAGGTTCCTGAGTTTGACAAGAAACATCTAAAGAAAGCTGGAGGGCGCATTGTCCAAAATGTTGTGTATATAACAAATAAAGATGAGGACAATAGTCTGAAAAATCCAAATAATAGAAATTATCAAACCTCATCTCAAAAATTGGATTTTTCAGACTGTTGTTCTCATCTTTATTTGTTATATAAACAAAATCTTAGACGATGTAACCTCCAGATACATGATGCAACGGATATAAGGGTTAAGTTAATACAGTTCTAAGTGACAATCATTTAGTCCTGGATTCCTGTTTTAGTCTCAAACTAAGTCTGTAATTACTGTGTAAGTGTATGAGTATCTGAGTAAGTGTGTGATTTGTGTGGTAGTCTCAAAGTAAATTTGTGATGACTGTGCAAAGGTGCGAGTTGTGTATTAGGTTGCAGATTCAATCCTGGCCAAGTCATGGGTAAAGGAATGAGAACAGTCTACCCCAATGGATTAAATAAATTGTTCAGTTCAAAGTTCCATGAAGGCTCTAGAGTTTGACAAGATGGTTCCCGAATTCAACAAGAAACACCTGAAGAAGGCCAGAGGGCACATCAGCTGAAACGCTGTGTACATAACAATGAAGATGAGGACAAGAGTATAAAAAAAATACAAATAATACAAATTATCAAGCCTCATTTCAAAAATTCAAATAGTGCCTTTTTTTTTTGTTTTGTTTTTTTACACAACTAAAAAAAAGGGAGAGCAAAGATATGTTTTGTTTTTTTTTATATTTTATACAGATTTTTTTAAGATTAGAAAAGACAGCCTGCTTAAAATAACTCAACTGTATCTTGACAAAAAAAAAAAGTTTAGTCAATGCCTCAACAACCACATAATAATATACAGTAGTAATCTTTCGTTACTACTACTTTTTTTTTCTCTTTTTTAATAGCCATTATCCTTACTTCATTCAATGCAGCATGTCAACTGGTGAAGACTGGAGAGCATACAGGTCAAAATGTTATGAAAAATACAAAACAAAGATGAGGATAACAGCAACAAGAACTCGTAATATTTCAGGTTCCATTTTTTTTTTCTTAACAGTTAGCCAGTAAAGGCCATGCTTTCTATAAAAAAAAAAAAAAAGAATTTAAAAAATGCTGTCTCACCACACAGCCAGTATATGTATGTATGCGCGCGTGTGTAAGTGTTCATGTAACATAATTTGTTTTTTTTATATTTAATATATATATTATATACATTATATATCCCCAAGGAGGCGAATCGACCAGCAAAGGGAAGTAAATATTCATTTTTTTCTTAGTTATCTCCCCTGTTAAAATATGGCATTCCCCAGCCTCATTTTCATCTTCCATATTTCTTTTTAAATCATTTTTCCTTTTTTTTTTTTTTTTTTAATCAAGTCTACAATTGCTTTCATTTTTAAAGATTTCAATCTTACAGTTTGTTTTTTTGTTTTTTTAATTTTCAAAATTAATTTTCCCCTTCAAATAAGGATTGCGGAGAAAGACATAGCCATGCCATTAAGCAAACTAAGAAATTGTTTTTTTTTTTTTTTTCTTTCTTAAGATACCCATATTTTTATTATCTTTTAAAAATCTTTTAAAGATATTTGTTTTATCCTAAAACCTTAGCAAGTGTGTGTGCAGATGGTAATGTCTTTATATTTTAACGTTTCTTTTTAAGTAAAACGTCTTAAAGTTAAAAAAAAAATATTAAAAAAACATGAGCAGGCAAAACTTTTTTTTTTTTAAATTTAAGAAAAAAAAAAAAAAAAAAAAAAAAAAAAAAAAATTGAAAAACAAAAAAAGGAATTTTTTTTCGCTATCTACATGCTTACCAGTAACTATAGTAACTGTTACCAATGGTAACGAGACTAAAACGATGTCAAGTATGAGAGATGATAATAATGGGTCTGGATGAGCAATAATGACAATTTTTTTTTTTCTTTTTTAGGAAACTGGTGGTTGACATGATGTAATTAAAAAAAAAAAAAATTAATAATGGCAGCGGAGATGGCAGCAGGGTGGGTCCATTTCTAGTGCAACACAAAAAAAAAAAAAAAGAATTATCCCTAACAATAGTTTATAAACCAGCAAAAGAATGATAAGGAGTTGGAGCAGCCATGCTTGGTATAGTGACAGTCCTAGCAGTGAACTTTGATACCGGCATAGCGGTACCCTAAAAACTGATTTTTTTTTTCTCACTGTAGCCCCAACTAAAACAACAAACTTAACAAAACAAACCAAAATTGGAGGAGATAGAAAACAAGGTAGTCTGTGAATTCAGGGGTGTAAATTTTTACCATAGTTTACTGGACAGATGTTAGTGGAATATGAAATGAAGTCCAATGTAAATCTCATTATAATGTCAGTGTCTGTAATCAGAAGTATAGCTTATGTCACAATACTCTCAGGAATTGCATAAGTTTATCAATGAGTATTTAATTTATTATCAAAATTATTATTTTAATACATAGAATAAATCTTATTTATTAACTGTCTATGAAACTGAGTTAGATATGCCTCAAAACAGCCCATGTTATTAGTGTTTAAAATGTCACTAAGAAATAAAGGTTTGCATAATATATGGTGTGATTAATTTGCATACTGGTTTTAACAAAACCGGGTTTAATAAATAATCACTTGGTGTTATTGATCTCTAATATTATTGTTTTATTCTTTAACGTATTAAAATCAATGTGTTCTTGCTTAATTTTGTTAGTCTTTCTAATTTAATATCTTTCATTACACTAAAAACTTATGCCCAGAGGGCACATATTCTTGCTAGTATTTTTAATTTCTGAATTGGGATTAATACTTTTAATAAAAATGAAACTCTGAAAACATAACTTAATGTTAATTCATTTGTAAGTTTGTTGTTTTTTTTAAATTAAAGGACACCATTAATTGATGTTGTATAGATTTAAAGTTGTTGCGTAGTGATTCAGTTATACACTTTTTTGACCTCAGAACTGCAAAAGTGAACTGTTTTAAGTTTGTTTTTTTTAATTTTTTTTATTGTTACTCTGAAATAGAAATATTGTTATATACTCGGCAAAATTACTAGCGAATATTAATTTTCAGTTTATTTTAGTATAGGACTTGATAAGTTTATAATTTCAATTCCCTTAAGATAACAACGCAGAAGTAAAATAAAAAATGTATAACTGAATCACTACACAGCAACTTTATATCTATTCAACATTAATTAATGCTGTCCTTTAATTTTTAAACTTATAAATGAATTAATATATTAAATTATGTTTTCCTTAGAGTTTCATTTTTATTAAAAGTATTAATCCCAATTCCGAAATTAAAAATATATACCGTATTTGATGGCATATAGGACGCACTTTTTTCCAAAATTTTGGCTAAAAAAAAAAAATAAAAAAAAAAAAAAAAATTAAAAAAATCGCCTTGCATCGATGAAGCCAATGATAAGAATCCCATTGGACTTTACAGTCACAGGAGGCGCTGTAACTTCAGGGGCACAAAATCTATATTATAGTCTTCAGAGACTGAAATGCCAAGGATAACAAATAATGCTTGTGTAATACACAGCTAGACTGTTTTCAACAATATATGCTTAAATACACTAATAACTTTTTTTCCTGAATCTAACCTGCTGAAATGGGGGTGCATCTTATATGCCATCAAATACAGTACATTGGACCATTTCATATTCCACTAACATCTGTCCAGTAGAAAATGCTAAAAATTTATGGCCCTCAATTTAGTCTACCTAGAAAGAAAAAAAAATCTTGAATAGCAATAATTAATAGCTGCACTGACAACAAAATGGTGGGAGGTCTTTCTTTTCTTGGCCTGTTTGTTAATGAGCAGGTGGAAAGTGTCTCAGATGGGGAATTTAAAAGCACAACAACGGGCGCTTCCTAGCCAGCTAATGGCTGAAAACAGTGGAGGAGCCAGAAGTGATGCCAAACCCTTCAAGACAAATGTCAATCCAACACAAGAAGAATTAGCAGTGCCAAAAGCCAGGGAACCAAAAACTGTCCATGCACCAGAGAGATGCCGACCCGTTGGATGCCGATCCGGCACAAGAACTAGCAGTGCCAAAGCCAGATATCCGAAGACTTCCATGCACCGGATGGATGCCGAACATCGGACGCCGATCTGATGCAAGAAGAACTACTAGTGGCAAAACCAGGGAACTGAAGACTGTCCGTGCAAGCACGCTTTGCAGTTCAGCTGCAAGCGCTGATGCCGAGATAAGAAAGTTCACCAGCAAAGCGTTGTCATCTTTGTTGCCCCACCGAGTGAGGGCAGAGAAGGAAGTCAACAAGTCAGGGTGAGGCAAGAGAGAGATCTGTTTCCCAGTTAGGGATCCGGTTGTTGTCATCACTGATGGATTTTCCAGGCAAGGTTGTTCTGCGTGCAATTTCCGGGGTTGGAGTTTTGGGTTTCCAGCAACTGGCAAAAAGTTTTTTAAGTGGCAGGTCTGCAAATGCCATGAGAAAGAATGAAGGAAAATGGTAAGGATAAAATAAAAGGGAGTGGGAGGGAGAGAGGGAGGTGGTGCCATATAAAGGGGGTGGGGTGCACTGAAAGTGGGAGATGGCATCACAGAAAGAGGGAGGGGTACATTATGTGTAAGTGTAGGAGGAATAGTGTGAAGTGCTGTCACAGAAAGAGGAAGGGGTGTATTACGTAGAGGAGAAGTAAGAGTTGAGGTTGCAGAAAGAGGAAGGGGTGCATTACATGCAAGAGAAGTGAGAGGAAGAGCTTGAGAGGAAGTGGGAGTTGAGGTCCCAGAAAGAGGAAGGGGTGCATTACATGCAAGAGAAGTGAGAGTAGGAGGAGGAAAAGTGGGAGTTAAAGTTGCACAAAGAGGTAGGGGTGCATTATGTATAACAGAAGTGAGAGGAGTTGAAAAAATATTTGTGGGAAGAGGCAAGGTTGGCACAGGAGAGGGGGTGCAAAACAGGCGTAAACCAGAATATAAGACCATGACACGAAAGAGAAGGGGAGGAAAGAGTGAAAATAGAGGCATCAAACTAATAATAATAATAATAATAATAATAGACAAAGAGGAGAAACATGAATTAACCCGAGAAGCCAACGATGAAAAACAGTTGTTTGGTAAAAGTGTGGTTGATTCATTTGACATTGGCTTTGTTGATAGTGTGCTAACTGCTGCTGCTGCTGCCTGTGAGAACATAGGGTGCCAGAAAGAGGAGGAAGCCGTCCGTGCTGACAAAGACACAGGCAACGGGGAGACTATCCTCTCTGCTGGCAAGTTTGGCGGTGATGCCGCTGGAAATCGGAGCAAGGGCTCCATCCTGGAGGGTCATTCCCATTCTGTTGTACCCGGAGGCTTGGAGGTCAGATCGTACATAACCCGTGAGATGCCAGGTACTGTTAAGATACCCTCCACCATTTTTTGAACGACCTGAAAGGAGAAAAAAAAATTATCTAAATAAAAGAAAAATATCAAGAAAAAAAAAGACAAAATCTTTAGGGTTATTTTATGCCAAAGTCAGTTTAACAATTATGGTCTCCAATTATATACAGTATAAAAATGTATCAAATCAACCCTTGTTGGGTTATTTTATGCCAAAGTCAGTTTAACAATTATAGTCTTCAACTATATATGATACAAAAATGTATCATGTCAATCCTTGTGTTATATTATGCCAAAGTCAGTTTAACAATTATGGGATCTAGTTATATACAATATAAAAATTTTCAGTGTTGATATATTAATGAATAAAAAATAATGGACCAGTTATTTTTTGAAAACTCTTACATTTTTTCAGGTCAATTAACTTTGAACCACGTATGTTTGAGAATCTGCGTTACGTCTCAAAGATATGTGGTTCAAAGTTAACTGACCTGAAAAAATGTAAGAGTTTTCAAATAAAATAACTGGTGCATTATATCTTTTATTCATTAATATATCAACACTGAAAATTTCATTAAATTCGGTTAATTCCTTGATTTTTAGTATTTTTTTCTTTCGGCGGGGTGACATATGATGGTGGAATTTATGTCCGTTAAGTAGGATTTAACTGAAGAATTTCTGTTTATATTTTTTATCCACTGGAGTATTAAGAGGCGAAGGGAGGTAACTCTGACTCATCTTCGCTAGTTGTAACGACTGTCATACCCAGGAGACTAAAAGTGTGGAATCACCCCTCCATTATCATTACTCCCAGGTCCACTGTGACACGGAGTAGTAGTACTTGTTATGATTAGAACCAGCTGTACTCCAATTATTCAATACTTAGTTTTTGCTTTAGTCAAACATAGGCCTAAGGTTACTTAGGGCACTTGGTTAGTTGGATTTTATGGCATGTCTACCTATATAGGGTTATTTTATGCCAGAGACGTTTTTTTCTATTTAATCCATAGACCTACTACCAGATAAGACCTGAGAGTAATGGCGATGAAGGGGTACTCCACGCTTCTTAGAGCTCCAAAATTGGAACTTCACCATTAGATGCAGTTTGACATCATACCGAGGAAACTAAGACCCTCAGTCATCGCCTTCTAGCACATATGATAAAAAGGGTTGGAGCTTGCCATAAGAGCAATAGGGTTGGAAAAATTATATAGGAGCAAGGGAGAGAGAGAAAAAAAAGAAAGGGAAAGAATGAAATCTTTGAAGATCCTCTCACCTCTTCAGGGATATGCACCCCAGGTGTTGCCGGTAAACCAGTCATAAAATCATTGGTAATGAATGTACGGATGACCACTGATCTTTGACACGACGGTTGGTGATTGATAGGGTCTCTATCAAAATGCAAAGGAGTAAGAATAATGGGCATTTGAGAGATCTTAGAAATGTAACCAGAATCCTGCAACACTTTGGTAGCCATGAAGTCAGCTTGTCTTAATGTGCTGAGGACACCATCTGTAAGGAAAGTTGGTGTCACATCCTCAACTGTAAAGCGAACCATTCCACCAAATACGTAGACAACTCTGAAAGAAATGAAATGACATTTGAAAATAAAATTACATCTTGTAGAAGAGGTATTATTTAGATTTATCGGACTATTTGTAACACAATAAGGAGAGAGAGTGAGCCAGGAATGTAATAGCTCCATGTAAATTAGCATGGAAAAGTTTTTAGAAGGAATATAAGAATTATGTGTAGATAAGCATGGAAAAGTTTTTAGAAGGAATATAAGAATTATGCGTAGATAAGCATGGAAAAGTTTTTAGAAGGAATATAAGAATTATGCGTAGATAAGCATGGAAAAGTTTTTAGAAGGAATATAAGAATTATGCGTAGATAAGCATGGAAAAGTTTTTAGAAGGAATATAAGAATTATGTGTAGATAAGCATGGAAAAGTTTTAGGATGAGTCAGCACAACACTACATGGTATTTTTCTATTGGTCAAGACGTGTCACATGGCAGAGTAGGAATGAGAGGTGAGAGTGTGGAGTGAGTTTGGGACTACATTGACTGGGTGAGATGCGTTTCTCGCCCAAGTTGGTTACAAACACAAACACATCAAAGAAATGCGAACATTAACTCAACATCAGCCCAGCAACCAGATTGTAGCCTCTCAAAGATAAATATACCACAATTGTTATTAACATATCAATCCATTCCAAAATGAGAACCATAACATTACACTATTGTCCTCATCTTTATTGTTATATACATAACGTTTTGGCTGCAATGCCCTTCGGCCTTAAGATGTTTCTTCTCAAACTTGGAAACATTCTTGAAATCGACAGGCACATCAACTGAAACGTTGTGTATATAGCAATATAAAGATGAGGACAATAGTATAAAAAAAATCTAAATCATACAAATTATCAAGCCTAATCTAAAAAATAACAAGAAACACCCAAAGAAGGCTGGAGGGTATGTAGATCAAAATGTTGTGTATAGAACAATAAAGAGGAGGACAATAGTCTGAAAAATTCAAATGATACAAATTATCAAGACTCATCTAAAAAATTCAGACAAATTGTAGAAGAGGGTTTTAATTATTAAAAAAAAAATATCTGTTGCAGATTTATTGTATTTCATTTTTAATTCCTCACACACAGTCCATCTGTCTGTTATCTACACACAAACTCACTCACTCTCTCTCTCTACATTACTCACCCTCTCTCCATTTCTTTCTCTCTACATTACTCACCTCTCTCATTTCTTTCTCTCTACATTACTCACCCTCTCTACATTACTCTCTCTACATTTCTTTCTCTACATTACCTTTCTCTCCATTTCTTTCTCTCTACATTACTCACCCTCTCTCCATTTCTTTCTCTCTACATTACTCACCTCTCTCCATTTCTTTCTCTCTACATTACTCACCCTCTCCATTTCTTTCTCTCTACATTACTCACATTTCTTTCTCTCTACATTACTCACCCTCTCTCCATTACTCACTCTCTCTACATTTCTTTCTCTCTACATTACTCACCCTCTCTCATTACTCACCCTCTCATTTCTTTCTCTCTACATTACTTACCCTCTCTCCATTTCTTTCTACATTACTTTCTCTCCATTTCTTCTCTCTACATTACTCACCCTATCTCCATTACTCACTCGCTCTAGATTTCTTTCTCTCTACATTACTCACTCTCTCTACATTTCTTTCTCTCTCCATTACTCACTCTCTCCATTACTCACCCTCTCTCCATTTCTTTCTCTCTACATTACTCACCCTCTCTCCATTACTCACCTCTCTACATTTCTTTCTCTCTACATTTCTTTCTCTCTACATTACTCACCCTCTCTCCATTTCTTTCTCTCTACATTACTCATCTCTACATTTCTTTCTCTCTACATTACTCTCACATACATTACTCACTCCTACACCTTTCTCTAGCATTCTCTCCCTATATCAGTACATCACTCTCTACTCTCGTTATTATTCTCTCCCCATCTCACGTCTTTACCCTCTCTATCTCTCACAATCTCATAGGCTGCATTTTATTTTCTAAATTATCTCCCCTTGCTATTAGTATTTACTAAAAGATTCGTTGTATATCAAGTTATCAAGTCTTCAAAACAGACTGCAAACTCAAAGAGGAGATAAGTCATTAGCCAATACTGATAGGGCTTGACTTGACCAACTGATTGATCGGAAGGACCTCTCCGTCTGCCCATCTAGCCTAAGTAAGGGACAAAGTGAGTTTTTACATGTCATGGACTGCTCAATTACCAGGATTCCGTCCTTAAGAATCACAGGTCGCCACTCACGGCCAATCGGTGACTCCATTGGGGGGAATTTTATCCCTTTGCAGAGGTGCAGTCGGCATATTCTTCTGCCCTAGCCAACAGAACACCGAACATCAATTAGATTGCAGATACGAATAATCATTTTTATTTTATTGTTTGAAAATAGTTCAATTGGATGTGAACTAGTTTTTGTGTTGGACTATCGTGGGGAGAAGATGCGCACAAAATTCCCACTCATATTTATGGACTTTCCCAACATCAGCAACATGCATTTGTGGTAAAATGCACCAATCAGAAACAAACCCGGGCAGGATGTGACACAAGGTTGCAAATACAGTAGTAATAGATCTGTGAGACTAGCGTGCTAACCATTACACCACGATAGGATGCCCTAATGTATGTATGTATCCAACTCCTCCATCATGAGCAGGATGTGGCACAAGGTAAGCGGAATAGGGCTTGTTTGAATTCAGAGTTGTTCTTCCCCTTTGTTGGTTGCCTCTTCGATGCAAGAGAAAACAGTCTGTGCTACTATTTACCCATAGCTGAAGGGATAACAAATGAATTTATGTATTTTCCAAGGGCATTTGAAACAGCTTTGTCTAGAATTTGAACTCCAGTCGCCTAAGACAATAACCATTACACAGCAATCTTTTGCAACTGGCCTTGAATCAGTTGCTAACTGGATTCTGTCAGAAGAAACACTACAAAGCAAGGAGAGTTACAACTCTTGTTCTACATTGGATTTCAAGGGATACAATAGATTTTCTATTATAGAGACAACACCCTTTTCTACCATTGGATTTACAACAGGAAAACTAAAGACCTAAAATGGCAATCAGAATTGGAACATTTGTAAGCAGAGAATCCATGGCCAAAACAGATAGAATAGACAAGGGACATAATCCAAAGAAAAAGAAAAAAATGCTGCCAAGAATTACCTGTTGATATTATGACAAATTTTAGGAATCAATTTGGCCAGCACAAACAGATTTTCCCACACAGGATCAGAATCACCTGACAAAGCTGCAACATAACTGT
Source organism: Doryteuthis pealeii (assembly GCA_023376005.1). NCBI lineage: Eukaryota > Metazoa > Mollusca > Cephalopoda > Myopsida > Loliginidae > Doryteuthis > Doryteuthis pealeii. The sequence continues at coordinate 40,688,897 of CM042178.1, forward strand.
AAGTTCGACAATCACCCTGAAAAATAAAAAAAATGTTAAGGAAAAAAAAAATTTAATAAATAAATTAAATTATATATATATATATATATATATATATATATATATATATATATAAATATAAAAAGATAAATTGAATTAGATATAAATAAGTAAATAAACAAATAAATATAATATTAATTTTAATAATAATAATAATAAATGATTAAATTGATTTTACATCCAACACGAAATATTATACATCACCATTGCCACAAAACACAAATACGCTTTTTCATTCGCACATACACACATACAAAATCCCGCGCTAGGATACAGTCTTAACGTCACAACCAACATGCATTTTCAATGCCACGCACATTACAACATACACACACATACAAAAATAAACGCATTCACGCTCACACGAGAATACAGTTATTTAAAAAATAACATCATTTTCAAAAAAAAAAATTCATTTGGGAAGAAATGCCATAGCTGGACTGCTTCAGTTCAATTCTTTTGATAAAGAGGTATTACTTCGAAAATTCAAGAAAGAATAAAAATACAGGTCAACACACAACACCATTGTTACCGTATTATTATTTTTTATTTATTCCAAACTGCATTGTGATAGCCTTCTAAATCAACCTCCTAACCAATACATACACAATGCTTCAAGCAAATTATGAAACTCTTAAAAAAAATTAACATTATATACAGAGAGGTATTTACAAAGTTTAATTTTTAATAATTAATATAAGGAAGTTAAGACATTGGAAAAACGTTCAAACTGCCTTTCTGCCCTGGATAACATTATGCAAGACAAATTTTGTTCCTGGATAGTATGTGTTATTTCTTAATTGCTTATATTGTAAAAGTATAGAAAATAACCATTCAAACATTTTGCTTTTCTGCGCTGGATATTGATATTTAGAAATTAACCTATTTTTAAGTTAAATCAAATTTAAATTCCACCATCGTATGTTGCCCCGTCGAAAGAAGAAAAAAAAAATAACAAAAAATCAGGGAATTAACCGAATTAAATTAAATTTTCAGTGTTGATATATTAATGAATAAAAGATATAATGCACCAGTTATTTTATTCAATAACTTTTTTTTTTACATTTTTTCAGGTCAGTTAATTTGAACCACCTATCTTTGAGGTGTAACACAGATTCTCAAAGATATGTGGTTCAAAGTTAACTGGCCTGAAAAAATGTAAAAGTTTTTAAATAAAATAACGGGTGCATTATATCTTTTATTCATTAAAAGGGGGGGGGTTCTTTCGTCGGGGTGACATACGATGGTGGAATTTAGGTCTGTTATGTTTGATTTTCTATTTTCTATGTAAATAAACAATACATATAAGTATTTATTAAGCTTAGCTTATTATTAATGCTCTACTTTTACTACATAAGTCAGTAGAATTTCAATTTTTAGCCCACCAGCTCTCACCTTTTATGATTTTTTTAAATAAAACCCATCACAACCAACATAGACAAACAACCAGTAAAAATAAACTCACCTGTACACCAACACTTTTCACAGGTAACAACATGGCACCTAGTGTGTGCATCTCTGTAATCCGGACCAGTTCTGATTGTTCGTGATCTGTGGTACAACTTTTAACTTTGTTTAGAAGAGAATGAGGCTGAAAAGAAAAAAATAAGGAAAAAGATAAAAACGATTTTTATTTCATTTAACAACAGTCTCTGAAATATTCTATTTATTCCTTTATCTACCATACTGCCCCCAACCGCCCAACGATCAAAATGCCAGACAGCTCAAAAATAATAAATAAAAGTATTAAAACTTCTTTGTAAATTATCATCCTACCTTATTAAAAAAAATCTATTTCAAAGGAGGCAACTTTAAATTAGTCATTTCTCTTCATTTTGTAAAAAATTCAATGGCTATTGCAGATAGCAGTGGTAGATAAATCAACACTGAATATCACAAGGAAAATTAGGAGAAAACAGGAAAAAAAAAAAAAAAAAAAAATTTTTTTAAAGTAAAAATTAAAATATTTTTTTGAATTGAATAAAAATAAAATTTTCTTTGAAATTAAAAAAAAAAAATGTTTAAATAAAAAGAAAAAAAAAGATTAAAAAAAAATTGTTTCTAAACAAACTTTGGTAAAGCATTAGTCTTGGGGTGAGTCTCTGTGGTGTAGTGAGACTGTGATATCTCAGTAAGCAATATAAAACTCCAGTCATGCTAGTACATTCACTTATGTACTAATACCCTTGGAAAAGGTATGAACCTCCCCATCCCTCCATCTAATATCATTTAAATTATATGTAAACACCATTTGCTAAAATATGGAAGTATATTTCTTTAAAGAAATAAATATGAACTAATTGAAAAAAATAAAGAAAAAATATTTTTAAAAATGATTGTATATTTTAGAAAAAAAAAAAAAAAAAAAAAAGGAAACCTTTTTAAAAACTAAAATATTTTACCGTTTTTAAAGAGTTGCTAAAATCGATGATAATTTTGAGCAACTGGTTTGTCTCTCCAAAATCTTTGTCCATAAATCGATCTTCAGCACACAAAACTCTGATAGCCAATCCAGGACCTGTGCGGGGGGGAAAAAAAAAAAAAAAAAAAAAAAAGGGGAAAAATAATTTTAACAAAAATTGATTAATTCAACAATAACTATGACTAACAGCACCTGTGGATATATCACAATATGATATTTCAACTATTATATTTGATATCTTAACTTAAGAGCAATTGTAAAATAGTTCAATATGCAAAAAGTATAATAAACTTGATTTAACTCACTTTTTTCATTCTTTCCATCAAGTTCAATTGAAACAGATTAGCATTATCGTTTCCGCATGGTCACACTTTTCTAATATTCTTTCTTTGGTGTAATAAAGAATAATAATAAAGAATTAAAAAATGTAATAAAAAGAACTAGTGGGATCTGGATATACCACAGTATGATAATGTAATTATTTCTACATTTGATATGTTTACTTATTGAACTATTTTACAATAGCTCCTAAGTAAACATATCAAATGTAGAAATAATTACATTATCATACTGTGGTATATCCAGGTCTCACTAGTTCTTTTTATTACATTTTTTTAATTCTTTATTATTATTATTTTTTATTATTCTTTATTACACCAAAGAAAGAATATTAGAAGTGTGAGCATGCGGAAGCAATAATGCTAATCTGTTTCAATCATAATGAAAAGATGAAAAGAATGAGAGAGTTAAATCAAAATTATTATACTTTTTACATATTGAACTATTTTACAATAGCTCCTATGTAAAAAGTATAATAATTTTGATTTAACTCATTCTTTTCATCTTTTCATTATGATTGAAACAGATTAGCATTATTGCTTCTGTAAGCCCTCTATCTTTCTCCTACTCTCTTTCTTATATTTTTTCTGTATCACATGTCCTTTTCCTTCCCTTTCTTTCTTTATAATAAAAACAGAATTGTCGATTTTTTAGCTGAGGTGACAACACTCATAGAAATAAGAATTCAGTGGATAAGCGACACCAGATAATTAGGATTTACATGTTTGCATTTCATCTTGGATGATTTGGACAGTCTCATTTTTAACCAGAGGGTATTACAAGATGATAACAGTTGGAAGATTAAAGAACAAGAGTATTAATATATAGATTATCTCTCTTGACTAAAAGAGCTTATTACTCAGTCCAACATCATTTAGGCCAATTTTGTGCTTTACTAGTAAATTTTTACTGCTAGTTTAAACCCATTATATTGTTGAATAGAGCTCATTGAAATCTTTCTTTCGCACATAAAATATATATTTCTCACCCTCAACCCATCAAAGCTATATTTATCTCCTAACAACATCAAAGAGAGTTGCGGAGAAAATGGCCACAATGGCATCGTGGACTGTTAGTAAAATAATTTTCAATTAAATTCTACAGTAAATTAATTTGTAATTAATCTAACTACAGTCAGCAACACCATTGAGGACTATTTTGTATTTTACTTGAGTTTTTACAGCTAGTTTAAACTCATTATTTTATTAAATAGAACTCATTGAAATCTTTCTTTTGGACATAAAATATACTTATCTCTCTCTCTCCAACCATCTAAGTTATATTCCTCTCCCAATAACATCAAATCATTGGGCATAAACATTTAACAAAAAACAATGGTATTGTAGACTATAAATTTCTATAAAAAAAAATTTTTTTCTGTAAGAAATTGATGTCTTGGTATGATATAGGTACCACCAGACCGTTTATGCCATCTTGAATAAAACGGAAATAGATATTTCCGAACTTTGTTTATCAAAAATCTCATAAAAAAAAGATCGTACAGGGTTGTTACAAAGAAAAAATAGTTAATTCAAAGATCAAATTATCCGACTGGGAAAAATTACATTGTTATCTTAAAAATAAACAAACCTGCCGTATTACATGCGAAAGGTAATTTCAGACCGTAATATAGACAGAAAAGTTACTAATTATTTCCCTTTACGATAACCCGTAAAAGTATGGAATGAAAATTTGAATATTTTTTCTAAGAGTAAAAATGATAAAATAATCTATTATACTTACTTTTTATTTTAATTATTGAAAAAAGTTAAATAAAATAATTTTTTTCACGCTAACACTGTCAGCCTAACAGGAACAAACTTTGGTTACTTAGAAGCGTCTCATCTCTTTGTAAAACAAATGTCAGCAATGCCCTTCCGTACATTCTAAGGATCACACATTACTATTCAACAATAAAATTACAAATTCTTTTAAAAATATTAATCGAGCTCGTATCGGACCAATGTTTAGTGCACCTGAAATAAAATTCATATTTTTAAATATCCGTGAAAAAATTCGATTTTTTGACGCAGGAAAAAAAAAAAATTAATTTATTTCACGCAGAAAATAAAAATATTTAATCACACAAAAGATTGAAAATCTCTTAAAAATTAATTTCTTAAACAAAAATTTTTTTTGTTGACAATTTAATAGAATATAGTACATACCAATTATAAAAGCAAAAAAAGTTTTCAAATATTAATATTATGACATTTTTTTGCACTTTTTATTTCCGATTTCATTAATTTTTCCTCAAAAAACTAGACGTTGTACATTCATACAATTTCATTGATATAGTTATTCAGACTCTTATCTTTTTAGAAAAAAAGAACAAAAATTTTTCTGACGCGTCATTTTTTTTTATTTCATAAAATAAAATAAGGGGGGGGGAATAGACCTCGTAAAAAATATTTCCCTAATATATTTTAGAAAAAAACTATTTCAGATGTATTTACATCCAATGGTAAACATTTATGGAAATTTTCGAGAAAATCAGATTATTAATTGATTTTTCATAGAATTTTTAAAAAATCCTCTTATCGTAACTTGTTTTTAGCTACGTTAAATTTCAGTTGATTTAACAGTGCAAAAATGAAAACATTGTTTTTCAATCATAATTTTCATTATTTTCCTAAGCTGATAAAAAATTTAAAAAATCATCAGGAGTTTGTTTAATGTTTTTTCTTTCGAATGGAAAAAATCTTTTCAAGAAAATATTATTTTTTCTGCAAGTTTCATTGTGTTAAATGTAGGGGGTAAATTGCACAGGGTCAAATTGGTGTACCTATATGATATTAACACTTACCAGGAAACGGGTGCCGCTGTACAAGTTCTGTAGGCAGACCCAAACTTTTGCCTATAACTCTTACTTCATCCTTGTGAAAATCTTTCAATGGTTCTACAACACGACCCTGGAAAATATACAGAAAAATAAACATCATTTCATGTCATAGTCTGTGTAATATGAAGAGATTGGGGTAGATATGGAGAAATAGATATGAAGAGACTGGGATAGATTAGATACATCATACCCAGGACACTAAGACCCTCAGCTACAGCCTTCTAGCACATATATGATAAAAAGGGTTACAGGCTTGAGTTGGGACAATCATATAGGTGCTAGGATTAGGTGTGACCAGCCAATTGATTGAGAGAAGGCCTCTTCGACCATGCGTCTAACCTAAGTAAGGGCTAAAGTGGAGTGTTACATTTCATGGATTGTTCAGCGACCAATATTCCATCCTTAAACATCATGGGTTGCCACTGACGGCCAAAAGGTGGCCCTATTGAGAAGATTTTACCCCTCAGCAGCCAACAGGGCAGCATATTTAAGTACAATACATATAAATACGAGTGTATCAGTAGAAATATGGATACATAAAGGCATCATCATGTTGCATTAGTAGCACGGATATCCATGACAATCTCTCACCAACCATCCCAATCATTTATTGCTCTTGGAAGGTCCTTTGTGCAGCACCCATTATCCACAGAGAGCTGATCAATGTAGGTCTTTACTGGACAGCCCACACTGGTGTGCCCATGTGCTTGTTTCCATAGAAGAACATCACTTGCATGTTCATTCTTGCTTTTCCAGCAGTGCCCAGCATGTCTTGTTATTCTCACTCGGATTGTTAGTGTGATAGGGAGCAAGTGGCTGTACAACTTCTTTCTTGTAGTGTGTTGTCTCCATGATTTGTTTAATATCATACACAGCTCCCATCTAGCTTATTCCCTAGGCACTTTGTTAGGGTCCAAGTGGTGCAGCCATACAGTAGCACTGATATAACTACACCTTGGAAGAACTGTCATTTTAACTTGTCAGTGTGATCGGATTTCCATATGACCAATAATCTATGGCAGACCATGCCTTCCCAATATGTGCATTAACATCACTTTCTGTGAATGAGATATTACTACCTTGGTACATACCATATAGGCATAGAATATGTGCTGTATAGTCAGTGGTCAGGAAGGAATAGATGTAGATGATTAAGAAAGAAGTGGGTTGTTAAAATTTATTAAAATACAACAAAAAATAAAAATAAAAAAAAAATAAAAAACAGGTAAATTTTGTGTCCCTACCTGAGCTCGCAATTCTCGCACTAATTCTGTGTCATTGTGGTGGACTTTGATTGGTTCAGCATTTGAACTTGCATAGGCAGAGGCACTTTCGATCAAATCTGGCCTCAAGGTTCCTGAAATACAAAAAGACATCAGATATAGAACAGAACTCTTTTCTAACAATAACATTACTAGCAAATATATACGCCCCTCGGTGGAAGTATTTAAGTTTTAATGTAATAAAATATATAAAATTAGAAAGACTAATAAAACTAAATAAGAATGCAAATAAAAAGATTTGAAACAAAGGAGGGGGATATAATCGAAAAATAGAACTGAAACTCGCACTTCTATCACTCCTGTCTTTCATTGAAAAATTTTCCTAATTTATTTAGTTAAAATTGGATGTAACGAATAAAATTAGTTATTTCTTCTTGTTAACTAATTTTTTAAAAAGATTTATCCAAGATTTTTGCTCATATTCATTGAGATAAAACCAAACAATTAGAAATCAATAATACTAAGCAACAGTACTAATAATGTAAAACAATTTTAATAACTGAAGTTTAAATAAAAATAAAATCATGTGACGTAAATAACTAAGGAAATTGTGACTTGAGTAGTGATATAGTTTTGGTTACAGACAAACCCACAGTCTCCATTATAATAAGATATATAAATCACCTTGGCCTAAATAGACCTCCTGTGGTTTTAAATTTAGTTCCTCTATCACATCATTTGCAACCTGTAAAAAGAAAAATAATATTACGTCATTAATGGAAGATGATATTTGCCATTCACAGCTGAATAAACATGGCTGTCATATCACATCTTTCAGCTTACTCATTGAATAAGCAACATTTCAGCCAATTTAAATTAAAAAATGCCATCATTTAACTTAATTGCTGCCTTTTACTAAAAATAAATAATAAATAAATAATTTTTTTTTTTTAAATTGCAGATGCCTTTCAATCTATCTATCTATCTATACATATATAATGGCCAGTTGTGTGTATGTATGTGTGGGTGTATATCCGAAGGGAACTATGAAAATAAAACAATGACAAAGTAAATATAAATACACATTCACTTTAACCAGATTTTGAATATAAAATAATAACAATGAAGATTTGATTTATATTCATGAAGATAATTAGAAAATAAAATTTAAATGATAACATGGAATTTTTATTGCATTTAATATCTTAAATAATAGACATTAATCTTTTTTTACAGAGTAGCTGGATCAATTCAAGGTCTTTTTTTTTTTATGCGGGGATTTTAATGAGGCATTCTGTGGGGATCCAACTCACAATTCAGTAATAATGGATCTGCGAGATTATCTTCTTAAAAAAATACCCAAGTGACGCTGAATAGCTGCTTCTAGTAAAAAATATTTCTCATTCATTCATAGTAGCATAAATATGGCTGTCAGATATCACATATTTTGGATGGGTGTATTTTTCATCCTACTTATTGAATAGCAATGTCCACTGATGGCCAAAACACAGGAATTTGACTTTTTAAGCATAATCCTCAGAATAAAATCCTTATAAGTTCGCAGCCAAACATATTAGAATCAAACTTATATCATTAAATAGTGTTATGTAATTGATAGGTAGCCTATCAATTATGTACAATAGTGTTAATTCAAACTAACAGTTTTGTGGAAAAACAGGGTATCTGATGTTCATATTTTAACCTGTGTTTGACCTCTCCTCTGATTCGCCAGAGCCAACGTGAGAAAATTAGTTTAAAAAGTCAGTTTTTGGCTGGGCACTGAACAGGACAGATCATAATGCTGGTCTGTCCGTCAAAACCAAAATCTCTGTGCATTTGATTGATCTGGATTTTATAAAATGAAATATAAAATAGGAGCTCTAATTAAAGCAAAGTCTTATATTTGTTACTAAAAACAAAGGACCAAGACACAGAAGAAGGTCAAACAGAAATCCAGCCCAGATCCAGAATAACAGCCACTCAGGAGTTATACAATAGATAGATCCAGCTTAGAACCAGCCCGGGGCAGATCCAGAGATTGACAGATCCAGCCATGCAGCTAAGATAACAGCAACTCAGAACTAAAGATAAGTATAGGAGTATATACGTCCATGGATATACTCTACAAAATACCACAATATACTATACAACATACAAATATGTCAATATAAAGAAGGCTTGGTAACAATAGCACATAAATAGATCTTTAATTTGTATGTAGATATGTTCCAGCATATCGAACTTCTGGTTTCGACCGGGAGTCCAGTGAGCTTGGCCGCCGGACCTTGCAAGTTAATATTGTTGATCCCAGGGGCCATCTCCCCAGGCATCAATTGCCCCCTTGATTTATAGGGGCAGGGCTGGGTTTATTGCCCAGTGCCTGAGCACCCCCCCCCCCGAGGGAGAATGCCGACAGGATCAACGTATTTTTGTGCCTACCACCTACAAGCTTCGGCTTGTGGGTGGACCCACATAAAAATGTCCTTGTGCCATGCCCTCATAAGTGGGATGAGAGGCAAATACCTAAATAGAACTTTAATTTTGTGCAATAATTTATAAAATAATCTCTATAGTTATTATCTATCCCTAGTGATTCTAAATTCTGGCAAAACCTTTTAGAATATTGTCATGTAATTTACAAAAATAGAGCTTGAATATACCTTCAATTTGGTATGTGATATAAGGCAAATATACATTGGAAAATACAACTCTAACTGATTAAAGTTTACAATAAAAGTTTCAAAAATAAATTACACTATTACTTCTCATCACTCAATTAAAAATGTAATCCTTTAAACTAACTGCCGCCTTTTACTGAAAATAACAGATCCCTTAAAATATACATATTTCTCATTTACAGTTGCATAAACATCTTTGTTAGTAATTACTGCTTGATTTCTATAATGAATCAATTTATTCAAAGTTAGAATAATTTCCAAAGGAATTTTTGTCCATTCTTATGCCAAAAAAGTCTCAAGTTCTTTCAGTGATGATGGTGGAGGATTTAGCATCCTTACTTATTTTTTCCAAAATGCACCATAAATCTTCAATAATACTGATATGCAGGGACCGTGGAGGTAAGATAAGATGCTATACACTACTAGAATGTTCTTCCTGCCACTCAGACACAATTTCAGTTATGTGAATTGGTGCATTGTCACTGAAAGATTGCGTTTTCACGAGCATAAGATGAATTTGCTCTGATAAAATTTTTAAATAGACTTGACTTTTGAACCTGTATGAAGGGAAACAATTATGCCGGACAATTTCCAAGTATATCGCCTCAGATCATCACAGAGCCACCTCCATGTTTTATAGTTGGAAAAAGACAGTCGGGACAAATGTTTCTTTAGACTGTCTCCACACGTATACTCGACCAGATGTCCGAAATAAGGCAAAGGATGACTCGTCCGAGAAAATAACATACTTCAACAGTTCTAGGGACCAGTAAAGAATTGCGTAAGGGGTTTAAATGAGTCTAGTGTGGCTTGTGTCTGGTGTAAAATGTAAAGGAAATTAACAGCTTTCTTACCTAAAAACACGCAGCAGCAGAATTTTTTGTCAAAGAAAACTAAAATAACCTAGCTTTTATTTTTAAAGAAAAACATGTGCATTGATTGGCCAGTTGGCCATGGCTTGCCATAATAAAAGACTGGGGGGAATTCTTGGAAGGGGACTGTCTTTTCAATACAAGAAATGATTGCAGGGTGCATTCCAATTCTAGGAATTGACAGAAGAGTTAAGAACTTACCTTCATAAATGTATCGCCAATGATTTTCCTTTTTTCCTCTGGATTGGTAATTGTATTTAACATGTTAGTTTTCTTCTTTCGAGAATTTGGATCAGTCCGGTCGATTGGAATGGATGTAGTAGAGTTGTAGAACGTATGGGCAGCACGAACCACTAAAAAATTTTTAAGAAATACGTGTCAGTAATACTTATTGCTTTTTGTCTGAATTTTTTTAAATGAGGCTTGATGATTTATATCATTTGGATTTTACAGACTATTACCCTCATCTTTATAGTTATATACATAACATTTCGGCTGATGTGCCCTCCAGCCATGTGTCCAACTTGTTCTAGCATAACATACTTCTGGAGAAGTTAATACAGTTCTGAGTAACAATCATCTGTTGGTTGCCGGTTCAATTCTGGCCAAGAGCAATAATAACAGAATACTTAGCTTAACACTTGTACCCAGTCATGTTTAACAGAATGAGAACAGTCTACCCCAGTGGATTAAATAAAGGGTTCCATTTGAAGTTTTGTGAAGGCTCCAGATTACAATAAGAAGGTTCCAGAGTTCAACAAGAAACCCTTGAAAAAGGTCGGAGAGCATATCAGTAAAAACATTATGTATATAACAATAAAGATGAGGACAACAGTTGGAAAAATCCAAATAATACATACTTATTATTTGTCCAGAATAGCACACCCAGCTTGCTGCCCATTACACCACACAAGTATACTGGTCAGCCTACAAAGTCACACAAGTAATATTCAATTGAGGGGAAATCAAATAGAAACAAAATTATATATATATATATATATATATGATGGACTCTCCCGTCGATCGACGTATGAGTATTCATACAATGAACATCCACACAGTGATTTGTTTATAGTGGTGAAGGCTTGTGTTGAACCATCCGCACTTTTTGGCACAGTCAATAGGAAAGAATTGTTGCATCAAGGGTTGCCATAATGACCGATTTTGAATACAGAGTTATCCTCTCCTAGACTGGTTACCTTCCAAGGCTGAAGGCCCTACTATTTAATAGCTGGAGGGAGAATATATGGATTCATACCTTTCCCAAGGGTATTAGCACTATGTGAAATGCCAACAGCTTCGTCTAGGAATTGAACTCGAATCGACGAGTCCATTTTCTACGACTAACCACTAGCCCACGCACCTCCAGATATATATATACACACACTAGACAAAACGTGACCTGTTTGGTCACACATTATCTTGGTAGATAATTAAGATTAGGGAAAAGTGAATTTGAAAAGCATATTGAATTTCGAAAATATAAATATGGTCGGAGAATTTTAAAAAAAGAAAAACATTAAAATCATTTTGTAAGATTTCTAAGAAAGGGAATGTTTGACCTAATTTAAATAAGAGCGAAGATGTTGGCTGCTTATAAAATACATACAAATACGTTTCACACTTTCCAATCTCTCTCTCTACACTCACTGAGAAACTAACATGTATAATGAGGAGGTAATTAAGATATATATAGAGAGGAGGAAAGTGATAGGCAGAATGTGAAGTAAGAGATGGGTCAGTTTATGACTTAACTGCAAATTATGACTAATTAGAACCAATTGAAATGGATTTTTTTTTCAAACTCATTCCTAAAACTAAGGAATAATTTAGTATAACTTTTGTGTCATTAAACTAAACAGTAAAAAGCCTTTAGGAGACAAACATTGATTCGCTCAGCTTTAATATATATTTATATATGACGGCCTTTACACACAAAGTGATGTGTGTATTAAAACAGTTAATGGTTAAGGTACCGGACTAACACCTAACCGATCGGATTTCAATTCCAGCTGTAGGTAGCTTACAAAATGTCTAGCCACACTGAAGAGACTTGATAAGTCGAAATACGTGTCTGTGGATGACCCTATATATACACACACACACACACACACGTGTGGCCAGTAGGGGGTCTTGTGTTGGTGTAATGGTTAACTTGCAGACCATTGTTAGTGAGTTTGCTCTATATTTCTGTCCTTGTGCCAAAACTAGATCCTCATTTGAAGCATTAAAAGAATAAAAAAGGGTGGGGGGATGGGTTAGGTAAGAAATTTTGAATCCCTTTACCTTTGACCTTTACCCCAATCCTAGAAAGGGATTCCTCGACTTTTGTGCTTTCATTTTTTCTCATAAAGCCATTGTCTATATGAATGGCCACCACCTGGTCCTCTTTAAGTGCTTTATTCAGTAAAGCAGCACAAACGGTTGAATCGACACCACCACTCAGTAACATCTGATAACAAAGAAAAGAAAATGGATTATTTTATTATAATACATGAGTACATGAAATACAAAATGCAAGCACTTTCAGGGGAGTGGGAACTTACCAGAAAAAAAAAAAAAAAAGAAAAAAAATGATAGTCTACTGGGTGACCCTGTAATTCCACTCCACAAAATTTTCCCCATGATAACACTTCAACATACATTAACTATTATTAATAAGTCCTATACCACCTCATTCCACCCGGCCAGAAGTCACATTTGTTTTCCTAATCTACCCCAAATGGTAGCCTTTGTTTAAATGTAATATTAAACTAATTTAGAAGTCTTTGATTTAAGGGAAATAACAGGTAACTTTAAATGAAAAGGTCATTTTTTGATAAATCCTTATAGGAATTGGACTCTGGACTTAGAAAATCCTCAACAGGATGTTAAGAGTTAATTAACACTCTCGTTACAAATAGGTTGGTTGGATTTTATGGCATGTCAACACTTGTTGGGTTATCTTATGCTGAAGATTCTTTGTTTTATTCGTTCTTGATGGGTATTCAAATTTTTTGTTTTAAATGCCGGGTGACCATTTTTAGTTTATAAATAAGAGTATGGTAAACTGAGGAGTTGGAAGTGTTTTTAATGTAGCACCACCCCAGCTGTGAGCGAAGTACTTACCAAGACTTTGTTATTTCCTACTGTTGAGCAAATGTAGTCAATACAAGTAGCTTCTCGACACTTCATTGTGTAAGTTCCTTTGCAGCAAGCAACTTCAAAGAGGAAATTCTTCAGCATTTGTTTACCATTTTCGGTAAGGTCAACCTCTGGATGGAACTGCACCCCATACAACTGGAGTTTTTCATTGCCAATGGCTGAACGAAACATAAAATAAAGAAATTATAAATTAGTGTTTCCAAGCATTTGAGGGTGGGTTGGTTGGGTTTGTTTTGTTTTACAGCATATCAACCTCAGTGGGTCATTTAATGCAGATAATGTTTTGAAATAAAGTCATTTTTAATGGATACACAATTTTTTTTATAAATCCATTTTTCTATTTAACCCATAGATGGGACCCTAACAGGTACTACCACTCCGGGTCAGAGTGGACCAGGAAGCAATGGTGATGAAGGGGTGCTCCACATTCCCCAAACCTCCAAAACTGGAACCTCACCATCAGATAAAGTTTAACGTCATTCCCAGGACACGTAGACCCTCAGCCACCGCCTTCTAGCACTCATATAATAAAAAGGTTGGGGAAATTATATAGGTGCTAGGGCTTGACGTGACCAGCTGATTGATCGGAGGGAGCCTCTCCAACCTTGGTTGGTTGGTTAGTTATTTGCTTGGTTGGTTTTTCAGCATGTCAACTGTTAAAGTTTTTTAATATTGAAGTCAGGTTTAGGTTTATCTTTTTAAATGGCATATCAACTCTTTATGGGTTATCTAATACCCAAATTTGATTCAATTGTAAATGTTTGTTACAATTTTATATTTTCAATGTTCATTGCCGTTTTTTAATTTTTTTTTTATTTAATCATTAAGTTATAACACACACATACACATGTCATAACAAAGACATATATTCATGCATCATAATACACACACACATCTTTTATATATACCTACTATTCTCTGGGCCCGTTATAAAATTGCTCATTTAAAACAAATGTAATCAACATAGTTATATAAAAAGGTAAGCTTCCTCCTGTTCGTACCTGCAACGATATTTCCTGAAGTTCCAATTGATTTGAAGCCATCCGCCACTTTATCAATGCTGTCTCCGTGGGTTAAAAGGACTTGTTGTTCTTTTGACAGTCCTCTAAAAACGAGGGAAAAGAAAAAGACAATATTTAGAGATTTGCATTTATAGACATACAAAACATGTGAGAATGACTTTTCATTTTCCTCAATAAGGAGGGAATTAGATGTCGGCGGCAAGAAGTCTTTAGTTTCATCAGCGATATGCATTTTTGGCGGCCCTTTTTTTTTCCCCCCCCGTTATTTTTTTGTAACAACAAGAAAGAATTGAATATGATGAAGAAAAAATATTGGTTAGATGACAGAATTAACGAATCAACATTTGGTTATTTCCTATAACTCCAACCTAAGAAAAGAGGAACCACCCGGATTGACTGATCAATAAATAAATAATTTATTGATCTACTAGGAAAAAAGAAGACAGGGTTAGGGTTAGTTTAATGGGAAAATAATGGGTAGATTAATTAACAGATAAAATTCATTCAGAGTGGTTCCCCTTTTTTTTAGGTTGGAGTTATAGGAAATAACCAACATTTTCTCCCTTGTTTTGTATTAAATTTGTCCCATTCCCCTCGGTACCTGATAAGCAGCCAATATCTGGGAGATGGATAAAACGGTGCATGCTTCTTGGACGAAAGATGGCAGCAAAATAACTGCTCTTGATTTAAGGAATAACTCAGACTTTTATCTGCTAAAGCGTCTTCAGTTCTGAAGAATTCATTTGACAATGATTGTCACTAATAATCTTTTTATAATGGAGAATCAGTATCTGTCTGTCTTTAACCGAAACTACACCACTGCTTATGTTACAATACCCTCAGGAATTGCGTAAGTTTATCAATGAATATATAATTTATAGTAAAAAATCATAAATACATTGAATACATCTTATTTATTAAAGATGTTTCTGAAAATCTGTTAGATTTGCCTCAAAACAGCCCATGTTTTGTTTTTTTTAAAATCATGCAACGTGTCTTGAATATCACTAAGAAATGAGGAAAGAAGTAGTGAGAATTATTAATAATGATAAATCAACTTACTTGAACAGGGGGCATTTTTGGTCCACTGTTATTTTAAACTGTCCATCCTCACGTACATCCTTTTTGGTAACTGTACCACCAAACTCTTTATTAAGCATCTGTAAAAAGAAACAAAATACATTTTATTTTTATGATTTATTTTCATTTTTTATTTTTTTTGGGGGGTGGGGGATTTTATGGCATGTCAACCCATATTAGGTTATTTTATGCCAAAGACATTTTGTTCTATTCATCCTTGATGGGGATTGAAAATTCTTTTTTTGAACTCAATCTTTTTTTTAAATTTTATTTTTATTTTTTTTAAACACATTTTTGTGAATATTTTCTTCTATTTAACCCATAGAGGAGACCCTAACAGGTACTATCACTCCGAGTCAGAGAGGACCTGGAAGTAATGGCGATGAAGGGGTACTCCTCATTCCCCAGAGCTGCAGAATTGGAACTTCAGCCACTGCCTTCTAGGACATATCTGATAAAAATGGTTGGGATGTTTGCCATAAGAGTAATAGGGTCAGCACAATCATATAGGTACTAGGGCATGACGCAACCAACCGATTGTATGGTAGGGCCCCTCCAACCGCCAGTCTAGCCTAAGTAATGGCCAAAGTGGCCTGATACACATGATTGTACAAAGAAATGCTAAACATAACCAGAAATCCTAAAAAATAAAATATTTCAACTTACCTGCATTCCATAGCAGATTCCAAGAACAGGCAATCCACACCGAAATATATCTGGGTCATAACGCGGTGCATCATCAGCATAGACAGAACTTGGTCCACCCGATATAATTATGGCTCTTTTGAAAAGAAGATAGAAAAAAATATACATATATATATATAGATATAAGTGTAAAATAATTATGGATCTCAAGTAATTATCTTAGTAATTTGTAATCTATAATTTGGTGTTTGGATTCAAAAAGAAAGATAAGAGAAAGAAAAATAATGTTAGGGAAATTTGGGGGGGGAATGAAAACAATCCGTGTATCAACATGTTGTTTACAACCGAAAGATACCAAAGTATGCAAGCATCCAAGAATGGAATGGCTTGTGTACTGGGATCGAAATCAGCTGATAAAAAATCCAAATAAACAGCAAATGACATGCACCAAACTAATTAGAGAAGATTAATGAATAATTAAAATTGTTTAGGATCTTATAAAAGACCAATTTTTGGAAGAGGAGGAGAGAGAAGAGACAGTCCGCCAAAGAAAAAAAAGAAAAGAGAATTGCCACAATTCATCTGGTTTTCTCCATCTCATTTTCTTTTTTTAAGGCGTGGTTGGTACACACAAAGACGAATGAACCATGTCTTGACTTTCAAATTAAATGCTGATCAATAAATAGTTAGGAGCCTTTTTTGCCATACACATTTCCAAACTAAAGTCATTTAAAAATATCCATCATCGTTTGAACAAAAAATTAATTTTTCTTTCCAATTATGCTTTCTTGAGGAAGGTTTAACATAAACCGAAACTTTAATAAATTCATCTTTTTTTCGGAACATTTTGTTTTTCTAATTTCTATATACATTGTCAGATTCATTTCCATATTTTACTCCCAATAATCCAAATATAAAAATAGATTTAAAAAAACAAAAAAAACACCAAGATGACCCAGACATGCACCCCACCCATTGCCTATATTTAAGATTAAATTAAATAAATTTAATTTGAAGTAAATCAATATATTGCACAACAAAAAAAAAAAAAAAGATTCAATTTTCGTCAAATCTCTTCCATCCCAATGGATCAATAGTTTTTAATCCCTAAAAGAATTATCCAGAGTATTTAACCTCCTTCAATGGATTTATCTAAAAAAATTAATCCCATAAATAGATTATCCCAAGTATAGGTGGATTTTTTTTATTGTATTCTATTTGGAACATCATGAATATATATATATGTATTGGTTTAAGAATAGCATAGGTGAGAAACTGACAGTAACCAAGTGGTATTGATTTCATATCCACGCTACCCTTAGATATAAGCAAGTTAAGTTGGCGGAGTGGCTTATTGTCAGTATCAGCCAGACAGCAAGGAAGTCTATCCCCTTTTTGCTAGCGCTAGACCAGGGAAATTATTTTTGCTGAGGTGGAGCACTACCCCTACCTTCAGCTCTCCACTTTACTGTACAGATCAGATTACCCAATTTGTGCTACTCATGCGCCGAGTCAGCAGGGACTGATAACGAACCCAGAACCTTGTGATTCTGAGGCAGGTGCTCTACTGACAGAACTAAATTGGCCCTGAGTCCAATTACTATTGTAATCCTTCTGATCAATTCTAATGAACTATCAGTTTTTGTACTTTGCTTATGGTAGGATCACAGTGGTGGGAGAGTTGCTGTGAGTGGCTTAAAATAGAAAAGAATTAAATAGATTATACCAAGAATAGGTAGATTTCTTATATTATTCTATTTGAAACATCATGAATATATATATATTGGTTTAAGAAATGCATAGGTGAGAAACTGTCAGTAACCAAGGGGCATTGACTTCATGTCACGCTACCCTAATAAATAAATATATACATGAGGGGACGGTTTAGCTCTGTTAGTAGAGCATCCATCAAGGAATCACAAGATTCCTGGTTCAATACCAGTCACCGCCAACTCAGCAGATGAGTAACACAGATTGTGTAATCTGATCTGTGCAGTAAAGGCGAGAGCTAAAAGGTAGGTGTGGTGCTCAACCTCAGCAAAAACAATTTCCCTGGTCTAGCACTAGCAAAAGGGAGAGACTCTTTCGCTTTCTGGCTGATACTGACAATAGGCTACATCGCCAACAACTTATATATATATATATATATTATATATACATATATATAATAGTTAATTGCCAATCCACGAAGCAAACAAATATATTTACTTCTGGATTAATTAGAATCGATTTAAAAAGAGCTAAATATACGTTTTAAAACCGAATGGGTTATAATCCTCCAACTATAGTTTCCCGCAGTAGCGAATCTTCAGGGAGTGAGTGTGTGTATATATATATATATATATATATATATATATATATATACACACACACACACACACACACTACTTGGACCCTGTTATAGGAAAAAATACACAAGGCTTGAACACGAACAACTGAAAATCATTAAGAAGAAATATTCCATGGTACCAAACCTGTAACTCTTTGCCTACCAAATTCCCCCCCACAGCTGTACCAAATTTTCTTGATATTTTTTACCTGTATTATGGGATATTTCAAAATTTACCATCTATTCACCTCAGAACTCATTCCATTCAAATAAACTATTATTATCATTATTGTAATTTGAGTCCTTCTGCCCAATTATAATGAACTAACCATTAGTTTGTTTTTTTTTACTTTGCTTAGGTGTGGTGGGAGAGTCACTGTGAGCAGTTTAAAGTAAGGAAAGAGTTAAGTAATAACTTACTTTGACATCATTTGCTTATAATTAAATTTTTCATATAATTACTTTTTTTAAATTTTTTTTTTATTTCATTGCAATCAAATTCCATTTTAACTTTTGAAATAAAGATGCACTTTACACGCAGTGTTGCATATGTAAGGGCAATCTCTCTTGTTTGAGGGTTTTGGTGAATCTTCCGTGTCAGGAGACGCTATTTTGGTCACGTGACACAGGAACGCATGGAGAGAAGGCTCTTCTTCCGATGCACTGAACAAGCCTGGACGTGCTTGTCATCTCTCCCCAGCAGACACTTACGGTGCACATCATACGCTACAGCCTCTACTTACAGTAAGTGGTTACCACTTTGTCTATTAACATTATTGTGTATGTTTGGACACTTGTAACATTAAATAGCCTGGGGAACTTTGTTCCCCTAATATGTTATAATAAAGTTATATAGATGTAACTAACGCATTTGTTGTTTTCCTAACTGAAGTATTCCGCATTGGGTACTTACCCTTTAAGTAGCCCAATGTTTTATAAGAACCAGAGTTAACACTCTGTGGACCTCTTATACATATAATGAAGTGTCATAAATCAACTGTTGTATATAAAGGAGTGTATCCGAGTTTTTTTTTTTTTTGTTATTTCACAATATAGTTCATTTATTTATCGAATAATTCATTGGGAAAAACACTTGTTTGGATTTTACAGCATGTCAACCCTTGTTGGGATATTTTATGCTGAAGACATTTTATTTTATTCATTCTTGATGGGTATTTCAATTTTTTTATAATTTTTTTTTAATCTATTCAACTCATAGATTGAACCCTAACAGGTACAAACCACTCTGGGTCAGAGGGGAGCTGGGAGTAATGGCGATGAAGGAGTACTCCACACTCCCCAAAGCTCCAAAATTGGAACTTCACCACTAGATAAAGTTTAACATTATACCCAGGTCTCTATGACCCTCAGCCATCGCTTTCTACCACGTATGACCAAAGGATTGGGGGTTTGGATAAGGACAATAGGGTTGGGACAATCATATAGGTGCTACGGCTTTACATGATCAGAGGGGAACATATCCACAAAATTTGATCTGGTTAAAAAGAAAATGTTTTTTTAGAGACTTACTTGTAACCTTTTTCTTTCAATGCAAAAGCCGGTGTGTCTAAGGGAATCAATGCAGCATCCACACATAATTCGCGGACTTTACGGTCGATAACCTGAAAGAAAAAAGAAAAAACATGAAAAGTTGTTGACTTAACTGTTAAAAAAAAAAAAAAAAAAAAAAAAAGAAACTTAAATATTCAACAAGGGAGATAGCAGAATTTTTAAAAGATAAATGAAAATACATCTATCTATACATATATAAAGGCCAGTCATGTGTGTGTGGGTGTATGCAAGTCTGGGGGAAACTACAAAAATACAATAATTAACAACAAAGTAAATATATATACACATTAAATATCACCAGAGCTGCTTTTTGTGCAAAAATAATGAAGATTTTATTCATATTTAGGAAGATATTTAAAAAATAAAATTTGTATAATAACATTAGTATGTTATTATTTTTTGACTTTTTTTTTTTTTTTTCCACTTTGAAATATAATATTGATTTGATTTGATTTGTTCTTGTTTTACGGCATATCAACCTCAATGGGTCATTTAATGCCGACTACGTTTTTGAAATGAATTGGTGATAATGTTCAATTTTCTAAAGGTTTTTTTGGGGGGTTTTTTTTTTTTACATATTTTCTTTTGTGAATGAAACTTTTAGATGTTTTTGTTAACATATATTTTTGTGTTTTCATTTTTTTTGGAAGATTTTTAGATTTTGTTGTAAATGTGTGCTTCTTTTATGTATCCAAGTAGTTTTTCTGGGTTTATTTGGTAGAATATCTGTTTTAGATTTGTTGTTTGGTAGTAATTTTTTCATATTTGTTTTAGGTTGCTACATGCTGTTAATATGTGTTTGATTGTGTAGGGTTTTTGGCATGGTATGCAATACGGGGCTGCTTCTTTTTTGAGGAGGTATGAATGGGTAATGTATGAGTGTCCTATTCTTAGTCTGGATAATATTACTACTTCTTTTCTGGATATTTTTTTTAAATTATAGTTTTTCTATTGATAATGTCTGCACTAGTTGTTGCGTTATTTTGTTTAGATCCATCTGTGTAGACATGTGCATAATTTGGATATTTTTCTTTGATTTTTTTGTATTTTTCTTGAAATGTTATTGGGTGGGTGCTTTTTTTTTTGTATTTACAAAGACTCAAGTCTGTTTTGGGGGATATCATTTTCCAAGGGGGTGTTTTGAAAAGAGTTGTTTTGTGAATTTGAGTTATTGGTAAGGCTGCTTTCTTGCAAATTGGTTCCATTCTGAGTCCGAAAGTTTTAATTGATTTTTCATTTTGTTGGAAAAGGTTTTTATATATAAAGTGCTGTAATGTGCAGGATTGTCATGGTCAGCTTTTAACTCTTAACATCCTGTTGAGAATGTTCTAAGTCCAGAGCCCAATACCTATATCCATTTATCAAAAATGTCTAAAAAATGGCTGTTTCATTAAGACTTACCTGTTATTTCCCTTAAATTAAAGACTTCTAAATTTGTTTAATAATACATTTAAATAAAGGCTATCATTTGGGGTAGATTATGAAAATAAATGTGACTTCCGGCCGAGTGGAATGAGGTGGTATAGGACATTAAGAGTTAATTTTATGTAGTTTTACTTTATTCAAAAATTCCTGGCAAATTTGATTTAAAAAAAAAACAAAGAAATTCAACAAATGTGAGAACCTGCAAAACCTTGACCACTGAGGACACTACAATAACCAGCAGTATCAAAATGGACAAGGGTGAAGAAGTTCTGGTTTTACTTTACGACAGACTAAAACCACATTCTTCATTTCTTAGAAGATGTAGGGAACGCTGTCGAAGAAATATAAGATTGATTGATTGATTCGCCTCATTTATATCTTATTTTTTTAAAATTTTGAATTATTGAATTTCTAACTATATTTTTATGTGATGTCATTCCCTTTACCCAGACATCTCACCAGGTCTTTTTTAATCTATTTAACCCATCGATAGAACCCTAACAGGTACTACTACTCCAAGTCAGAGTGGACCTGGGAGTAATGGTGATGAAGGGGTACTCCACATTCCTCGGAGCTGCAGTTTAACATCATACCCAGGACACCATGACCCTCACCCACCAACTCCTAGCACATTTGATGAAAAGGGTTGAGATTTGCCATAAGGGCAATAAGATTGGGACAATCATATAGGTGCTAGGGTTTGATGTGACCAGTCAACTGATCAGGGGTGGGAGGGCTCTCCAAATGCCTATCTAATCTAAGAGCCAAAGTGGACTTGTTATTCATGGACTGATCAGTATTCCGTCCTTAAGCATCATGGTTTGCCATCCACAACCAACTGCTGGCAGGAGATTTGGGGGGATTTTACCCCTCTACAGAAGTGCAGTCAGTGTATTCTAAAGCCCCAGCCGACAGGACGGGTCATATTCAGTATGTTTGTGTGGGGGGGGGGTTCTTACCTCCCCTGCAGAGGATGCAATCAGGACTATTCTAAGCCCCACCAACAAGGCATGATAAATAGTTTTGTGGTAAAATCCAAAAGATTTGTTGTCTTACCTTTCCATACTGGGCACCAGCATCCAAAATGGCAATTTTTTCTTCATCTGGGACAACTCCATTGACATGGTTGTTAGCAGATCCATTCATTCTAAGCTCTAAATAAAGAAACAAACAAATGATTAAAAATACATCACAATAATAAACATATCAAAAAAGAAATTAGTAGAACAAAAGAAAATAAAAACTCCACCTTTGCTATAACAATAAAAAGTTTCCAATATTGAAAATAGACAAAAGAAATAGACGAAAAATATAAAAAGAAATAAAAACTTTCAGTACCAACAACAAATAGTTTCAAACAGTAAAAAAAATTTTTTTTTAAGTTATATATATATATATATATATATATAACTTAAAAAAAATTTTTTTTAAGTTATATATATATATATATATATATATATATATATACCAAGCGTGTTGGTAAATCCTCGCGGTGAGAAAAAACCCAGCAAATAGTTTGATTGTAAAAATATACTACCAAACATCAACCAGGGAGAAAAAAATTTTTGGAAAAAAGAAAAGACCAAGATAGTCATACCAACAAAAAATAATCTATTGGTACAGTATTTGGCCAAAAGAAAAAACAATTTATACGTATATAAGATTTATACGTATATATATATATATATATATATATTCATACAACTGCTAGGAAATTAAGCTAATAAGTAAAAAGTGCTCAAACCTAAGTAGAGCAAATAATAAAGATAAATCTAATGAGTCAGGCGAACCTACTATTAGTTTCGCTTAATGCTCTTCAGGGCTAAGATAAGAGTCAGATCTTAGCCCTGAAGAACATTAAGCGAAACTAATAG
>CM042178.1:40717402-40775712 GCA_023376005.1 Doryteuthis pealeii
AAAAAAAATAAAAAAAACCAGTTTGTGTATTTTTGTAGTTTTAACATTTTTCCTAGAAAGCAGACATAAATTGACAATAAAACAAATCAGCCTGTTAGAAATCTGCTTGATTATGTGACATAAGGGGCTGTATTTACAAGTTGGCTGTGCAACAACCAACCACCGTATTACTAAAAAAGATTTTGTCTATTGGTTGTGTCTTGCAGTATCATTTTAAACGTCTGAGTTAATGTCCCCTAGTAATACTTCCTTGATTAACGGGTAGTAGTTTGGGAGTTGTGGACTAAAGACCATGTGTATATTTATAGACTTTTAATCATATCTTCATAGACTTGATGATAATACAGACAAGGAACCTGATCCTCGTTAGTCTTTCTTTACATAGTAGGTTCTTCAATTCAGATATCAATTTAGTGGCTTTTTTGTACTCACTCTTCCTACTATTTCTATCATTTTTTATATGTGTTCTTATTTATTTTCATTAGTCTTTAATATATCTAATATATCTTTTTACATTAAAATTCAAACATTTTTGCTAATAGATGTGAATATATACTTACCAATCCCTCCGCACAAGCAGAATGTGACATAAGGTTAATTTCTTAAACAGAGTTGAACAGTTTTAATTTCAGAGTTTTCCTTCTCCTGCACTGGTTACTAAGCCAAGGTTAAAGAGTCAAGTCTGCCCTACTATTTATTCATAAGTGGAGGGAGAATAGTCTGATGCATACCTTTCCTAAGGGTAATGGCACTATGTGAAATGCAAACAGTCTCATCCAGGATTTGAACTGGGGTTGAGGAATCCATTTCCTACAACTCTTACCATTACACCATGTGCCATCATGTATGTAAATACGTTAGGTGATTTGGCAATTTTTGTTTTTAGATTTCAGTTATTTTTTTCCTTGGTATCTTATTTTCCAGTTTGGTTTCGGTTTTTGATTTAGTATTTTTTCTTTCGAAGGGAACCATTCATTTTCTTGCTTAATAATAATTAAATATTTAGGGGAACAAATTATTTACTTTTACCACAAAAGTTTTTAACATTTTAACTTTGATAACTGAAACAAATAGATTTTAGACATGTCACATTTCCCTTTCCCCCACCCTCATTTGAAAACATTCTATGCTAAAATAAAAAATAGAAAAAAAAAAAGACAAATATTCCTATCTAATACAAATAATTTGCACATAGTTATATGGTTTTAAGTATTCCTATTTAATACTAATATAGTTTAAAGCAATTATTTCTATTCAATAATAGTCAAGACAACTGATGTGGTATAATGGTTAGCAAGCTAATCTCACAGATCTATTCCAACTGAACAGTGAGTTCAATCCTCGCTGGATGCTGCATAAAAAATTAAAAAATCCCCACATAAAAAAAAAGACTTAATATGATCTGGCAGGAAGTCAAGATAACTTTCTTTTTTTTTTTTTAAATCAATATTTTAAAAAAATCAAAATGCCTGATATCTGTGAGTATGGTTAGAGTCAATTTAATATCAGTGATTCCCAAAAGGGTGAGTGAGGAAAAAGAGTCGGGTGGGGGGGCATAGTAACGGGTAAAAACGGGGTATAGGGAGGGGGAATATGGCTGTGAGGCATCAGGAATGTTCTTTTTTTACTTTTTTTAAAGACAAAATTTAAATCCCCAATATTTCAATGTATTGTCAGGGAGTCACATTGTGGTATAATGGTAAACAAGCTAGTTTTATAGATCTACTACTACTGAATAGCGAGTTTGATCATTGGTTTGCTTTGTTTTACGGCATATCAACCCCAGTTGGTCATTTAATGCCGACAAAGTTGTGAAATAAATCAATTCTTAATGGATACACAATTTTTTTTTTTTATTTAACCCATAGATGCGACCCTAACAGGTACTACCACTCCAGGTCGGTTTGGTTTGGTTTGTTTTACGACATATCAACCTCGGTGGGTCATTTAATGCCGACAAAGTTTTTAAATAAATTCATTCTTAATGCATAATACAATTTGTTTATAAACTCATGTTTTTCTATTCAACCCATAGATGGGACCCTAACAGGTACTACCACTCTGAGTCAGAGTGGACCAGGGAGCAATGGTGATGAAGGGGTGCTCCACATTCCCCAAACCTCCAAAACTGGAACCTCACCATCAGATAGAATTTAACGTCATTCCCAGGACATGTAGACCCTCAGCCACCACCTTCTAGCACACATGATAAAAAGGGTTGGGATTGTCATAAGGGCAATAGGGTTGGGAAAATCATATAGGTGCTAGGGCTTGACGTGACCAGTTGATTGATCGGAGGGGCCTCTCCGACCGCCCATCTAGCCTTAGTAAGGGTCTAAGTGGGGTGTTGGAGGTCATGGACTGCTCATCCACCAAGACTCCGTCCTTAAGCATCATGGGTCGCCACCCATGGTTGATCATTGTTGGATGCTCCATAGTTGCGACCTTGTGTCACATCCTCTCCATAGTGAACAGGTTGGGTAAAAAGGTGTCCCATTGTAATGTAATGGTTAGCAAGCAAGTCTTATGGATCCATTTCAACTGAACAGTGAGATCAATCCTCGCTTTAGGCCCCATAAAAAATATAAAAAATCTCAATGTAAAAAAGACCTTGTGTTAATCTGGCCAGTTGGGAGGTCAGGAAAATTTTTTTTTTCTTTCTTTTGTAAAATAATAGTCATTTGCTTGCATACACTTATATGGTTGAAGTATTCCTATCTTACAAATTATTTTCAAACAGATTTATTTGACCAGCCCACCATTCAAAGCCAGGACAAGGCTGTTTACATTTCACATGGCACTAATACCCTTGAAAAAGGTATGAATCCAATTATTTTCCCACCAGCTATGGGTAAATAGTAGGACAGACTGGGCTCTTTAACTCTTTGCCTACTTTAAACCACTCATGGTGGCTCTCCCATGATTGCAATCCTACTGTATGCTGCTGGCAGTGACTCTTGGACAGGTCACTTGTTTACACTGAAAAATAACATGTATACCCCAGCCAGCTTTTGTTTTGTTGGTGAACCAACCCTGAGACTGGTACTTGATCCTTTTGCAATAGGGAACCAGTTGAATGGTATAATTTGGTACAGCCCTGGGGGGAAATTTGGTAGGTAAAGAGTTAACCTTGGTATGGCAACCGGTCTCAGAAAAGGAAAACTCTGAATTCAAACCAGTTAAACTCTGCTTAAAAATTGGACCTTGTGTCACATCCTGCTTGTGCAGAGGGGTTAGGTAAATACATAGATGTAGTATTCCCAGTCAATTTTTTTTTTTAAGGTTATTGTTATTTAATCATATTAGTTAAATAGAGCTGTGTAAATGGAGTTCAAAACTTTGAATTATA
Source organism: Doryteuthis pealeii (assembly GCA_023376005.1). Taxonomy (NCBI): domain Eukaryota; kingdom Metazoa; phylum Mollusca; class Cephalopoda; order Myopsida; family Loliginidae; genus Doryteuthis; species Doryteuthis pealeii. The sequence continues at coordinate 40,720,752 of CM042178.1, forward strand.
CAAATTTTCCCAGTGGTTCAAAAGTTACAAGAATTTAAAGTCCCAAAATTGGGGGTACAAAAGTGGACCAATTCAAACATGAAATTCAGTAATTTCTTCACCATTTCTTTATTTTTGGAGCAATTTTCATAAAACTTGGTATTCTCATGTAAAATTTTATGTTCTTTCTGATTCTGCACTTAAATTGTATGCATCTCTATGCTGTAACCAATTATTTAGAGAATAAGGGTACAGATAGCATGTTTTTTTTAAAGTTTACACAAGATTATTCAATATTTTCCTTTTAATATTGCATGTATACACATATATAGTATTAATTTAAATATATAACATCATTTTAAATACCCATGTTGAATTACATACAAGAAATAGAATACCTATTTACATATGTTTTTAAACAAAGCCGGTCCAGCATATGCTGAGTTTTGTTTACATTTTTCGTAATTTTAAGTAGTTTTTTTTTTTTCAAAATTGAAAGCATGACGAAAAAAAAAAAAAAACCTGACAGTACAGCATCATTAATATTTTACAAATTTTATATGAAAATAATTCTGGAGACTATCTTCTATTAGTGATATAGTGCTCTTTTTTTTTTTCCTTTTTTTTTTGCTAAACTTTTACTATTTGAAGAAATCTGTCAACTTTGTCTATCATATTTTTGCTTCCAAAGGTTGGTTTTGGTTTTGGTTTGGTTTGTGGCATATCAACCTCAGTGGGTCATTTAATGCCGATAAAGTTTTGAAATAAATCAATTCTTAATGGATAATACATTTTTTTTATAAATACATTTGTCTATTTAACCCATAGATGGGACCCTAACAGGTACTACCACCCCGGGTGAGAGTGGACCAGGGAGCAATGGTGATGAAGGGGTACTCCACATTCCCCAAACCTGGAACCTCACCATCAGATAGAGTTTAACGTCATTCCCAGGACATGTAGACCCGCAGCCAACGCCTTCTAGCACCCATATGATAAAAAGGGGTTGGGGCTTGCATAAGGGCAATAGGGTTGGGAAAATCATATAGGTGCTAGGGCTGGACTCCAAAGGTTGGAAAAGAAAAAGAAAAAAACAAGTTTCTGATTGTATTTCAATGTGTATTCTAATTAAGTTTAAAATTTCAAGAATGGATAAATATTAGCCACTTTGGTTTTATGAAAGAAAATACGTGTGAAATTTAGTCTGGGGAAAAAACTCATATTACGCATTTTTGGCTGTTCAAAGCAAAATACCATTTTAACTCACCATAATAAATAATTCAATGGATAAAAATACATAAATATTACATATTTAGAAAGATTATTTTATTTTCTTTCCAAAATATTTTAAAGTTTGGACCAGAAATACGCAAGAAATTGTGATTTAAATCGATTAAGGTCGGAATTTGTCAATGTCCACCAAAATCAGCATAAGTGTTGAGACCCTAACAGATACTAACAGGTCAAATTAAAGTTGTAAACCTGCAATAAAGTGACGACTCCATACTCCCCAGAATTCCAGTACTGGAGTCTCACCACCTGATGCAGAATTGTCCCTCTACAGAGGATGCAATTGATGTGTTGTAAGCCCTGCTGGCAGTGTGGCTAATGATTGACAAAAGTTTGATTTCAACTAATAATAATAATAATAATAATCATTTTTAAACAATTTTAGTTTCAAGTAACTATTCTTAATACAAATTATCTGTATATAGCTATATGGTTTCAAATATTCTTAACCAGGGTTACAGAGTCAGAGGTTTTGGATGGAGTGAGTAGTCATCATAGGGATAATAGGAGTCGGACTTTATACCTTCCAAATGTGTAACCTTGTTTTTTTACTAAGATTTTATTACTATTTTTTTATGTTTGCATTATGCATCTAACATTCATTTTTTTTTTTTTTACAGATATATAAATTTATCAAAAATACATAATTCTACAAATTTATGTTCTAAAATCTGGTGCACATTGTAAGAAATTGAGCCAGGTTTAGGTCATAGTGTAAAGCAGGTGTCAAGTGACAATAATGACATTTTTTTTTAGTAAAATTATTTTAGTTAGCTACTTTGCCTTTGTTGACAGTCTAATTTAATTCTAATTATGTTAAAGAGTCAGAGTTGGAATTATAAGAATCCTGAGATTTGGACCTTATAACTTACGACTCTGCAACCCTGTTCCTAACATGAATAATTCAATTTAATAATTATCTATTGCACAATTATATGATTTCAAGTATTCTTATCCAATACTAATAATTTTCAAACAATTTTATGCCGAGAGGTTAGGGAATCACATTGATTGTATCAAGAAATACATCTGGAAGATAAACTTGATCATATTGTTAGTGATATGATCTAAGGTTCATTGTTGTAGAACAGGGTTCCCCAAGGTGGTCGATATTGACCCCTTGGAGTCGATGAGAGCTCTCGGGGGGGGGGGGGTAAATATAGGAGGATCAAATGGAGTCAAAGGTCAAGACAACAGCTGAGCCTTTCTTACTTGCATTCCCAACGTCTTATATGGTTGAAGCTGGTTTTAGCCATGCTAATACAATTTTGACAAAACAGAGGAAAGATTAAATATGGAGAACAAGCTTAAGCTTACCAATTTTCAACCTATTATCAATAGTCTTGCCGCTGCTCATCAAGCACATTCATCCATTAATGTGGATATTATAATAATATTTTTCATGTCAGTGAACTTTTTTTAATTATTTAAATAAAAAAGTAGATTAACTTATTTAATAAATGATTTAATGTTTTCATCAAACTTAAGTAGGGGTCGATGATAAGGTAAATATGTCACAAAGGGGCCGACTAGTTAAAAAGTTTGGGGACCCCTGTTGTAGAGAAACTCCCTATAATTATATATATTCTGATACTACATTATCCAGAATACTTGGATAAGTTTATTTCATTTTGATCAAAGGGATTACAATCAACATTATACCATCTACAGTCCTCTACTCTACCTACTGAGCTATTGTGACAATTTAGCTTAGTCAGTAGAGTATCAGCCTAAGAAGCACAAGGTTCCAGGTTAGATACCAGCCCTCGCTAACTCGGCATATGAGTAGCACAGAGATCTGTGCGGTAAAGTGAGGATCTGATGGTAGGTGTGATGCCCCACCTCAGACACCAAAATAATATCCTTGTCTAGTGCTCATAAAAAGGGTATAGACTCCCTCACTCTCTTGCTGATACCGTCTTTAGGCTATCATAACGACTTACTATTACTTATCAAAGGGGGTTCGCTGCACATAACCCCCCAACTGAAACTTTTTCCCTTCGATTTAAATGAAATTTAAAACCATAGGTAAATGACAAGATGATGCCTATTTCAATAATATTAAGTCACCTTTATGTTAAACCTCCTCTTCCTCCTCCTCCTATAGTGAACATTTTGGAAACCCATAACTTGAGTATTGAAACATCTATCATCACAAGGTTTTTTCTATTAAACGTAAATCAACCAAAAAAAAAAAAATTATCTTTCTTTTATAGTAAAACTAGAAGTGGCTACCCAGTGTCAACTGGGTAGGGAGGGGGAAACTCTGGTGTATATTGGTTTAAGTAGAATTTCAATGCTATTTCTATGTATAGTTTAATATCTAAGTATCTTTGAATATAAATCAAATCTTCATAATTTTTGCAGTAAAAGCAGAAACTGTTGGTATTTAATGTGTGTGTGTATATATATTATATATACTAGCAAATAGATGCACCCTCCGGGTGCAAGTATTTTAGTTAAATTTTATAATAAAATATCATATTAAATTAGAAAGGCTAATGAAACTGAATAAGAATGTAGATAAAAAGATTTTGAACAGAGGGGTATATTGAAAAAATAGAACAACTTTGAAACTAACTCTTCCATCATTTTCCGTTACTCCCGTCTTTCATTGGTAAATTTCCTAATTAAACTGTTTAGTTAAAATAGGAAGTAAAGAATAATATTACAGTTATTTCTTCTTGTTAATGGATTTCTTTTAAGATTTATTGAAGAGATTTTTGCTCATATTCAAAAGATAAAAAAAACAATTAAAAATCAATAATACTAAGCATATATTTATTAAAATCAATTTTTAAGATCAATATGCAAATTAGCCTTCCCATTCACACTGTAAACCACTATTCTGTTGTATATATAAATACAATTGCATGTTATTAGTATGTAGATATGGTCAACAGTGTAAGTAATGTAAAACAATTTTATTAATAATTGAAGTTTAAATATAAATAAAATCATGGAGAATGTGATGTAAATAACAAAGGGAATTGTGACTTAAGTAGGGATATAGTTTCGGTTACAGACAGAAAAACACACAATCTCCATTATAATAAGATGTAGAATTAAACAAAAGGCACATCTGTTTAACAATTATATTAATCTTTTCATGCTTTCTGGCCAACTTTTTTAACTTGAAAAAAAAAAATGGAAACACATCATCACTGATGATGGCACTTCGAAGTGTCGAAAGTACTTGAGATATGAACTTTGGTGGACTAATTTACGGATTCCATCCAAATGTAAAAGTTGGCCAGAAAGCTTGAAAAAATCATTAATAAAATTGTTAAACAGGAGACATACCTTTTGTTTAATTCTACATGTATAAATGAAAGAATTCTGCCCAAATACACACCACACACACACACACACATGTACTTTGTTGAATTTTCGTAGTTTCATCTGGACAAACATACATATACACACACTAACTGCCTTTTTATATATGTATAGATTTGGTTAATTTAGATATTTTATGTATAGCAAAACATCACTAGAATTATGACAAAAATTATTAGATAACTAGCTTAAAAGACGCCCTATCGGGCAGCAATTAAGCTTTATTAATAAAATTAATAAAGGCTGGGTTAGCTCAATCGGTAGAGCATTTGACTAGAAACCACAAGGTTCCTAGTTCGATACCGGCCCTTGCCAACTCAGTGTATGATTAGCACAGGGCAGTAAAGTAAGGAGCTGATGGTAGGTGTGGCGCTCCACCTTAGACGCAAAAACTATCTCCTTGGTCTAGCTAGTGAAAAGGGCATAGACTCCCTCGCTGGTTGGCTGATACCGACTTTAGGCCACCCCAACGACTTTTACTTATTAATAAAATTGTGTGATTGATGAAAATATTAATGTAAAAAGAAAAATGTTTTTTTAAAAAGATAAAAAAAATCAAATTTACGACTGAATATTTTAGTTAAGTTTACTTCACTTTCTGCTTTCATTTCATATCTATTTAGTGAAGATCACATAAGAGCAAGTTAATACAATCCAAAAGGGCACAAAAAAGAAGGGTAGGAAGATGATACAGTGCCAACCTTCTTAATAGGGGAGGGCCTTATGTCTTTCATTTGAAATCCTGATCATTTTTGTTTTAAAACTTACTAGCAAGAATATGCACCCTACAGGCATAAGTATTTAAGGTTTAATGTAATGAAATATATTAAAGATTAACAAAATTAAATAGGAACGTATATAAAAAGATTACACACATTTTAATGTAGTTTCTATATAAAATCATTCATAAGATTGATTTTAATACATTGGAGAATTAAAAAAATAATATTAGAGATCAATAACACCAAGTAATTATTCATTAAACCTGCTTTTGTTAAAACCAGTATACAAATTAACCACACCATATATTATGTAAACCTTTATTTCTTTGTGATATATAAGACACATTGCAGGATTTTAAATGCACTAATAACATGGACTGTTTTGAGGAAAATCTAAATCTCATGATATTGTTAATAAATAAGATTTATTATTCTATATATCAATGATTTTGACTATAAATTAAATACTCATTGATAAACTTACGCAATTCCTGAGGGTATTGTGACATAAATAGTAAATTTCAGTTACAGACACCAAATCTCCATTATAATAAGATATCTGAACATTAAATTGAACATTATATTGTGATGAGGGAAGTTGCTTGTCAACTATTTGCCCTCACTATGAACGATTGATAAAATTCTAAAAGCCTGTCTTTTTGGGGATGGGAGAGGTTTAAGAAAGAAAAAGAGGGGGAGAAAGATTATGTAAAGAAAACGTTTTGGTAGACTGAATTCAGGGGTCTAAATTCTTACCATGTATAGATTTAAAGTTGTTGCCTAGTGATTCAGTTATACACTTTTTTTTTACCTCAGGATTGTTGATTTATACAACATCAATTAATGCTGTCCTTTACATTTAAAAAATCAACTTATGTTTTCATTTTTATTAAAAATATTAATCCCAGTTCAGAAATTTAAGATATATACATTGGACTTCATTTTATATTCCACTAACATCTGTCCAGTAGACTATGGTAAAAAACATTTACGCCCCTGAATTCACAGTCTACCAACTTATTTCTATGCAAAGAAAATCCTTATTTAAAAAGAAAAACCAACAATAACCAAAACGAAACAACAAAAAAATACCGCCAACAGGTCGGGTATTGTGTAAACAGGATCCTTCTTTCCCCTGTCACCGTTTGGTCATGTGACAAAAACTACGGTAGCTGATTGGTAGTAAAAGTTAAAAATTCGATCCCTTTAAATACAAAATAATAAAAATAATAAATATTTTCTTATAAAATACCTAAAGTTAAACTTTATCTTAACCTTGGTTCGTTTAGATAGCGACTAAAAAAAAAAAGAATTAAATCTACAATGACAGTCTTTTTGAAATTAGAAAGCCATTCCCACTCATTCAGCAAGAATAGACATTTGGCCCATTAAATTAGTGAATTTTTTTACCGAACCTTATATTGTGAAAATGAAACTGTCAAGCTTACTTTATTCAATATTTTTTAATTAAGAAAACAATAATAATATTCATACTTCTTAAAGTAAGAGAAGACGACGATTATAATGTAAAATATATTAAAACCATGAAAATATATACGCAAATTAAGAGGAATGTTTATTTTAAGTTTAATTATGTTGCCATTTTATACCGATTTTGAATAGGAAAAAGTGAACGGAATACATTTTTTAATAGTTTCTTTGATTTAAAACAGAATTTTATTTTTTATTTAAATGGCTTAGTCTAAAATTTAACAAATATAACCTATTCAAAGTCGATATATATCAAGGACAATAGTTCTATTATGGACTTTAAATATATCCTAGACAGTTTTTTTTTTCTTTGGAGGGGGGCTATGGTTTAGGGGTGAGTAAGTACACACCCACTCAAGTTAAATATTATTACAACAAAAGAGCTTTGTAATTAAAACCCAATTTAAATATAATTGAATAAATAAATATTAGCTAGGGAAAGAAAAATATACACGTGGGTAGTGTAGAGTTAAAAATGTTTTTTTTTATTTTTATTTTAAAAAAAGTTCTCACACCTTAAAATAACAATGGTTTAAACAACGTGAAAATAAACTATAAATGAAAATTAATAAAAATAAATCTAGTGTTTATATATAATTAACTAAAATCAGTTTTAAAAAGTGAGGGGAGGGGGGTAAAAGACGGGCAAATCCTTTAAAAAAATAAAAAAATATGGTGATATACAATTTGACAATATCTCCCACTTAGTAAAAGTACAGATGACCAAAAAGAGCATTTTAGTTTTGAAAAAGAAATCAATTAAAAAATAACTAAAATAACTACCTTAGAATTACTAACCGATAACAAAAACAAAATTAAAACAATACTGAATAATTCTTAATAAAAATCAACAAAAACAAATTTATTTACTATACACTTAACAGCTTTTTAAGCTAAGAGAAATCTATTTAAGTGTTTATTGGCAGAATTTGCGAAACCATAAACAATACTTACTGGATTGGGCTTCTGTAGGGAAAATACGTTTATCGTCAGGTTTTTTCCCTTCTCTTTTAAGAAGAGATGGCCTTGTCATTTTAAAAACGAATCGACGGAGTTGAAATATTTGGAACGGGAGAAGGGACGTAATTTTAGATGGAAAAATGGTCGGAAAAATTGGGAAATACGAAATAACGGAAGAATTTTCTTTCTAAAAAATTAAAAATATCTTTAAAAAACAAAGAGATAAGTTACTTATTTGAGGGTTTTGCAAGACAGGGATAAGAATCCCCCAGATGTATATATTTTTTTCTTTTTAAATGGACATTATTGGGAACAGTGAGAAACTGCAATATTTTTTGTTTTCTTCTTTTTTTTTCTTAATAATAGTTAATTGTTTTCCTTAAAGATGAGAATTTATTTATATATAATATAAAACTTGGAAATGGTTCATTATTTTAAATATAAATATCGGAGAAGAAAAATAATAATAATAGTTTTAAAAAAATGTATTATTATTATAATACCTTTTCTAACCTTTAATAAATATTCTTAAATGGAGGGGGAAATTGGAACAGGCTAATGATAGGGAAAAAAACTATTAAATAGACGTTTGGAAATTGAATTTTATCGATATTTTTTTTTAAATAGTAAAATCTTTAATAGCTGTTACCATTGTATAAAAATTTAATACACAAAATGTAACTATTATGGGACGGAGTTAATATTTTTAGGTTTTTTCTTTTCTTCTTTTGATAGATTTGAAAAAATTGACATTTTTATTTTTATTTTTGGTTAATGTAAAAACCAAAAATAATTCTTTCCAATTAATGTTCATCTAACTAACAGTAAATAAATCTTAATTTGAAGGAAAAAAAAGTCCTTTATTAAAAACAAATTTTATTAATAGAAGAAAGTTAGTGATAATAAAACCATAAAATTGAAAATATCCTTACATATTAAAAAAATAAAATAAAACAAAGAGTACGTTATGTTTAAGTTGACTTCCCACCTATATAAAGTTGGTGAATTAAATCAAGATCGAATAAGAAAAGGGTTAAAATCATTATATATTTTAAAAATCAGAGATAATTAATATTTTTTTTTTAGATTATTAAAAGAAAACATTTTTTTAAAGGGAAGTGAGGAAAAAGAAACTAGAAGAAAGTGAATGTAACGATATTTATGTATTTGGGTTTTTTTATATTTTTGTTTTTGTCTTGTATTTTTTTTTTTTTTTTAAAATCTTACCTAGAAACGTGCGTCCTCTCCGCGAACAGGTAGCAGAAGGGACTGCGGTTCGATCTTGGTTTAAAGGGGTCCGAACCGGAGAAGAAGCCGAATACCCGCAACAACAATAACAACAGCGGGGAAACCACAAACTAAAAATTTCGCGGAAAAAGCACATGTATTCCAATGCGCATGCGCGCTCGGTGATCTCCACTTGATTCAATTTTCCTAGCCGTATTTTCGTACTCATTCAAAAAATGCATTTAAACATTTCTAGGATTTTTAGATTTTATTAATTAAATTATCTTATTATATATTTTTTTTATTAATATATTAAGTCCTTATTTTTTATCATTTTTTCTAGGATTTTTAATTTTTATTACTCCAACTTTTTATTATATTAAATTTTATTATTGTATTTTTTATTATATCAAATTTTTATTTATTATTATTTATTTTTTTATCATTTATCATTATATCATATCTTTTTTATTATTATATTAAATCATAATTTTTTGTTATAATAAATTTTAATTATATCTTATATCTTTTTTATTATAAAACGTTATTGTATCTTTTTTATATCTTATTATATCATTTTTTTTTATTATATCTTTTTTGTTATATTAAATTTTATATCTTAATCTAACTTTTTATTATATTAAATTTTACAATTGTATAATTATATTATATCAATTTTTTATTATATATCAATTATATATTATTATTTAGCTTAGTTGGTAGAGCATCCGATTAGGAAACAAAAGTTTCCGAGTTCAATACCAGTCCCTGCCAATTCAGCGCATCAGTAGTACAGGTTGGGTAATCTGATCTGTGCTGTAAAGTGGGTAGATGTGGCACCCTACCTCAGCAAAAAAAATTTCCTTGGTCTAGTGCTAGCAAAAAGGGGATAGACTCCCTCACTACTGGCTGATACCAACAATAGGCCACTCTGACAACTTAATCATTTTATTATTATATTTAATCATTATCTTTTTTGTTATAACAAATGTTAATTGTATCTCATATCTTTATTATATTAAGACATTATTATATCTTTTTTATCATATTTTATTATATCTATTTTCTTATTATATTAATTCAATATTATATTTTTTGTTATATTAAGTAAAAATTAAAATTTTATTGAAATATTTGATTTTATATCTGAATCTAACTTTTTATTAAATTAAATTTTATAATTATTTTTTTTTCATCGTATCAAATTTTTATAATGTATCAATTATATCTTATTATATCTTTTTTATTATCATATTAAATCATTATTTTTTTGTTATATCAAATTTTAATTATATCATATCTTTTTTATTATATTAAAACATTATTATATCTTTTTTTCTCATATGTTATATCTTTTTATTATATCAATGAGGGCCGGTTTAGCTCAGTCAGTAGAGCGTTCGACTAGGAACCACAAGGTTCCAGATTCAATACCGGCCTTTGCCACATCAGCGCATGAGTAGCGCAAGGATCTGTGCGGTAAAGTGGGGAGCTGATGATATCTCCTTGGTCTGGCGCTAGTGAAAAGGGGATAGACTCCTTCACTGTCTGGCTGATACCTACTTTAGGCCACCCCAATGACTTTACTTACTTTATTATATCTTTTTTTGTTTTATTAGATTTTATTATAGCTTCATCTAACTTTTTGTTATATTAAATTCTTGAATTATATTTTTTATTATGTTATATTTTTATCATATATCAATTATATCTAATATCTTCTTTTTTATTATAATATTAAATCATTATTTTATGTTATATGAAATTCTAATTACATCTTATATCTTTTTTTTTATTATGTTAAAACATTATTATATATTTTTTCCTCATATCCTATTATATCTTTTTTTTTTTTATATTAATTCAATATTATATCTTTTTTGTTATATTAGATCTTATTATATATTATATTTTAATCTTAATTATTTATTTTTCTATTATATCAAATTTTTGTTATATATCAATTATATCTTAATATATCTTAATCTGGTCAAAGGCAGTAGTAACATAGAATAATAATTAACACAGCTTAACACCTGTGCCCCAGCTATGGTTAGCGGAATGAGAACAGGATACCCCCGTGGATTGAATAAAGGGTTAGGTTCAAAGTTCTGTGATGGTTCCGGATTACAACAAGAAGGTTCCTGAGTCTGAAAAGAAGGTTCCTGAGTCCGAGAAGGTTCCTGAGTCCGACAAGAAATACCTGAAGAAGACCGAAGAGCACATGGGACGAAACGTTGTACAGATAACAATGAAGATGAGGATAATAGTCCGAATAATACAAATAATATTAATTATCAAACCTCATCTCAAAAATTCAGAGAAATATATATTTTTTGTATTAAATTTTTATCATATCTTATATCTTTTTTTATTATATTAATTCAATATTATATCTTTTTTTGTTATATTAAATTTCATCATATCTTAATTTAACTTTTTATATAAAATTTCATAATTATATTTTTTATTGTATCAAATTTTCATTTCATATCAATTATATCATATCTTTTTTATTATTATTATTATACTAGATCATTATTATATTTTTTGTTGCATTAAATTTTATTATACATTTTATTTTTTTATTAGATTTGTTAATATCTCAATTATATCTTATATCTTTTTTTATTACTGCAAATCATTATAACTTTTTTGTTAATGTTTTTATACATCAATCTAACTTTTTATGATACTAAGTTTAATGATATTTCATATCTTTTTTTATTTCTTATATCTTTTTTTATTATTATATTAAATCATTATTGTATATTTTGTTATATAAAATCATTAAGTTGTTTATATCTCAACATAATATATAGTTTTTTATCATATTAAATCATTATTATTTTAAATTTTATTATATTTCAATTATAACATTTTTTATAATTGTATTAAATCATTATTATATCATTTTTATTAAATTAAATCCTTATATCTTTTTTTATAATAGATTTATTTATATATCAATTATATCTTATATCTTTTTTATCATATTTATTATTATATCTTTTTGTTATAATAAGTATGTTTATATCTCAATTATATCTTCTGGGCCAGTTTAGCTCAATTGATAGAGTATCCGCCTCAGTAATCACAAGGTTCTGGGCTCAATATCCGTCCTGGCCAACTCAGTGCATAAGTAGTAGAGCTAGGCTAATCTGAATTGTGCAGCAAAAACAATCTCTTTGGCCTAGCGCTAGCAAAAAGGGGATAGACCCCCTCGCTATCTGGCTGATACCAACAATAGACCACTCCGCCAACTTTACTTTCATACTTTTTATTATATCTTTTCTATTATATTAAATCATTATTATATTTTATCATTCATCAATTATATCATATCATTTTTTTACTATATTACTAAATCATTATTATATCATTCTTTTATTATATCAAATCATTATCATATCTTTTATTATTATATTAATTTGTTTATATATCAATTATATCTTATTACATATATTTTTTATATTAAATCATTATTATATCTTTTTATTATTATTTCAAATCATTATTATATATTTTTTGTTAGGTTTTTTATATCTTATTCTATTATAATCTATTATATCTTGTATCTTAATCTATTATAATGTATTAGAATTTTTTTTATATCTTAATCTATTATAATCTTTTTATTGCATGAAATTTTATAAAAAGTTCGGTTTTAAGTTACCCTTACTGTGCTTTTAACCTGGTGAGTAATTCCATGTACAGCTGTAGATTATGTTAACATTAAACAATCCCCAAAATTTGAGCTTCCAATTCCAAAATTTGGCAGAGTTATATCGATTTTTAGCTTTCCAAATTTAGTGGGGTTGGCGAAAAATAGCAACTTTTTGTAATCTATTTCTGTCTGTAAAATGAGTTCTAGAGCATCCCTACTACTAAAAATTGGTTTATAAAAGCATTTTTGCTCATGAAATAAAAAAAAATGCTATAAAAAAAATCTTAAAGTCAACCAATTTTAAGTTATTGGTGATTTCTGATTTTTTCCTAGCAAGATCAATATCCCGATGTGGTACTGCGTCTATGACAATAAAATTTTCTATTATTATTTCACATATATTGAAAATTATTTGTACCAAAAAGATAGTCTGATATTTGTTCAGAACCGAAGCTACAATATCAGTTAAACTTTTGATAATCAGAAATCATTAATAATTTAAAATTGGTTGATTTTAAGACTTTTTTCACAGTAGTTTTGGATTCCTTGGGCAAAAATGCTCTTAGAAATATATTTTTAGGAGTATGGAAACTCTAGAACCCATTTTACAGACAAAAATAGACTACGAAAAGTCGCCATTTTTCTCAACACCCACCCAAATTTGGAGAGTTATGTCAATTTTTAGAATCAACATAATTCCACCAATTTTTGGAATTGGAAGCTCAAATTTTGGGGTTGGCCAACCTTAAGATAGTCCACACAAAATTTCAGGAAAATTGAAGTGCAAAACTTTAAGAAATTTATTCAGAATGTTGTAGCTCCAGTTCTGAGCAAATACCAGACTATCTTTTTGATACAAATAATGTTCAATATATGTGAAATAATAATAGAAAAAATTGTTGTCATAGATGCAGTGCCACATCGGGATATTGATCTTGCTATGAAAAAATAAAAAATCATCAATAACTTAAAATTGGTTGACTTTAAGACTTTTTTATAGCATTTTTGGGTTCCTTGGGCAAAAATACTTTTTTAAACCAATTTTTAGTAGTAGGGAAGCTCTAAAACTCATTTTACAAACAAAAATAGATTACAAAAAGTTGCCATTTTTCATGACCCCACTCAAATTTGGAGAGCTAAAAATCAACATATCTCCACCAGTTTTTGGAATTGGAAGCTCAAATTTTGGGAATTGGCTAACTTTGTCCACACTTGGACAAAATTTCAGAAAAATTAAAGGGGATGGCTGACATGGCCTGGATGATTTGACATAGAATTACCCTCTCCAGCCACCAGTCTAACCTAAGGGCCAAAGTGGAATGTTGCATGCCATGGACTATTCAGCCACCAGGATTCCATCCTTAAGTATCATGGGTCACCACCCACGGCCAATAGGTGCATCAAATGGGGAGATTTTACCCGTCTGCAGAGGTGCAGTTGGTGTATTCTACAGCCCCAGCCAACAGGGTGGAGTGGAGAAAGGATGGATTCAAGCCTTTCCCAAAGACATTAGTAGGAAATGAATCACAAACGCAAACTACCTCAACCCAGATTTGAACTCGGGTCACTGGGGAGAGATAAAGTTCTGTATTGTTTCTTTTTTTTTTTTTATTCATACCCCACCCTGAATCTTTATATAGCCCCCATGGGATACTACCCTCCACTTTAAGAATGACTACTATAGTTCTTGGAATAGATACTTGCTACCAGACTGCTGGCCTAGCCACTGAATCATTGGAAACTTTACTTACAGGCTAAATGGATACTTATTCTTATGTGTACTAGCAAAAAACAAAACAAAAAAAACACGCCCTCCAGGCGGTGTAAAAATTAATTTTTGAAAGATATTGTCTGAAGCAGAGTTTAAAATTCAATGTCAGAGGGTTTGTATGATAAGTAAAATCATCAAATTTATTAAAGGAGTAAAAAAAAAAAAAACAATTTGAAATAGAAACTTAGTTCTGCCCCCCTCAAATAAAATGTTGCATGCATCTATTAATTATTAATTAAATAATTATTTTGAATATTTTACACATTAATTTTACACGAAAATCGTAGATATTTATTTGTAAACTTTTTAGTTAACCTCTTGATACTAAAAAATCACTATTTCTTGTTTGTAAATGATTTTCTCATAAAACTCTATACGTTAGATAACTTTAAATATATATTAAATAAAACAATAAATAAAACCGAGCATGTATTTATCAAAACTTGTTTAAAAAACAATAAGGACCATCTAAGGAGGCATATTTAAATTTTGAGTGTATATAATACAAGGTTGTTCTTTATTCTATGTATTGACGATTTTGGGTAATGTGACATAGTTTCAGTTACAGACTGAATCTCCATTATTAATAGATTTATGAAATGAGGCTTGATATAAATAATTATGATATTTCGGACTGTTGTCCTCAACTTTATTGTATATAAACACAGCATTCAGGCCACTGTAACCCCGGGCTCTGTTTTAGATGGATTTTTTAAATTTATTATTTTAATTACCTTTAAAATAAGTCATCTTCGGATGATTACCTATTGTTACATAGACCTAACGAGTTGCTAAAGAGTTTCTTCCCTTTGATCAGTAAGGGACTGACAGGAACCCGGATATGGGAATTCCACCATGTTACTTGGGACTGGGATCTTGGACTGTATAGATGTGCGTCAGCACGCTTGAACTAGTAACCACATGCGTCAGCACGGTTGGGCTAGTTGAGTGATTTTTAGGGTAGAAGCATTTTCTACCCTAAAAAAAATAAAGACTGACAAGCAGAGAGTCAGCAGACAAGGCCACTGTCCCCATGTGTGACTACACACATGATAACACATAGGACGGCCCATATGATGGACACACACATGATACACACAGAGTTGATTTCTATCCAAAACTATCTGACTGTTTTCCCTGTCAGTGAGAATAAATAAAACAAATATTGTTATATGTTAAACATATTTCACTGTTTTTATTATCATTTTGATATTTCCTGCATCTTGGGATATAACACCTATGAATTCAATCACAGTTTTGGAGCTCAATCGTTACTGCAGAGCTCGAGGTTACACTGTTTATACACAACAAAGATGCGTGTGCTGGTGCAATGGTTAATGTTGTAGGAAATAGACATGATGAGATGAGTTCAAATCCTGGACGAGGCTGTTTGCCATTTACATAGCGCTAATACCCTTGGGAAAGGTATAAATCCAACTATTCTCCCTCCAGCTATGGATAAATAGTAGGGCAGACTGGGCTCTTTAACCTTGGTTACACAACCAGTCAAGTAGAAGGAAAACACTGAATTCAAACCTGTTAAACTCCACTTAAGAAATTGACCTTGTGTCACATCCTGCTCGTGCGGAGGGGTTGGTAAATATCTAAACACAATAAAGATGAGAACAACAGTCCAAAATATCATAATTATTTAAGTGGATACTGTTGATTTAGGAACATTCCAGGTTGGGTAAATGCATACAATATGAGTTCTCCATTTTTCTGGCCTTGTGCCAAACTAGGCGTGAATGCTTCATAAATAACTACCCCCCCCAACAACCCCACATTTTTGTGGAATAAAGTCAATGTGTCCTTTATGGCCTTCCCAACATCATATTTAGTTGGGTGTGGCTCCAGTGTAGATACACAGTTTCTATGCAAACAAAGAAATAAGATAGAAAAAAAGTGAACATCTCAGACTTCTTACTTGGCAGCTTTTAGTCTTGAGTTGAGAAGCTGATATCCCTGCACCAAATACATCAAATCAAAACACAGTGTGGAGTTCCAAACACCCAACAGCTTATAAGGATTCCCAAACACCTCATAGCTGTAAGACTTAAAGTTCTATGATAAGTTGGAAGGTTCAGAGAACCTCCCAACATGGGTACATATAAGTACAAGAAATATTCCAACAAAGTTATAAAATATAAACAGACTTTATTCCGTGAGCAACGGAGATACATTGAGGACATGGTACAGCAATACATATTGAACACATATATAGACAATGAAAAAAGAAAGTAGGACTTCGTCTTACAGAAGTGATAAAGAGTTCCTGAAGAAATGTCACTTACTTATAGCAGACTGGGGTACAAAGCCCCCCCCCCCACTTAAAGGTAAGAGGCACAAGCTTCTATAGCATGTAAAGCGTTTGCTGGTCCAGCGGGAAGAGAATTTAAAATTCCCAGCTTACTGACTAAATACTCTGCCCCCTATCAGCAGAAACCTGCAGCGAGGGAAGATGACTCTTCTAGATCCCACATCAATCCAAACACGGTCAGACAATCGCTACGTAGCTTATAGGAGAGGAGATGGGCACTGCCAAGTAAACCCCACCTCCATTTCTTTAAAGATTCTATAGAGAGGAATTACTCAGCATGTCATCCTGACAACCAGTTTTTATTTTTATAATTCCTTAAGAGGGGAGGAGGAGGAGGGGGAGTTTTGAATAGTCTTCTTATTACTTTCTCGTGTCTACTAGGTCTTCTAATCTTTATTGCTGGTCATGTTGAGTTCTTGAGATTTCTTCTTCATATCAGGTCATATTGGGTGTTATATCACTCCGTTTCTATCTTTGTTAGTTCTTATGAAATCAGGAACACAGGGGTATATTTTTTTTAGTGTACACATATCTATTTACTCAAATAAAATATAAGAATAAAATAAGAATATTCCGACTACAGAGGAGTAAAATCCCATCAATGGAACCACCTACTGTCCATGTGTGGTGAGTTGTGATGGTTAAGGATGGAACTTTGTTGGCTGAGCAGTCCAAGATATGCTACACTCCACTTTAGCCCTTACTTAGACTAAATGGTCAATCAAAGAAGCCCCCTCTGATCAATCGGCTGGTCATGTCAAGCCCTAGCACCAATATGATTGTCCCAACCCTATTGCCCTTATGGCAAAATCCCAACCCTTTTTATCATATATGCAAGAAGCCAGTGGTTGAGGGTATTAGTGTCCTGGATATAACATTAAACTGCATCTAATCGTGAATTTCCAATTCTGGAACTCTAGGAAATCTGGAGTACCCCTTTTATCACCATTACTCCCTGGTCCACCCTGACTTGGAGTGGTAGTACCTGTTAGGATCCCATCTATGGGTTAAATAGATTTTTAAAATTAATATTAAAAATGTGTTTTAAAAAATTGAGTTGAAAAAAAAATTGAATGAATAAACAAGAACAATGTATAAAATAAAAAGAATGAATAAAACAAAACATCTTCAGCACAAGGGTTGATGTGCCATAAAATCCAACCAACCACCAACCAACCAACCAAATAAAGCTCTTTCCAATTATAAAAATCAATTTCATTGATTAATATTAATGGCATGTCAACGTATCTGGGTTATTTTATGCCTAGAAGTTAGGGAATTGCATTCATTATAAATTTACATTTTTTGTGTAGTTGCCTCTTAAGAGTTTTTTTTTTTTGCACACAGTTATATGATATCAAGTATTCCTATTTAATACAGATAATTTGCACACAATTCTATAGTTTCAAGTATTCCTACCTAATACAAATAATTATAGGGTTTCAAGTAATTATTTCGATTTAATTATTGTCACACACATTACTTTGTCTACACTAACATGGATTAATACAGACAGCCATGAACAGTCTTTTATGGGCTATGAGGTTGTCTGAAGATGGGATATTAATTCCGAAATATCAACGGAAAAAAAATAGAGGTAAATAAACAACATACTCGTTACCTTTTCTTCCTTCACATTATGATAAGCCTTCAAAATCAATCAAAAAACTTAATTAGTCATTTGTTTTCACACAGTTATATAGTTTCAAATAACTGTTGATAATTCTTAGTAAACATAGCTCAGTCGATAGAGCGTTTGGTTAGAAACCACAAGGTTCTTAGTTCGATACCGGCCCTCACCAACTCAGCATATGAATAGCACAGGGATCTGTGTGGTAAAGTGAGGAGCAGACGGAAAAAATCTCCCTGGTCTAGCGTTAGTGAAAAGAGGATAGACTCCCTTGCTGATAGGCTGATACCAACTTCAGGCCTCCCCGACGGCTTTACTTTTACTTATAGATTCAAGTAACTATTCTTAATTAATACAAATAATTTGTATGAGTTATATGGTTTCAAGTATACCTATTTAAAACTAATAATTATAGGGTTTCAAGTAATTATTTCTATTTATTAATAGACATTTGTTTGTGCATATTTATATGGTTTCAAGTAACTAATGATAATAAATATCCTTAGTAAACAATTATAACTTCAAGTAACTATTTTTAATACCAATAATTTGCACACAGTTATATGGTTTCAATTAACTAATAATAATAATCCTTAGTAAACAATTACAGGTTCAAGTAACTATTCTTAATACAAATAATTTGCACACAGTTATATGGTTTCAATTAACTAATAATAATAAACATTAGTAAACAATTACAGGTCCAAGTAACTATTCTTAATATAAATAATTTGCACACAGTTCTATGGTTTCAATTAACTAATAATAATAATCCTTAGTAAACAATTACAGGTTCAAGTAACTATTCTTAATATAAAGAATTTGCACACAGTTCTATGGTTTCAAGTAACTAATAATAATAATCCTTAGTAAACAATTACAGGTTCAAGTAACTATTCTTAATATAAAGAATTTGCACACAGTTCTATGGTTTCAAGTAACTAATAATAATAATCCTTAGTAAACAATTACAGGTTCAAGTAACTATTCTTAATATAAATAATTTGCAAACAGTTATATGGCATCAAGTATACCTATTGAATATGAGTAATTTCTAAACATATCTATTTGACCCATAGATGGGACCCTAAACAGGTACTGCAACTCTGGGCCAGAGTGGACCTGGGAGTAATAGTAATGAAGAACACTCTAGAACTGGTGCCTACTTCATCAGATAAAGTTTAGTGACATGCCCAGAACACCTCTATTTTGGAGGTAGTGGGGTCTGACCCCTCTGCTGGGGACAGCCAGTGTTTTCTAAGTCCAACTGAGGTTATTTCCTATAACTCCAACCTAAAAAAGGGGAACCACTCTGAATGAATTTTATCTGCTAATTAATCTACCTATTATTTTCCCATTAGACTAACCCTAAACCCTAACCCTAACCCCATATTTTTTCTGAGTAGATCAATAAATAAATATATAATTTTTAAAATTCATTCAGAGTGGTTCCCCTTTTTTAGGTTGGAGTTATAGGAAATAACCCCCAACTGATTTATAGATTTCATAGATTAATATTTAGCTGATAATCTTTTTAAGAAGTAGATTATTGTCAACTAGCAGGACCCGTGAATATACCACAGTATGATAATTTGATTATTACAATGTTTGATATGTTTACTTAGAATAGTTCAATATGTTCACTCTTTTTTTTCTTTCTTTCCTTTTCATATTTTCATCATGTTCGATTGAAACATTAGCATTATCACTTCCGCACGCTCACCCTCTCTCTCTCTCTCTCTATCTTTCCTCTACTCTCTTTCTTTCTTTCTTATATTTTTACTGGGTAGCATGTCCTTTTTCTTCCCTTTATAATAACAACGGAATGGTCCATTATTTATTTGAGGTGACAACACTCATAACAAATAAGAATTTGGCAGATAAGCAACACCAGATAATTAGGATTTACATTTTTGCATTTTAACTTGGACAATTTGGGCGGTCTCATCTTTAACATGATGGTAATGCAAGATGATAATGGTCATACAATTAAGGAACATGAGTATTGATATATAGATTATTATATTTAAATTTATTAAATTATTTTAAAACAGTATTTGGTTATTCGTGAAATGAACAAAAAAATATTAATCTTTAATAATAGTAAATATTATATTTGTTACTTAGCAGAATAAAAGAAATTGGGCTCGTCCGGGATTCGAACCCGGGACCTCTCGCACCCAAAGCGAGAATCATACCCCTAGACCAACGAGCCGTTCATAGCAACATCGACTAAAATTTGTTATGTATTCCTAATGCTATGACCTATATTTTTACGTCAAGATTTTAAATTTATTTTTTTAAAGAAATTATATTATTTATATTTTCTAACCCATCTACTACAATGTAAATGTATATATGATTTTTTAGAATTAATTATTTAATTTAAAATTTGAATTAAATGTGTTTATTAATTATATTACTGTTATTTTCTTTCCATAATATTTCTTTCTTTTTTTTTGACGTGGTAAACTCGAATATAAAACGAACGTATTATTATCCTATTCTTTTAAAACGTCTATATTCTTCATTTAATATTATATTAACTTAAAAATAAATTGATAGTCTTTCTGTATCGCCAAGTAATAATGCGAAATCCGCACGTTAAAATATTCTCAGTTTTATGTTCGAGACACTTGATGGTGAAGATTGAAAATGGCAGTCAATTACTTACTACGGAAGCTCAACAGTGAAACATCGTTTTCTTTTCTTTCGCTATCCTCGACCCAAACCCAAACAATCGAGACATACAAGCGAAGAAAAATATGATTGATTAAAAAGAATTAAATTCAAAGCGACAAATTTGGACGATTGGGGAGTATTTTATAATATGACATCAAAATGTTTACCAATACTGAATTATCTCCCCTTACTTTATTTACTTAGCCTCATATAAAAAGAAAGATCTATGGTCATTTTCACCAAGACGTGGTATTATTTATTTTATTTAATCAACTAGACGACTTTTGAACCAGTTGGCCTCTTCGATGCAAAGTCAGTCCATGATGATATGGTGCTTCTATTTAGGAAGGACTGAAGGATTCTAATTAGCATTTCATACTTAACAGCGGTCCATGATGATATTGATGCTCCTATTTAAAAATAACTGAAGGATTCTAATTAATTAGCATTTCATACTTAACAGCGGTCCATGATGATATCGATGCTTCTATTTAAGAAGGGCTGAAGGATTCTAATTAGCATTTTCATAGTTAACAGTGGTTTATGATTAGGCTAAACTTGCAAATCGGTCGGAAAATTAAAACATATTACAGGGTGACCCAGAAAAAACAGAACCCAAATTATTTATTTTCTCATTAAACTAACCCTAAAACCTAACAATAACCCTAACCCTAACCCCTAACGTTAACCCTAAACCCCCCTAGTTAAAATTAACAGTTTTATTACAAAATGTGTGGGTTGTGTTTTTTCTGGGTCACCCTAATTTTCCGACTGATTTGCAAATTTACCCCGTGATTATATTGATCCTTCTATTTAAAAAGAACAAAGATTCTAATTATCATTTCATAGTTAACATGTTTCCATGGTGATATTTACTCATGGCCAGCGGCTCCATACCCCCCGACCGGACTGGGGGAGCCTGCCCGAGAGTGCTGTTTCATATATTTTCTATGAACAACAACTTTATTAAAATTGACCTGTTGTAGAGTGGGGGCTCACTATCATAGATTCGGGGAGGGCGTATCAGAGATTGTGGTGGGCATGACAAGAAGTAGAGCCCCTTTGGTTTGAATTCAGAGTTTTCCTTCTAGACCGGTTGCCATAACAAGGTTAAAAAGCCCAGTCTGTCCTACTATTTACTTATAACTGGAGGGAGAATAGTTGTATTCGTACCTTTCCCAATGGTATTAGCGCAATGGGAAATGCAACCAGCCACGTCCAGGATGTAAACTCGCCTTGCCGTGTTCATTTCCTACAATAGTAACTATTACACCACGTCCCTCCAACTATTTTGGTTTCTTTGTTTAATGGCTTATAACCCTTCGTGGATTATTTAATGACAAATTCATCCTTGCAGAAGAACAGTAGCGGTACTATTTACCCCATAGCTGGGAGGATAAGGGATTTATACTTTTACCAATGATAAGTTGGTGATTTTCCTGGAGTCCTCGAGAAATGACGTTTATACAACGCCAGTTCGTGTTTTATAGCAGTTGAACGCTGTGCATCCTTGCAGACTGAAGTCAGTACCCAAATTCACTCTGCAGATTACTGAAAATTGAATTTTGCATATATTGAAGTACAGACGGATGTCTGTTTACAAGTTTCAAGTGTTCTTACAATAGGTATAAATTTACAGAGTCTCTCTAAAGTGTTTTATAACAACTGAAATGAAAGCAACATTGATTCGTATGTGACTTCTTATTTTTTCACATTGGCAACAGCTACTAT
This sequence comes from Doryteuthis pealeii, assembly GCA_023376005.1. NCBI lineage: Eukaryota > Metazoa > Mollusca > Cephalopoda > Myopsida > Loliginidae > Doryteuthis > Doryteuthis pealeii. The sequence goes on from CM042178.1 coordinate 40,743,561, forward strand.
GTTGGAGGAAGGTGAAAGCAATTTGAGATATAACGACCGTGTAAAAGAAGGTGGGCTGTTCACTTGGAAACATCAAACAAAAGTGTTTGCTGTATTTTCTAATTCCTTCTGCTTGCAGCTTTTAGACTGTGGGATAAAAAGAAAAGAAAGAAAGAATGAATGAATGAATGACTAGAAAAAAGAAAGTCAGTGAGGTGAAAAGAAAGAAAGAAAAAAAAAAGAAAAAGTAATGCGAGAAGAAAAAAGAAAGAAAGAAAGAAAAAAGTAATGCGGGAAGAAATAAATAAATAAATAAAAACTATGAAAAGGAAAAAAGGAAACGAGAAGAAAGAAAGAAAAAGAAGCAAGAAGAAAGAAAGAAAAAAAAACGAAAGAAAGACGAGAAAAAAAGAAGTAATGTAAGAAGAAAGAAACACAGAAAGAAAGAATGACTAGTGGAAAAAATAATAAAGTGGGGCGAGAAGAAAGAAAGACTAGAAAAATGGAAGAAAATGAAACGAGAGAGAGGGGGAGAGAAAGAAAGAAAAACATACGATGGCTGCTTTGTTGGATTTTACGGCATATCAACCCTTGTTGGATTATTTTATGCTTAAAACGTTTTGTATTATTCATTCCTAGCAGTATTCAAACTTTTAAAGCACATTTTTTAAAAACTCATGTGTTTCAATTTAACACACAGATAATGATAGGTACTACCACTCTGGATCAGGGTGGACCAGGGAGTACTGGCGATGAAGAGGTACTCCACATTCCCCAGAGTTCCAGAATTGAAACTTCACCATTAGATACTGTTTGACGTCATAACACGGGTAAAAAAGTAATATGAGAAGGAAGAAAATGTGGAGATTAAAATAAAACGAAAATAAAATTAGAATTAAAAAAAACAACAAACTCCCATGGGGCCTTCAACGGAAGAACCCTCCGCGCATGTCCGAGAAAAAGGACTGTCCCCCGACCCCCAAAAGAATCATTCGAACTGAGGTCGTAACTGGGTCTAGTCGCTCCTACTAGCCAGGGAGATATTCCCTTGCTACAGACGACTATGATCCGATTAATAAAGCTTAAGTCATAAAGCCACCTTCTGCCTTTGTCTCTTTGTCTTTAAACCATAAAACACCCCAAACCTCATCTTACCCCATAATTCACCCATACTCCATAAAGACATAAAGAAAGACAGAAAAAAAGGGACAAGAAGAGAAAATGCCACTTTTTGAATAAAGAAATGGAGGTTTCTTTATTTTTATGCTATTAAGATTTATTTATCTGGTCACCGTATTTATTGTTGCTGTTGTTGCTTTAGTTGCTCTCTTAGCTTTTGCCTGTCTGGTTTTTAGCTAACGATTCTCGACCGCTGCTATAATCAGCGTCTCGTTCATAAAGTTAATAAGCATAGTAACTGTAGCATTGTGGTTTTGACCAGCATCTGGTTGGCTTACAGATGCAGCTTCTTAGATGATCACTTGTGGCTGAACACAGAATCAGATGAAATGGCCGAATTCGTCTAGAAAATGCATGTGGGAAGAAGATATCTCTTTCAAGGTCGGTGTTGCCAAATGGAGGAGATAAAGAAAAAAAAGTTTGGAAAATAATTTAAAAAAAAGACAAGAGCATTCCCCATTCTTTTGGAATTTTTGGAGTCTTAGATTTTTGTTTAGGCACCATGATATAAGGCATTCCTACAGTTGGGTGCATGTGTGTGTGTGTGTGATTTCTTGAAATCACAAAAACCCAGATGCGTACGTGTATATATGTGTATGTATGTGTGCGAGTGTGTCTATGTATGTGTATATATAAATTGGAGACATCGGAGATGATATAGTATGCTGTGTACGTATATGCAAACGTATGTGTAGGGATGCTATCAAAAACAACATTAAAACTCTCAATATAAACTTTCATGAGTGGGAGAGAATAGCTACGAATCGTATGGGCTTGGAGAAGACTTTTTTATGATAGCTGCAAGGGGTTTGAAGTAAGACAGCTCGAACACACCATCCTGAAGCGGTCTCTACATAGGCGGCATATGACGGACGCCATGGACACATTTCCTACATTTAACCCGGACTGTATATGAGACGTGTGTGGCAGGTCATACCTATCGAAGCTGGGCTTCTCAGTCACGCACGGTCGCATACGAGAGAAACCAGGGAAGGGGTTCATATGTATGACAGTGAGTAAAAGCAAAGATGGACTCCTGGGTCCCGCGTGCTCACATCGGAACTTGTAGAAATGGTCTTATTCTGTGAAGAACTGGCAATTACCATATATATATATATATATATAATATATGTGTGTGTGTGTGTGTGTGTGTGTGCGTGTGTGTGTGTGTGTGTGTGTTCGGTCGGCAGTGAGTCAAACGAAGTTCAGAAAAGCATTTTAAAATTCTCTAGAGAAGAAAGAAAGAGAAACCAGGGAGCTGAATAGAAACAATCAGGATAAGTCATAAAGAGTTGTGTGTGTGGTCGAAAACAAAGAAAAGGGGCCGGATTTTCAAATCCCGCGCCTGATGATGAAATCGCTGGAAAAGGGGGCCGGGATAGGTCGCGAAGCTAGCAGGTCCTGATTAACCAAAGATAGGGGTGCTCTCACCCCACCTGGTCGACAGATAGCAGCAGAAAAGAGATGAATGATTGATTGGACATAGCAATCTTTCTTTTGGGTCAGTAAAATACGTCTACTTCTATATATGGAGTCAAGTTTGAGAGATCTACCAGTCTGATGGAGGGGGGACAAGGATATTATTTTCGACGTTGTGTCACATCCTACCCATGGGGAACGGGTTGGGTAAATACGTACATGAAAGTGATAATAAAAGTTGTACAAAGGAATGTCCTCGTATGCTGATATTCTTTAGTAACTTGTACAGTTCCTTCATTAATAGAGAATGAAAATGTTGGAATAAAGACTAAAATATTCAAGACTTGCGACACGAGGTGGTTGGGGTTCGCAAAAGCCCCCTGTTCGTGGACAGGAACGCAAAACGTGCGTTCTTACTTCTTGTCAAGGTAGGAAGAGAAATAATTTGACTTTACCGTGTTTTCTTTATATGTTACTGTTGTGGGGTTAAGGGTCACAAATAAAGACAAACGACTGGTGAAAGTTGATACAATTGTATTGAACAAAGAAAGTAGAATTTACAGAAGGAAAGTGAAGTTACGTCCGACAATACAGTCTAGAATTGAATCGCGTCGCTTGTTCTTCAAGCTACAATTGTCTTTGCTACTTATAGTAGTAGTAGAATCATTCCATTATGTAGATAGGTTATATCACCTATAACAGTTACCATGACAACACCACAAAGTGGCTATTGGCAGACACGAAAGGTAATTATCTTTCGTGTCCCCTAGCGTCAAATAGGAGAAATGTGGCAAGTAAGAGATGTAATCCCTACAACATAATATGCATACAAATGGAATTAAGAAGAAAGAATACACAAACGTTGTAGGCGTATTTTGGACTATAAAGTGTGCTGAAGATCACAACTTGTATTTATAGACTTTTTCAAAACAGCGGTGGCTGAATGGGCCAATCAAAAAACGTCCAAACATGTATTTAATTTACTATTTAAAGGCGTTGATAAATTGTCGCTGGAGAAGGACAAACCAACAGACGATGATTATACAACTCTTTAAGCACGGATCAGCGGACAAGGATTAAAACTGATACTACATCTTTCTACTTCAAGAAAGGATCAAACTTTATGCCACCAGAGAAAAAACACTGTAAAACTACTTTCAACTACAACCCTAAAATAGCTACACGAATCGTAACAAACGTGTTCTAAAAACTAGAAATATACACATATTGGTAATTTTCACCTTTAGTTGGCTAAATTCCTAGCAAATAAGGCAATTAGAGTAACCTCCCTTGACTTTCATTTTGAAACAAGTTGGTAGCTATTTTGAAAGTCTCCGTGCGAAATAAACAAATCTTAGAAACTTTTCGAAAACAATACAACTGCATACTTTAACACAAAATATCATAAAATGTGTTCTTAATAACAATTAAGTTCATTTCAGATAATGCACACGCCCAATTTTATGCTAGGAATTTAGCCAACTAAAGGTGAAAATTACCCACATATTATTCCTCTCTCTATCTCTCCCTGCATCTCTTCCTCTACCCCCTTCTTCTTCTTCTTCTTCTTCTTCTTCTTCTTCTTCTTCTTCTTCTTCTTCTTCTTCGTTTGTTAACATATACACAGATTAGTTTATATTGGCTTATAAAAATCAATTTTCTTTTTCTCTTTTCCACTTCCTGTCTCTGTCTATCTCTCTTCCTCCTCGTTTGTTAATATCTACACATATCACCCATCTTTGTCTATCTCTTTTTCCTTTCCCTCACTGTCTCTCACTCTGCCCCTCTCTCTCTCTCTCTCTCTCTCTCTCTCTCTCTCTCTCTCTCTCAATGAGGGAAGGATACGTGGTGTTCCCATTCACCCACGGTCCGAGACACGTCTCTCCCGTTCAAGGAACAGAGGCGAAAAATGTCTAGAATGAGTTTCTGAGAATGTCATGCGACACCCCCACGGACACGCCCATTTTCTAAGGGAGATAATTATTGTATCCCTACAATTTCAATCTTATGTCTTTTTTATAATTTGTTTTGTTGCAGAGTCGATGACTTATGTCAAACCTATAAACGTTTGAAAGAAATGACAAGGAGAACAAAGACAAAGTTGGTTTCGTTAGATGGATTTTACGGCATGTCAACCCTTCATGTTGGGTCTATTGTATGCAGAAAACATTTTAATGACTTGATGAACATTCAAAATTTTGTTATAAACTCAATTTTTAACAGATTACCGACCTTATTCTCTTTAACCACCCTCTCTTTATTTCTCTAACGCCCCCTCTCTCTCCTCCTCATCTTCTGTATGTTTATCTGTCTGTCTCTCCTTCCCTCTATTACGGTCAAGTCTCCCTGGCAGCACCGTTTGCCGCTAGATCATCGAAGTTAAGCAATGATAAGCATGTTCAAGATCTTAATTGAGTGACCATGTAAGCGACAGCAGATACTGTAAGCAAAATTATCTAATTCGGCATTAAATGATCCGAAAAAAGTTGATCAAAGTCCTCTTTCTTTCCAATCATCTCTCTCTCTCTCTCTCTTCTCTCTCTCTCTCTCTCTCTCTCCAATCTTCCATCTTTCAGTCTCTATCTATATATATCCCTCTTTCTAATCCCCTTTCTTCCCTCTCTTCCTGTCTGTCTGTCTGTCTGTCTCTTTCTCTCTCTTACGGCTGATGGGTTTTACTGCATGTCAACCCTTCATGTTGGGTCTTGTATGCAGAAAACATTTTTAATACTTGATGAACATTCTAAATTGTTATAAACTTAATTTTTAACACATTTTTTAAACTCATTTTTTTTTCATTTATTTTAAAACTCAATTTGTTTTAACACATTTTCGTAAACTCATTGTTTTTTTTTTTAATCTATTTAACCCGTAGATGGGACCCTAACAGGTACTACCACTCCGGGTCAGAATGGGTCTGGGAGTAATGAAGGGGTACTCCACTCCACAGAGCTAAAAAAATGGAACTTATTTAATGCAGTTTAACGTCGTACCCAGAATACTAAGACCCTCAGTCACGGCCTTCTTGTACATATATGATAAAAAGGTAGGGCAATAAGGCTGGGACAATCATATAGGTGATAGGGCTTGATGTGACCAGCCGATTGATCGGTTGAGGGGTCAATTTATAGGCGAAGTTTAACAAGTTTCAATTCAAAGTTTTCCTTCTCCTAGAGCGGAAGCCATACAAAGATTAAAGAGTCCAGTTTTTAGCTAGAGGGAGAATAGTTGAATGTATGTCTTTCATAAGGGTATTAACACTATGTGAAATGCAAACAGCGTCGTTCAGGATTTGAACTTGTCTCGTCGTGTCCATTTCCTACGACGGTGAGGGGATTGAATAATAAATAAAACCAAATAAAAAAAACAAAAACAAAAAACAAACAAATCTCCCCGGACACCTCTGACAGGAAGAACCACAGAGCATGCTCCGAAAAAGTGGCTTCCTGGCGCCAAAAGAAGAACCTCGTACTAGTTTATCGAAGCCCGTTATTGGGAAAACTCTATTACTGTCTCGGGAAGAAAATTCTTCTCCAAGAAATTTATATATTAATACTCGTGTTCCTTAATTGTACGACCATTATCATCTTGCAACACCCTCTGGTTAAAAATGAATCCGTCCAAATCATCCAAGGTGAAATGCAAAAATGTAAATCCTGATTATCTAGTGTTGCTTATCCACCGAATTATTATTTCTTATGAGTGTCGTCACATCAGCTAAATAATGGACCATTCCTTTTTATTATAAAGAAATAAAAGAAAGAAAAAGGACATGCTACATACAGAAGAAATATAAGAAAGAAAGGGAGAGGGGGTGAGCGCTGGGAAATGATAAAGCTAATCTGTTTCAATTGAACATAATGAAAAGGTGAAAAGAAGTGGGAAAGAGAATTAAATCAAGATTATTATACTTTTTACATATTGAACTATTTCGCAATAGCTCTCAAGTAAACAGATCAAATGTTGTAATGATTCAATTATTATCATAATGTGGTATATACACGGGTCCTGCTAGCAGTTGTGAACCTGGAAATACAATTTAAACATTTAAATAAATTTTAACACTTGTCTCCTCGTCTTTTTCTCCTTTATTTATTCCTTTTCAGCCTGACAACTAGCAAGAAGGATTGGCCACACATATTGGGGTTAAAGAAAAAACAAGTACCCCACCCACGCACACGCCTAACAAATTAACCCCATAAGGGAGAATATTTGAATGAATGTATACCTTTCATAAAGGAATTAGCGCTATGTGAAATGCAAACAGCGTCGTCCAGGATTTGAACTCGTTCCGCTGTGTCCATTTCCTACGACAGTAACCATTACACCACGAGCACCTTCACAGAGAAATTTATGTAGAACACAGGTTCGGATTAACAAACAGACATACCCAGCAGTTTTTTTATTTTTTATTTTTTATAATTATAATTATAGAGATGAATACATTAAACAGGAAGCAAAACATTGATGGGAATTTTAATTCAATAATGGGCTACCATATGATATCAGGGGCGAACATTATTGATTTTTATGTAATCCGTAACTTAACAATAACCTTCCTTCTTCCTGTTTCTCTCTTCTGAGTTCAAATCAATTGACCCATTTCTTTGAGAACATGCACAGCTAAAATAGGTCACTGTTTTATTTGATCGTAATTGGTTAAATTGATCTTTAAAAAAATTATTTTCTCGATTTAACCAATTAATAAATAGATATTAAAAATTACAATGCGTTGTCAGCGATTCTAAACAGTTTTTTTAGGCTGGTGTCTTCGACTCCGAAAATATGGAAAGTTCTTCCTCTTCGAACCAAGAAATTATAGTTATCAACTACTACGGCATGTAGGAGTGGGCATCAATATGTATGGGAGCCCGTACGGATCTTTATTGTATGATGCATTTCTGTTTAAGTGCAATAAACGAATAAATAAATAAATAAATAAACAAATTGGCAGTCGTTACCTTCCCCGTTTTAAAATGGCCGTTACTAATGCTAACTCTAGAATAAATAAATAGGTAATTGTTAACTTTCCCGTTTTAAAATGGCCGTTACTTCAGCTCTAAGAAAACAAACCCAAACTCTAATAAAAATCCGAACTCTAATACTGAATTAATTAAATATGCATTCGTTAACTTTCCCGTTTCAAAATGGCTGCCACTTCCGCTGTAAGAAAACAAACCCTAGCCTGAACTATAATTTTAACAGTAATAGTAAGTTGGCAATTGTTACTTTTCCCGTTTTAAAATGGCCGCCACTTCCGATGTAATAAAACAAATCCAAGCCCAAAATATATTTCTAACACTAATACTAACCCTAGAATAAATAGATAAATAGGCAATAGTTACCTTTCCCGTTTTAAAATGGTCGCCACTTCAGGTGTAACAAAACAAATTCATTTTTAACAATCCCCGTTTTAAAATGGCCATCATTCCACTGTAACAAAACAAACGCATACCCACACCAAAGACAAATACTGATCCAAGAATAAAAAGATAAATGGGCAATTGTTAACTTCCCCGTTTTAAAATGGCCTCCACTTCCACTTCTGCTATAGCAAAAGAAACCAAAGCACAGACTTTTTACCGCTAATTTTTCTTTATTTTTCATAAAAGTTCAGTTTAGCTCAGTTAGCAGAGCATTTACCTAGCAATCACAAAGTTCTGGGATCGATACTGGTCCCTGCCAATTCAGCGCACAAGTAACACAGCTTGGGTTATCTGATCTGTGCAATAAAGCATCAGGGAGCTGATGGTTGGTGTGGCGCCCACCTCAGAAAAAAAAACAATCCTCCTGATCTAGCACTAGTAAAAAGGGGATAGACCCCCTCACTATTCTGCTGATACTGACAATAGGCCACTTCCAGACTATGAATCACAAAGTTCTGGGTTCGATACCAGTCCCTGCCAACTCAGCACATGAGTAGCACAGCTTGGGTAATCTGATCAAGTAGTAAAGCATCAAGGAGCTGATGATCGGTGTGGTGCTCTACCTCAGAAAAAATCATCATAGTCTAGCACTAGAAAAAAGGGGATTGACTATTCTGCTGATACCGATGTAAGGGATTAAATGGAGTAGTCTGCCTTGTCTTAGGGTTTGGGCAATCTCCTACGTCAAGAGCCCCTTTTTGGTCACGTGACGCAGGAACCCAAGATCACCCTCTTTGACTGAAGCTACTGGACAAGTATGGACGTGCTGGTCACCTCTCTCCCGCACACACATGGTCCATACCAGCCAGTACATACTCTACATACAGTAAGTGGTTTCCACCTATTTTGCCTCTATTAACACTACTATGTATGTTTAGACACTTGTGACATTATATAGCCTGGGGAACTTTGTTCCCCTATATATGTTATAATAAATGTTGTATAAATGTAACTAACGCGTTTGTTGTTGTCCTAACTGAAGTATTCCGTGTTGGGATAATTTTCCTTTAAGTAACCTAATGCTTTATAAGAACTGGAGTTCATACTCTGTGGACCTCTTATACCGACAATAGGCCACTCTATGAACTTTAGTTCTTTTTTACGATATAAAACGAGTTATCTGTTTGTTTGTTTTTTACTTTATGGCAACAAATTATAGGTTTTAAGTTCAACTTTCATGATTATGAAAAATATGTTTGGTTGTTGGATTTTACGGCATGACAACACTTGTCGGGTCATTTTATGCCAAAGAAATTTTGTTCCATTCATTCCTCATAGTTATTCAATTTTTCGTTTTTTGAACTCAATTTTTTTAAACACATAGAACTCATTTAGTTCTATTTAACCGATAGATGATACTCTAATAGGTACTACCACTCCAGGACATAGTGGACCAAAGAGCAATTGTGATGAAGGGGTGCTACAGACCAGACCTCCAGAAATGGAACCTCAACATTAGATAAAGTTTGACATCATACCCAGGACATGAAGACACTCAGCCACTGCCTTCTAGTATTATGGACTCTCTCGTCGATTTTCGACGCATGAGGGTTCATATAATGAACACCCACACGGTGATTTATTTATAGTGGTGAAGGCTTGTGTTAGACCATCCACACTTTTTGGCACAGTCGATAGGAAAGGATTGGTGCACGAATGCCACAAACCCAATCAACGACTGATCTCAGGAATTTTGAATTCAGAGTTTTCCCTCTCCTAGACTGGTTACCTACCCAAGGTTAAAGAGCCCAGTCTGTCCTACTATTTTACCCATAGCTGGAGGGAGAATATATGGATTCATACTTTTCCCAATGATATTAGCGCTATGTGAAATGCAAACAGCCTTGTCTGGGATTTGAACTCGGGTCGACAAGTCCATTTCCCACGACTCTAACCATTATGCCATGCGCTTCCATTCCGTCTCGTATATATATGATAAAAAGGGTTGGGGCTTGCCATAAGGGCAATCGGGTCGGGACAATCATACAGGTGCTAGGGCTGGACGTGACCAGTCGATTGATCAGCCATCTAGCCTAAGTAAGGGCCAAAGTGGAGTGTTGCATGTCATGGACTGTGTAACTACCAGGATTCCATCCTTAAGCATCACGGGTCACCACCATGGCCAACAGGTACCCCTCTGTAGAGGTGTAATTGGTGTATTCTAAAGTCCCAACCAAAAGGGCTGTGAAAGGTTATGTTTTCTGTGACTGCATTCACCCTGGGTTGAGTGAGATGGCTCCATGTAATGAATTCACCTATGGTGAATTCATGAAAGGAGTAACAAGGGAATTGGAAATTCTCCAAACCCTGTATCCATATCCCAGTCAGGGGAAGGAGATTCCCTTGTTGGCAGCAAATTTTCCACAGATGCAGTGACAAGTACACAAAAATCCATTGATTCCTGACAATGATGGAAAAGCCCTTTGGATTTTCACTAGAACCCCTTTGGTGCCAGAACTGGGTGCCAGACTTGTCCATCTTAGACCACCCTATCTGGAACTTAAGCTCCCGACAGCATGGCTCTGACACTACCAGGTTTACACGGCCTAGGTTGGACTTTAGAAATAATGTGCTAGATAGCCATTGAGCAGTTGTACTATAACACATCAAATTATCATGTTTTTTTTTGTTTTTTGTTTTTTTTTGCTTTTTGTTTTTATATCTATACATATATAAAGGAAAATTTGTGTGTATGTCCGGAGGAAACTATTAAAATAAAACAATTAATGACAAATGTGTATATATATTCACTATCACCAGGTCTTGCTTTTTCAACAAAAATAATAAAGATTTGATTTATATACATGAAGATAATTAAAAAATAAAATTTAAATGATAACAGCATGGAATTCTTTTTTCATATAGTATTTAAATAGGAGACAATTTTTATTTTCAGAGTGTCTAGATTAACGCAAGGTGTTTTTTTTTACATAGAAATTTTAATAGGGCATCCTGCGAGGATCCAACTTGCAATTCAACAATAATGAATCTACGAGACTACCTTTTTTACCTCCCTCTACCCAGGTGATGCCGGGTAGCCGTTTCTAGTATATATATATATATATATATATATATATATATATATATATATACTAGCAAATATATGCACCCTCCGGGTTCAAGTATTTTAGTTAAATTTTATAATAAAATATCATATTAAATTAGAAAGGCTAATGAAACTGAATAAGAATGTAGATAAAAAGATTTTGAACAGAGGGGGTATGATTGAAAAATAGAACAACTTTGAAACTAACTCTTCCATCATTTTCCGTTACTCCCGTCTTTCATTGGTAAATTTTCCTAATTAAACTGTTATGTTAAAATAGGAAGTAAAGAATAATATTAGTTATTTCTTCTTGTTAAGGAATTTCTTTTAAGATTTATTGAAGAGATTTTTGCTCATATTCAATAAGATAAAACCAAACAATTAGAAATCAATAATACTAAACATATATTTATTAAAATCAATTTTTTAAGATCAATATGCAAATTAGCCTTCCCATTCATACTGTAAACCTCTATTTTGTTGTATATATAAATACAATTGCATGTTATTAGTATGTCGATATGGTCAATAGTGTAAGTAATGTAAAACAATTTTATTAATAATTGAGGTTTAAATAAAAATAAAATCATGGAGAATATGATATAAATAACTAAAGGAATTGTGACTTGTATAGTAATATAGTTTCGGTTACAGACAGAAAAACACACAATCTCCATTATAATAAGATATATATATATATGATTAATTTTGCAAATTTTCTGAAAATAATTTGCATGGGATAAAAAAATTATCTGTCTGCAAAAGTATTACAAAAAAGCTTTCCAGAAATTCTTCTTAATTTCTATTTTATCTTTTTAAAACTATGAAATTATGTGTTATGTTTACTTTTCAAAACAGAATTGTTATATCATACGTGTGGTTGCAAGGGGAAAACAAACACAGGTTAACGTTTAATATGTTGTATTGAATATAAGCAATTAATATGTACAGCCGTTTGATGAGTTGATTAAGTTGTCGGTCATCGAGTATAGAGTTGTTGATACGATGAACGTGGAGAAAATGTTGTTCAGGTCGCGGTCATGCAGTGTGAGGAGTTGATGTGTGAAATATGATATCTGGTTGCCGACGTAGAAGCGAGATGAAGGTAGCTGATGTGCGCGTTTGAGATGATGTTGGGTCAGTGGGTAACTGGTGTTATCTCAACGAGGGAGCTGAAGGAAATGTGACACGGCTCGGTCTCCTGTCTCCCGTCCTAACTGCCTGGCTGAGGAAAGTTCTGTATTTTTGAGGGTCCAGAGTGAATCAGCTCGGATCGGATTTCAGGTATTCCTTGGTTTCACGGTGAACGTGAAGGTCGCTGATTGGTTGAAAAATGGCCCTTTCGATGTTATCTTGATAATTCAATCTCGAGGATGCGCAGAGGCATTTTTTCATTTAGTAAAGAGATATGGTCCTGTTCACATCCGGTGAAGTTCTTGTTAACATCTTGTATTGTTGGTGAGTGGGCGTATTGGGTTTTAGTGAATTTTGTGAATCGGGAGATATCTTTATTTGTGTGTATATAACAGAATTTTAATAATTTCCTTAAAAAAAACCATAATACTTCATGAAATAACTATCAAATATCTGTAAATCTTGAGTAACCTTTTCTTTATTCTGTTTGTTCATGTGTTACAATTTATGTGGTAGCATAAATCATTGACAGACCCTGTAGCGAGAATTCAAAGGGGCCAGTGGAAAATCCCCAGACTGTTGTGACCCTGACCCCAGAGGCACGAATCTCGCATGTCACGTGATTAGTTAGTTAGAGAATCAGTTTCAACCTGAGATTGAGCAGAGTAGACGTGCTACTGCGAGGTTGATTCTCACCGCGCGTCAAATAAATATGGGCTAGACTAATAAAATCTTGATCAAGAAATAAAAGTCTTGTGAGTTTTTGCATGACTAAAAAACTAGCCCTTGGAAGAAGCCCTTAGAAGAAGCAGTTAGAAGAACATAGCAACCAGACGCCAAGATGATGGCCAAAGAAGTAGAAGAGGAAACAGCCAGACAAGAACTCAACAGAATTAGTAAAGAAGAAATGAAGCAACAAGTCTCTCTCTCTCTCTCTCTCTCTCTCTCTCTCTCTCTCTCTCTCTCTCTCTCTCTCTGTATCTCTGTCTCTCTGTCTCTCTCTCACCCAAGTTTCCTCTCTCATTTATATACCCGATGTATGATGTACGATGTCAATGTGGGTATATAACACATGGAACATATTGTGCATTTTATTTGTTTAGGACATGTGTATCCTATATTTTTATTAGTGGATACCCGGCGTCGCCTGGGTAGAGGGGGGGATTTTTTTTAAAAAGTTAGTCCTGCAGATCCATTATTACTGAATCGTAAGTTGGACCCTTGTAGAATGCCCAATTAAAATCCCTACTTAAAAAAAAACCTCGCATTGATCCAGCCACTCTGCAAAAAACATTAATGTCTACTATTTAAAATATTAAACGCAAATAAAAAAAATTCCATGCTGTTATGAGTTAAATTTTATTTTTTGATTATCCTCACTAATATAAATGAAATCTTTATTATTTCTGCTCAAAATCCAAGTCTTGGTGATATTTAATGTGTATATATATTTACTTTGTCATTAATTGTTTTATTTTTGAAGTTTCCTCCGGATGTACACATACACACAACTGCCCTTTATATATGTATAGATTAAATGTTATATTAATTAAACATACTCGTGGAACTTTAGAATACACCATCTGCACCTCTGCAGAGGGGTAAAATCACCCCCCAATGGGGTCACCTGTTGGCCATGGGGAGTGAGCCGTGATGCTTAAGGATGGAATCTCAGTGGCCGAGCAGTCCATGACATGCAACACTCCACCTTGGCTCTTACTTAGCCTAGAAGCGCAGTCAAATTGTCCCCCTCTGATCAATCAGCTGGTCACATCAAGCCCTAGCACCTATATGATTGTCCCATCCTATTGCCCTTATGGCAACTCCCAACCCTTTTATCATATATGTGCTAGAAGGTGGTAGTTGAGTGTCTTCATGTCCTGGTATGACATTAAACTATTGATGGTAAGGTTCGAGGTCTGGAGAATGTGAAGCACCCCTTCATCACCACTGTTCTCCGCATATGATATGGTAATAAAGTGAATAAACTTGTGTAAAAGATTTAGTTCCGGTTAACTCATAAATGGTTAGTATTAAGTTCCAAGGGAATACTCATAGTATTGATTTTTATTTTTTGTACTCATTGATGCCATTGAGTGGGTAATCTGAACATTAGCTACATAAATGAAAGTAACCTCCCCTTGTTTGTTTCCCTTTGAGGAAGCCGTATGTTTTGGTCGGCCATTTATTTAATTTAGTTTTCATATTGTTTTCTTTTAATGATTTGCTTTGGTTTCTTTGTTTTATGGAATATCAAGTTGGTTTCCAGACTCCAAACATCCAGGAATTGTTGGCCAACTCCAAGATCAGCCCATCAACCAAGATTCCAGCCTCTCCAAGGTAGTAGTGGTCCAGAGATAAGTTGGTTGCTTGCTTTGTTTTACAGCATATCAACCTCGGTGGGTCATTTAATGCCGATAAAGTTTTGAAATAAATTCATTCATAATGGATAATCAGTTTTGTTTATAAACATGTTTTACTATTTAACCCATAGATGGGACCCTAACAGGTACTACCACTCTGGGTCAGAGTGAACCAGGGAGCAATGGTAATAAAAGGGTGCTCCACATTCCCCAATCCTCCAAAACTGGAACATCACCATCAGATAGAGTTTAACATCATTCCCAGGACATGTAGAACCTCAGCTACTGCCTTCTAGCACATATTTGACAAAAAGGTTGGGTGTTGCCATAAGAGCAATAGGGTTGGGAAAATCATATAGGTGCTAGGGCTTGACGTGACCAGCCGATTGATTGGAGTGGGCCTCTCCGACTGCCCGTCTAGCCCAAGAAAGGACCAAAGTAGAGTATTGCATGTCATGGACTGCTCACCACCTGGGTTCTATCCTTAAGCATCATGGGTCACCACCCACGGCCAACAGGTGGCCCCATTGTGGGAGTCTTACCCCTCTACAAAGGTGCAGTCAGTGCATTCTAATGCCCCAGCTGACAGGGCGGTCCAGAGGTAAGGATACAATTAAATAATTTCTGTATCAACACATCATCACTGCCTTTGGAAATAAATGCCATCATGTAACAAACGTTGACACGTCATCTCTCTCTTCCAAAAGGAGAGAATGTAACGTAACAATTAAATATATTTTTATTGCAGGTAACTCAAAACTAATTAAATAATTGTCTGTCTCTTACACACAGCAGTTCTATTATTATTATTATTATTATTATTATTATTATTATTCTGCCTTCTCACTTATGCTGTTACATAATATTGTGGGTAGCATATGATGGGGGATGAGGGGTTTCATATTTATCCATAAGGTATTAGTATGTAAGTGAATGTAATATGATTGTAGTGCAAAACTGCTTACTACATGTCACAGTCCAGTACTATAGCCACTACACCATGGGGACTGCTCAAGGCAAGATTATATTTAGATATAAGGGTAGGTCTATTCAATTTTTGATGACAACTAAATTTTAGTCTCCTGCCTTAATACAGTTATTTAAAGGGATGAAAAAGAAAATTCTACCAATACAAAAAATCATAAAGAAATGAGCAAATGAAACAAAATATTTTGGACCAAGTATCCAATAGGTACCCCAAATCATCAACTTAATGAAAGGTTCATATTTTAACTCGTCACTAGTAACTTCCACTTCCAAATTTTTGTAAACAAATGATTTTAATCAGAAGTTTATGGTGATGTTGAACTTACGATAAATCAAATAAATAGATGGTTGGTACATGAAAATCAAATTAAAATTCAATAGCAATTTTTTTTAGATAAATACTTTTTAATTATAAGTTTATGAGTATTTTTCAACACTTACAATGAATAAATAAAAAAACGAAAGATGTTTTTATACTAAAATAGTTTTTATTCAATCAGAAGAGAAATTTTATTTAAATAAAAATACAGTTTTTATTTGCAACATATTTTTTATGTTTATTTAAATAAAAGGATGCTGTTCAGAAATAATATCACAAAATTTGTAAAATTTGTTTTTGTCAGATACAATATAAATTCAAAAAATCATCTGTTCGTTTATTTTCAAATATTTGGTGATGAGTTAAAATATGAACCTTTCATTAAGTTGATGATTTGGGGTGCCTCTTGGATACTTGGTCCAATATTTATGGTTTGTTTTGTTTTACAGCATATCAACCTCAGGGGTTATTTAATGCTGACAAAGTTTTGAAATAAATTCATTCTTAATGGATACTCAATTTTTTTAAAAAGCACATTTTTCTATCTAACCCATAGATGGGACCCTTCAGAGTGAACCAGGGAGCAATGACGATGAAGGGGTGCTCCCCATTCCCCAGACCTCCAGAACTGGAACCTCACCATCAGATAGAATTTAACATCATTCCCAGGACATGAAGACCCTCAGCCACTGCCTTCTAGCACATATATGAGAAAAAGGGCAATAGGGTCAGGACAATCATATAGGTGCTAGGGGGAGGAGGAGGAGAAGGGGAGGAGGAGGAGGAGGAGGAGGGGGGAGAAGGACTCCAAGTAGTTTTGACTAATGAGAATAAAGCCCCCTTTTTTGTTTAAATTAAGAGTTTCCAGTGTTAGGGGGCACAAAAGGGCACATCTACTGTGTCTGTCAATAGCCACTAGGTGGCATGGTCATCAGCATAATAAAAGAAGTGGCAAAGTCAAAACTTTCTTAGCTGTTTCAACCTTAACAAGCTAGACATACATTAATGAGTGTCTCTCTATCCACTAATTGAATGCGGGGGGGGGGGGCTTTGCACCCCAGTAACCTTGTTCACATGGCACATGATAATAGGCTTAACACTTAAATCTTTACCATTTAGTTTTCTACTAGCTAAATCTCAAGGACTCAATACTTTCTCTACTCTCTTCATATTAGGACATTTCACTCATACAACCCTGCATAAGCTCTTCCTTATATTTCTTGCCATGATTGTATTCTATTCTGTTAAGTTTGCTCAGGCAATAAAATATTCTCGTTATTACTTCGCCGTAAATTGAACTCACATTTATTCTACAATGGCATATATGGATTCTGCTTACAGAGGCATGTTGTGTAATGCTTAGAATAATAGGAAATGGACTTGGTGACCCAAATCCTGGATGAGGCTGTTTGCATTTAACATAGGACTAATACACTTGGGAAAGGTATGCATCCAACTACTCTCCCACCAGCTATGGGTAAACAGTAGGACAGACTAGGCTCTTTAACCTTGGTAATGTTACCAGTCTAGGAGAAGGAAAATTCTGAATTCAAACTCTGCTTAAGAAATTGACTTTGTGTCACATCCTGCTTGTGTGGAGGGGTTGGTAAATATATATGTATCTCATGTTATGTTTGTATTCTATTCTGTTAAGTTTGCTCAGGCAATAAAATAATTCTTGTTGTTACTTGGTCATGAATTGTTCTCATATTTATTCTGGATGAGGAAATGATATTCAACAAACTATTGTTTTTCTACAATGGCCTATATGAATTCTGGTTTAGAAAATTAACATCTATCAACAAGAGATTTTATCAGTAACTGAGTAAATTTTATATGAGACACAAGAATATCTTAATGGACGGCAAACTATCCTGAGAAAATTATCCTGATCCAGACTGACCCGCATAAAAGAATCACCCAAAGCAACTATGGACCTATAATGTGTTTACCATTGATGCGGTTGGTTGGATATTATGGTACATCAACTCTTGTTGGGTTATTTTATGCTGAAAACATTTTGTTTATTCATTCTTGATAAGTATTCAAAGTATTCAAACTCATGTTTTTCTGTTTAACTTATAGGTTTAAATTCAGATTTTTCCTTCCGTTTTTCCTGTTGCCATACTAAAATTAAAGATCCCAGTCAGCCCTACTATTTACCCATAGCTGGAGGGAGAATAGTTGATTTCCCAAGGATATCAGCATTATGTGATTTCAACTTGTGTCACTGTGTCCATTTCCTACAATGATCACCATTATACAATGGGTGCCTCTACAGTTAAAGAGCCCACTCTGCCCTACTATTTACCTATAGCTGGGTAGAAATAGATTTTTGCTTTTTCTCAAGGTTGTGAAATGCTAACGGTCTTGTCTGGGATTTGAACTTAGCTCACTGGCTCTAAATTTCCTATGAAGATGACAATTACACCACACGCCTCCATGTTTTACTATTTATTACAAACAAATTCACCGAAAACACAGATCTTTCCTGATTTTTTCCTTTTTTTCCCCTCTTTCTTTGTTCCGTTGTGGTTGCATCAATAAAAGTTCCATTATAAAAATTGTCTCGGATTTCTTGCTGAATCGAATATAATATCCAATTGCAGACGTACAAGTTACAATTAAGAAATTCTCTTGAGAATTGGCAGAGAATCGGTGCAAATGAGGAAGTTGATTATAAAACATTGTCATGGAAGGAACTAGAAGAAAAAGCAGTGGACACAAAATGGCTGCTTTGGTGGGTGGGATGGGGGTGAGGTGATGATGATGATGGAATGAATAAGAGGAAGGTGATGATAATGGTAGAAAAAAGATGACAAGGCTGATGATGATGATGATGATGATGATGATGATGAGAGAAGAAGATGATGATGGAAAGCAGATGATGATGATGATGATGATGATAGAATTATAAAGATGATTATAACAGAAAGAAGAAGATGATGATGATGATGAATAAGAGGAAGATGATGATAATGATAGAAAAAGATGACATGGCTTCTGCTGCTGCTGCTGCTGATGATGATAGAATAATAAAGATGATGATGACAGAAAGAAGAAGATGATGATGATGATGATGATGATGATGATGTCAATGATGATGATGTTGAATAAGAGGAAGATGATGATGATAGAAAGAAGATGATGATTAAGTTGATGAGAAAGATGATGACACAAAGATGATGATGATGACGATCATGATGATGATGATGACAAAGAAGATGATAACAATAATGACAGAAAAAGATGATGATAATGATGATGATAGGATGAAAAAGATGATGATAGAGTTATGATGATGATGATGACGATGATGATGATAGAAAGAAGATGTTGTTGATGATGATGATGATGATGATGATAATAAGAATGACAATGATGATAAAAATTTTACTTAAGTTTTTTATTTCGGAATTTTTTTTTCTGAATCTAATATAAGGGTTGACAACCAAACCAACCAACCAACCAACCAACTATCAACCAAGTGGAGAACTCATTGCCTATGATAGTAGACATTATATAAAGTTCAGTTAAAGACACTTTTATATAATAATAATAATAATAATATCTTTTCAGCTAGTATATTAGGTCTGAGACCTGTCAGCTGTTCCTTACAAATATTCATTTTAAATCCACTGAATATTTAATGTCATTCCACAGATTATCCAACCTTGCCTTGAAGGAGTTTAGAGATGAGGCATTCACTACTGATGAAGGTAGTTTATTCCATGTATTCACCACTCTGTAGCTAAAATAATTTTGTCTTGCGTTTGCTTTACAAGATTTTTTAAGGAATTTTAATTTATGTCCCCTTGTATAGGTATTTTGAGCAATGTTTAGTAGGTCAGAGTTCGCTGAATAGAAACCATGCGTGTATTTGTAGGCTTCGATCATATCCCCTCTCATACGTCGGAAAACCAGACTTGGTAGGTCAATGTTCCTAAGTCTTTCTTCATATGAAAGGGATTTTAAATTATTCACTAAAACAAAATAATTCTGATTTTTTTCTTTAAATCGATAAAAATCATAATTAGCTTTAAGGTCAAGATTAATATTTGGTTTGGTTTCTTTGTTTAATGGCATATCAACATTCATGGGTTATTTAATGCTAAAGCCATCCTTGTAGAAGAACAGTAAAACTATTTTACCCATAACTGGGAGGTAGACTACGCTCTGCTACCAATGTCAATAGGCTGTCTAATGGCAGTTCCTCTAGTGGTGGACAACCGTCATATATATAGTCAGTTGCCAACCAGCTTTCTAACTCTTTTGCCAAAGAGTTCCTTCAACTGAAACAGTCCAAGGGAGATAACCATAATCAACAAACAAAAAAGGTGGGTTTCATATATTTTCTATGAAAAGTGACTTGTAGATTTGGTTGGGGGCCATACCATAAATAAGGGGAGGGGCAACAGACACTGGCACTGGCCATAGGTATTAAGTATTCCTACCTACAACAAATAATTTTAAAACTGATCTGACTCATACATGGGACCCTAACAGGTACTACCACTCCCAGTCTGAGTGGACCTGGGAATAATGGCAACGAAGGGGGTGACTCCACACTTCCCAGAGCACTATCTATATTCTATATAGGTAAAATATATTATGTGTAAATTACATATAAATGACATTATATATTACATATAATGTAATTTTATATCATAAATTACAAATATATCATAAATATATATCATGAATAAATATATAGATCATATTATATATAAATGAATAATATATATATACACACACATCACCTCTTACCAGTATTACACACACACACACACACACAACCTTGAGTTTTCACTTCCGCTGTTGTATCGCAACAGAAAAAATTTATACACAACACACACACAACCACATACCTAAAAAAAAAATGCACAATGTTTCCTTTCAATACACACACTAACAGCGCTACATACTCACACCTTAAAATAAAATATTTGATGTCATATTTCAAAACCGTCTCCTTTTTTCAAACTTCAGAAATTTTTAAACAGACTGATGACAAGGATTACCACTCGCTTTCTCATTATTCTGTGATAAATAATTTCTTATCTTATGCCCTGAAGATGATCTAATTAATAGATCGAAACACTGCAGCCCGAATAAACTCACCACTTAACCATTTAAACCTGTGTTTTTTCATTTTTCTTGATATATTACATACCGTCTTCACACACATATATATATATATATATATATATATATATATATATATGAATAAAAATATATATTAATAAATATATTATATATATGAATAAATATATTATATAACATAAATAAATATATAAATAAATATATCATAAGTATATAAATAGTATATAAATACATGAATAAATATATTATTTCTCTGAAGTTCTGGGATGAGGCTTGATAAGTCCAAATAATTAAAAAAAATATATATAAATATATCATAAATTATAATATATCATAATATATCATAAATATAATGTAATATATATCATAAATTACATTATATATTTTATATACATAAAATGTTTTTATGTATTTGATATCTATCGATATCTTATATAGATTTTATATAGATATTTTATACATTTATATCTATAAAATATTTCTATAAATCTATTTCATTTTGTTTATTATCTCTCAGGAGTGTCCAATATGTCCTATCACTATCAACCAGTAGATTGCAAAGTTAGATCGCATGCAATTAAACATTTTTTGGACCTAGTAACCAATAAGCACCCCAAAATATCAACTTAATGAAAGGTTCATATTATAACACATCACCGGTAACTTCTGCTTCCAAATTTTTGTAAACAAATGATTTTAATCAGAAGTTTATGGAGATGTTGAACTCACAATAAATTAAATAAATAGATGGTTGGTACATGTAATCAAATTAAAATTCAATAGCAAAATATTTTTTTTAAATAAATACTTTTTAATCAGAAATTTATGAATATTTTTCAACACTTACGATGATTTAGAAAAAGACGAAAAACGTTTTTATACTAAAATAGTTTTTACTTAATCAGAAGAGAAATGCAATTATGTTTATTTAAATAAAAATATAGTTTTTATTTACAAAATATTTTATGCTTATTCAAATAAAAGGATGTCATTCAGAAATAATATCACACAATTTGTAAAATTTGTTTTTGTCAGATACAATATAATTGCAAAAATCGTCTGTTCCTTTATTTTCAAATATTTGAGAGCCAAAGTTACCGGTGATGAGTTATAATATGAACCTTTCATTAAGTTGATGATTTGAGGTGCTTAATGGTTACCTGGTCTAATTTTTTTTATAGATTTTAACTAAACATCTATCCTCTGTATCTATCCTATCTTCAACCAATTGAATGAACAAAACAAAGGAGAGGAATTATTAAATAAAACAGAAACTAAGAGTAAACATGTTTTTTTTTGTTTAAAGCATAAAGAAAATGGTTTTCTGAAAGTGAGGTATTTAGTCACAGACAGAAAGACAGATAGATATGAAGAGGGTAACATAGATAGATAGATAGATAGATAGATAGATAGATATGAAAAAGCTAAGAGACTTTTAAATATGAATAGAATGAGATATATAGGGACAAAGACAGAATAGATAGATAGATAGATAGATAGATATGAAAAAAAAAACTAAGATAGATTTTTAAATATGGATAGAATGAGATATATAGGGACAAAGACATAGATAGATAGATAGATAGATATGAAAAAGCTGATAGACTTTTCAATATGGATAGAATGAGATTTATAGGGACAAAGACAGAAATAGATAGATAGATAGATAGATAGATAGATAGATAGATTGATATGAAAAAGCTAAGATAGATTTTAAATATGGATAGAATGAAAGATATAATGACAAAGACAGAATCAGATAGATAGATAGATAGATAGATAGATATGAAAAAGCTAAGATAGTCTTTTAAGTATGGATAAAATGAGATTTCTAATCTTTGAAATAATTCATGCCAGCTGCTGCAAAGTTGCTTTATTTTGAGTACTCATTAAGTATTTAAGCTATAATGTAATGAAATATATTAAATTAGAAAGACTAAGTGAATTAAACAAGAACACATATAAAAAGATTACACTTATTTTAATTACATTTTAATTGGATTCTATACAAAATCATTCATTGGATTGACTTTAATATGTTAGAGAATAAAACAATAATATCATAGATCAATAATAGCAAGTAATTATTTATCAAACCTGGTTTTGTTAAAACCAGTATGCAAATTAGTCACACCATATGTTATTTAAAGCTTTTTTTCTTAGTGATATATAAGACACATTGCAGGATTTTAGACACACTAATAACATAGGCTGTTTTGAGGTAAATCTAACTCAGATTTTCATAGAGACATCATTAATAAATAAGATTTATTCTATGTATTAGTATTAATGAATTTGACTATAAATTGAATACTCATTGAAAACGTTTCACAATTCCTGAGGGTATCGTTACATAAGCATTGATGTAGTTACAGACAGACACTGAATCTCCATTATAATAAGATATTGTTTACAATTTAGAATATCAAAATGTGACCCCCCCCCCTATTGGCTGGGGCTCTAGATTACGCCAACTGCACTTCTGCAGAGGAATAAAATCCTCCGATTGGTGCCACTTGTTTGCCATGGGTGGTGACCCATGATGCTTCAGGATGGAATTTTGGTGGCTGAACAGTCCATGACATACAATACTCCATTTCGCTCTTACTTAGGCTAGACAGACAGTCAGACAATCACCCTCAGATCAATCGGCTGGTCACATCAATCCCTAATACCTATATATCGTTATATGGTTGGTTGTTTTGCTTGATTGGTTTGTTGGATTTTATGGCATGTCAACACTTGTTGGTCATTTTATGCCGAAGAAATTTTGTTTTATTCATTCTTGTTGGTATTTAATTTTTCAAATTCATTTTCTTTTTAACACATTTTTAAAAATTCATTTTTTGATCGATTTAACCCCTAAATGGGAACCTAGCAGGTACAACTATCTGGGTCAGTGGACCTGGGAGTAATAGCAATGAGTGGTACCCCACACTTCCCAGAGGTCCAGAATTGGAACGTCACCACTCAATGCAGTTTAACATCATGCACAGGACACTAAGACCCTAGTTACCAGCTTCTAGTACATATATAATAAAAAAGGGTTTGCCATAAGGACAATAAGGTTGGGAAAATCATATAGGTACTAAAGCTTGATGTGACCAGCTGATTGATCAAAGGGAGTCTCTCCGATTGCCCCGTATAGGCTAAATAAGGGCCAAAGTGTGGTGTTGAATGTCATGAACTGCTCAATCACCAGGATTCTGTCCTAAAGCATCACAGGTCATCATTTACAACTAATAGGTGGCCCCATTGGCGGGGGGGGGGTATTTTACCCCTCTGTAGAGGTGCAGTCTGTGTATTCTACAACCTTAGCTGACAGGCAAAGATAATATTTGTTAGATGACACTATGTAGGAGACAATTTCAATGGCAAGAGTTGTTGATGAATCTTTCATGGTGGTGATGTTGTTGTATGGGACCTAGTTTGGTTAATTGGTTTTATGGCATAGCAACCTTAATTGGGTTACTTAATTCTGTGTCATACCAAAAGCACCCTCTACAGGTTGTACCACATCCTACCCGTGGTGACCAGGTTGGGTAAATACTTACAAAGATAACCCCCTTTTTGCGAGATTTTAAATTTTAGGTACTTATTCATATCTCACTAAGGAAATGACTTTGGTAGTGTACACAATATTACATTGAAAAATAGTATTTACATTCACCATCCAGGCAAGGAAGTCATTCTAGATTTTGTATTACTGTACAGTGTATAGTAATACAAAATGGTGAGGGTGTAGTTGATAAAAAGTACCTTTCATCACTATTACTCCTAGGTCAACTTTAACCCAGAGAGGTAGTGCCTGTTATGGTCCCATCAACTTTAACCCTGGGTGGTAGTACCTATTAGGGTCCCATCTATGGGTTAAATAGAAGAAAAAAATGAGTTTAAAAAAGCAAGTCTTACTGTACAGTGTACAGTAATATAAAATTTAAAATGACTTACTTTTATCTGGATGGCAAAAAAAATTTTAATTAAAAAATAATATTATTTTAAATTTAGTTTTACTGTACACTGTACAGTAATACAAAATTCAAAATGACTCACTCTTAATCCGGATAAGTCAATTTAAATTTTGTATTACTGTATACAGTACAGAAATACGAAATTTAAAATAACTTACTTCTATCTGTATGGTGAGGGTTAGTTGAAAAAAAATTGCAACACCCATGTCTACACGTAACAAAGTCTGTTTCAAGGGAGATAATCAGTTTAACTAAGGGCACGTAACTCTAACTTCCTTCACCTCCAAAGTCAAATCACCCGGTCACGAAAGGCTCGGGTAAAAAAACAAACAAACAAACAAAACCATGACCTCACATTACCGTAAATTCTTGCAGCTTTGTAAGAATTGGCCCTTGGACCCTTCCAAGCCCCAGGGCAAGGATCTGGCCGTGTTTATCCGAGAAAAGGTCGCCGAAGCCTTCAGACATGGTGACGCAACTACGGTGAGGGACCTACAAGCGTGCGATGCCATGTACGATTCTCTTCAAAGAATTAATTCGAATGTCTATAAAAACAAATATGTACCGGCAATAAATTACGAGAAAGGCGCCTGTCGGGCCACAAAGGAGGAATGTTCACAGGTTCTATCGGCGGAAGGAATGGATGTCATCAAAGAAAGTGATGTATCAGTGCTGACTAAACTAAAAGAGACAGTAGTAAAAGAGGAAGAGAAGTAAACCAACTTAGAAGAAGGAAAGAAAGAAAGAAAAAGACATTTTCGAGATTGTTATGTTGTTGAAAGTTGGTTTATATTTTTTATAGTAAAATCAATTCACCTTTTTGTGTTTTGTTTTGTTTTTGCTGTTTAATTTTTTGATACAAATTCAGAATAGCGCGCAAGAGATAATGTCATTAGAATCGTATTTTACGTATTAATAGCATTAGATTACGGAAACTCTTGAAGTAGCATAACACTAACCCTAACCTCTCAAGTTTCAGGTATTTCCGTGAAAAGTAATGCTTTTTATATGTAATCTAATAATTTTTCTTCTTTTTTCATTTTGAAAAGGTAAAACTGTTTACAGGTGCGCAGACTTTTAACGAAAAAGCTCCACACAAAGACATACACACAGTATATATATATATATAATATATATATATATATATATATATAATGGTCCACAAAGTGATTTGAATTTTGTTTTATTCCATATTTATTTTGGTGGGCTTGCCACATATTTCAGATTGTTTAAAATCCTCATGCTAATATAATTATGTGTAGGGACTCATATAGGCTTTTTGGGGGAAAAGTGGGATGGTGTTGATAAATCATATATATTCTATGTTTATAAAATATATTGAGCACTCTTTGGATAAATTACTAATGCAACTACAACGGAAACATTAGAGCAGCAATTGAAGTATGTATATATAAATATATATATATATATATATATATATATATATATATACACACACACACACACACATGATAATTATAGAAAAATGGAAATAAATCCAAGACTATGTAAATAATAATTAAAATTACATCTGAATATTTTTTTATGTTACGCACACACACAGCCAGGTTGTTTAACAAAATTTGATATCATTTGAGACGTACAGGGTGATATCATCTTGTAATCTAATAACTTGACAAATTCTCATTCAAATTATCTCAAATTTTAACAGTATGCGTAGAAATTACTCAAAATTCTGTTTAATGTTTAAACACTTTTTTTTCATAGTGAATGGCAAAGGAAAAAAAATGTCCCTATAGGTATGCCCAAAATTGTGCCTTCCCTCCCTACCATGAATCAAAATTCAACAAAACTCAGAAAAAATGAATGAACCAACAGCATAGATTCCCTTGACTCTATTGATTATTGCTCTTGGCAAGTCCTCTCAGACCCAGGACTTTTAAAACTATGGGTCCCAACCTTTCATGAAATAAATAAATTACTGTATTTGACGGCATATAGGATGCACTTTTTTCCCAAAATTTTGGCTAAAAAAATTGCCCTGCATCTTATACATCATAGGTGAAGTTTGTAGGCCTAGGCTAATCTTCTACATCTAACCCAGCTTACGCTCAGTACTTTTACCTCCCCATAACTGCCAAATTGCTTTTATACAGCTATGTTTCTGCTTGTGTAAAGCACAGCTAGACTGTTTTCAACAACGTATACTTAAATACACTAAAAACATTTTTTTCCTGAATCTGACCTGTTGAAACAAGGGTGCGTCTTATATGCCATCAAATACGGTAGGTCACAAAATAAAAAAATTGTGAACATTGTTTGTCTTTGATTTACTCATTCCATATTACACTTAGGTATCCCTTTATTGCCATTACTCTCTGGTCCACTCTGACCGGGTGGTAGTACCTGTTAGGGTCCCATCTATGGGTTAAATAGAAAAAAAATGTGTTGAAAAAAAATTGAGTTTAAATAAGCTGTCCATGATGTGTAACACTCCACTTTGGCCCTTACTTAGGCTAATCGGGCAGAGGGAGAGGCCCTCTTCCATCAACCAGCGGGTCACACCTAACAATAGCACTTTCATGACTGTCTCAACCCTATTGCCTTATGGCAGACCCACAACCCATTTTATCATAAAACTGCATCTAGTGGTGAAGTTCCAATTCTACAGCTCTAGGGAATGTGGAGTACCCCATCATCACCATTACTATCAGGTCCACTCAGACATGGAGTGGAAGTACCTGCTAGGGTCCATCTATGGGTTATATGGAAAAAATATGTTTAAAAAAAAATTGAGTTTGAAAAAAAAAAATTGAATTCTTTCAAGGATGAATAAAAGGTCTTTTAGTATCCAATAAGGGTTGACGTACCATAAAATCCAACCAACCAACCAACCAACACTTTAGTTTAATGGGTTGCAGTTCAAATTGTTGTCCTGCACTAGGGAATGGAATATCCCTTCACCATTACTCCCAGGTCCACTCAGACCCAGGGTGATAGTACCTAGAAAAAATATGTTTAAAAAATTGAATTTTTTAAAACACATTTTTTCTAAGTACTACCCCTGAAGAAAAAAAAGTGAATACCCATCAAGAATAAATAAAACAAAAGATCTTCAGGATAAAATAACCCAAGGGTTGACATGCCGTAAAATCCAACCAAAACTTTGGTTTAATGTGTTGTAGTCCAAATTGCTGTTCTGGCTGTGGGTCGCAGTAAAAAAAAAGCTTGAAAAACACTGGTCGAGGTAGCATCAACTTTTTGTACTGTTCTGATGAATGTAAGAAAAGGATTGTCAGTGGTCAGGAATTTATGTAAATGTTACGAGATAATAGTATGTGTATAATATATATGGTGGTCTGAACATCTTGTCACCCCTAGATATTGTTTTAACTTTCATTATTTTTTGTTTGAATAATATATATAAGTTATGTAATTATTTTACCTCTAAAAAAATCTTTAAAAATGAAATTATTTTTTTTAGAATTTTGGGGTGTATTATATAATTATCTTTAAAAATTATGTAGTAGTGACAAGAGTTTCAGACCACCCTGTATTTTTTATGATTTTACTATAGAAAATCAGGAAAAAAGGGATTGTCAGGGGTCAGGAATTAATGCTAGTATTACTAATAGAATTGACTATTATAGGAATAATATGAATGCATTGCTAATGATTTTACTATAGATATACATGGAAATTCAGGAAAAAAGGGATTGTCAAGAGTCAGGAACACTTAAATTGTTGATGAGGACTTTTATCTTATTATAATGGAGATTTGGCATCAGCCTATCTGTTAATATAAATGAAATCAGGAAGAAAGGGATTGTCAGTGGTCAGGAATTAATGCTAGTGTTCTTGTCATAATAGTTCACATTCATCATCATTATTAAGCATGCCAACAGCACAGATTCCACAAGACTGGGGATTAAAATAAAATTAAAATTAGAGAAAATAAAAAAAATAACAAACTCCCATGAGCCTTCACCAGAAGAAACCTCTGTGCATGCACAAGAAAAAGGACCCACATCTGACCTCCAAGATAATCTCTCAGACATTCTAAGCGCAATGCGTTCGTATGATAGGTTTGGTATCATTTGTGCGGTTGCTCTTTTTGTTTTGTCGTCGCTGTATGTGCTTCTGGGCCTAGATAGATAGCATCGCTAATACGATATGAACCAGGGGATAGTATAATATATATATACTTATTATTATATATATATAGTATATATTATATTATTAGAGAGAGAGAGAGAGAGAGAGAGAGAGAGAGAGAGATAGATAGAATATGAACCTGGGGAAAAAATAGATAGATAGATAGAATAGATACATCATGAACCAGGGGAATAGAAATAGATAGATTGATTTATATATATATATTATATAAGATAGATTTAGATAGATACGATAGATGTTATGAACTGGGGAAAGAATAGATAGATGATAGATAGATATGAACCAGGGGATAGATAGATACGATAGATAGATTGATATATATATTATATATATATATAATTATATTATATATATTATATAGAGAGAAGAGAGAGGAGAGAGAGATGATGAAGTGAGAACATTTAAAACTACAAAAAATATTCCTGCTTGGCCTTGTTTTCCGGTTTTTTTGTTCATCTTGTATATATATATATATTTATATATATATAATATATTATTATATATTATATTTATTATTTTATATATAATTATATTATTAATGGTGTGTGTGTGTGTGTGTTTGTGTGTAATTGTGTGGTGTGTATGTCTTGTGTGTGTGTACGGTGTGTACGTGTGTGATGAGTGTGTGTGTTTTTGTATTATATATATATATATATAATATATAATATATATATATATATTAATTTGGGATTTAGTATGAGAATTAGAGAGAAATATAGAAACTCAGTTTTATTTCGTAGATATTTGGAGAATGCTATCTACCTTCTCAGAATTGAAAGAGAATGGCTCGATGCTGTCTTCTTTGGCATCAATATTACTTTGTTGATCGTTGGTGGGTATCATCCGTTGTATATATATATAATATAATATATATATATATTATTATATAGTGTGTGTGTGTGTGTGTTAGCAGCATCCTATCAAAAGTGATGTAGCCATATGACATCTTAGCATAACCGTCCAAATAGACAAACAAGATTAATAAATATTATTATTATTATATATATAATATATCTATATATATTACATGTGTGGTATATGTGTGTGTGTGTGTAAATAGATGTGATAGATGATAGAAAAGACTGG
Organism: Doryteuthis pealeii; assembly: GCA_023376005.1. Classification (NCBI taxonomy): domain Eukaryota; kingdom Metazoa; phylum Mollusca; class Cephalopoda; order Myopsida; family Loliginidae; genus Doryteuthis; species Doryteuthis pealeii. The sequence continues at coordinate 40,773,710 of CM042178.1, forward strand.
GATATGATAGATAGATAGATAGATAGTAGATAGATAATAAGGGTCCCCATCTGTAAATAGTGCTCACTACTTAATGAGTATTTATATATAACTTAACGATAACGTGAACATAGAGTGAACAGCACCATCTTCCCCAAACGAGAGGAGAAAAGCGGAGGGATGGGTCTGGTACTCTATGTTCACGTTACGTTAGTATATATAAAACTCTATTAAAGGTATGAGCACTATACAGATATGAACCTTATTATTATCTATCTGATCGATCTAATCTATCTAATTATCCAGTTGTTTTCTATTATCTAATCAATCTATCTACACACCACAACACACATATCACACATGTATATATATATATATAGATATAGAGTATATATAATATAATTATTAATCTTTGTTGTCTTATTTGGGAACGGTTTTATTTTGGGCTAGATGTATATGGAACGTACATCACTTTTTGTAGGATGCTGCTAACACATCAGACAATATCCGGACACACATATATATATATATTATATATATATATATATATAATAATATTATCACGACGGGGTGGTAGGTGGATACCACCTACACATTCAACTCGAAATAGTATTGTTTTATTTTGAGGCCGAAAGGGACACGGATCAGCATTGTCCTGTTTCATTTGAGGAAGGGTATAGCTCTCCGCATTCTCCGAAAATCTACGAAAATAAAAACTGGAGTTTCTTATATTTTTCTCTTCAATTTCCTTCATGACTATCAATAATATATTATATATATGATATATTTTATATATTTAGTAGATATAGTAAGTGTGAAACACGGGGTATATAGGGATGTGGGGGACACCCTAGCTGAGGCATGTACGGGTAATGCTGTGGTCAATACACACGTCAGCCACACACAGACATCGGCATCACACTTGTGGTGATGGTTCAACTTTACGAGGTCGTGTGCGAGGTCAGTAAGCGGTATCGCGGTCAACATTACACACACAAAAGAAACACCACCACATATACTATATATATTATTATAATATGAGCTAAATTACTAATATTATTATATACATATATTATAATAGTATAAAGTATATAGTTTACTAATATAAGATAATATTGTCTAAAGTTTAAAGTGGTACGAGGACAACATGAACAAAACCAAGGGCAATATGAGAGAGTGATTTTTTTTTTTGTTTATTTAATGAAGTTGCAAGTTGGTTGCGGGCTTCTAATATAGGTTCTCGGTCCAGTGGATTGTTACTTATGCTTATTAGTTACCTCTCTCTCCTTCACTCGTTCATCTCTTCTCATCTATATATATATATATATATATATATATATATAATATATATTTATATATGGTTAAGTCAATAATCTATCTATCGTATCTTATGCCTGGTTCATATCTATTATCTATCTTAGCTATCTTTTTCCCCAGGTTCCCAATATTATCTATCTATTCTATCTATCTATCTATTAATATAGTAATATTATATATTATTAGTTATCAACTGCTATCTATTAATTGCTTATACCCCCCTGGTTCATATGTATGTACTATCTATCTACTCTAATCTATTTTTATTCCCCATGGCACAGTAGTGGGTTTCATATCTATCTATCTCTCTCTCTCTCTCTCTCTCTCTCTCTCTCTCTCTATTATATATATTAGTGTATACTATATATTATATATAATATATCGTATATATATATAGAGTATATATCCTATGCCTGGTCATTGATCTAATATCTATCTAATCCGTTATCGTATTCTCCCAGGTTCTATCTACTATCTATTCTTTTTTTTGTTGTTTTTCCTCCTTCCTCCCTTTTTCCCCTTCTCTGTCGGTTTTGGTTCTCCCTCCTCTCCCCAGGGTTTCAGTGAATCTGCTTTAAAATCCCTATCTAGTTTTGAATTCTGATTCCCCTTTCTATCCTTCTCATTCTCCTATCTATAATATATATATATATATATATTTATATAATATAATTATTAATCAATCTATCTTGTCTATTCTTATCCTA
>CM042178.1:40775812-40798312 GCA_023376005.1 Doryteuthis pealeii
TTTCCTAAAATTCTTAAATCACTTGATTTATAAGTTAAATATAGGTAAAGGTAAATGATATAATATTACGTTTAATATTTGTCTTCTGTGTTGAAGGTGTTTGGTGGACTGGCTTTCATTGTAAGATGTAATTGATTGATTAGTGCGAGATTATATTTAGGGTTGCTGTCTATTGTATTTTCAAATTAATAGTATAAAACCAAACAATTAGAAATCATAATACTAAGCATATATTTATTAAAATCATTTTTTTAAGATCAATATGCAAATTAAGCTTCCCATTCATAGTGTGAACTGCTATTTTGTTGTATATATAAATACAATTGCATGTTATTAGCATGTAGATATGGTCAACAGTGTAAGTAATGTAAAACAATTTTATTAATAATTGAGGTTTAAATAAAAATAAAATCATGGAGAATATGATATAAATAACTAAAGGAATTGTGACTTGTATAGTAATATAGTTTCGGTTACAGACAGACAAACCCACAATCTCCATTATAATAAGATATATATATGTGAAGAAAAATTGGAAGTGAATCTGACAGTATGTAATATTATGAAAAATTGAAAAAACACAAAGTCCATAAATGAGTAATGTTTGTTTTGCCTATTCTGCAGTATTTCGATCTGTTTCAATAGATCATCATCAGGAATTTCATTAGTTTGAAGAAAAATAAATGTATCATAGAAAATAAGAAATCTGCGAGACTCATTTGCTTAATGGTCGGTCAGTCTATTTAAAATTGTTGAAATGAAACTCTAGTGTTCGTAGATTTTTTATTAATTATAATTGAATATAATACATACTCATGTTTACACACACACACTCACACATATACCACACACACACACACACACACACACACCTCATCTAGCACAAATGAATCAGCCATTTTTTTCAGTGTCTGTTTACAAAATCAAAAAACAAAATCTACGACAGACATTTGTTTTCAGCATTTGTTTACATTTTTTCAAAAATCCATAAATAAGGATTATTTATAACCATTGAGAATATAACATAAATAACTAAGGGAATTGTGAAGTTGCTGGTGACGTGGTTTCGATTACAGACAGACACTGAATCTCCATTATAACAAGATATATGATTTATTTAACTTCATGTATATTAATAAACTAGTAGAAATGATTTTTATAAATATCCTTTCAATGGACCAAGTAACTAATAAGCACCCTAGCTTAGGTCTTGATTCAAAAGGACATGTTTTGTTTTTCACCATCAAATTCCGGTTGTTTGTTAACAGACGATTTTTAGACACACTTTTTTTAGTTATTTCATGTTGAAGTTGTTACTTAGGTAGCAATTTAAAAAAATTATAAAACTATAAGTGAAAGACACATTTTTTAGTACCATTATAGTATGTGGCCTACCTTTTGAATGTGGCCTATGAAATCATGTCTCTCTTATAGTATGTGGTCTACCATAAAAAGTATATTATAAGGTTATAATAATAACTGCTAACCCTAACCTTAACCTTAACCCTATTTCAGAATTTTAGAATATTTTAGAATTAAAATTTGATAGTGAAATCTTTTTTATTAACTATCTGTAGAGCCACATGGAAAATGAATAAACATGTCTTTCATTTTAAGTTTTTTTTTTAAATAACAATATTAGTTTATCTTTAGTGCAAAATTATTTTTTTCACATATGCTAACAACAACAACATGAAATAACTCATTTTTTTAATTAAAATCAAAAACTATTTTAGTATAAAAACATGTCTGGTTTTTATTGGCTGTTGATTTTGTTTATTAACAACCGGTGAAAAGCAAAATTCAGTTTCTTTCAAAACTGATCTGGGCTAGGGTGCCTATTAGTGACTTGGTCCCTTTCAATTATTAAACACTTAATAAAACTTAAAAGTTATATACAAAGTAATGAAACCATTTTTTTGTGTCTTTTAGAATCAAAGGTACCACCAAATGGTTGAAGAAATCACCAAAGAACACAATTTTACCAGAGAGGAATTGAACCGTACCAATTTGGCATTGGATGGAATGAACGATAAACTCTACAAGGCAGAAATGGAGGCAAAAGAAAAACTGGACATTTTAAGAGCAAAGGTTTGTAATAATTATTATAGTAATCCCAAAGGCAATTTGTTTCAAAAATATATTATGCTATTAGCATAAAATGAGACTTAGTGTATTGATATATAGGTAGAAATAATTTTCATTCATATGCATTAATATGAGGGTAATCCCAAAGATAAGGTCCCTAAAATATTTATTACCCAGCATCGCCTAGGTAAAGGGGGATTTGTTTAAGTTAGTCCCGCAGATCCATTATTACTAAATCGTGAGTTGAATAGTCGTGGGATGCCCCATTTAAATCCCTATGTAAAAAAAATAGACCTTGCATTTGTTGTATACTGGTCTCGATTCACGCCGCTAAATTCGTGTATGTTAGTAGCGGATATCGTCACTAACCCACTAGCCATATGCTAGTAGTCAGCTACTTCAATAACAACAGATACGCGTATACAAAAGATGACACTTCTTTATTTTCTTCGGTGTGTGTGGTAGGTGAGTGGCGGGCACGGAAAATGACACTACGACTACTTATGTGGTGGAAGGTGGTGGACGAGCATCACTGCCCGCTCGACCGTGTCGACGGTCCGACACCTTGTGCTTTCTTCGCCGTCTCTCGGGTCTCTCTCGGGTCTGTCCTCCTGGGTCTCTCTCGTGGGTCTCTTAAGTATCGACGACCGCCCACACATTCTTTTGTTCCCTGACCGGAAGTCCCCTCCTTTTGTTGTTGTTAGTCTTTGTCCAGATGAGTCCTTTTGTTGCTCTCAAACGCCTACACGTTTTCTTTGTTCGCTTTTCCTTTGTCTTTTCGACTTCCCGTGCAAAACAAACAGTCAATCTGCAACATCCCTCACCACCCCATTTTTCAAAAATTTTCACATGTGAATATTTTAAAAAACTTTCTTCAATGTCCCGAACCACCGTCACTCGCACTAACCACCGAGTACATCGCAAAATACAGGATTAACAAAAACAAAAGAGAAACAAAAAAAAAATACATCGAATATAACATAATTCGGTTACCTTTAATTGGTAACTTAGAGAGTGTTCACGTTCATTTTTTTTTTTCTTTCTCCTTCAAAATCCCGCCTTGTCACGGTTTCCTTTTTTTTTTACTGAAAAGTTCGTTAAAAAAAGTTCGTCTTCATTCAAAAAGTTCGTTTTTTTTTTTTTTTTTTTTTTTTTAAATAAAAACAAAAGTCTGCGATGATATCAAGCAAATGACCCTCGACAAAACCATGTGTATCTCCGCTCGAGTACGACACCTAATTTTATGTTTTTCATGTAACAAGAACATTACCTATAGTTGTTAATCAAAAATCTGTCAGGGAAAACGACACGAGGTATATTTTTCTTTCTATAAGGGCCCAATTCTAGCTATAGGTGAAGGTATGCTATTTTATTTGGCTAGCTTTATCGTTTCCAGTTCTAACTTCTAACTGCAGCGTTTCTATGCTGTGATGAGCCTTAATTTCCCATACGCTCTGTTCTACTCTTCCTTGAACTTGCTATCCACATTCGGATCCGAGACATCTCTCAACCAAAATTTCCTGGAGACCATTCCCACAAATCATAAACCAAAATACTCATAATCCTCAAAATACTACAGAGAATACCGGGGCACGGATCTTACCGTTTATCTATATTCCTTTTTGGAGCCCCAAACTCATTATCACAGGGGCAGGCCACTCGCCATTTCTCTTATTCTGATTTTTTTCCAGAACCCCAAGACTCATTCCGATATCGGAATCTTTAAACATGAGCGCAGAATAACTTTAACCACATGGGACGCTCATCAAGGAATCGTAATCAGTGTAATGGTGAGCCTTCAGTACGACTACTTTTTTTTAAAACCATATTTACACAGATTCCTTACTCACGTGGGGAAAAAAAAAATATCTCCATACAATCAAGCACGAGTTCCGAACTCGATCCAAAAATAATTACAGCAAGTCCACAAAATTCACAAATAAAATCTTCTAAAACCTTCACTACAATTTAGGTACACAATAAAAATTACCCAGACCAACCGTTAATTAATTATGTTAAACTTTCGGGGGGAAAAAAAATTCCAAAAAACCGAACATACTGACAAAAAGTTTTAAAAAATTACTGTATAATATATTCGTTTCTATTGGGCTCCACTCTTAAGTATTTTCCCTTTAATTTCGATCTAAAATTCGAATCTACTAACTTCCAATTTCCATGCATTCACCCTACTGCTATCGCTCGAACAAAAGGCATCAACCCGGGTCAAAATAATGAAGAGATCGCCATCTTGTAAATCACGGAAAAAAAATTATTACTAACATCACGTGCGAAGCAGGGCTTTTAACCTTTTCGCGTATCCCATTCGGGACTTACTGCACGACAAAAATCGGGAGAATGCAGTCTTCCAAAGACTTTCGAAAATCATCGAAGTACCTAATTTCCATAGGACATTCACCAACATAATATCTCAAACCGGTGGGTTTCTCTATAAAAACCACTTTAATTACCGTTTCTCTAAAAAGATGCGACACAAATCAGGTGAAATTTCCAACCAAGTTGACCCAACATGAAACTCTCAAGTCCGAACGAAAAAATATAGCATGGTGATTTAGCACAAAAAAATTATTCCATTTCCAAAAAAAAAAAAAAAATTACAAAATAGAGATTTCCCCTTTATTCATGGATATACTATTTAAAAATTATCAAATTAGCCCCTTTCAATATAAAATCATGAGTAAAAATGATTTACCTTAAGCCTCAAAATTCTAAAAATTCTAATCATACTGGTTAAACGGAAAAATATATATTTTTTTTTTTTTTTTTTTCACTGGGGGTAACACGTGCGTTTAATGAAATTACTACTAGGATTTGTACAATACCAGTCTGTCACTCACGGTATCTCACTCTTTACTTTCGACCCCCTCCAAAACAAGCCTCTCTCGTCAACACAGCGGTCAGACTCCGAACGAAATTACGTTGATCCATTTCAGCTATCTATATATCTATCTTTATACTAGAACAACTTTTTTTTTTTTTTCTTACACGAGCAGAAACACACAGGTAAAATCACAGGTCACCTACCTTTCGATGTCTTATCATCGCCCAGTGTTTGTGGGCAGTGTCGTGCCCTCTCTTCTCTCCCACCAGCAACCAAAAATCTCGGCCTTGTCTTTTGATATCGCGATCGTCTTGTATATGTAGAGTTGTGTCTTCGTTTTCTCTTCTCTCATACCAGCAACCAAAAATCTCGGCCTTCTCTTCTGATATCGCGATCGTCTAGTGTTTTGCTGTGAGCCGGTTCGTTCTCACTCTGTGTTGTGCTTTTGTGTGGTAACCTCAGGCTTTTCTGAATTCATGTGGAATTCTACTGGTCACTGCATCAATTAGGCATATGTTGCATACTGGCTTCTTCAACTCACGCCGCTAAATTCGTGTATGTTAGTAGCGGATATACACTAACTCACTAGCCAGGTATGCTAGTAGTCAGCTACTTCAATAACAACAGATACGCGTATACAAAAGATGACTCTTCTTTATTTTCTTCGGTGTGTTTGGTAGGTGAGTGGCGGGCACGGAAAATGACACTACGACTACTTATGTGGTGGAAGGTGGTGGACGAGCATCACTGCCCGCTCGACCGTGTCGACGGTCCGACACCTTGTGCTTTCTTCGCCGTCTCTCGGGTCTCTCTCGGGTCTGTCCCCCTGGGTCTCTCTTGTGGGTCTCTTAAGTATCGACGACCGCCCACACATTCTTTTGTTCCCTGACCGGAAGTCCCCTCCTTTTGTTGTTGTTAGTCTTTGTCCAGATGAGTCCTTTTGTTGCTCTCAAACGCCTACACGTTTTCTTTGTTCGCTTTTCCTTTGTCTTTTCGACTTCCCGCGCAAAACAAACAGTCAATCTGCAACACATTGATCCAGCTACTCTGAAAAGAAATGTTAATGTCTACTATCTAAAATGTGAAATTTAAAAAAATTCCATGCTGTTATCATTTAGATTTCATTTTTTAATTACTTCATGAATATAAATCAAATCTCTATTATTTTTTCTCAAAAACTTATGCAAGTCCTGGTGATATTTAATGTGTATATAAATTTACTTTGTCGTTAATTATTTTATTTTTGAAGTTTCCTCCAGACATACATATACACACAACTGCCCTTTATATATGTATAGATAGAAGATAGATAGATAGATTAATATGAGGGTAATCTCAAAGATAAGGTCCCCAAAATATTTAGAAATAACAGAAATATTTATTGTTTATTGTCAATGATGTTTGCTTCTTATAATATAGATTCAATGTTTGTCTTTCTGTAACCAAAACTATGTCACTGCTTACGTCACAATACCCTCAGGAATTGCATAAGTTTATCAATGAGTATTTAATTTATAGTCAAAATCATAGAATAGTATAAATCTTATTTATTAATAATGTCTCTATGAAAATCTGAGTTAGATTTTTTTCTGTTTATGCTTTGATTATTAGTATGTTTAAAATCCTACAATGTGTCTTATATATCACTAAGAAATAAAAGGTTTATGGTGTGGATAATTTGCATACTGTTTTTTACAAAACTGGGTTTAATAAATAATTACATGGTGTTATTGATCTTTAATATTATTGTTTTATTCTCCAACGTATTAAAATCAACCCTCTGAATGATTTTTATATAGAAAACAATTAAAATATAATTAGAATAAGTGTAATATTTTTATATGTGTTCTTATCTAATTTTGTTAGTCTTTCATTAAATCAAAACTAAAATACTTATGTGTATATTATGGACTTATAGTGCATATTCTTGTTAGTCTTACTAATTTCCATGCCATCAGGAACTTAAGTTCCTGGTAGAGTTGCCCAAGGCAGACAGATCTGGCACCCAGTGGTATTAGGGCCACAACTCGGCCAAAGGGGCTCTGGTGAAAAATTCAAAGGGCGTCTCCATCATCGTCAGGAAAATCTGCATCTAACAAGGGTATCTCCTTCCCCTGACTGGGATATGGATGCAGGGTTTGGAGACTGCTTGTGAATTTTTTATTCCCATTACTCCTTCCATGAATTCATGACAGGTGAATTTGTTGGATGGAGCCAGCTCAACCAACCCAGAGAGAATGTTGTCATAGAAACAGTAACAGTACTGTCAGCACAATATGATGATGATGTGTCCAGGGTAATGTTTTATTTGACATACATTGTGTTATATGTATTTCTAAGGACAATTCTCTGCCCTGTCGGCTAGGGCATTAGAATGCAGCGAATGCACCTCTACAGAGGCGTAAGACTCCTCCAATGGGGCCATCTGTTGGTTAAGGATGCTTAAGGATGGAGTCTTGGTGGTTGAGCAGTCCATGACCTGCAACACTCCACTTAGACCCTTACTTAAGCTATATGGGCGGTCAGAGAGGCCCCCTTCAATCAATTGGCTGGTCACATCAAGCCCCAACCCTTTTTATCATATGGGTGCTAGAAGGCGATGGCTTAGGGTCTACATGTCCTGGGAATGACGTTAAACTCTATCTAATGGCGAGGTTCCAGTTTTGGAGGTTTGGGGAATGTGGAGCATCCCTTCATCACCATTGCTCCCTGGTCCACTCTGACCCGGAGTGGTAGTACCTGTTAGGGTCCCATCTATGGGTTAAATAGAAAAATGTATTTATAAAAAAAAAAAATTGAGTATCCATTAAGAATGAATTTATTTCAAAATTTTATCGGCATTAAATGACCCACTGAGGTTGATATGCTGTAAAACAAACCAAACCAAACCAAACCAAACTAAGAACAATTCTCTTAGGAAAATTCTATTTTTTCCCTCCTTGTCTTATTACTTGTTTTGTTTTTTCCATTTTGATCTCCCATAGAAAGAGTTTTAAATCATTTTTTACTTTTCCAACAGATGGAAAAAGAAAAAGCTGAACTGCTGGAGGAGAAGGATGCTGAGATTGCCTGGAGGAAAGAAAAGATGGATGCTTTAAAAAAACAGATTTGTGAAACACTCACAGGAAATTCCTTGTATGTAACAGTTTTTATTGTTTCTATCACAGTTTCATGTACTTCATATATATATCCAAAGACATTTCAACACACACACATATATATATATATATATATATATATATATATATATATATATATATATTTTAGAATTGAACAAAACAGATATCTCTTGTTTAACAATTTTATTGACAATCTTTTCATGCTTTCTAGCCAGCTTTTTTATATTTGGATGGAATCTGTGAATTAGTCCACTACTACTAACTTGAAAAAACTGGAACACAAACACATCACCCCTGAAGATGGCACTTCGAAGTGCCAAAAATACTTGGGATAAAAACTTTCATGGACTAATCCATAGATTTCATATAAATGAAAGAATGCTGCCCAAATACACACACACACACACACACACACACACATATATATATAAAGTCATACCTAATTTGTTAATTAATTAATTATAATTAAATGAATTAGGCGTGCATATCGGTTTAAATGTAAAGCGTAAACAAATCAAGATTTTGGCAGAATTTTATGTATACAGGCTAATTGTAAAGTAACTTCCTATTTTAAAAATCTTATATTCATTTTTTGTAAAAATAATGATTCAGAAATAAATTATGAGAAGAAAACACATAACATGGAGTTTTATTTAAAATTCTATATAGGCACCAACATTTGCCTCCAGCCTCTCAAACCGCTCAGGAATTGCATCAACTGATCTTTTCAGCCACTAGCAAGATGTGGAGGAGTACCATCTTGCATAAAAATCAAATCTTCAATATTCTCCCAAGTATTGCCAAAAAAATTATAAAAAGTTTAAAATAGGGCATTGCTTTTCAATCAATGGTCGATGAGTCCATTTCCTATGATGGTAACCATTAAACCACACACCTATGTTTATATATTTCCTATCTATCTATCTATCTATCTAAGAAAGGTTAAAGAGCCTAGTCGGCCCTACTATTTACCCATAGCTGGAAGGAGAGTAGTTAGATGCATACCTTTCCCTAGGATATTAGCATTTTGTGAAATACAAACAGCCTCGTCCAGGATTTGAACTCGGGTCAATGAGTCCATTTCCTACGACTCTAAGCATACACCTCCTACTATTCATTTAGTTATAAATGAGTAAAAACTGAAAAAATGAAAACAACAAAAAAAAAAACAAGTTTGGAAATAAACGTTGCCTCCTAAAATATATATATTGGTAGAGCACTGTAGAGGAGACATTAATTGAACTTTCATCGTTTAGCGTAAGGCATTTACTCACCTGTTGTTTATAGACTTGAGTTCTCTGGTGATTGTAGAAACATACATATACATAAGTATGTATCAACTAATTGTTTGCCTCTGACTGACAGTTTCTGACGGCTGTGATGGTAAAGAGCTTAACAGATGAAAATTCTGTCGGGTTTTGCTCCTGGCTAGAAGTAGATAATAAAAGTCGAGCCACACTGATGAGATGTAAACATCAAAACACTGTCTGTGGATGACAAATATATGGTGAACTCTCCTATCGTTAATGATAGATGAGGGTCAGCAGTGAGTGATTTGTTTCCTCCCATATTGTGCATGCTATCAAAAAGACATTTTGTGTTTCCTTGAGTGTGATAGCAGCCCAGCCTTATTGCAAGCTATGAAGCCACACTGACAGATAGAATTTCCTAAAGCGGGAATCAGATGTTTTTGTTTTGAAGTTAGACGGAGCTGATCTCGGTGGTTCAATCTATTTTCTTCAAAGGTCTTTAATTTAGCGAAATATGTCCTACGCCATTCTTTCCGATTTGATGCTAGATTTTCCCAAGCACTCAAATTAATATTGAGGCGTTTCAAATTGTCCTTCAATTTGTCTTTATAGCATAAGAGTGGACGTCCAATAGAATGCTTAGCATTTGGTAATTGTCTTCTTTGGAAGCCTGTTCTCATTCATTCTAACAACATGACCAGCCCATCTAAGCTGAACCTTTGCTAGTAAGATTTCAATGCCAGCAATGTTACATTTTTTTAATATTGTGCTATTTTTTACCATTTTATACCGCAAAAGGCACGAAGACAACGTATGTGAAAACCGTCAAGTTGGTTTATGTGCTTGCAGTAAAGTGTCCAAGTTTCAGCACCATACATATATATATATATATATGTTTTATTTTTCTTTATTTATTTGTTTTTTCTGTAGAGTGCGTCAGAAACAACTCGATGAAATGTCTAAGGAATTGGACAAAGTGAATAATGAAGCCGACAATTTACGACTGAAACTTCAAACGTCCAAGACGGTAAAAGTCACCAAAACCAATGACGTGAGGGAAATTTTATTTTTTTTACCTTTCTCAGGACCATATGAGCTTAAGGCACCCCTTTTGCGATTTCGATTTATGAGGACATTTTTCCATTTACACTGTCAAAATCTGGTTAATTGTTTACAGATTAATCTTAAAAAAATTATCATAAATTATAGATAATACTAGCAAAAGTACCCGGTCCATGACCGAACTAAAAAAAATTAGGGACATCAGTGAGTGAGTGAGGGGAAAACAGGAGTAAGAGAGAAAATAATAGGAAAATAACTTATCAAATTAAAAAGAATCGCTGAGAATTTGTATAGTAGAATGTTTGTTTATTTTAGGAATTTTTTTTTCTTTTTGTTTACATTAAGAAGCAGATATAGACAAACAGCCAACGATTTTTTTATATTAGCAGCAGCAGTTATGCCACGATTGTCGCAAATTGTTTGTTTGAATTTTGTTTAATCAATTAATTATATTCCTTAATCAGTAAAAATCAATTACCAAATTTGGTCTGGTTCTTAGTTATAAGGATGTCAAGGTGTATGCAAGATTTCAAATCTGAATAACATCTCGTTTTTGAGTTATAAGTTGACACATACATCTTTTATATATATAGATGCTTCCGACTGTTATCGTCTTGCAACACCCTCTGGTTAAAAATGAGACCATCCAAATCATCCAAGATGAAATGTAGAAATGTAAATCCTGATTATCTGGTGTCGATTGATCACCAAATTTTAATTTCTTATTAGTGTTGCTACCTCAGCTAAATAATGGACTATTTCGTTTTTATTATAAAGAAAGAAAGGAAAGAAAAGGACTTGATATACAGAAAAATATCATAAGAAAGAAAGAAAGAAAGTAGAGGAAAGATAGAGAGAGAGAGAGGTGAGTGTGCAGAAGCGATAATGCTAATCTGTTTCAATTGAACATAATGAAAAGATGAAAAGAGGGAAAGAAAAAAAAAAAGAGTGAGAGAGTGTTAAATCAAGATTATTATACTTTTTACATATTGAAATATTTTAAGTAAATATATCAAACGTTGTAATAATTAGATTATCCACATGTCCTGCTAGTAAATTATGAATAATAGAATGGTATAAGGGGATGGAAATCTCCATGGCGTAGTGGCTAATGTGTTAGACTATGAGATTGTAGTCAGCAATGTGAGGATCTACGTAGGAACCCTCCTGTTTCAGGGGACACAGAAAGTTAAAGATTAACCCCCTTGGCAGGCTGAGAGAAATTTGGCAATTCCAAATTGAACGACTAGACTGAAAAGACCTCCTAGCTCTCGGCTTCTGAGGTCAGCTGTTTAGGGACAATGAAGCAAACCCCCTCAGTGAATGAGCGTAACCCCCTAAGAAAATTCTCACTGAGAGGGTTCCCTGAATGATTCAGGGAACCCTCTCAGTGAGGTAGACTAAGTGAGGTAAGTAAAACCTTGTACTTTGTTATAATGTTGTTTTTGGTTACAGGTAATAAACATGGTTAACTGTATATGTGCCTTCCCTCGTAATTTCATTTTTGTATCTTGTTAATTCTGTTGGCTTGCTGTTAGGTACCAATAGTGAGTTAGAACTCTAGTTTTGTTATTACATATTACTATCATTATTACTGATATTAGTATTATCACTTAGACTAAACGGACGGTTGGAGAGGCCTCCTTCAATCAATTGGCTCGTCATGTCAAGCCCTAGCACCTATATGATTGTCCTGACCCTATTGCTCTTATGGACCCCCCAACCCTTTTTATCATAGTATTTTACTAATTCCTATTTCTATGAATTTTTGAGATGAGGCTTGATAATTAGTATTGTTTGGATTATTCGGACTATTGACCTTTATCCAATATGCTATGTGTCCAATTGGACACATAGTATAGTAGATAAAGGCATTAAAAATCTAAAGTAAATAGTTTAAAATGAATACAACCAACCAACCAACCAATCATTTTTCCTTTCATATTTTTCAGATATCTTGCCTGGAATGTAAGAACAAATTAATGACCCTCAAGTTGAAAGACATAGAAATTGACCAACTGAAGTCTCGCCTTAAATTTGAGGGCATTGAACAATTAGATGATGAATAATCAAAATACAGGTGTTTCCATCTGGACAATAAATAATCATTCAGAATAAATATTTTTCATTCAGACAAATTTTAACAAACGCCATTTTATAATTTTATTTAATTATTTATTTATCAGTTGAACATAATAAAAAGATGAAAAGAAGGAAAAAAAAGAGTGAGAGAGAGAGAGAGAGAGTTAAATCAAGATTATTATGCTTTTTACATATTAAAGTAAAAGTAATAGCTCTTAAGTAAACATATCAAACATTGTAATACCATATTTGATGGCATATAGGATGCACTTTTTTTTCAAAATTTTGGCTCAAAAAATTGCCCTGCGTCTTATACATCGTAGGTGAAATTTGAAGTTTTATTATTATCAATTTTATTATTATTATTATTATTTCCTGCTATTGAGATGTCTTGTGTATGCTTATTGCTTGCCTGTACTGCCAAATTGCTTTTATACAGCTATGTTTCTGCTTGTGTAATGCACAGCTAGACTGTTTTCAACAATATAGACTTAAATACACTAAAACTTTTTTTCCTGAATCTGACCTGCTGAAATGGGGGTCTTATATGCCCATGCGTCTTATATGCTGTCAAATACGGTAATTAAATTATGATATTGTGGTATATCCACAGGTCCTGCTAGTTTTATCATTATTATTCCCACTAGAATGGCTACAGCTATTATTCCTACAACAATACTCTACTGAAAAGGTTAGTAGAAAATATCTATTATTATGTAAAACCATTACTGTCTGTCATAATTTTGAAAAGCTATAACAGCAGCCATGAAATATGCACTCATAGCGTAGTGGTTATCATTGAAAGAAATAGAATTTGCAATAAGATTTCAAATCCTGGACAGGGCTGTTTACATTTCACATAAAACTAATACCCTTCTGTTTCTGTGATGGTATTCACTCTGGGTCAGTTGAGCTGGCTCCATCTAACAAATTCAGCTGTGGGGAATTCATGGAAGGAGTAACAAGGGAATAGGAAATTCAAAAGTGGTCCCCAAACCTCACATGCATATCCTGGAAAGGGGAAGGAAATGCCCTTGTTTGGCGCAGATTTTCCACAGATGTAGTGACAAGTATGCCCAAAAGCTGTTGATTCCTGATGATGATAGAGACACCCTGTGGATTTTCGCCTGAGCCCCTTTGGCTTGGTTGTGTCCCTAATACCACTGGGTGCCAGACCTATCCGCCTTGGATGACCCTACCAGGAACTTAAGTTCCCGACGCCATGGCTCTGACATGACCAAGTTTAAACGGCCCTGCTACGATGAGGAGGGGTTGGACTTTAGAAATAATGTGCTAGATGGCCATTGAGCAAAGAGCTTCCTCTGCCATTTTACAGGTCTTGGTTTTTATCCTGCAGGGTGTCTAGCCACCCTCCTCACCAGACAAAATCTGTGGAGTTATTCGTCAAATCATAGAAGGGGTTTGAGCAAAGAATCTAGAGACAACGCTGCTATTTGTAGATTTCTCCAAGGCATTTGACTCAGAAGGAAGATGGACAAAATACAACATACAGATTTTCTACAGACACAGTGACAAGTATGCCAAAAGCTGTTGATTCTTGATGATGATGGGGATGCCCTTTGGAGACTAATACTCTTGGGAAAGGTATGAATCCAACTACTGTATTTGATGCCATAATGATGAAGGGAGCGCATCATAAGAGATTGTGTTTCTTCAAGTTTTAGTGTTTGGACATTCCAGCATGAGAAATGATGAAATTCTCTGCGACACACATCTCAGCTTGCTAATTTGACACTCGCACCAATGGGACAGTGGATGCATCAGTTCTTGCAGAAGGCATAGCAAAAGTCCTATTCAAGGTTGTAAGTGATTTATCAAAGGAGTATCAAGGGAATATAGAAATCCGCATGTGGCCCCCAAACCTGCATGTATATATATGCTTTCATCTGGAGATTCAGAATAAATAAATATTTTTTCATTCAGCAGAATTTTAACGAACATCATTTTTAAATATCATTTATTTATCTTTAGAATATTTTGTATGTTTGATAAGATAAAATGGAGAAAGGAATGTCAAAAGAAAGAAAGAAAGAAAGATAAAAGAATGTCTAGGGAAAGAAAGAGAAAGGAAAATCTAAAAGAAAAGAAAGGAATTTCTAAAAAAGGAGAAAGTATTGTCTAAAGAAAGAAAGAAAAAGAAAATAGACCAAATATCCAATAAGCACCCCAAATTAATAAAAGGTTCATATTTTAACTCATCACCAGTAAATTCGACTTTCAAATATTTGAAAATAAACAAACAGATGATTTTTTTAAACTTATATTGTATCTGACAAAAACAAATTTTACAAATTTTGTGATACTATTTCTGAACAGCATCCTTTTATTAAATAGACATAAAAAATATTTTGTAAATAAAAACTGTATTTTTATTTAAATAAATATAATTGCATTTTCCTTCTGATTAAATAAAAACTATTTTAGTATAAAAATGTCTTTCATTTTTTTTTAATTTATCATAAGTGTTGAAAAATATTCATAAATTTCTGATTAAAAAGTATTTATTTAAAAAAAAAATTTTGCTATTGAATTTTAATTTGATTACGTGTACCAACTATCTATTTATTTAATTTATTGTAAATTCAACATCTCCATAAACTTCTGATTAAAATCATTTGTTTACAAAAATTTGGAAGCAGAAGTTACTGGTGACAAGTTAAAATGTGAACCTTTCATTAAGTTGATGATTTGGGTGCTTATTGAAAATTGGTCCAAGAAAATAATGTCTAAAGAAAGAAAGCAAAAAGGAATGTCTAAAGAAAGAAGAAGCAAATAATGTCTAAAGAAATTAAAAAATAATAACAAAAGAAAAAACAAATCTTTTTGGTGAAAAAATTCTAATAATTGATTTATTAAAACACAAATTTCAATTTGACAGATCTACAAGATAGGATAGGTATAATAAGTTGTTAGGAGATGGGGATTAGTACGATAGAGCATTCTTCATATGGGCTGGTTAAGAACCAATTCCAACCATTGTCTTGTCCAGAGGGACATACTGCAGGGTGATCCTGAAAAAAAAAAAAAAGAGATTATATAAATCTTATTATAATGAGATTCAGTGTCTTTCTGTCTGTAACCAAAACTACATCACTGCTAATGTCACAATACCCTCAGGAATTGCATAAGTTTATCAAAGAGTATTAAATTATTGTCAAGATCACTAATGCATAGAATAAATCTTATTAATGATGTCTCTATGAAAATCTGAGTTAGATTTGCATCAAAACTGCCCATGTTATTTGTGCATTTAAAATCTGCAATGTGTCTTATATATCACATATTGAAATAAATGTTTACATAATATATGGTGTAGTTAATTTGCATATTAGTTTTAACAAAACCGGTTTGATAAATAATTACTTGATGTTATTGATCTATTATTATTGTTTTATTCTCCAGCGTATTAAAATCAATCCTATAAATGATTTTATATAGAAACCAATTAAAATATAATTGAAATAAGTGTAATCTTTTTTATGTGTTCTTATTTAATTTCGTTAGTCTTTCTAATTTAATGTTTAGCTAATTCACATAGTAATATCTCATCCACAGATAACGATATTAATACATGAATAGGAAGCGCATGGCTGGCCACAAACAAATTATCAGTCATATGGAAATCCAATCTCACTGACAAGCTAAAGCGACATTTCTTCCAGGCTGTAGTCATATCAGTACTGCTATATGGCTGCACCACCTGGACCCTAACGAGGTGCCTTGAGAATAAGCTAGATAGGAGCTGCATAAGGATGCTGCATGCAGTCTTGAATAAGTCGTGGAAGCAGCACCCCACAAGGAAGCAGCTGTATGGCCACTTGCTTCCCATCTCACAAACCATCCGAGTGAGACGGACTAGGCATGCAGGACACTGTTGGAGAAGCAAGGACGAGCTCATAAGCGACGTTCTCCTGTGGAAGCCAACACATGGACATGCTAATGTGGGCCGGCCACCAAGGACCTACATTGACCAACTATGTGAGGATGCTGGTTGCTGCGCAGAAGACCTTCCAGGGGCAATGAATGATAGGGAAGGTTGGCGAGAGATTGTCATGGATATCCGTGCTGCCTGCCCGACATGATGATGATGATGATGACATTAAAACTTATACCCGGGGGGGTGCATATTCTTGCTAGTCCATATAAAAAAAGGTTAAAAAATGATATTCTTACCTGTCTCTTGGTACGTGGAGATTACCACTAAGATATTCCAGAAGTGTGCTGGTAAATTTGGGTGTGGTAGAACCATTGAAGACATCAATTGCTCTTATTTCAAGAAGAAGGGCTGGATCGTAGCTGTTGTTACGGCAGAAATACAAATCGCTTTGGATTATTACGTTCATTTTCTGAAATGGACAAAGATAAAAGATTTCTTTAAAAGCTTGAATTCACATTTTCACTATTATAGGATTTTAATTAGTGATTATATATATATATATATATATATATATATATATATATACCAGCAGAGGTCTTGAAAGCAGGAAGGCAGTACTGCTCCAACCACTACACATACTACTCAGCAGCTGCTGGGAACAAGGACATCCCTCAGAACATGCGGGACTCTACCATCGTCACCTTATACAAGAACAAAGAAGATTGGAGTGACTGCAACAATTACTGGGGCATTTCCCCCTCAGCATAGTTGGAAATGTCTTTGCTCGTGTTACACTGGCGTGTCTGCAAACCCTTGCATCTTGCATCTATCCAGAGTCACAGTATGGCTTTCGAGCAATCTGGTCAACCGTGGACATGATCTTCTCACTACGCCAGCTGCAGGTAAAGTGCCAGGAGTAGCAGATGCCACTCTACATTGCATTAGAAGACCTAATGAAGGCATTCGACCTGGTCAGGCAAAGTGTTTGCAGTCACTGCACCAGAGATTGCCATTCAAAAATTGGTCTGTTCAGCCACTCACGCAGTTGCAGATAAAAAAAAAGTGGATACCACACCATCATCTTTAGTAGACAGAAGGATGCCAACACACACACAACACACGTATATATATATATATATATATACTGTAAAGGTTGCAGGATCTAAAGGGAGAGTGTTAAATATCTGAGCTAAATGTTCCAGACACAATAGAGTCTAGGTTTGTGTTAAATTACCCTTTGAAGTTTTGTTTTAGGAGTGTGTATTTGTTTTAACCATTAGCATGATGATTTACAATGATAATGACAATCTATCTATTCAAAGATGAAAGATTTCTTTAAAAGATTGAATTCATATATATATATATATATATATATATATATATTATTATAATGGAGATTGTGTGTTTTTCTGTCTGTAACCGAAACTATATCACTACCAAAGTCACAATTCCGTTAGTCATTGACACACATTCTCAATGATTTATTTTTATTTAAACGTCAATTATTAGTAAAATTGTTTTACATTATTAATACTGTTAACCATATCTACATACTAACAACATGCAATTATATTTATATATACAACAAAATAGCAGTTTACAGTGTGAACGGAGAGGCTAATTTGCATATTGATATTAAAAATGTGATTTTAATAAATATGTGATTAGTATTATTGATTTCTAACTGTTTGGTTTTATTTTAATGAATATAAACAAAAATCTCAATGAATCTTAAATGAAATCCATTAACAAGAAAAAATAACTGTCATTTTATTTTTCATTTCCTCTTTTAACTAAATACTTAAATTAGAAAAAATAACAATGAAAGACGAGAGTGATGGAAGAGTAAGTTTCAGTTGTTCTATTTTTCAATTATACTCCCTCTGTTTCAAAACTTTTTATCTGCATTCTTATTTAGTTTCATTAGCCTTTCTAATTTAATACGATATTTTATTACATTAAAACTTAAATACTTGCACCCGGAGGGTGCATATATTTGCTAGTATATATAATTATTATTATTATGACAATTTATCGATAACACTCTTCTAAAAGAGTAAATTATATTTATCTTCTGAAAATGGGCAAAGTTGAAAGATTTCTTTAAAAGATTGAATTCATGTTTATATATATATATATATATATGAGAGTGAGTAAATAAACAATGTGTTTATTTGATATGGCTTTTAGCCGACAATATTGGTAAAGACAAAAAGCTTAAAAAGTGGGTATTAAGTGATTATGGTCCATTTCCACCCAAGTGTATCATAACAATCTCTGAGTTTCATCAGATCATGCTCTTATTTATTGAAAAATGAATTTTTCAATAAAGAACGTGATCTAACGAAACTCAGAGGGTGTTCAGATACCCTTGGGTGGAAATGGACCATAATCACTTAATACCCACTTTTTAAGCTTTTTGTCTTTACCAATTACTTCGCTCTGTTTATAATAAGTAAACATTGAGCTCTCAAACGGACCTGAACTTTTCAACACCGTACCGTTGGAAGAAAGGACCAGCTTAGAATCATCCTAATACCAAATTACTTGGTACCTAACCAAAGAATATATGTATATATATATATTTTTTTTTTTTAAATTTTTATTTTATCCATTCTTAATTTATTAGGCCTTTTAATTTTAATAGTAATACAAAATCACCAAAATTACACTACTACCCCACACATATTCACCTTATTTTAGCTTCAATTAAAATATATTCGAATAAATAAATTTGAACTTGTTTTAACAAAACCAAAATTCATTCACAATGCATTGCCCTTTGATTTTATTATTAATTTATTTTAAGCCTTGATTATAATAACAGAATTACCGTGAATACAATATACACCAATGCGTATAACCATGCTCATTTCATAATAACTCTAATCAAAACAAAACAATATAAATAGATTTGAACATATTTTTTTAATGAAACTGCTTTTAAGCATTATTACCCATACAGTTATTAGAAAGCCGCATTCTAATAAATACATTAACACAAATCAATTCTCACTTATTGTTTTTTTAACCTTACAAAAAATCAACTTCCGGTGTGAGATCCTTTTGAATTGAAAATCAGCATCTCTCACAACGAACATTTTAATGCAATGAGCACACACATGAAATCGACTGCTATTAATCGGTGTCTCGATTAATTCAGTGGATTTAACCCTGAAGATCCTTATGGTGAAACTCGAGTAGGTTATCTCTTGTACCCATTTTATAATATATATATAAGTGAGAAAAATAGAAATGAATCCGACAGATAAACTAAAAAAATGATTGGAAGAAAAATATAAATATATTTTAGGATGAATATCTAAATAAATATATTTCGGACTATTGTGCTCATCTTCATTGTTATCTATACAATGTTTTGGCCGGTGCCCTCTGGCCTTCTTCATTTTTAAAAAATGTAAAAAATTTGTTAGTGTGAAGCCTGGTGGAACTAGTTTGAGATCCCAGCCTCTGTATAGGAATGTGAGGTGG
Source organism: Doryteuthis pealeii (assembly GCA_023376005.1). Lineage (NCBI taxonomy): Eukaryota > Metazoa > Mollusca > Cephalopoda > Myopsida > Loliginidae > Doryteuthis > Doryteuthis pealeii. The sequence continues at coordinate 40,795,643 of CM042178.1, forward strand.
CTCATCATTCATGCCAGTTTTTGATTTAGCTTCTCTAAGAGTTTCCATTGACTGATTATATCGGGTCCATACTGATTATATACTATTTCTCTGATTGTTTGAGATGAGGCTTGATGATTAGTATTATCTACGTTATTCAGACTATTGTCTTCATCTTCATTGTTATCTGTAAAACGTTTCGGCCAATGTGCCTGTCGGCATTCTTCATCATGTGGACAAAAACTGAATGACACAGATAATACTAATCATCAAGCCTCATCTCAAACATTCAGAGAAATAGAAAATGTCTTCATCATAAAATAACCCAACAAGGGTTGATATGCCATAAAATCCAACCAACCAACCAATTACAGAACTGATGACCACTGCAAACGTGATAATTAAAAAAACTGTATTTTATTTTATTCAATTAAAAAACTGCCTTGTTGGTGGGGCGTTAGAATGCACCGACTGCACCTCTGCAGAGGGGTAAACTCCCCCAATGGGGCCACCTGTTGGTCGTGGGTGGCGACCCATGATGCTTAAGGATAGAGCCCAGGTGGATGAGCAGTTCATGACATGCAATACTCCACTTTGGCCCTATCTTGGGCTAGACGGGTGTCGGAGAGGCCCCCTCCAATCAATCGGCTGGTCACGTCAAGCCCTAGCACCTATATGATTTTCCTAACCCTATTGCCCTTATGGCAAGCCCCAACCCCTTTTTATCATATGGGTGCTAGAAGGTGGTGGCTGCAGGTCTACAAGTCCTGGGAATGACGTTAAACTCTATCTGATGGTGAGGTTCCAGTTTTGGAGGTTTGGGTAATGTGGAGCACCCCTTCATCACCATTGCTCCCTGGTCCACTTTGACCCGGAGTGGTAGTACCAGTTAGGGTCCCATCTATGGGTTAAATAGAAAAATGTATTTATAAAAAATTGTATTATCCATTAAGAATTGATTTATTTCAAAACTTTATCGGCATTAAATGACCCACTGAGGTTGATATGCCGTAAAACAAAAAAAACCAAACAAACCAATCAATTAAAAAGTTAGAAGTTACCCTTAGTTTATGGTAAGGTTTATTTTAAGGAGATTTTAGAAGGGAACAATCAGAACTATTTTTTGTAAAATTGCAATAATTTTTTATTGCTATTTTTAGAGAGGATTTTATTATTGTTTAGGATTTTACATCTCCTAGAAGCAATTAGCATTAAAAAAAGAAAAAAACCTAACATAAATAAAATAGTTATATTAAAGATATTCAACATATTAATGCTGGTGTTAAATGCTTACGCACTAACCATAGGTCCCCCACCTACAATAAATACTTCTAATTGAATAAACCTGCAAAACTCTACCCCCACCTTAAAAAAAAAAAAAAAAACAGAAAAAAAAAATCCTTCCAACTGAATGAACTTTTTCCACAAAAAAAACAAAAACAAATGCAGATGATCATGGACATGGTTGAAAGTGCTTAAAAATATGGGTTACCTCGATCACTTGGATCCCAATGTAAAAAAATTACACAAGGGCTTGAACACATGCAAATGAAAATCATTAAGAAGAAATATTCTATGGTATTCAACCAAACCTGTTTGAATAATATATATATATATATATATATATATATATCTTATTATAATGGAGATTGTGTGTTTTTCCGTCTGTAACCGAAACTATATTACTACTTAAGTCACAATTCCCTTAGTTATTTATTCTCAATGATTTTATTTTTATTTAAACCTCAATTATTAATAAAATTGTTTTACATTATTAATACTGTTAACCATATCTACATACTAACAACATGCAATTATATTTATATATACAACAAAATAGCGGTTTACAGTGTGAATGGGAAGGCTAATTTGCATATTGATATTAAAAATGTGATTTTAATAAATATGTGCTTAGTATTATTGATTTCTAACCGTTTGGTTTTATTTTAATGAATATAAGCAAACATTTCTTCAATGAATCTTAAATGAAATCTATTAACAAGAAAAAATAACTGTCATTTTATTCTTCCCTTCCTCTTTTAACTAAATACTTAAATTAGAAAATATAACAATGAAAGACGAGAGTGATGGAAGAGTAAGTTTCAGATGTTCTATTTTTCGATTATACCCACCTCTGTTTCAAATCTTTTTATCTGCATTCTTATTTAGTTTCATTAGCCTTTCTAATTTAATACGATATTTTATTACATTAAAACTTAAATACTTGCACCCGGAGGGTGCATATATTTGCTAGTATATATATATATATATATATATATATTGGTTTGGTGGTTGGTTTTGAAGGCTATCATAATGCAAGTGTAAAGAAAAATAAGATAACTATGGTGTTGTTTGTTAACCTGTGATTTATTCTTAATATTTCGAGATAAAAATTTCTTCTACAGAAGATCTCCGAAACTGAAGTTGTTGCTAGTGGCTGTCCATTTGGTTTTGTCTCATGTCTTCCAAACTCTCTGCGTGTGTGTGTGTGGGTAGGGGGTGTATGTTTATGTGTGTGTGTGTGTGCCCGTTCAAGAGTGTCTGATTATAATTCCAGTTCTGTCTCACCCTCTAAGCATAAACTTTTTTCTTTATTAACAGGACCATCTGATTCTCCTTTTTTTTTTAAATGTGTGTGCGTGTGTCTGATTATCATTCCAGGTTTGGCCTACACTTTTTTTTGTTATTAGT
>CM042178.1:40803312-40875812 GCA_023376005.1 Doryteuthis pealeii
AATAATTAAAGTAATTGTGACTCGAGTAGTAATATAGATTCGGTTACAGACAAACACACACACAATCTCCTTTATAATAAGATTATTTTATTACAAGTAAAACTTGTAAAATAATAAAATAATATTGTTAATTTTAATCTCAACACTCTGGGTTGATACACTCTTCATTATTACTCTTATATTACTAATTTGACTATTTTATTAGTGTTTTAATAAAAATCAGCAAGTCAATACACTGTGCATTATTATAATTAATAGTTTGACTTTCTTATTGTTGCTTTTTATCCCAACACTCTAGGTTGATACACTCTTCATCTCTAGTAATAAATGCCAGTGTCAGTTGGATTTTACGGCATATCAACTCTAGTTGGGTTATTTTATGCCAAAGATGTTTTGTTTTATTCAATCTTGATGGGTACTCAATTTAAAAAAAAACAAACTTTTTATACACATTTTTTTTTTCAAACACATTTTTCTATTTAACTCATAGATGGGTTGGTTGGTTGGTTGGTTGGTTGGTTTTGTTTTATGGCATATCAACCTCAATGGGTCATTTAATGCCGACAAAGTTTTGAAATGGTCATTCTTAATGGATAATCAATTTTGTTTATAAACTAATGTTTTTCTATTTAACCCATAGATGGGACCCTAACAGGTACTATCACTCCAAGTTAGAGTGGACCAGGAAGCAATGGTGATGAAAGGGTGCTCCACATTCCCCAAACCTCCAAAACTGGAACCTCAACATCAGATAGAGTTTAACGTCATTCCCAGGACATGTAGACCTTCAGCCACCACCTTCTAGTACCCATATGATAAAAAGGGTTGGGGCTTGCCATAAGGGCAATAGTGTTGGAACAATCATATAGGTGCTAGGGCTTGATGTGACCAGCTGATTGATTGGAAGGGGCCTCTCCGACCATCCGTCTAGCCCAAGAAAGGGCCAAAGTGGAGTTTTTGTACTTGTGGAGTTGCTAGGAGGAAGAGGGAACAGTGGTGGGGAGGTAATGATCCAGGGCAGCTTGAATGGAATCACTCAAAAGGGGGATAGAGAGAGGAATTGTGAGAGTGGAAGTGATAACGCTAATCTGTTTCAATGGATTAGAATGGTTATGTGAGAGATAGTTAAATCAAGAAGAGAAGAGAAGTGAAAGAAAGAAATCAAGAGACAGCAAGAGGACATCAACTATATCACAAATGCTTACATGAAGAAAGTTGGAAATTGTTAAATACAAATAGAAATCTACAACAATTTATCTCGGATGCTATATCAGTGAAATAAATGAATAACAAGATACAGTTTGTTTGTTTGTTTTACGGCATATCAACCTCAGTGGGTCATTTAATGCCGATAAAGTTTTGAAAAAAAATGAATTCTAAATGGATACATAATCTAGCCCAAGAAAGGGCCAAAGTGGAGTATTGCAAGTCATAGACTGCTCAACCACCTGGGTTCTATCCTTAAGCATCATGGGTCACCACCCACGGCCAACAGGTAGACCCATTGGGGGAGTCTTACCCCTCTGCAGAGGTGCAGTCAGTGCATTCTAATGCCCCAGCTGACAGAGTGGAACTCATAGATGGGACCTTAACAGCTACTACCACTCCAGGGCAGGGTGGACCTGTTCCAGTTCTGGAGGTTTGGGGAATGTGGAGCACCCCTTCATCACTATTGCTCCCTGGTCCACCCTGTAGTGGTAGTACCTGTTAGGGTCCCATTTATGGGTTAAATAAAAAAATGTGTTTATAAAAAAAAATTCTGTATCCATTAAGAATTAATTTATTTCCAAACTTAATCAGCATTATATGACCCACTGAGGTTGATGTGTCGTAAAACAAAACAAACAAATTATCCTCTTTGACTTTGTAAAAACAAAAACTGCCACCCGTCCACCAACCTCTACCTTCTTTGCCCACCTCCACCTTTTCCCCCCTTTACCCACCTCCACCTTTTCCCCCCTCCGCCCTTTCCCCCCTCCTTTGCCCTAGCACATTTAAAATGTCTTTTCTGACTCTTTGACATTGTCAAAGTATTTAGCTAAAAAGGTCAAAACTGCATTTATATTGTATGATCGGTCAATACAAAAAGTTTCTGAAAACAAAACAGAAAAACAAACAAATATCCCCCCAAAAAGAACAACCCCAAAAGGCACATATACATTATTTTTATTGCAGTTTATATATATGTATATATATATATATATATCATTAAGACAGACAGTAAAATAGTTTGGTATAAACAAACTTTAGTAGATAGAAAGATATATAGAAACTCATCAAAATCTAGAGACAAATATAATCAAACTTTAGATAAAAAGAAAGAAAGAAACAGATTGAAATAGATTGATAGATATTTACAAAGCTTACACTAGTTGTGGCACAAGGCCAGAAGTATGGAGCGTCCAGTGATAATTGAACTCATTAACAGTGGTCTCCTAATATAGCTTGTTAACTATTACAATACACAAAGTGTCCATGTATAGATAAAGTTTGGTTTGGTTTTGTTATATGGCATATCAACCTCAGTGGGTCATTTAATGCCGATAAAGTTTTGAAATAAATCAATTCTTAATGGATAATACAATTTTTTTATAAATACATTTTTCTATTTAACCCATAGATGGGACCCTAACAGATACTACCACTCCAGGCCAGAATGGACCAGGGAGCAATGGTGATGAAGGGGTGCTCCACATTCCCCAAACCTCCAGAACTGGAACCTCACCATCAGATAGAGTTTAACGTCATTCCAAGGACATGTAGGCCCTTAGTCACCACCTTCTAGCACCCATATGATAAAAATGGATTGGGGCTTGCCATAAGGGCAATAGGGTTGGGAAAATCATGTAGGTGCTAGGGCTTGACGTAGCCAGTCGATTGATCGGAGGGGGCCTCTGCGACCGCCCATTTAGCTCAAGTAAGGGCCAAAGTGAAGTATTGCAAGACATGAACTGCTCATCCACCTGGGTTCTATCCTTAAGCACCCACGGCCAACAGGTGGCCCCATTGGGGGAGTCTTACCCCTCTGCAGAGGTGCAGTCAGCACATTCTAATGCCCCACCGACAGGGCAGAAAAGCAAAAAGAATTGAATAAAAAAAAAGGACAAAAAAAAAAAATAAGAAAAAGTCGAAATGAAAACATGTTGAATCTTGCTGCATTTCCCATAAGCAAAAGAAATTATTTTTAGCTCCTCCCCCGTCACATCTACAATGAGACTAGAAATGAGATAAAAAAACAATTGAATTTATGCAAAAAAAGAAAATATAAAAAAGATAAAACAATTGAATTTGTGTAAACCTGTTCAAATGTTTGTCTTATCTCTTTGCAAAAAAAAACTTTTATATAATAAGAGATAAAAGTGTTATTTTAACTACCATCATTCAAGGTCATAATGTAACGAGGGGGGGGGTGCTTTCTAGATATACAATCTATATATTAGGATATACACAGGGGGCACATCACCATATTGTAGCCGTTAATACTTATCTCTTAAACAAGTGGTCTCTAAATTAAACGTTTGAAATTTTTATTTGTTAAGTTGAGTGTTTACATACATAATTGATATTATAGGCAATCACACTGTATCTCTAATTGTTTAAAACATCCAAGGTGGACACAATAGAAAATGAAATACCTTCCCCCCTCCCCCGAATCACACTATCCCCACCAAGAACACCAACCACACAAAATACTACAAAAATGTCTAAAAGTAATATCAAACCAATACCCTACCCCCCTCCCATCACTTACCATACAAAAGAATATATAAATTCAATTATTGACGACTCGACAATTTGATTATCCAATCTGTTGATTTTTTTGTTTGTTTGTTTTACGGCATATCAACCTCAGTGGGTCATTTAATGCCGACAAAGTTTTGAAATTAAATCATTCTTAATGGATACTCAAGTTTGTCTATAAACACATTTTTCTAATGGGACCCTAACAGGTACTACCACTCAGGGTCAGAGAGGACCTGGGAGTAATGGTGATGAAATTCCCCAGAGCTCCAAAACTAGGACCTCACCATCAGTTAAGAGTTTAACATCATTCTCAGGACATGAAGAACCTCTGCCACCGCCTTCTAGCACCCATATGATAAAAAGGGGCTGGGGATTGGGAAAATCATATAAGTGCTAAGGCTTGACGTGACCAGCGGATTGATCGTAGGAGGCCTCTCCGATCACCCGTCTAGCCCAAGAAAAGCCTAAAGTGGAATATTGCAGGTCATAGACTGCTCAGTCACCTGGGTTCTATCCTTAAGCATCACGGGTCGCCACCCACGGCCAACAGGTGGCCCCATAGGGGGAGTCTTACCCTTCTGCAGAGGTGCAGTTGGAGCATTCTAACGCCCAAGCCAACAGGGTGGCCATATATTATGTAAACCTTTATTTCTTAGTGATATATTATACACAATGCATGATTTTAAATGCACAAATAACATGGCATGTTTTGAGGCAAATCTCAAAGAAGAATTATGTATTAATGATTTTGACTATAAATTAAATACCCATTGATAAACTTATGCAATTCCTGAGTGTATTGTGACATAAGTAGTGACAGTTTCTACAGGCACAGAATCTCCATTATAATAAGCTATTTATAACTAGCTGCAATACCTGGGAAAGGTGAGGTTATTTGCTGTTCCATTTTTTAAATAGCAACCATTGCTACGTGTGTTTATGGCACTGGTTATACACAGACTGATATAATGTAGATATTTTTTGTTTAGCTTTTATGGAAAAGGAGGAGTAAAAAGTTATTTTTTAAAACTTCTTTCAGACAAAAATAGAATGTGGATTGTATTGAACTTTGCTGGTCTCTAATGTTACTTAACTGCACAGATCATATCACTCAAGTTGTGCTACTCATGCGCTAATTTAGCAAGAACAGGAAGAGAATCAGAAAAATTGTGATTCCTAGGCAGATGCTCTACTGACTGAGCTAAACCATTATATATAATAAAAAAATAAATATATATTAGTTTGTATATATATTCATTATAATTGCTCTATCACAAATATTGAGCATTCTCCTAATCATATTGTATATATTGGCACACCACTAACACACACACACGCACATATATACACACACACACGCATATATATGCACACATGCACATACACACACACGCATATATATATACACACACGCATATATATATATATATATATATATATATATATATATATTATATGGTTGTGCAGACAAGAGGAAATTTGAAAGAAAAAAAAAAGAAAAATCTAAGGGAGACAATTCAATATTTAGAATGCAAAATCTTTTTTCAGACATTAAAAAAAATCTCAGGATACACCGAAGTTTGTTTTCGTCGATGTGAACCTTAAAAAGTTTAATTCCAATTTTATCTGATGTTTCTGCAACTACAATTCCCATTTTATAGTTTGTATATGTATTTATAGAACCGTAACACAGCGAGATTTTTTTTAAAGAGTAATAAATAATTATACTCTTATATAAGTTTGACAAAAAACAAAAAAAACAAAAACAAAACTGGGGATCCAACGTGTGCACGGATCGTAATTCTAAAAATGATCGAGAAAATCTCAACTTAAACAAAAATTATCAGTCGCCCCCCCCCCCATTAGCTGACAGTTTTACTTTAAAAAAAAATTTTTAAATATTCTAGTAAATATGACTTAGTTAGAAAACTTTTGCGCACGGGAAAATTTCTTAATCTTAAAAAGAAAACAAAAAAAAACCCAAACAATCTATGTTTGCATTGTACTACAACTACAGCCACTAGACACGTGGGGTGTGTATTATTGTATTTAAAAAAATGTAATTTAACAAATTCATTCTTAGATCTGATCTCTTCCAATGATTTGTAGTTCCAGCAGATCACAGGGTGAAGATGAAAGAAAACGAAAAGAATCTTTTAAAGATATAAATACCTGGACATTGCCTGAGAATTTACAAAAAAAAAAAAAAAAAATCCTGAAATATGAGGGTGAAAGTGATACCGATTGTAGTTGGTGCACTTGGAACGGTCTCCAAAATTAATTAACTAAAAGAAAAAGAAATAAATAAAATCTCACCTCTGGAGGTTTGTTTAGAATTTCAGCAACTTTCTCAGAAAGTCTTCTTTCAAAATGTTTAGGAATGGCACTTCTTGCCAAACTCGTTCTCAGAAAACACATCGGCATTTTTTTTTTTTAAATCCAAATAAAAACAGAAAAAAAAAACCGCTTATTTCTTTCTAATTATTTGTTGTCGTATACTACTAGAATTACCTACACGACACGTCGTTCAACAACTCGTGTTTGTTTCACCTTGTGACCAGCTGTTAAAGGACAAGACCTTTTTTTCTCAAAATGTATATCTTTTTTTTGCCGGAAACTAAACTTTAAAATAGGAAGTTACGTTTTTCTTTCTTTTTTATCTGAGAAATAGATAAGAGAAAAAACAAACAAAACAACAAAAATGTCAACGTATAGTACCACCCGTCACTGCTACCCTAATTTTGAAAAGGGCAAAACTGCACGTAGAAAAAAACAAACAAACAGAAAATGAAGACAAGTTGAAGAGATACTTATCGCGTGCTAGTAACTTTTAATTGCTTGTTGTAAAATAATAAAAATACAATAAAAAAAAATCACTACAGATATGACGTAAAAGTTAATCAAATAGGTCGCCGAGCCGGGCCACCATTAAATATATACATTGAATATTTTTCTGGGTCTCTCGTCTAAAAATTAAATATTTTGGTAAGAGTATTCCCCCTTACATAGCTTCTGAAACTCTTCACTGCCTTATAAGTATTAATACTTGTGTTCCTTAATCTTCCGACCGTTATCATCTTGCAAGACCCTTTTAGTTAAAAATGAGACCGCCCAAATCGTCCAAGATGAAATGCAGATCCTGATTATTGGGTGTTGCCTATCCACGTAATTATTTCTTATGAGTGTCGAATAATGGACCATTCCATTTTTATAAAAGAAAGGAAAGAAAAAAAAAGACATGCTACAGAGAAACAATATAAGAAAGAAAGAGTAAGGAAAGATAGGAGATAAGCGCGGAAGCGATAACGCTAAACTGTTTCAATCGAACATAATGAAAAGATGAAAAGGAAAAATAGAGTGAGAGAGTTTAGTCAAGATTATACATTTTACATATTGAAGTATTTCGCAATAGCTTTTAATTGGTTTGGTTTGTTTTACAGCATCAACCTCAGTTGGTCATTTAATGCCGATAAAGTTCTGAAATAAATTCTTAATGTATACACAATTTTTTTTATAAATACATTTTTCTATTTAACCCATAGATGGGACCCTAACAGGTACTACCACTCCGGGTCAGAGTGGACCAGGGAGCCATTCCCCAAACCTAGAACCTCACCATCAGATAGAGTTTAACGTCATTCCCAGGACATGTAGATCCTCAGCCACCGCCTTCTAGTACCCACATGATAAAAAGGGCTGGAGTTGCCATAAGGGCAATAGGGTTGGGGCAATCATATAGGTGCTAGGGCTTGACGTGACCAGCCGATTGATCGGAGAGGGCCTCTCCAACCGTCCGTCTAGCCCAAGATAGGGCCAAAGTGGAGTATTGCAAGTCATGAACTGCTCAACCACCCGGATTCTATCCTTAAGCATCACGGGTCGCCACCGACGGCCAACAGGTGGCCCCATTGGAGGAGTCTTACCTCTCTATAGAGGTGAAGTCGGTGCATTCTAACGCCCCACCGATAGGGTGGTCAGATAGATGTTTAACGTCATTCCCAGGTCATATAGACCTTCAGCCACCGCATTATAGCACCCATATGATAAAAAGGGTTGGGGTTGCCACAAGGGCAATAGGTTTTGGGGCAATCATATTGGTGCTAGGGCTTGACATGACTAGCTGATTGATCGAAGGGGGGTGTTGCATGGACTGCTCACCATCAGGATTTCGTCCTCAAGCATCACGAGTTGTCACCCACGGCCAACGGGTGGCCTCATTGGGGGTTCTTACCTCTCTGCAGAGGCGCAGTCGAATATTCTAAAGCCCCACCTGACAGGGCTTTCAGATTTTTAGTAAGAATGGAAAAAATAGAAAATTGATTCGACAAAAAGTCCAGTTTTTTTTCTCTAAGGAGTAAGAAAGAAACAAGAATAATCTTGTCTGTACATGTCCATTTTGTTTGGGGGTGGGGGTGGTGGTGGCTGGAAATGGCCGGGTTTATTGAGTTCTCTAAAAAGTCAAACGTTCGTCGTGATTGTCTACAAATAACGACAGGACAATGATTTATAGGAAGTGATACAATGTTGAGAAACAAATAGCCCTTTGTTTTATACGGAAGACTTTGAGGACAATATTGAGTTATATCATGAAGGATAAACCCAGTACGTCTGAATTGTCTCTCTCTATATATCTATCTATCTATACATCTATCTATCTATCTATAGATATCTATCTATCTTATCTCCATTATAAGTGTTTGTATGTTTGTAACCGAAACTACTAATCAAGTCACAATTTCCTTAGTTATTTACGTCACATTCTCCAGGATTTTATTTTTTATATAAACCTCAATTATTAATAAAATTGTCTTGCATTATTAATACTGTTGGCCTTATCTATGTACTAATAACATGAAATTATATTTATATATACAACAAAATAGCGGTTTACAGTGTGAACAGAAAGGCTAATTTGCATAGTGATATAAAAAATTGCATTTTGATACATTTTTAGTAATTTGATTTTATCTTAATGAATATGAGCAAAAATCTGAGAGAAATCTTAAATGAAATCCCTTAACTAGATGAAATAACTACTTTTATTCCTACTTCAAGTAAATAGTTAAATTAGGAAAATTTAGCAATGGAATAGGGGAGTGATGGAAGAGCAAGTTTCAGTTTTATTTTTCGATTAACCCCAGTGTTTCAAATCTTTATCGGCATTCTTATTTAGTTTCATTAGCCTAATTTAATGCGGTTTTATTACATTAAAACTTAAACACTTGGGTGCATATATTTGCTGTCATTATAATCGAGATTATGTATGTGTGTGTAACCAAAACTACGTCACCATCGACGTCAGAATTCGTTTTGATTATTTAATTGAGAATATATTATTATGGTTTTGTTTTGTTTTGTTTTGCGGCATATCAACCTCAGTAGGTCATTTAATGCCGACAAAGTTTTGAAATAAAGTCATTCTTTATGAACACACACTTTTTTATAAATACATATTTCTATTTAACCTATAGATGGGGCCCTAAAAGGTACTATCACTCCGGGCCAGAGTGGACAAGGGAACAATGGTGATGAAGGTTTTGTTTGGATGGTTGGGTTTTACGGCATGTCAACCCCTGGGTTATTTTATGTCGAATACTTCTATTGGTAATTTGGTATTCAAAAATGTTTAATGCCCACAAAGTTTTGAAATAATTTCATTTTTTTATAAATACATTTTTCTATTTAACCCATTGATAGGACCCTAACAGGTACTACCACTCCGGGTCAGAGTGGACCAGGGTGCAATGGGGATCAAGGGGTGCTCCACATTCCCCAAACCTCCAAAACTGGAACCTCACCATCAGATAGAGTTTAACGTCATTCCCAGGACATGTAGACCCTCAGCCACCGCCTTCTAGCACCCATATGATAAAAATGGGTTGGGGTAATCATATAGGTGCTAGGGCTTGACGTAACCAGCCTATTGATCGGAGGGAGCCTCTCCGACCGCCCGTCTAGCCCAAGATAGGGCCAAAGCGGAGTATTGCAAGTCATGGACTGCTCATCCACCTGGGTTCTATCCTTAAGCATCATGGGTCGCCACACACGGCCAACAGGTGGCTCCATTGGGGGAGTCTTACCCCTCTGTATAGGTGCAGTCTAACGCCCCAGCCGACAGGGCGGTTGGTGTTATTGATTTCTAATATTAGTGTTTTATTCTCAAATGTATTAAAAGCAATCCTATGTATGATTTTTATATTGAAATCAAATTAAAATAAAACAAGAATAAGTAATCTTTTTGTAAGTGTTCATATTTAGTTTAATTTTTAATCTATTTTATTACATTAAAAACTTTAATACTTGCGCCCAGAGGATGCATGTTTTTGCTAATATTATATAACTTAGATAATTCAACAGCGCTGGTATAACCACACGTGTACAGGAACGAGCGTGTTTCGCGTATACATGTGCATGAACGCAGCAAACAATAGAACCATCTTGACACCTCTAGTAGACTTACCCCTGCCCCCCTACCCTAAAAAACTGAGCTGAAGGTATCGTTGCTTATCTGATACACAAATGCAAAATATACCGTATGTGGAAATTTGTTAAGGTAATGGTGATCCTCTTTCACCGGTCACCAGCAGTAGCCCTGTTATATCAGAGCGAAGATATCTCTTATGATTCACAATGCTTACTCACAAAATACACCTCGCTAGCATAAAACATCAAAACTCAAGTCGGAGGCAACAAACGGATGTGAACTCAATGGTACCCTCTACTACCGTTATCTACGGCGACAACAACAATTTTCACACTCGTTATTTCAATAAACGATTTTTATCAAATTAATCTTGTCCATTATTCTTCCTTGCAAACCATACGCTTTTACGGATATCCTAAGATATATCACTGGTGTCAGAACGGGATAACTAAGATATATCATTGGTGTCAGCGTGTTGCAATGGAGAACATGGACTATACAAGATTAACTCGCTCGGAAATTCTCGACTTTATTAGAGACCAGATGAAGTTCCTCCAAGAATTAAGAACTCGCCCCACACCCCCAAAACCAGAAAATATACAATTTTGAAAGCCGACTTACACAGGATGATGGAAGCCCTGGATCATGCCAAGCCGACAATACCACCAATAGCCCAGATAGTCGACATCCAAGATAGATCAAGGCGTCTCAAATCCATACTTGACGTTATGAGACTGAAAAACGAATTCAGTCCGGGAGATGACGTGAATCAATTTATCACAAGCCTGAACGTGACCTATACGACCCACGTCACGCCCGAGATTGCCGTGTATCCTGACCTTGAGAACGAATTCGTCAAGGCTGCCAAGGAGTTACTCGACTACAGCATATTTGAACAGATGATAGAGTCCAAGCAGGACACATCCACCTTTGAACAACTAAAGGCATACCTCATAGCGACCCATGGCAACAAGATTGACAACACAGCCTCACACAACACTGCACATACTGCAAAAGATTCCACAACCAGCACAGTGATTGAAACTGACGTAAATACCATAGCGACCCATGGCAACGAGACTGACGACAGCAGTACAACCAAAATAATGACCCCTACTACTACTACTGACGAAAATACCAGAACGGGATATCCGTACAAACGATTGCCACCACACCACAGGAATGCGAGCACGCTAAAGAACCCGCTATAAGCAAGAATTACTTGGACCCCACTCGCTCACACGGACGCGACTGCCCATATTCTCAACCACTACTCGGACGGATGATGACAAACCATCCATAAGCATCAGGACTGTATCCCCATGCCTTACCCCAACTCCATAATCGCCATCCAGACAATACCCCTTCAGGAAAAACTCACACCATTTTTTCCAAATCCAGGTACATCCACTCTAGTGTTAGCGAACGAAAAACTCCTTCCAAAAGTAGATGTACCATATAAAAATAGCCTTCGTCTTCGTCGCTCTGCGCTACACGTTAGCCATCATAATTAGCTTCAAGCGATTCTTTTCTACCACGCCAGACGAAAGAGGCCACACGATCAAAGCTATCGGTGGGTTAAACCAAAATTCTCTCAACCACAGAGAAAGACGAAAATTATCCCCACACCTTAGCTCCAACTTCAATCTCCCAAAACCACGTGAAGAGAAAACCACGAATATCAACCCAATGATGTCGATAAACTATCTCCCAAAGCAAAATCACCATTCAACGCACGCCACCAAACCAACGAAAAAAAATGGAAAAAAAAAAGTACTAAGACCAACATTCTCACCATTTTCATCATGTGACACTCACATGAATGCACATTATCTCCCGCCTCCACCTCGTTATGGGGCAAATAAGTCAACTCACAACCCACATCAACAACATAAAACAAACTAAAACCTATATCGATAATACTAATATTAGGCCTATTTCATACACGTCTTAAAAGAATTCTAATTTATTCATCTGTCAACACACCACCTACATAACCATACATACACATTGTGAATCAAATTGATATCTTGGGGAGCTTTGTTATATCAGAGCGAAGATATCTCTTATGATTCACAATGCTTACTCACAAAATACACCTCGCTAGCATAAAACATCAAAACTCAAGTCGGAGGCAACAAACGGAAGTGAACTCAATGGTACCCTCTCACGAAGTGGACGCAGTTCTGCGCATAGGCTCGGATTGAGTTACGCTTGAGAGGAATTCCAAAATAAACAAAAAATAATATGTAAGGAATCCGGATTTTAACCAATGAAAAATCTTCCCGCTAAACACCTCAAAGGCTTTCTGGAGCCCATCTACCAGCATATAAGCTCGGGATTTTGAGAATCGGCAGTTGGACGGACGCCTGGAACCGAGAATATCACCAGACGAGAGGATCAAGGAACTGCTACGCACCCACCACCACGCACGCCCTCGCCCACCCGGACACTCAGCCTTACTTCAACACCTCACCGTAGCCAGGCGACATCCTTACCCCCCTGACCACTACAGCGCTACCCGCTACAACTCGCTGAGATATTCCTGACTTTATTCCCGCACCAAGTGACCGTATCCACTTACAACAGTATCCTAAGTTGACGAACTCAACTCCCTCGGCCACTAATACCTTCCCTGACCATCACTATTCCACTGAGATATTCCTGACTTGGTCCCTACACCAAGTGACCGTATCAACTCAACTTCTACCTCACGCCTTGCACCAGGCCAAGAGA
The DNA here is from genome assembly GCA_023376005.1 of Doryteuthis pealeii. Lineage (NCBI taxonomy): Eukaryota > Metazoa > Mollusca > Cephalopoda > Myopsida > Loliginidae > Doryteuthis > Doryteuthis pealeii. The sequence goes on from CM042178.1 coordinate 40,816,217, forward strand.
GATTCCGACGTATCATACGATACCCACACCTCACCGACCCCTCGGCCACTCCAGAGAACTACTACCGTTATCTACGGCGACAACAACAATTTTCACACTCGTTATTTCAATAAACGATTTTTATCAAACTAATCTTGTCCATTATTCTTCTTTGCAAACCATACGTTTTACGGATATCCTAAGATATAACAGCCCTTAGGGTCACATGATGCCCACTATAAAAGAAGGGTCCCTGAAGAATTCGGCCTCTTTTTGCTTCTAGCGTTGGCTAGCTTCACCGCTCCGTATCGTCAGTAGCCCCAGACGGCGACGACCAGGAACCCCCAACACGTTGGAATCAAGAGCGGCAAACGCACACCTAATAAACAATTCTTCAGGGCCCAAACCAGTTACGTGGAACAGTAATATCAAGGATAACAGCTAAGTTTCCGCAGGCAATTTTCTGCAAACCTTCACTTTTAACCCATTTGACATACTCAATTCTCCTTAAATATTCTTTACCAACCAAACGCATTGAACTCTTAACTTTGAACTGAACTCTATGAACATTCTTTAAGTCGTTTGGTTGTTTCATTTTATGTATATTGATACCCCTGTTGATATTTGTTTTATGTTTTACATGTAAAGTAAACATTTTGTTTTATAAAAAGTCGTTTGTCTCCTTTCTTCAAAGCTGCACCCATCTCCTCACTGCGTCGAAGTACGGTCTATTCTCTTACAAAACGTAGGGTCTAGACAGTGCTTTTCCGGGGACAAAAAATCCCCACACGTATCCCTAATCTCATTTCATTTCTCAAGAACACCGATAGTAGTAGGATTGGGGTACTTACTGCTCACATAAATCCCCAAATGGGTTAAAAGGGGCTCCTTAGCCTTGGTCAGCAACCCATCAACTCAAGAAGTCCGACACAAAACTCCTCTGCCTTTCAAGGGAAGACTAGGGGAGTAAACCCCGAAAAATAAATCAGGAGCCGGAATCCCTAAGGTGGTGTGATGCTGAAATCCAGTGCTACCCATCAACTCCTGCGACACTACCGTTGCCAAACTGCATTGGTCCCTTACCTTTCCTTTGGGTAACAGCGGCAGTGTGGAGGGGAATTTGCTGTATAGGCAACAGCTCATCCTCCATACGAACCAGCTCAGACTATGTAGTTCAAGTTATAAAAAAAAACCCTTGACACTACTCCATTGTCTCTCGTAGACGGAAGGCTGCCAACCCTAATATAATTATTATGCTAGTATATAATAACACTTGCGGGTACAAACACATAGCACACCTCCACAACAAATCAGATAATAACGATAATACAGCGGTTTCAAGAATCCCAAACACGCACAAATAAACAAACGAATGGGACCTACCCCCCACCCCAATGGATGGGTCAAGACGGCACACCAACCGTCACAAAGGAAGCAACAAAGCACACTAACATACATGGGAAAGATCAACACATGCTAACAATTTTTTAAATGATACTAAGTCATTATCAACCAAAAACACACGAAGAATAAGACATTATCAAACAAAAATGCACACAATCACAAACTACAGAATAGCCATATTCTAGGAACAGCCAGGGCTCCGTATTTTCAGAAATCCGAACGGATTTTTTCATCTCAAAATAAATCAAAGTTCAATGAACAACACTGGTCTTCAAAAACCAACCGCCAAACCAATATACACACAATGCTTCAAGAAAATTATAATATATAATATAAGTATAATATAATATATATTCACTCCTAGCTAAAAGTAGCTGTTAAGTTTAGCCACACTGATGAGACGTAAACATCGAAACACGGTTTCTGGATGATTATATAAATTAGCGGTGTGGCCTATTGTCAATATCAGGAGTCTATTCCCTTTTCGCTAGCGCTTGACCAGGGAGATTTTTTTGTCGAAGTGGAGCGCCACACTTCCCCACTTTACAGCACAGATCAGTTTACCCAATTTGTGCTACTCATGCGCTGATTTGGCGAAAACCGGTATAGAACCTTTCTTTTCGTGTTCTCTACTGACTGGTATGTTAGAATTAACTGAAGATAAAGATAAAACTAATTTTCAAAATAATTACCAAAATTCAGGAATGCAGTGCTGAAATTTTCGTTAAATTGTACATTTAACGAAAATTTCAGCACTGCATTCATTAATGACTTAATGAATGAATTTAATGAATTACAATTTAAATATGATTATTTTAAATTTAAATAGAATTAAATCTAATTAAAAAAATAAGAATGTTTTATCAATTAAGATTGTAGGGATATTTAACCTTTTGTCATTTGAATAAAAACAATTCAGTCCCTAACTTTTACATTTCTAGAAAAGATCAAAACCAGAAAAGATCAAAACCAGAAAACCACTTAAAAAAAAAAAGTAGAAATTTAAGTTATTTCCTTAAAACTCAAAGAAATTTTGGAGCGGGTTTCCTCTTTTTTGAAGTTTTAAAATCAATGTTTTTCTTTGAATCCTTAATGCCGTAAAAATTTTGAAATAAATTCTTAATAGATACTCAATATTTTTTAATAAATACATTTTCCTCAGCAACGGTGCAGTCGGTGTCTTCAAAAGCCTGGGCTGCAAAAGGTGTGTGTGTGTGGGGGGGGGGGCGTATTAGCAGTCGCCTAACCAATTCCAGACAGATTATCTAATCGGGTCCTTTTTAATCTAATAAAGAGGCTCAGGACCGAAGGAATTGAGACCCCTGTCGGGGATTGGAGAGTAAATTGCTAGATTGGGAACATCTCTAGGCAGGTGAAACCAACTAACTCACGCTACACCATGAAACCGATGAGAGTGACGTCTTAATTTCAGTTTTCTATGTAGTAAAATTCAAGCAAAAATAGAGACAATATCTTTTGACAATTTTAAAATCTTGTAATAAATCAAATTTATTGAATTAAACTGATAAAAGGTAAAAATAATATTTTCTAAATAAATCCAATTAAAAATAATGAATTTATTTCGGACAAATAAGTTTGACTGGTTCCTTTTATATGTCTTGTAGTAAGATATAAACTTTGAACTGGGCCAGTACAGTGGTAGTAAATAGATTTGAATTTAGAGTTTTACAAATAAATCCTATCTAAGCATTATTTATCAACTTTTCTATAAGATAAAGTTAAATTCTTATGCTGGTACATAATTCTTATCTGGTACATTTCGACAGTTCATGTCGACGATAATTTTTTCAAAGAATTTAAGAAATTATTTTCCTTCTCTGAAAATACAAGCGAGAAAAATGGCTTTAAAAACAAAGTTTTCAACCAAATTATTTTCAATAAAAATGTTCAAATTAGTGTTTAACCAGATCATTTTTAATCATCCGTATTTAACTGAAAGTTTTTAACCAAATTTTTGTTTTTTAACTAAAACAATTTTTCCTTCAGTTAGTTTTAATTTTTTTTAATTTAACATTTTTTCCACCTAATATCCAATACCTCCTCACCGTGACAAGGTGGTGACAACGTGGTAGTGTGAAAGCTATTCCGTCTGGAACTCAAGTTCCTGGTGGATTGGTTCGTTGTGTTTTATGCCATGTCAACCCATTGGGTCATTTTATGCCGAAGACGTTCTGCTTTATTCTGGATGGGTATTCAATTTTAAAAAAACATTTAAAACTCATTTTATTCTATTTAACCCATAGATGGGACACTAACAGATCCTATCACTCTGGGTAATCCTCACTCCCCAGAATTGAAACTTCATTATTAGATGCAGTTTAACGTCATACACAGGACACTAAGACCTGCAGGCACCGCCTTCTTGCACGCATGATAAAGGATAGGAGTTGTCATTTTTGCGGCATATCCAGTTTTGAAATAAATTCTTAATGGGTTAATTTTTTATAAACAATTTTTTTCTATTTAACCCAGACATGGGACCCTAACAGGTGCTACCACTCCGGGTCAGAGTGGATCAGGGAGCAGTGGTGATGAAGGGGTGCTCCACATTCTCCAAAACGAACCTCACTAGAGTTTAACGCCATTCCCAGGACATTTAGACCCTCAGCCACCGCCTTCTAGCACCCATATGATAAAAAGGGTTGGGGCTTGCCATAAGGGCAATTATAGTGCTTGGGCTTGACATGACCAACTGATTGATTGGAGAGGCCCTGTTTAGCTCAAGTAAAGATCTAAGTGGAGTGTTGCATGTCATGGACTGTTCATCCAACAGGATGCCATCCTCAAGCATCACGGGTCGCCACCCACGGCCAACAGGTAGCCCCCTTTGGGAGATTTTACCCCTCTGCAGAGGTGTAGTAGGTTTATTCTAAAGCCAGAGCCGACACGGCTGGAACCTGGGAGTAAAGATGGATTTTAATCCAAATTTGGCCTAAGACCAAATATGGGACACCCAGTGTGGACCGGACTCACTAATATTTTGGTGAGTTTTCAGGCATCATCCTTTAACAGTACCAATTCTAAGAAATCAGTAATGGTCTTCAAGATTCAATTTTTGCTATTTTTTAGTCTTAATAGATCCACTTTCTTTTTCAATGCTTCTAGCCAGGGTTTCAGATTGGCTGGTCTTCGCAGTAAATATTGAAATCTTTGATCCTCAGCCACCGCCTTCTAGCACACATGTATCATATCGTGTGCGGACTTGACTAATGCTAACTTTTGTTTGCATTATTTCAAGGAGGAACAGTTTACAAAATGGATCTTGTTTTGCTATCGTAATTTTGTAGAAATCCAGGGAACCACAGACATAACCATCACAAGTGATGGACACTTGTAAAATAACGTTAAAAACTGAACCAACCACTATTTCAATCAACGATAGAATAGATTTCAAATTCTATTGGTCCCAACAAAAGTTGGTCGTTAGAGTGTTTTAACGGTACACGTCCACCCATAAATGCTATCACAGACATGGTTTGGTTTACGGGTCATTTAATGCCGACAGAAAGAGATCTAACAATTTTGTAGAAAGTTCAGTTGAAAGATCTGGGTTTGTTAGCATTTTGTAGATTGGTTGGTTTTACGGCATGTCAACCCTTGTTGGGTTATTTTATCCATAATTTTATGTATACTTTTTATTTCTCCCAAGGAGAAAAATGCCATCTGGGATAGCGTTTTCAAGTAGATCTTTCAGATTTGAAAAAAATAATTTTGTTAGGTGCGAAAGATCCACAAACCAGGAAAGGTTTGACAGTGCAGGGTGTTTGATGGGTTTAACACTGTGGTTGGTTGAATTTTACTCCATGCAAACCCTTGGGTTATTTTATGCCGAAGACGTTTTGTTTTATTCATTCTTGTTTGGTATTCAATTTTTCAAATTCATTTTGATCTATTTAACCCATAGATGGAACCCTAACAGGTACTCTGGGATGATGGGTTACTTCACTCCCCAGACACCAAGACTCTTAGCCATCGCCATCTAACACAAATAAGGATTGGGGTTTGTCATAAAGCAGTACGGTCGGGACAATCGTACTAGGACTTGACATAACTAGCCGCCCAGTCCAAAGGGTCATAGTGGAGAGTTGTATATCATGGATTGCTCAGACACCAGGATTCCGTCAACCTTCTCGGTCGCCAAAGGTAGGCACCATTGGGGAGGATTTAACTCTGCAGTTAGTATTATGAAGCCCCAGCCGACAGGGCTGGACGCCTATTGGACAATCCTTTTGACAATGGAACCGGCTCAAGTATTGCCACAAAGGATAATGGAGATTGTGTGTAACCGAAACTACGTCAAAATTCCCGTAGTTGTTTACTGGATATTCTCGATTATTAAAGCATCATTGTTATGTGCAGTCAGTGTATTCTACTGTCCCAGCCGAGATCTGGGTTTGCGAGGTTTTTGTAGGAACCCGGACTTTACATCTGACTAAGCCAAGACCAAAATTATTCAATTAAAATAATTGTTCGGACGAACCTTCTTCACTAACTAATATGGCAGAGAAAACGAGTTCACGGTTCAAATGGGAGGGTAAGGAAAGAATTACTACTTCGAGGAGCTGAGAACTTGTTTCTGTCGTTTAATTGTTTGGTTATACGACATGTTTAAATAGCAATGTCACGTACACTTCACTGAAGGAAAACGCCCGGATGTTAAGACTTTTTCTCCAAATCCCCCCCCCCCCAAGCGATATTATAAATATCCATACTGCAGTAATTAATTCATTGAAGAGTTTAATATAGAGTAATTACTTGATGTTAGTTTACGGCGAACGCAGAGAAGTTTATCAGTGATTACCAGAACTTAGAGGCTGGTAATATAGTAAGAAAAAAATTGCAAGCCAAGAGCCTAGTAAATCGAACGCGCTGATGGTATTCCTCAACAGAAGGGTAAGTCTTCCCCCCCCAAATAGGGATCAGAAACGGCAACAGCTGAGGGATACAAACCCCCCAACAAGCTCTACCAAATACAGCCCTTTTAAAAATCTGATCCTAGCAGAAGAGTGCCTCGTGACAGAGCTATGCAAGAACTGAAGGTATCCGGGGTTTCATACATTTCTCAAGGGTATTAGTCCGAAAGTGAACTTAGAGCGACTGCAGTTCAAACTCCCGATGTCACAGTTCTACAAAATACACTTGTAAAGCAAATTTGACAAACTGTTGCCCCACTCTCTAACAATTAGTTTAAGAACTACTTACCTATAAACTATTCCCACAAATCCTATACAAAAATGACATTAAATAACCCGCTGGGTTTTATATGCCATTAAACTAAACCGTACACACATCACGGAAATCAGCTTCTAGAATGTCCAGAAAGGAACTATATCATAACTATGAATTGGTCACTTGTCGATTGGGTCTTTAGAATACACTGACTGTACCTCTGCTGAAAGGTAAGAGCCACCGAATGGGGTTGGCTGTGGGTGGTGATGCTTAAGGACGGAATCTTGGTGGCCGAGCAGTCCATGACCAGCAACTCACCACTGACTTTTACTTAAGCTAGACGGGTGGTCGGAGAGGCTCCCCTTCGATAAATCGGCTGGTCACATAAAGCCCTAGCATCGACATGATTTTCCCAACCCTATTTCTCTTATGGCAAGCCCCAACTATTATGTGCTAGAAGGCAGTGACTGAAGGTCGTAATATCTTGGGTATGACAACTAACTGATGGTGAGGTTCCAGGTGTGGCGCACCACTGCATCCCCCATTGCTCCCAGACTTGATACGGAGTGGTAGTACCTTTTAGGTTCCATCTATGGTTAAATACAACAAAATGACTTAAAAAAATTGAATTCCCATCAAGAATGAATAAAACAAACGTCTTCAGCATAAAATGACCCAACGAGGGTTGACATGCCCCCCTCAAAATTTCATTCGTCGCCTGCACTTTTCATCCTCCGGTCTTTGCAATGCGGATAAATCCAAATGATGGTTCGCTCTGTCGGGTGGGGCTGTAGAATACACCGACTGTACACCTGCAGAGGGGTAAGGCCCTGTTAGTCGTAGGTGGTGACCCGTGATACTCAAGAAATCTTAGTGGTCTGATTGGTCCGTGACCTGCAACACTCCACTTTAGCCGTCTCTTAAGCTAGACGGGCTGTCGGAAAGACTAGTCACGTCAAGCCCTAGCACCTATATAATTCCGACCGTACTGTTCTTATGGTAAACCTCAAACCCTATGTGCTAGAAGGCGGTGGCTCAAGGTCTTAGTGTCATAGGTATGACATTAAAATACATCTAGTGAGGTTCCAATTTTGGAGCTCTGGTTGTGTGGAGTACCCTTCATTGACATTACTCATAGGTTCCCACTTAGCCAGTGTAGTAGTACCCGTTGGGACCTATCTTTATTTTAAATGGAAAAAGAGTTAAAAACTTATCAAGACTGAATAAAAAACGTCTTCGGCATAAACTAACCCCAAAAGGGTTGACATGCCGTAAAACCAAACCAGCCAACCTTTTCTTTAATTTATTTGTATTTCTTCCAATAATATCTTATGTTACAATAACAATGACTTTCTCATTACTCTGTAGTGAAACCGGGGTGATCTAATGGCGTTGTGGGTAATTCGAACAGTTTGAAAGGTAGTGAAAATGTTAAGATTCACATCGTTAATGTCAAATCCGTGTGATTGTCAATTGAATGCATTTATTTCACTGGAGGATTTAGTCATGTGACAAGTCATTGTAAGAAGTTGGATTTTCACTTGAATCTATCAAGCCCTAGCCCCTATATGATTGCCCCCAACCCTCCTTATGCAAGCCCCAACCCTTTTTGGGTGTTAGAAGGCGGTGATTGAGTGTCTTCATGACGTTAAACTCTTAACTGATGGCGAGGTTCCAGTTCTGGAGGTTTGGGAATGTGGATCACTCTTTCATCACCATTGCTCCCTGGTCAACTCTGACCCGGAGTGGCAGTACCTGTTAGGGTCCCATCTATGGGTTTAGAAAATGTGCTTATAAAATTGAGTATCCATTAAGAATTGATTTGTTTCAAAACTTTATCGGCATTAAATGACCCATTGAGGTTGATATGCCACAAAACCAAACCAAACCCTCGACATGTAGTGAAACTTGTACATGATATATTTAAAGTGGAAATCTGTGCTCAGACCTCAGTCCACTCTTAGCAGTTCGGCAGTTGGTCCAGTGGCAGAGGAAAGTCTGAGACGAATGGACTGTCGAGCTGCTGTAGGGTGCTGTTTCGGGTAGTATGAGTCACTTCACAAGAGGAAAACCTCAGCGCGAGGTTGCATTGGGGATTTATCAATCCTACTATTGATGTGGATGGCCTTTGGCTCTCCCGGACAGCTCTTGTTTTTAGTAATGCTGGGTGTCCATACATCTCACCAGACAAGCCGAGGCGTGCCTGATGGCGTGCCAGTTCAATCGCCGACGATCCGATCTTGAAACGTACGAGTTTACATGGTACTAGTAGCAAGAACCAGACACGCTAATATTAGTGAGGATATTTGCCTCATACGCCACTTCCCTTTGGCCCTATCTTGGGCTAGACGGGCGGTTGGATCAATCTGCTGGTCACGTCAAGCCCTAGCACCTATATGATTTTCCCAACCCCTTTTTATCACATGGGTGCTAGAAGGCGGTAGCTGCGGGTCTACATGTCCTGGGAATGACGTTAAACTCTATCTGATGGTGAGGTTCCAGGTTTGGGGAATGTAGAGCACCCCTTTATCACCATTGCTCCCAGGTCCACTCTGACCCGGAGTGGTAGTACCTGTTAGTCCCATCTATGGGTTAAATAGAAAAATGTATTTATAAAAAAATTGTATTATCCATTAAGAATTGATTTATTTCAAAACTTTATCGGCATTAAATGACCCACTGAGGTTGATAGGCCGTAAAACAAAACAAACAAAATCATACCCCACTTGTATGGGCTGGCACAAGGCCTCGTATTAACGTGGGCCCACCCACAAGCCGAAGCTCATGGGTGGGAAAGAACAAATTGCGTCGATCCCTTCGGCATTCCCCCTCAAGGTGTGCCCCAGGCGCTGGGTAGTTACTGCCGGGGGGGGGGGAGCCCCCTGGGATCGACGCTATTATTTATTACTTAACCTTATCCAGTGGCCGAAGCACACTGGACCCCCATTGGGGCGCTAATATTAGTGAGTACTGTACACACTGTGTGCTCCATCTTTGGTATTTGGCCAAATTTAAGTTTATCTTGGCAAATAACTATCATGAAAAGTAGTGCAGTGGTGATCTCAAATCATTACTGAGTAGCAAGTTCGATCCTTACTGGTTACTCTTGTACCGAAGCTTCCATGGCGTGGGAAGATGTATATGGCGGCGTCGTCGTCCAGTAACCTTTCCGCCCTGCTGGCTGTAGAAAGCGCTGATTGTGCCTCGGCGGAGGGGCAAGACCCCTCTCCCAGTGGGGCCACCTGTTGGCTGTGGGTGGCGACCCGTAAGGCTCAAGGACGGAATCCTACTAGCTTACTTAGGCTAGACGGGTGTATCTTAGGCGTCTCATCAGGTTAAATAGATCCAAAAATGTTTAAAATAGATAAAAATTAAGTATTCATGAAGAATGAATAAAAACAATGTATTCGGCATAAATTGACCCAACACAGGTTGACATGCCGTAAAACCTCACCAACGTACTTGGGCTAGAAGGTATTGTTCTGGAAAGCTCCCAACCCTTTTCTATCACTCTATCTGATGGTGAGGTTCCAGGTTTGGAGGTTTAGGTAATGTGGAGCACCCCTTCATCACCATTACTCCCTGGTCCACTCTGACCAGAAGTGGTAGTACTTGTTAGGGTCCCATCTATGGGTTAAATACAAAAATCTGAGTTTATAAACTAAATTGATTATCCATTAAGAATGAATTTATTTCAAAACTGTGTCGACATTAAATGACCCACCGAGGTTTATATGCCCTAAACTAAACTAAACCAATCCCCTGGGTGTAAAGCCTTGTGCATAGTAATCAATTTCTAGACTTTAATACAAACATAGCAAATCAGAGGCTAAGAATATAACTTAAATAACTGCAAGAATTGGAACGTCTGATATAATTTCGGCTACCCAATCTCCATTTTATATATCGTTAAAAATATACCGACTTGAGTTTCTCGCCATAGTGCGAATCTTCAGGGTATTTGTCTGCCATCGTTATGGAATATATAGGCAGGTTGTAACCATTTTCAATGTAGCGGGTGTGTTATACACCCGACTTCTCCCCCTACGTAATACTATGAATTCACTAGGCAGAGCTTGTGTTTGTTTTTATGTCTGCATCTATTTAAAACTGCCAGATCGCACTGTCGGTTAGAATGCACAGACTGCACCTTTGCAGGAAGACTCCCCCCAATTGGGCCATCTGTTGGCTGTGAGTGGCAATCCGTGATGCTGAAAGATAGAACCCAGGTGGATGAGCAGTTCATGACTTGCAATACTCAGCTTTGGCCCTCTTGGGCTGGGCGATCGGAGAGGCCCCCTCTGGTCACGTCAAGCCCTAGCACCTATATGATTTTCCCAACCCTATTGCCCTTATGGCAAGCCCTAACCCATTTTTATCATATAGATGCTAGAAGGCGGTGACTGAGGGTATACATGTCCTGGGAATGACGTTAAACTCTTATGGTGAGGTTCCAGTTTTGGAGGTTTGGGGAATGCGGAATACCCCTTTATCACCAATGCTCCCTGGTCCACTCTGACCTATGGGTTAAATAGAAATGTATTTCTGCTGTAAATAGACCTCTTAAAAGATTGTAAGGAGAAAAATAACAAGAAACAAATATTTTTTTCCTTTGTTATACTATAGAAGGGGGGGGTAAAGGGAAAGTAAAAACGAGTTGTTAGCTAACATATTTCGTTCAACAGAGCTAAATATCGAGGACAATAAAAAATAAAATCTTCAGTAAATGGGACTAGTACAAAAAAAAAGACAATTTCTTTCTTTCTCCTTTTCTATACCTCAAAATAGGGGGAGAAAATCTAAATATTGATGATATTCAAACCAAGTAAGCCCTCTCTTTGTTTGCAAAGAGAAGGCTTACTGGTTAGAATATATAATGTCTCCAATATTTTGAGGTGATAGAATGAGTGTGACCCGCTCTCAACCGAGAACCAGTCAGCACTAAATAAGTTGGCACAATTAGGATTATTTATTAGATGCTCGCCTATAGAGGAACCATACGTGTTTCTCAGTGCATCATTGGGACCGACGGTTCCATTCCTAATCTTGGTGGGGACGTGTTGCTTAATGCGGGCATCCAACCGCTGGTTTGTTCTTCCCATGTATTGCACACCGCAAATACGTTTGTATGAGTAAATAATAGAGCTATTATGGTTGGGGGGGGGGGAGAACATCCTTGCAATTGGGTACCAACATAGGTCTTGTTTTGAAAACAACACGTAGATTAGAGGAAGGGTAACAATACTGTACACACCGGGAAATTTGCCTTGAAAATCTGATATATCACCTAACCAAGGTAGGCGTAGATATACCGGACATTTTTCTGTAATGAGGGTTCTGCCCGGAGAGGTTTAGTGGCGGGACCCTTTGTTTAGGAGTGGATCCGGCCTCTACCCGGTCTGGGCCAGCTTCAGAGCCCACTCCTTTTGTTTCTGGTGGAACATACTTTTTGTGTGTGGGTGGGTTTGGCCCCTGCTGGGCCGGACGTAACCCCGGCCACCGACGAGGGGTGACTGTTTGTTTTTAAGGTGCCTGGATCATCGGACATGTCAGACTGTGGGTCTGACACCTCCATGGTATCAGTTTCCTTAATAGGGCCAACTGTTTACCAAGTGCTAAGAACAGGTGCAAAACTGTTTTATCCCTTAACAGGGTCCAACCAAGGAATTGCTCGACTCACGGGGTCGCGTATAGGAACAAAAAAACGAAATATTAACTGTCATTGCTGGCCATCGGTGAAGGGTCTAAGTTGCCTGTGCGGATATTGGAGGGTATATGTTGCCTCACTCTCATCTCCGCCTTGTCGGCTGGGCGTTAGAATGCACAGACTGCACCTCTGCAGAGGGGTAAGACTCCCCCAATGGGGCCACCTGTTGGTCGTGGGTGGCGACCCGTGATGCTTAAGAATAGAGCCCAGGTGGATGAGCAGTTCATGACATGCAATACTCGACTTTGGCCCTACCTTGGGCTAGACGGGCGGTCGGAGAGGCCCCCTCCGATCAATCGGCTGGTCACGTCAAGCCCTAGCACCTATATGATTTTCCCAACCCTATTGCCCTTATAGCAAGTCCCAACCCCTTTTTATCATATGGGTGCTAGAAGGCGGTGGCTGCGGGTCTACATGTCCTGGGAATGACGTTAAACTCTATCTGATGGTGAGGTTCCAGTTTTGGAGGTTTGGGGAATGTGGAGCACCCCTTCATCACCATTGCTCCCTGGTCCACTCTGACCCGGAGTGGTAGTACCTGTTAGGGTCCCATCTATGGGTTAAATAGAAAAATGTATTTATAAAAAAAATTGTATTATCCATTAAGAATTGATTTATTTCAAAACTTTATCGGCATTAAATGACCCACTGAGGTTGATATGCCGTAAAACAAAACAATCACTCTAATCTCCAGCCTCTGGGTAGTTCGACCAATATAGCAAATGTCGCATTTGCAAAGGAATTTATATATTAAATGACTCTTCTGAAAAGTAGTCAAACTATTCTTGAGGTTGGGATGGAATAAAATATTGGGTTTGAGAATAATGAGCGGGTTAACGGAATTAAAGCAGATGGATTTTGTTTTTTCAATCGGAGGAATAGATGCTTTGAACAGCCAATGAAGTTTGAGGTAAGCAGGACCTTTTTCAGGACCAAATTTTGGAAGGGCAGACAGTTGGGCGCATTTATATCTAATGGTGGAGTTGATTAGATATAAAATAGAAAATTGAAATATATTTCAGTCTCTTATTCTGCGTCAAATTGGCACTTGAAATGTTTTTCGGTTTAGTAACTTGTAAAATCTACTCTGTCCGTGTAGTAAAATATTTGTCGTCTTGTTTCATAGCCATCCTTTAAATATACATATTGACGTATATTGTAGCATAATATCGAATACATCCACGGATGTATACTTATATATATTTCATAGCAGGATCTATCGCTTCTATCTTCACATCTTGTCCGATCAATCGACTAGTCACGTCAAGCCCTAGCACCTAATGATTACACCCAACCCTTTTTCTCATGTGCTAGAAGGCGATGGCTGAGTCTTCATGTCTTGGGAATGACGTTAGACTCTAATGGTGAGGTTCCAGTTCTAGAGGTCTGATGTGGAGCACCGATTCACCATTGCTCCCTGGGCCACTCTGACCCGGAGTGATAGTACCTGTTAGGGTCCCATCTATGGATTAAATAGAAAAATGTATTTATAAAAAATCGTATTATCCATTAGGAATTGATTTATTTCAAACTTTATCAGCATTAAATGACCCACTGAGGTTGATATGCCCCAAACCAAACCAAACCGGAGTGGTAGTACCTGTTATGGGTTAAATTAAAAAAATGTGTCCATAAAAATAGTACCCATTAAGAATGAATTTTTCAAACTTTGTCGGCATTAAATGGCCCATATAGGTTACTATGCCATGAAACCAATCATATTGGCCTGATGGCAAGTCCCCACCCTTTTTATCATGTGCTAGAAGGCGGTGGTTGACTCACCTTTCTCTGGGTGGCTGTGATCTTGTTTTGTCTTTAACTTAACAAGCATCACCATTAATCACAGGTACACTCTGACACGGAGTGATAGTACCTGTTAGGGGTTTTATCAGATGGGTGCTAGAAGGCAGTGGCTGAGGGTCTACATGTCCTGGGAATGGTGACGTTCCAGTTTTGGAGGTTTGGGGAATGTGGAGCATCCCTTCATCACCATTGCTCCCTTGGTCCACTATGACCCAGAGTGGTAGTTCCTGTTAGGGTCCCATATATGGGTTAAATAAAACTGATCACAGGTTTGTGGGTCTTTCTGTCAAATGATTTATGCACATGTTAATGATCGATCAAATATCTGAATTATTTTATTGATGCTCATCTGAAGGAAATTCGTATTTAGATTTTTTTTCTGGACTGAAGGTTCCCGATTTCATGCAGGGTTTTTTTCCTAAATATAAACACACAGAGGGCGCATCGGCCGAACCTTTTTTAAAAATTTTTATATCAAATCTAAATACAAAACATTGTTATAGAAATATTTTGATTTTCGGACTTGTCCTCATCTTTATAGTGTGTAGTAAGAAAAAAAATATTTCAAGCCCTAGTACACACATGATTCTCTCGACCCCATTACCCTTATGGCAACCCTGTCCTTATGTGCTAGAAAGCGGGGACTGAGGGTCCTGTGTATGGCATTAAACTACATCTAGTGAATTTCCAATTGTGGAAGTCTGGGGAACGCGGAGTACACGATTTCATCGGCATTACTCCCAGGTCCACTCTGACCTGGAATGGTAGCACCTATTAGGATCCCATCTATGGGTTAAATAGATTAAAATGTGATTAAAATTAACACAAAAAATAACCTAACAAGGGTTGAAATATCGTAAAATCTAACCTACCAAGGTATGTCATGGAAAGTGTAAATTTAAAATCGTATTCCCCCTCACTTAAAACTCTGAAATGTCCCATAAGGATAAGTTTCAGTCGAGGAGCTATCTTCTATTAGAACTAGGTCTTGAAAGACCCCCCCCCCCAAGGAACCACTTCCCTATTCAGTGTTAATCTTGGTGTCCTAGGCACGACACAAAACTGCATCTGATCGTGAGTTATTGGGAGTTGAGTACCCCTTCATTGTTAATACTACTAGGTCCACTCTGACCCGTCCTCATACCTGCCTTGTCGGCTGGGGTGTTAGAGGGGTAAGACTCCTCCAATGGGGCCATCTGATGGCCGTGGGTGGCGACCCCTGATGATTAAGGATAGAAACCCGGTGGATGAGCAGTTCACTCCACTTTGGCCCTATCTTGGGCTATACGATCAATCGGCTGGCCACGTCAAGCCCTAGCACCTATATGATTGCCCCAACCCTATTGCCTTTATGGCAACCCCCAATCCTTATCATGAGTGCTAGAAGGCGGTGGCTGAGGGTCTACATGTCCTGGGAATGACGTTAAACTCTATCTGATGGTGAGGTTCCAGTTTTGGAGGTTTGGGGAATGTGGAGCACCCCTTCATCACCATTGCTCCCTGGTCCACTCTGACCCGGAGTGGTATCTGTTGGGGAACCATCTATGGGTTAAATAGAAAAACATGAGTTTATAAACAAAATTGCATTATGCATTAAGAATGAATTTATTTCAAAACTTTGCTGGCATTAAATAACCCACTGAGGTTGATATGCCGTAAACAAACCAAACCGTCCTCATACGTATTTAGGGTCCCCTCTTATGGATCAAATAGATCTGAAAAAGTATTGGTATTCTATAGGAAAAATCTATTAAACAACGTGACATGTAAATATAAACGTTCAATGAATGCAGTTCTTTAACCTCTTGGCATAAAATAACCCTAGATAGGTTGACATGCCTTTAAAAACAATAGATGCGAATCTTCTTCTATAGAACAGGTACTTGTGCTAAAAATCTTCATGGATTATCGGCTGTTTTCCTACTGTTAATCTTAAGATTTTAATCCTCTGTCGGAGAGGCTCCCTCCGATCAATCACCAACTCTATTGCTCTTACCCTTTTTATTATATGGGTCTACATGTCCTGGGGAATGACGTTAAACTCTGATGGTGAGGTTGCAGTTCTGGAGGCTTGGGGGAATGCGGAGGACCCCCCTTCATCACCATTGCTCCCTGGACCACTCTTACACGCAGTGGTAGAACCTGTTAGGGTCCCATCTATGGGTTAAAGAGAAAAATGTATTTATAAAAATAAATTGTATCCATTAAGAATGAATTTATTTCAAAACTTTATCGGCATTAACTGAGGTTAATATGCCGTAAAAAAAATCATTTGTCCTGAATAGAATACTAAGTTGCATCCGGTGGTGAGGCCCCACTTCTTGGAATATGGAGTCATCACTTCATTGACATTATTTCCGGCCGCGTCGACTGGGGCTTTAGAATACACCGACTGCACCTCCTATTGAGGGGTAAGACTCCTCTAATGTGGTCACCTATTGGCCGTGGGTGGTGATCAAGTGATCCTTAAGGATGGAACCCAGGTGGATG
This sequence comes from Doryteuthis pealeii, assembly GCA_023376005.1. Lineage (NCBI taxonomy): Eukaryota > Metazoa > Mollusca > Cephalopoda > Myopsida > Loliginidae > Doryteuthis > Doryteuthis pealeii. Next base: position 40,832,790 of record CM042178.1, read on the forward strand.
AGCAGTCCATTACATGCAAAACTCCACTTTGACCCTTACTTAGGCTAGACGAGCGGTCTGAGAGCCCCCTCCAATCTATCGGCTGGTCACGTCTAGTCCTAGTACCTATAGGATTGTCCCAATCCTATTGCCCTCATGGCAAGCCATATTCCTTTACATGTGCTTGGCTGTCCTGGTTATGACGTTAAACTATCTGAAGTTCCAGGTCTGAGGAATGTGGAGCACCCTTCATGACTATTGCTCCCAAGCCCATTCTGATCTGGAGTGGTAGTACCTGTTATATTAAATAGATTTTTTTTTTTTCTTACAAAAAAATTGAGTTTAGAAAATTCTTCCAAACTATTGCTACGAATCTTTCATAACTTTGTCAGAATTAAATGACCCACCGAAGTTGATTTGCCGTAAAACAAAACGTCAAGCCCTAGCACCTAATATAATCGTACCGACCCTATTTGTCCTTACGGCAAATACCCAATCCTTTATGTGCTAGAAGGCGATTGGCTGATGGTCTTTGTGTCCTGGGTATGACGTTAAACCCTATCGAATGAAATCCCAATTCTGGAGTTTTGTGAAGTACCCCTTCATTGCCATTGCTTCCAGGTCCACTCTGACCGGAGTGGTAGTACCCTGAATTTAAACCAAAGCGGTTTTCTTTTCGTTAGACAAATTGGAGTGCTTCTTTGAGAAAAAGAAATCCTAAATGTGGTGTACTGGGGATGAAAAAATGAACCCCCTACTCCCTGAAAATAACAATTTCCCGGAAAGCCTCAGACGGGAAGATTTTTCCGATCTCGGTAGTAGCCGTAGGATTGTCCTTGAAAACTGGTCGATGTGGTATCCCTACATAATTTTCAAATTCCTGGGGCGACACGAAAATCTCCTCACTGATGCCCTCTCGCTTCTGCTGGTAGAACACTTGAAATAACCTTTTGTACGTCCTCCTTTTTACGCAGGTAGTTAGCTATCCGGTCCAGGATGCGCAACGAAACTGCATGATTGGAAGGGACAGGGCACACGTGGTACCTCCAATCCTTAAACTAGATCGATCACTGAGGTTGATATGCCGTAAAACCAAACCAAAATGTCCACTGGTATCCGCCATATTGGACAACTGACTTGGTCGACTGGAGGAAAAAAAAATGAACAACGACGGTAATATACATAATTTTTTTTTTTTTTTTTTTTTTTTTTATAGCAAGAAAAATTAGAATAAAACTGAAAAGGGAGGGCTATTCACACCTTCGGTCATTTGTCTTTTTATACTGTAATTAGTTTTAAAAAAAAAAGTATAACCCCACCGATAATTTGCGCCCCCAAAATAAGTGGAGGTTAAAAGTTATGTGACCTGAAGAAAGTTTCGAAATAAAATAACTGCATTATAAAATTCCTTCACTGATAAATCAATACAAAAACCGCCCTGTCGGCTGGGGCATTAGAATGCACCGACTGCACTTCTGCAGAGGGGTAAGACTCCCCCAATGGGGCCACCTGTTGGCCGTGGGTGGCGACCCGTGATGCTTAAGGATAGAGCCCAGGTGGATGAGCAGTTCATGACTTGCAATACTCCACTTTGGACCTATCTTGGGCTAGACGGGCGGTCAGAGAGGCCTCCTCCGATCAATCGGCTGGTCATGTCAAGCCCTAGCACCTATATGATTTTCCCAACCCTATTGCCCTTATGGCAAGCCGCAACCCCTTTTTATCATATGGGTGCTAGAAGGAGGTGGCTGCGGGTCTACATGTCCTGGGAATGACGTTAAACTCTATCTGATGGTGAGGTTCCAGTTTTGGAGGTTTGGGGAATGTGGAGCACCCCTTCATCACCATTGTTTCCTGGTCCACTCTGACCCGGAGTGGTAGTATCTGTTAGGGTCCCATCTATGCGTTAAATAGAAAAATGTATTTATAAAAAAATTGTATTGTCCATTAAGAATTGATTTATTTCAAAACTTTATCGACATTAAATGACCACTGAGGTTGATATGCCACAAACCAAACGAATCAATACAAAAAATTTCATTAAAATCAGATAATTCCCTGATTTTGGTAATTTTTTTTTTTTTTCAATTGGGGGTTAAATTTATTTTGTAAAATACGTCTTTGACAACAAAATTGGTTGGGTTTTACTCGGATCTGCCAATGTTAACATGAACGAACAATTTGGAAAAATAGATTCTAAAAACATTGAACTTTCTAAAAAGAACCGGGCTCATAGACCTACAAAAATGACCCACATTAACACTTGATTTATAAATCCTCAGCCGAAATGCCGATTTCAGCAGATAAGTAAACATACATCGTTATACATTGATTTCGGCATAAAATAACCCAACAAGGGTTGACAAGTCGTAAAATCCAACCAGCCAAGGGTTGATATAATGTATTAGCAAAATTCCAGGCCCAGAGTTTGAATTTAGCATTCTGCAACTTCGTCCAATACAATCCTGGTGTGTATATTTTGTACAGTCTAAGGGAGACAACTGATATTGTACGTTACAAAATTATTTCCTGTAAATCCTCGTTCTATCAGACGGAGAAAACTTCCCGAAACTTTAAAGCTAAAAACAACCCCGCCGGTAGGTCTTCGAATAGGCCGGCTTTCTCTTCTGTAGAGTCGTAAGACCCCACCGTTCCACTATGAAGGCACTTGGTTACATCGTAGGAAATGGACACGGTGAGACGAGTTCAAATCCTGGACACTTCTGCATTTCACATAGCGCTATTACCCTTAGAAAAGGTACGAAAACTTCAGATGTTGGCTGGGGCGTTAGAATACCCCGATTGCACCAAAGGGGTTGGCTGTGGGTAAGCGACCCGTGATGTTTAAGGATGGAATCCTGGTGGCTGTGCAGTCTATAACATACAACAATCCACTTTAGACTAGACGGGCAGTTGGAGAGGCCCTCTCCGATCAATCGGCTGGTCACGTCAAGTCCTAGCACCTATATGATTGCCCCCGACCCTTTTTATCATATTTAATAATTATTAAATTATTGTCCTTAACCACCAGGAGTAGGTTTCTACAGATAGAGGGATAGACAGAGAGATAGAGAAGAAGCAACAATAACAAGAAGGGTTAATATATAATCTAATTAGAAAAGGGAAAGAGAACGACGGGCGCCTCCTGCTGGTGGCCTGCATAACGCCTAGCCACCAGCATTCATATTGCTCAAAGATGACGTGCAGAACCATTTGCGGCCCTATCAAATATTAATAAAATGCGCTATATACAATTCTAACAAAATCAGCTGTTAAATCCAGAGGACTATCATCACGATCATCCCAATCGTCCACCTACAGACGCCAATATGCTGCCACCATTTTTGCCGTATGTCGACAGACGATATAGGAGATCGTGGAAATATTTTTGTTATTTAATATGCCCAGGGATTTCATGGAAAGGAAGGATTTTTTTATATAGCCCCCTCCAATTGAGCGTTAGGGCACAGATTTTAATTTCCTTCCCTGGGCATAATTCAGTGAGTTTATTTTTGAGGGGCACATTGCTATACTTCTGCACCTTCCTACTGTTCAGGTTATCCAGGGGCCCAAAAACACTGTCTGCCCTGACCTGCACATCAAGGACAATACACTTATCCTTTGTTTTAATCAGCAGGTCAGGTTTCTGTTTGGCCCGATGACGTGCAGAGGCGTGGTTCCATCTCTGTTACATATCCACGCCTCTGAAGTGATTTATTAACGTATGATACTATATCATCATGTCGTCGGACCCGCAGACCGTGCATAAGAGGGCAACCCTGAACAATGTGCCCCAGGGAAGATCTACCACTTCCACATTTACAACTAGTCTCCGTATCACGACCACCCTAGAATTTCTAGTGGGCATCGGCAGACATCCCAGCCTAACACAGACTGCTTGCTGGAAGTCATGCCCTCGATGCACTTCGTGCACATGGTTCAGCCAAGCGCTAGAAGCTGGAACGTCGCCGATTCCCCTCAGGCCCCTTAGATCAAGATAGTTATATAATTTTTCCTTAATCTCTTCATAAGGGGCCTGAGTATAGGGGGGCTTCATGATACGGAGAACGTGAGGAGAGTTAGCAATTTCCTCACCATCATCCTCACTCCCAATTCCAGACACGTTTACTAACCTAGACTTTTTAAATTTTAAACTAAGGGCCAGGACTGAGGGTACATCCAGGCCCCCGTCAGGAATTGAGCAGTGGATTGCTAGGTTTGCTAAGTCGCTAGGCAGACGTAGCCATTTCCTAATTACGCGCCTCGCCTTGGTGTCGAAAGTGTAGAAGGCAATGACGTTAAATTCTATCTGATAGTGAGGTTGCTTCATCACGATTGCTCTCAGGTCCACTCCAGCCCGGAGTGATAGTACTTGTTAGGGTCCCATGTATGGGTTAAATAGAAAAAATTGTAATTGAATGTTCTTTAAACTCTATTTTTTATCAAAGTATTGCTACGAATCTTTAAAAACTTTAAAATTTTGCCGGTTAATAATGACCCAACATGGTTGATATGCCACAAAACAAAACCATCTTGTCGGGGTAGGCAGTCTACTTAACACCCTCACCTTTTTTATTTAATTTGACGACTTCCTCTGGAAACCGTGCACTAACCGAAGCTCAATTGGGATCACGTTGTTAATATGGCCGAAGCCGACTAAATTCTGCTCAAGTCATTCTTGGTATTTACCATGACCTTCGACGAGGGTTAGGATGGGACACAATGTCTTTTTAACGTGGTGAGCCACACATAAACCGAAGCTCATGCGTGGATCCCATCGAATCACGCTTTTATTTTGCTCAGCGATTTGGACCGACTGAAAATAGCAATTCTTCCCTTCTCGAGAGAAACGCCTCGGCATTAATGCCTCAAAGCGGCCGAACCATTCCAGCCAACTCTTACCATGACTCACCACTCACGATCCGAAGGTTGCGAGTTCAATCTCTGTAGCCACCTATCACAAACAGGTGTCACATACTTTCATTTTGAATGTCGCCTTTGTACTAAAACCCGCAGAAAAAGGATTTTTCCCCCTTTTAAATCTACCTTTTCTACGCCGGTTGAATTAAAATTTGCCCCCACTTAATTTTGCAAATGTCTTCAGAGCTTGGCAGACGGTAACTGTTTCCAGACAATCGTTTTATCCTATGGAAAAATCTGCGCAGGTTCTAATTGTCTTTTTATTCAACGTAGATAGTAGGGCTGGCCCACTCACTGTAGTCAGTTTTGCTTAACAGCCCTATTAACTCTAAGCTGTCTAGTTTTTTAAATTTTATTCATTTATTTATTTATTTTTATTGTTAATAGCAAATTCGGTGGCAAATGGTATTTTCTTTGGCATAAAAACAGGCGTCACATTTTTCATTTTGAATTTTTCTGCGCTGCATTACAAAGGCATTTTACTGCCCTGTCGGCTGGGGCGTTAGAATGCACCGACTGCACCTCTACAGAGGGGTAAGACTCTCCAATGGGACCCCCTGTTGGCAGTGGGTGGCGACCCGTGATGCCTTAAGGATTGAGCCCAGGTAGATGAGCAGTTCATGACATGCAATACTCCACTTTGGCCCTATCTTGGGCTAGACGGGCGGTCGGAGAGGCCCCCTCCGATCAATCGGCTGGCCACGTCAAGCCCTAGCACCTCTATGATTTTCCCAACCCATTGCCCATATGGCAAAACCAACCCCTTTTTATCACATGGGTGCTAGAAGGCGGTGACTGAGGGTCTACATATCCTGGGAATGATATTACACTCTCTGATGGTGTTCCAGTTTTGGAGGTTTGGGGAATGTGGAACACCCTTTCATCACCATTGCTCCCTGGTCTACACTGACCCGGAGTGGTAGTACATGTTAGGGTCCCATCTATGGGTTAAATAGAAAAATGTATTTATAAAAAGTTGTATTATCCATTAAGAATTGATTTCAAAACTTTGTTGGCATTAAATGACCCACTGAGGTTTATATGTCACAAAAAAAAAAAAAAACTTCGTCAGAGTAAAGTCTTTGTTTTTAAATCAAATCGGTTAAAATACGGAGAATTTCTGAGATGTTAAAAAAAATTCTCCGTATTTAGGGTTTCATCTATTAATTTATTTATTTTCTATGAATAGAAAAATGTATTCATAAAGATATTGAGTATCAATTAAGAATGAATTTATTTCAAAACTTTATCGGCATTAAATGACCCCCTGAGGTTGATATGCTGTAAAACAAACCAAATCATAAGTGTTTGAACCTATTTTCTATCACTTTTTCTCGGGTTCATCATGGTTGGAGAAAGACAGCAAACTTTGAAAACTTGTGCGCGAGCTGCGACAAATGGTCTTGAAATGGCTAATGATCAGGTGAAATTTATACAAGGACCTTTTAACCTTATTAGGTTCAGTGAACCTCACAATAGACATAAAATCCATGTGTAAGGTTCAAGGTTATAATACTGTTATAATTGGTTGAACAAAACAACTCCGACAAGGGTGTTGCACTTAACAAGGACTTTAATATAAGCACATGGAGAAACGTTTCTAACATGTACGTGACAGATACATAAAAGGAATAAGATACAAAGTTATGGAGAGTCCATAGACTAAAGTCACTTACTAGTGGCTGTAATGGGGGCCGAAGCCCCCACACGAAAAGGTGTAGACATAAACGTCTAACCCATGTGTGTGTGTGTTCCTGGAGAAGATAATTTGAAACAGGCGCTTAAATAGAAAAAAAACACTGGTGGTAAAAACGAACCCAGAGGGAAGATAACTCTTCCAGGCATTAGAAGACAACCCAACACATGCAGAACTTATTCAGCAAAATAGTTCTGAGAAGCTTTCATTTGATGGAAGACGTCCGTTTCATGATGACATGCTTTCAAGATATCACGTGCGCCGAGATTCGTGGTCAAAACAAATACAGTTCTTTTTGGAAAGGCTGCATAGACCTTGTTGCATCAAAAGCAGATACCACAAATCATGCTATAACCGCTTTTGTTCCAGTAAAAACTTAGATTCTCTATATGGGAAACGCAGAAGCATTGGTCGTCCAGAGGAACTTTCCATGAAGACTTGTCAAGATATATGAAGGAAAGCCATGTGCTACGTTGGACTCTCTCGGGTACGTCAAATACATGGGTTGCACTGAATGAGCAGCCTTCTTCCATAGCCTGCGGGTCTACATGTCCTGGGAATGACGTTAAACTCTATCTGATGGTGAGGTTCCAGTTTTGTAGGTTTGGGGAATGTGGAGCACCCCTTCATCACCATTGCTCCCTGGTCCACTCTGACCCGTAGTGGTAGTACCTGTTAGGGTCCCATCTATGGGTTAAATAGAAAAATGTATTTATAAAAAAAATTGTATTATCCATTAAGAATTGATTTATTTCAAAACTTTATCGGCATTAAATGACCCACTGAGGTTGATATGCCGTAAAACAAAACAAACAACAACAATTCTTCCATAGCCATCTTCACGTGATGATTTGGAAGAGTTTAGCTCATTGCCAAATTTAACCGTGTAGCTGGGATTGAAAAATAAACAGCGGTAGTTTGGTTAATCATGACAATTCTTGATCCAGCCCCTGAAAAACTATTTAAGTTTGTATAGTGCAAGAGTTCTACAAAGAAAATTGGACACATGGCCTAGTGGATACAGGAGTTGTGACAGTTATCTCTAGACTGCAGGTTCAATGCTGGTCAGGGGCAGCAGTAACATAGAATAAAATTTAACACAGCTTAACGCCTCTACCCCAGCTATGGTTAGCGGAATGAGAACAGGATACCCCGTGGACTGAATAAAGGGTTAGGTTCAAATTTCCGTGATGGCTCCCGATTACGACAAGGTTCCCGAGTCCGACAAGAAATACCTGAAGAAGGCTGGAGGGCACATTGGCCGAAATGTTTTACAGATAACAATGAAGATGAGGACAATAGTCGGAATACAAATACTATTCCACAAAGTTCTTACGGTACAAAACTGTGCTAATGCCGGAAAAATGCACTGAATTTCAGCCTTCAACATCAGACTGCACAAGAATTAGAGGAATGCGAAGATGAAGTTACGTTATTTTAAATGTTTTGTTCTGAGGACAGAAAACGTTATATGAATTATCTGTTTAGTTGTGATTGCTTTATCAAGAGACAATTAGAAATATAATTCTACAACTGAGTGCTTATTTTTATGTGATGTACTATTTCGCTTCTATATTTTTAATATATTTGTAATTACTAAGTCTTTTTAATGTTTCATTACTTTAAAACTTAAATGCTTACACACGGAGGGCACATTTTTGCAAGTAAATATGATAGTTATGATAAATATTTAATAGTTACTTAAAGCCATATAATTGTGTATACATTATTAGTATAAGATAGGAATACATGTAATTGCATATAAATTATTAGATAGGAATACTTGAAACCATGTAACTGTTTATAGACAAGTGTAGCATGAGGGGGACTGTTAGTTTTCTCTAATGCTGGACGTCAAGCCCTAGCACCTATATGATTGCCCCAACCCTATTGCCTTTTTATCAGATGGGTGCTAGAAAGCGGTGGCTGATGGTCTACGTGTCCTGGAATGGGACCACCTGTTGGCTGTGAAGCTTAGGGATAAAACCCAGGTGGCTGAGCAGTCCATGACTTGCAATATTTCACTTTAGGCTTTCCCTGGGCTAGACGGGTGGTCGGAGAGGCCTCCTCCAATCAATCGGCTGGCCACGTCAAGCCCTAGCACCTATATGATTGCCCCAACCCTATTGCCCTTATGGCAACCCCCAATCCTTATCATATGGGTGCTAGAAGGCGATGGCTGAGGGTCTACATGTCCTGGGAATGACGTTAAACTCTGAGGTTCCAGTTCTGGAGGTTTGGGGACTGTGGAGCACCCGTTCATCACCATTGCTCCCTGGTCCACTCTGACCCGGAGTGGTAGTAGTTAGGGTCCCATCTATGGGTTAAATAGAAAAATGCATTTATAAAATTGATTATCCGTTAAGAATGACTTTATCGGCATTAAATGACCCACTGAGATTGGTATGCCGTAAACCAAACCAAAGTAATACCAACTAACAAAGGTGAAATATGACTTTATTTCACATTCCATTGTCTTCAAAAGGGGATACCCTAAGCTTTAAAAAAATATAAAATTTAGCTTGGTAACAATTTTTCCCGGTCCACCAGACTAAAATTCCTACATATCCCTTTTTCGTCTTTTTACTCGAATAAATGTGAACGTACGGATCTAAGGGAAATAAATCAGTAGAAAACAAAAAGTTATCTCCCTTGGATCACATTTTACAATGTGACCTAGAATTCATTTGCTACTAATTTTTTAATTTTTCTTCGGTGGAGAATGACACATCGTAAATTCGAAAATATATTCAAGTATTTGTATAAATATTTGAATATATTTTCGAATTTACGATGTGTCATTCTCCACCGAAGATTTTAACATTTTAAAAATAATTCAAACTTTAGAATAATATATAAATTTTCAGTTAATATTTATATTATGTTTATCACTAGCAAGAATACACGACCCCCGGGCGTAAGTATTTAAGTTTTAATGTAATTAAATATATTAAATTGGACTAACGAAATTAAATAAGAACGCATATAAAAAGATTACTTATTTTAATTATTTTCTATATAAAATCATTCGTAGGATTGATTTTAATGTTAGAATAAAACAATATAATTAGTAAAAAGTAATTATTTATTAAACCCAGTTTTGTTAAAACCAGTGTGCAAATTAACCTCGCCATATATCAGGTCGGCCCTGACGGTGGGACTTTAGGATACACTAACTGTACCTCTGCATAGGGGTAAGAACCCCCCCCCCCGCCCAATTAGGCCCTTAGGCTAGACGAGCAGTCGGGGAGGCCACCTCGACCAATCAGCAGGCCATGTCAATCCATAGCACCTATATGATTGTCCCGACCCTATTGCCCTTATGGCAAGCCCCAACCCTTTTTATTATATGGATACTAGAAGGCGGTGACTGAGGGTCTACATGTCCTGTTAAACTCTATCTGATGGTGAGGTTCCAGTTCTGGAGGTTTGGGGAATGTGGAGCACCCCTTCATCACCATTGCTCCCTGGTCCACTCTGACCCGTAGTACCTGTTAGGGTCCCATCTATGGGTTAAATAGAAAAACATGTTTTGATAAACAAAATTGTATTGTGCATTAAGAATTGATTTATTTCACAACTTTATCGGCATTAAATGACCCACTGAGGTTGATATGCCGTAAAACAAAACGAACAATATATTATGTAAACCTTTTATTTCTTAGTTATATGAAACAAATTGCAGGTTTTTAAATGCACTAATAACATGGTCTGTTTTGAGGCAAATCTAACTCAGATTTTCAGACATCGTTAATAAATATATATATGTATTAATGATTTTAACTATAAATTGAATACTCGTTGATAAATTTACGCAATTCTTGAGGGTATTGAGACGTAAGTTTCACTTACTCACACACCAAATCTCCATAAAATTTTATATTTCTTATATATTTCTTCACTGGGGTCTGTGACAGCAAATCTAGAGTCTCCAGGACTCTTCTGAGTATCCTATCTTAATAAGGCAATAGTTTATTTCGATTATTCCTCTGATTTCCAATTCATCCATACTATTTTTCAAACACTTGGTTACCGTTCCAAGTGTATCGATTATAACTGTTACCTTTTACCTTCATATTCCACATTTTAGTTCAACTCTGGTAAGATCCAAGTATTTGTCTATCTTTTCGCTTTCCTTCATTTTAATTTTGTGATCGGCTTGGACGGCAAAATCTACGAGATGACAAGTTCTGACCCGGAGTGGTAGTACCTGTTAGGGTCCCATCTATGGGTTAAATAGAAAAATGTATTTATAAAAAATTGCATTATCCATTAAGAATTGATTTATTTCAAAACTTTATCGGTTGATATGCCGTAAAACAAACGGATTCCAGTTTGTGAATATACCATTTAGTAGCATAGCGAAAATTTAATTTCTATTTTTGATAGGGGAGGGGAGAATCGGATTGAATTTGAACTGGACTCATCGGACGCAGTTACAGTGACATAGGTCCTCCCTCACTTTTTGGGAATGGTCTTAGAATATGTCAACTGTATCCCCCTCCCCACAAAGAGCTAAGCCCCAGGGATAAGGCGAGATGACAGTTTTTTTTTTTATTTTTAAGTCTAAGTTTGTTCAATTGGACTCGGATGCAGTTTAGTGACATCCCAGGACCCTCCACCTTTTTGCGGGTGGTTTACCGTCAGGCCCTAGTGGCTGAGCAGTCCATAACCTGCAACACTCTAATGTAGCCCTTACTTAGGCTAGGCGGGCGGCTGGAGACCCACTCCGATCAATCAGCTGGCCACGTCAAGCCCTAGCACCTATATGATTGTCCCAACCCTATTGCCCGTATGGCAAGCCCTAACAGATTTTACCATGTGCTAGAGGGGCACCTCACGTGAAGTAATGGTTAGCAAGCTAGACTCGCAAAACATTGTTAGTGAGTTAAATTCTCACTAGGCGCCCCATATTTCTGGCCTTATGCCACAGCGAAGCTTAGTAAATAACTCTGCTAGAAGACGTTAGTTTAACATCATACCCAGAATACTATCTGATAAAGTTCCAATTCTGGAGCTCTATGGAGTGTGGAGTTCCCCTTCATCACCATTACTCCCAGGTTCACTCTGACCCCGTGTGGTAGTACCTGTTAGTCTCATCTCTGTGTTAAATAAAAAAAGCGAGTTTAAAAGAATGTATTTAACAAAATTGAGCATCCACCAGGAAGGAATAAAAACAATGTCTTCTGTATAAAATAGCTCAAGGTGTTTGACGTGCTGTAAAATTCAACCAACCAGATTGTATTGTACTAGCAAAAATATGTGCCCTCTGGGTGCAAGTATCCAAGTTTTAATATTAAATATTACATTGAATTAGAAAGACTAATGAAATTAAGAACACAAATGATTACACTTATTTTTACTTTATTCTAATTGATTTCAATATAAAGTTTTACATATTTCTTTTTAATACGTTTGATAATAAAACAATATAAGAAATGAATAACATCAATTATTTATTAAACAGGTTTAAAGAAAAAACGATATGAAAATTATTCACATCATATACTATGTAAACATTTTTTTTTTTTGATGATGCAAAACACATTGCAGGCTTTTAAACATATTAAGACCGCCATGTCTTCTGGGGCGTTAGAATACACCGACTGCACCTCTGCAGAGGGGTAAGACTCTCCCAATGGGGCCACCTGTTGGCCGTGGGTGGCGACCCGGGATGCTTAAGGATAGAACCCAGGTGGATGAGCAGTTCATGACATGCAATACTCCACTTTGGCCCCCTCCGATCAATCGGCTGGTCATGTCAAGCCCTAGCACCTATATGATTTTCCCAACTCTATTGCCCTTATGGCAAGCCCCAACCCCTTTTTATCATATGGGTGCTAGAAGGCGGTGGCTGCGGGTCTACATGTCCTGGGAATGACGTTAAACTCTATCTGATGGTGAGGTTCCAGTTCTGGAGGTTTGGGGAATGTGGAGCACCCCTTCATCACCATTGCTCCCTGGTCCACTCTGCCCCGGAGTGGTAGTACCTGTTAGGGTCCCATCTATGGGTTAAATAGAAAAATGTATTTATAAAAAAAATTGTGTATCCATTAAGAATTGACTTATTTCAAAACTTTATCGGCATTAATGCATAAAACAAAACGTCTTCGAAGTCCACTCTTATACGGAGTCCCATCTAGGTTAGATACATTTTAAAATAAAATACAGAAAACAATGTCTTTGGCATAAAATAACCCAAGGGTTCATATGCCGTAAAATACAACCAACCACCAAAATGTACTTTTTTTTTCTTTTTGTTTTACAGCATATCAACCTCAGTGGGTCATTTAATGCCGACAAAGTTTTGAAATGAATTCATTCTAAATAGATAATCAGTTTATAAACATGTTTTTCTATCTAACCTATAGATTGGACCCTAACAGGTACTACCACACCGGGTCAGTGGACCAGGGAGCAATGGTGATCAACGGGTGCTCCACATTCTTCAGAACTGGAACCTCGCCATCAGATAGTTTAACGTCATTCCCAGGACATGAAGACCTTCAGTCACCGCCTTCTATCACCCATATAATAAAGAGTTGGGACTTTCCATAAGGGCAATAGTTTGGGCAATCATATAGGTGCTAGGGCTTGACGTGGCCAGCCGATTGATCGGAGGGAGCATCTCCGACCGCCAGTCTAGCCCAAGAAAGGACCAAAGGAGTTTTGCATGTCATGGACTGCCCAATCACCTGGGTTCTATCCTTAAGCGTCACGGGTCGCCACCCACGTTCAACAGATGACCCCATTGGGGGAGTTTTACCCCTCTGCATAGGTGCAGTCGGTGTATTCTAACGCCCCAGCCGGCAGGGCGGAAAATCTACTTTTGAAATTTCTCTAAAACCTGGCGTTATAGAAAGCCGGACTTTTAAGGTCATTAAAGTTAGACACTTCTGACAATAGATTAAAACCCAAATTAAAAATTAGAAAAAAAAAAAAAAAAAAAAAAGCGGAAGTAGTGTAGACAGACCGGAAACTAAAATTTTTTTTTTCCGTGGAAGAAGTGGTGGTGAGGAGTAAGCTTTATATTTATTCAAGAATTTTGCAAGATTGAAACTATTTTATAGAAATTAATTATTTGTTGGAACAGTTTACGTTTATTTCAAACAAGTTGGGTGCCAGCGATGAAAGAAAGAGTGACCGATTTTAAATTTTTTTTCCATTTCTTATACGACTACAACATCCTCTGCAGAGGAGGAGGTGAGATTCATCCCTAAAAGTGAATTCTGGGTATAGCACTGAACTGCATCCGGTGGTGAGGTTTCAGTTCTGGAGATTATGGCGTCACTCTTTCAATGCCAATACTCTCAGGTCGACTCTACAACTCTAGTTGCCCGTGGTGTAATGGTTATCATAATAGGAAATGGATTCGACAGAGACTGGTTCGAATCCTGGCCGAGGTTGTTTGCATTTCATATAGGGATAATACCATTGGGAAAAGTATGAATCCAACTAATCTTCCACCTATGGGTAAATAGTAGGGCAGACTGGGATATTTAACCTTGCTATGGCAACTGGTCTTGATAAACTCTGAATTCAAACCTGTAAAATTTCGCTTACGAACTGACCTTGTGTTACATCCTGCTCCTGTGGAGAAGTTGGTACATACATATATACATGATGGCAACAAATTGTGTTCGAGTATTGCCATTGTTTGATAAATAAATTAAGAAGTTCAAAGAATACAACAGTGAGCTGCGCGAATGTGGCTTTTTAGTCTAGCTAAAGTTTGCACATCTTCCCACATTCACAAGTTATTCCACAGCGGACAGGGTATTTTATTGGTTTATTTCGCCGATGCACAGTTTAGTGACTCATCAGGCCAGCTCTGCTCAGTCAAGGCCTTCCGCACTGTTCCCATAGACTGATTTGAAGTCCTTGGTCGTCTACAGTTTTTTGCGAACATCTCGTTTTAACCGTTAATGTTGCATATGGTTGGCATCACATTTCTTTATGCCTTCCTGCAAAGTTTACATACATACATACAATATAAAAAAGCACAAAATAACTATTTGAAACAGATCCTATTGGGCTGGTGCATAATTATTGCGGTTCTTTTTCAACAAATTTTATTCAACAAAAACTAACAATTGGCCCGCCCTGTAGGCTGGGCGTTAAAATGCACCGACTGCACCTCTGCAGAGGGTAAGACTCCCCCAAGGGGGCCACCTGTTGGCCGTGGGTAGCGACCTATGATGCTTAAGGATAGAACCCAGGTGGATGAGCAGTTCATGACTAGCAATACTCCACTTGGGCTAGACGGGCGGTCCGAGAGGCCCCCTCCGATCAATCGGCTGGTCACGTTAAGCATTAGCACCTATATGATTTTCCCAACACTATTGCCTTTTATGGCAAGCTCCAACCCCTTTTTATCATATGGGAGTGACTGAGGGTCTACGTGTCCTGGGAATGACGTTAAACTCTATCTGATGGCGAGCTTCCAGGTTTGGGGAATGTGGAGCACCCCTTCATCACCATTGCTTCCTGGTCCACTCTGACCCGGAGTGGTAGTACCTGTTAGGGTCCCATCTATGGGTTAAATAGAAAAAATGTATTTATAAATTGTATTATCCATTAAGAATTGATTTATTTCAAAACTTTGTCGGCATTAAATGACCCACTGAAGTTGATATGCCGTAAACCAAACCAATTTACAGAATGCATTGATCGAAAATCATATCCCAATGTATCATATTATGCTCTACCACTTCGAGGAAGGCTGGAATGCAGCACATTCATTTCGCGATCTCAATGAACTTTTTGATGAAGGAACAATCAGTAAAAGCCAAAGTTAAAATTTGGTTCAGGAAGTTCAAATCAGAGGATGCAAATTTCACAGATGAAGAAGGAAGAGATCGATCATCAAATTTCAACGACCCGGCACTTTTGAGGAGAATGTTGACCGAAGACTTTAATGTGGACTATTTGACCATCATTCGTCATCTCAAAAAGTATGGAAATTAGCTGAACTCTCCGATAACAACATAGCCGAACGTGTTCGAATTTTTACCGATGAATAAAATGTTGAAAAAAAATCGCAATAATTATGTACCAACCCAATAATATGATCAACCTCCTGAAAAAAAGTCGACCTCCAGTCAAGGGTGTAGGTCCATAGACCAAAATCCCTCCAACAATAAAATTCCCTCAGACACATTCTTGGATGTTCAAAGCCTCAGCAGAACCGCCACGTCGGTTGAGGTTATAGAATAAAGCAACTGCACCTCTGCAGTGGGGCAAAACCACACCACCCCAATGGGATGATCTACTGCCCGTGGGTGGTGACCCGTGTCGCTTAAGGGTGGCTGATTTATCATATGGGTGCTAGAAGGCTGTGGCTGCGGGTCTACATGTCCTGGGAATGACGTTAAACTCTATCTGATGGTGAGGTTCCAGTTTTTGAGGTTTGGGGAATGTGGAGCACCCCTTCATCACCATTGCTCCCTGGTCCACTCTGCCCCGGAGTGGTAGTACCTGTTAGGGTCCCATCTATGGGTTAAATAGAAAAATGTATTTATAAAAAAATTGTATTGTCCATTAAGAATTGATTTATTTCAAAACTTTATCGGCATTAAATGACCCACTGAGGTTGATATGCCGTAAAACAAACCAAACCAAACCAAACCTGGTGGCTGAGCGATCCATGACATGTAACACTTCACTTTGACCTTTACTTAGGCTAAACGGTCGGTCGGAGAGGCTCTCTCTGATAAATCGGCTGGTCAGATCAAGCTTTAGTATCTATTGTCCTAATGGCAATTCCCTAAACGTTTTTTTTAAATAATATACATGCTAGAAGGCTCTGTCTTAGTGTTAGTATGATGTTAACCGACATCTAGTGGTGAAATTCCAATGTGGAGTTAATAGATAAAAAACGAGTATTAAAAAATTGAGTTTGAAAAAATTATACCCAGCAAGAATGAATAAAACAATGCCCTCGGTATGAAATAACCCAACAAAGGTTGACATGCCATAAAATCCAACCAGCCAACTAGATTCTCTGAGTGGTAATACCTGTTAGGGTCCCATAAATAGGTTAAATAGAAAAAATGTGTTTAAAACAAATTGTGTAACAACCAAGAATGAATAAATCAAACGTCTTTAGTATTGTATGGTCCACAAGGGTTGATATGCCATTAAACAACATAACTAAATTACCAACATGAAAATTATTTCTACCAATTTACTAATACACATGACGTTAGACAAATCATGCATATACAAAAACAATAGCATTGAATAACCCACGATGTTAATATCTTATTATAATGGAGATTGTGTGTTTTTCTGTCTGTAACCGAAACTATATTACTACTCAAGTCACAATTCCCTTCATTATTTTCATCACATTCTTCATGATTTTATTTATATTTAAACCTCAATTATTAATAAAATTGCTTCACCTTTTTATTAGTGTTGTCCATATCTACATACAAATAACATGCAATTGTATTTATATATGCAAAAAATAGCGGTTTACAGTGTGAATGGGAAGGCTAATTTGCATATTGATATTAAAAATGTGATTTTATTAAATATGTGCTTAGTATTATTGATTTCTAATTGTTTGGTTTTATTTTAATGAATATAAGCAAAAATCTCTTCAATGAATCTTAAATGAAATCCATTAACAAAAAAAAAAATAACTGTCATTTTATTCTTTATTTCCTAATTTAACTAAATAGTTAAATAAGTAAAATTCAGCAATAAAAGACGAGAGTGATGGAAGAGTAAGTTTCATTTCTATTTTTCTATTATACCCCCACTCTATTACATATCTTTTTATCTGCCTTCTTATTAGACTTTCTAATTTAGTACGATATTTCATTACATTAAAACTTAAATACTTGCAGCCGGAGGGTGCATATATTTGCTAGTACCTTTAAACAAAATAACCAAGCAACAAAAATTATTTATAGCAATTTATTATAATATACACAGTAAGTTACACAAATCTTACACACACACACACACACATATGATATATATATATATATATATATAGTTCTCCGGAACTTGTCCAGTGGCGTCGGCCTCTGGATCAGTAAGATATATAGTATTAGCGTGAAAAAATCAAAGTGTTATTTTTATCATGCACGCACGAGGGGTGACACGTGGGCGAATAAAGCTAGAAAGCTAATATATAACGAATATTCATTTGGATATCATTTCCAATACGATTTGTCTGAGAAGCATCTAATTCATTGAAACCAACGGTAACAAAAAGTCGTTAAATGTATAGATTATAAATAAAATAAATATAGATCTTACATCAGTAATCGAGCACTTTCTTTCAACCAATATATATATAGTCATCCACAGACACGTGTTTCGACTTATCAAGTCTCTTCAGTGTGGCTAGACATTTGTAAGCTACCTACAGCCGGAATTGAAATCCGATCGGTTGGGTGTCGGTCAGACACCTTAACCATTAGGCTGTCCTCATTTTCAGAACGCGAAGGGGATTTTTTATAACTGTTTTAATACACACATATCGCTTTGTATGTAAAGGCCGTCATAGAGTGCTTCATCCCTTATATAGGAGAGCGTTGCGTTTACGTTTGAGTTGGCGGCCTTCAGCGAAAATCCCCCCCAGAGTGCTCAACCCTAGGGGGATGGGGAGCATATATAGTCATCCACAGACACGTGATTCGACTTATCAAGCCTCTTCAGTGTGGCTAGACATTGTAAGCTACCTACAGCCGGAATTATATATAACAGCATTAAATAACTCGCAATGGTTGAAATGCTATTGAACACCAACTAACCAACCTGTTTTTTTTTCTCTCTGATTATTTCGCCTTGCCCATCCCACCCACTAACATGTCTACCTCCCCACTTTCCTAACACTTAACCCCAATTCTCTTGGCCCCTAAGAAAAGTCAATGAACATTTTCCTTCAAAATGTCAAGCTATTCTTATCATGAGAATAATAAAACCAAAAAACTCTCAGTGTCTTTTTCCTTCCGTTTCTACTTTTGATGATTTCTTCCTTTTTAGATTGTGTTGACATCTAACGGTAACTTTTTAGAGAGGCGGTCATTTTGTTGCCTGTGTACATTGGTTGGATTTTACGGCCTCTCAATTATTGGGTTATTTTATGCCGGTGACGTTTTTGTTTTTATTCATTATTGTTGGATATTCAAATTTTTTAAACACTTAAAAAAAAAATAATTAAAAAAATCTTTTTGAATTAGAGAGAACTGAGTCAAAAATAGATTTAAAAAATGAGTTTTAAAAATGTGTCTAAAAATGAATACACAACAATAATGAATAAACAAACCCCAAGTCTTTATCATATAAATGCTTGAGGGTGTTAGTGTTCTGATTGTGACGTTAAACACCTAGTTGTGGGGTTGCAATCCTGGAGCTCTAGGGAGTGTGGAGTACTCCTTCATTGCCATTATTTAATAAAATAAACTAGATAAAAAATGAATATAAAATGTTTAAAAATTCTAAATATCAACAATACACAAACGTCACCGGCATAAAATAACCCAACAAGGATTGTGATACCATAAAATCCAACCAACCAACCTTTATCAATGCAATAAGTGAATTGTTTGAGGTGGTTTAAAAAGAACTATCTCAGACAATTTTACTGATAAAGATTTTGCTGCTTGGTTGGATTTTACGGCATCCCAATCCTTGTTGGGTTATTTTATGCCGGTAATGTTTTTTTGTTTTATTCATTCTTGTTAGGTATTCATTTTTTAAACTCGTCTTTTAAACACTTAAATAGATAAATGAGTTTTTTTTTTTTTTTTTTAACCCATATATGGGATCCTAACAGGTACTACCACTCCGGGTCAGAACGGACTTAAGAGTAATGGTGATGAATGGGTACTCCATATTTCCCAGACCTACAGAATTGGAACTTCACAATCGGTTCAGCGTCATGCCCAGGACAAGACCCTCAGACACTGCTTTCTAGCACATTTATCATAAAAGGAGGCACCTCACGGGGTGTAATGGTTAACTATTAGTGGATCGCGTGTTCGATTCACATTGGGCGCCCCATAATTCTGGCCTTGTGCCACATCTAAGATAAGCTTAGTAAATAACTGATAAAAAGGATTGGGTATTGCCATAAGGGCCATATGGTTGGAACAATCATAAGTGTTTTGAACTACTACCTTTATCTGAACCGCCCTGTCGGCTGGGGCGTTAGAATGCACATCTGCAGAGGGGTAAGACTCCCTCAATGGGGCCACCTGTTGGCCGTGGGTGGCGACCCGTGATGCTTAAGGATAGAACCCAGGTGGATGAGCAGTCCATGACTTGCAATACTTCACTTTGGTCCTTACTTAGGCTAGATGGGCGGTCGGAGAGCCCCCCTCCGATCAATCGGCTGGTCAAGTCAAGCCCTAGCACCTATATGATTGCCACAACTGTGGGATTTGAAGAACAGACGAATTTTGAGATCAATCAGATGAACGGAGACCACCCAACAATGCCTGAAACATCAAGAGTATGAGAAGTGTCTACATCTCCCCCACCGAAGGGGTTTCAGTCTATGTAAAAGCAATTAAAGTTCATCAGTACAGTTAATTGTATACATTTCCCCTGCCAAAGAAGGTTCAGTCCATGTGAGGGCAGTTAAAGTTGGCTTTAAAAGAGACCTGGCTTGTTGTATGGTTGCAATCTCTTCAGTGCCCGGGGCATGCTTTGTGTCACTGGAGCACATTCTGTTGAGGTGTTTGAGTTGGTGCTCATGTACTCGGTACCTGGTTGTGATGGCCCAGGGGGGACAACAGGCTCATTTGATCTAGGTACAGAATTGTTTGAGACGCCTTCGGGTGATTCTCGAGGATTGGTGACAACAGTGGTCTCTGCACTTGTGATTGGAACCTCTGGATAAAGTGAGATTGGTTGAGCATATTTGATAAGTCGAAGGAACTTGCGGTTCTGCAAGGTTATGCGGCCTGGACCTTCACTCGATATTGCCTGTTTGGAAGGACTTCGACAATTCTACTCGTCTTGTTCCACCTGTGTCAACCCCGTTTGCTCTGTATGACTACATCTGTCCCAACCTTGAGTTTCAAGCTCTCTGGTACCAATGTTATATCTGCTATGCCTTTCAGTGTTGCGTTTGGATGTGAGCTGTTAGGATCCACTCAGGATGCAGCTTGTAATATGTCAGGTTGGTTGGGATTCCATCCCTCAGCTGTCTATGAAGCAGAATATGTGCCGGGCTGAGACCAACATCACGAATTGGAGTGTTTCTATATTGCAAAAGAGCCAGGGCAACTTTGGCGCAAATGGCGCCCTCAAGTCTGACAATGTTGTCATGGAGAATGCGCTTGACTTGACCGCGGCTTCGACCCGTCCATTGGATTGAGGGTAACCGGCAGAGGAGAGTCTGTGTTTGATGTCCCAAGCCAATAGAAATGACTGAAATTTCTCTGAGGTAAATTGGGAACCCCCATCTGAACTTATTTCTTGAGGAGCTCCATATGTACAGCATATTTCTCTTGTGATATCAACTAGGAGCTGGCCTGTGGCAAAATGTTCGACGTGATGGATTATTGGCCACCTACTGAAACGATCGACAGTCACCAAGTAGTGGTTATTCTCAATTTCAAAATAGTCCATGCAAATCTTTTGGAATGGATACTCTGCAGGATCGTCGGAAATCAATGGTTCGGAGGACTGGGATGGTGTGTGCTGAAGGCAATCCTTCCAGCTATCACAATATTGGCTTATGGAACGATGGAGCCCCGGCCAATATACTGATTGATGGGCACGCAGTTTCATTGAGGAAGTGCCCTGATGTCCAATGTGCAAGTGCTCAAGTACTACCTTACACAGTTTAGCAGGGATCAAGATACGATTGCCAAGAAAAATGATACCATCTGCACAACTAAGGTGGTCACGCATTTGCCAATATGGGCCCATTTCATCATCCAGCTCCCTCTGGGATGTTGGGAACCCTTTCTGTATCTTCTGAATGAGATTTTGATATCCAGGGTCCTTCACTCCAAACTCATCCGCTGTATCCAATGAGATGGTGTTTTTGGAAAGGTCACCCAGATCGTATACTGTGAAAGAAACGCGGTGATCTGAGTAGTCCTCATCAAGAGTTGATTCATGGATTGCAGAAATCTCTGATATTGTTGGGTAGCGTGACAGTGTATCAGGGCCGAGGTGCTACCTTCGAGGACTATGGATGATTTTGAAGGATCAACCAGGAGTACTTTCTTTCAAGCGGAACAACAGTGGATTGTCCATTGAATCAAGTTCGCGATTGTTGAAAATACCAACTAACGGTTTGTGATCAGTCGCAACGATCAATTTTGGGCAGCCCTGTGTGAACACACGAGTATTGAAGGCTCCAAGAAATTGCTACGGCCTCACCTTCAGTGGAAGAATATCCCCGTCCTGCATTGTTTGTGAACCTGGACCCTGCCAGAATATCTTTCCATACATCCTTGCAACATGTTGGGGCTTTATTCGTGTCGCATGAACAATGCTGTTGGAGAAGGAGGTATCCAATGCCTGTGCGGCTCCAATCTGGCTGCAAACATGTGGTTTTGTTGAAATCAAACAAGGAGACGCCAGATTTTACACAATCAACAATGACTCTTTTGGATTGATGACAGTTGGTCGAGGTTGTTGTCCCAGATTTTTTTTGGTTTGGTTTGATCAGTTCTCGGAATGGTTCCATGATAGAACTTATGGCGTATACCCATGATATTTGGTTCACTAAGCCGAACCATGATCGTGCATTAGTGATATTGGCTGGTGTTTGGAAGTTCTCAGTTGATGTCAATATCTTTGGGGATGGTTGTATACCCTTTGGTGTGATCACAAGGCCACCAAACTCAACAGTTTCCTTGCATCAATACCGTTGTTGTCAAGAAGGGTAAGGAAGTCCCATACATGAAAAAAATGTCCCTTGATAGAGGTGTCATACAACAAGGTGTCGTCTACGATTTTCACCTTCCTATCCATGTTGTCAATGACTTTGTCAAATCGGTGCGTGATGCATCACCTGATGCTTTGAATCCCTGTGACAATCGTAAATACCGATACCGTCCCCATTCAGTAATAAATGTTGTGAGGTGCTGGGAGTTTGGGTGCAGTGGTATGCCATGGAAGCCATCAGTGGCATCGATTACTGATTTGAATGTGTTCGATGGGATTTGAGCAGAGTTGAAATGGTGGTTGAACATGATGGGTCTCTCTGATACTGTAGGAATTTAGATGCTGCAAATCCACAGTTCTGCATGGGCTACCATCCTTCTTGGTGGTCACAACCATATGCGCACACCACGTGACCGGGGTGCCAATGGGGACTGGTGTGATAATACCTCTTGAAACGTCCGTCAAGGCTCTACTTAACTGCAGCCTTCCAATGATGTGGTACTGGGATTGGAGTGTGCCGTACATACGGTGTAGCATCTGGCATAAGGTGTATTTTTGCCGCTTCCGTGTTCATAGCTGGAAATATCCTAGAGTTATTGAAAGTACTTGAACAGAATGCCTCTTCGATGTATGATGTCAACTTCGGGATGTTGTCAGAGATGGGCTCAAATGTCATTTTGCTAGGTTTTGGAGGAGGATCCTCTCTGGGTAGATCAACAGCAGTAATGGATTCTGAATTGTGAATTGTCATTGCGTAATAAAATGTCCGTGGCAAAATTTGTCTTAATGCAACCTGTTCTACTAAGGTACAGTCTGTCAACTTTGTCACAACTGTACACGGGCTATGTAGTTGAGTGTCCACTAACATTGAAACAAAGAGGGATCCAGCCATGTCATGGAAGAGAGCCACCAACAGCAACTATTTTCCTGTGGCGTGGATGAAACAAGACCCATCTATAGAAGCTCCAGGTGTTTATTGTTGCCGATGCATATTGAGGCCCCGCTGTCGGGGAAAATGTTTGTCACAGTACCATTGCATGATTGACTGTCCGCTGATGAAACAGTAGCTGGAATCTCTTCAGTATTAATGATGTTTGCTGAGCGAAAGCAGTCCCTGTCATTGTCGCATTGGACATGCGCAACGAGTTTGACCCCGGCTGCTTTGGATCCTGCTCGAGGAAAAGTGGTTTCGACGCTTGCAGCTGCCACAGGTTTTCCCCCATGCAGGGCACATTGTCTTCCTGGCAAATGATGACTCAAATACATTGGTGTGGTTGATCAGTCGAGGCTGGATAGTTGGGTGATCTTGGCTAAGATATCTGTTTGCAGTGACTCATTGAATAGTCCGTTGACAAATTGTTCCTTGATATTGTCCTCGGATAAATCATGATTGCAATGGGAACAACAATACACACATTCAACAACAGCGGTGCGCATGCGTATTTCATGTTCCTGAATTGATTCATGTTCATGTTGTTGGATAGAACGAAATGCAAACCGATGGATGGAGGGATTTGAACTCTTTGTAACCAGTGATTCAATTGTATGTCAAGGAACTGTGGCACAGACTCACAGCAGCAGTTGTACAGATGAGGAATAATGTTCATTTTAGCAATTCCAGTAATGTTCTTGTAGATTCCCCAGTCAACACGAAATTTACGGAACTGTGGCTTGGCCATCTCCGCAGAAACAGATGTATCTTTGACCGAAGGGACAACAGGAGTAGTGGGTTGAGATGAAAGTGACCGTGCCAGTTTGAGGATTGCAAGTTTGTCGCCAAGAGTATTGACACCAAGTTCAGTCAGTGCATCCTTGTCAAGTTCTGATATGGTGATACGATTCTGTTGGAACGAGCTGAGGTACTGAGCAGCGATGTCTTGTGGGATCCCGGCATTGGAAAAGAATTTGGTCCCCGTGTCCTCACTCTGCAGCGCCATGTGGAATTAGAAGAACAGACGAATTGTGAGATCAATCAGATGAACGGAGACCACCCAACAATGCCTGAAACATAAACAACAAAAGTATGAGAAGTGGCTACAACAACCCTATTGCCCTTGTGGCAAGCCCAACCCTTTTTATCATATGGGTATTAGAAGGCAGTGGCTGAGGGTCTTCAGGAATGACGTTAAACTCTATCTGGTGGTGAGGTTCCAGTTTTGGAGGTTTGGGGAATGTGGATCTGATGACGACTGAAGAAGCGGTAGAAAGCGCTCGGGCTTGGAACACTATTGTGTTATGGGTTGATTGGCAATCTATTAATTAAACACCAATTAATTAAAACTACCCTAATTATTACCGCCCTGTCAGCTGGGGCGTTAGAATACACCGACTGCACCTCTGCAGGGGGGTAAGACTCCCCCAATGGGGCCACCTGTTGGCCGTGGGTTGCGACCCGTGATGCTTAAGGATAGAGCCCAGGTGGATGAGCAGTTCATTACGTGCAAAACTCCACTTTGGCCCTATTTTGGGCTAGACGGGCGGTCGGAGAGGCCCCCTCCGATCAATCGGCTGGTCACGTCAAGCCCTAGCACCTATATGATTTTTCCCAACCCTATTGCTCTTATGTTAAGCCCCAACTCCTTTTTATCATATGGGTGCTAGAAGGCGGTGGCTGCATGTCCTGGGAAACTCTATCTGACGTTTTGGAGGTTTGGGGAATGTGGAGCACCCCTTTATCACCATTGCTCCCTGGTCCACTCTGCCCCGGAGTGGTAGTACCTGTTAGGGTCCCATCTATGGGTTAAATAGAAAAATGTATTTATAAAAAAATTGTATTATCCATTAAGAATTGATTTATTTCAAAACTTTATTGGCATTAAATGACCTACTGAGGTTGATATGCCGTAAAACAAAACAAACCAAACCAAACCTAATTATTAATTATGGTGGTTTGTTAAAATTAAAAGTAGTAATAATAATAATAATAATAATTATAATAATAATAATGTTTATATTGGAGGTATATATTTATCTAAACGAAAAATCATCACGTAGGCATAAATTCTTTAAATTATGGAATTTAATATATATAATCGGAATTTAGAATGTTCACAAAATAAAATGATAAATTTAACAAATAAGATTCCAGTTTTTGAAAAGTTCGTCAACAATTTCAAAAACTTAGATAAATAAAACAATGGTTGGCCTTGACTCCAAATGGAAAGATACAAGCTAGGCTGGCACAAGGCAATTTAGACACGTAGGCAATGTTATCGAGTGGTTGGCCAATCAGACATATGTTAGGGGTGGGGAGGTCTGGATCCCATAAATCACAGACCGTCAGAGACGAAGAGAAGCGATAGAGAGAAAGAGACCGGGACAGAGGACAGACCGGGACAGACCAAAGAAGAGAGAGGCGGAGTCGGACACTCCGAAACCAGGGGCCCTTAATACAACTTTACCGATACACTCTGATGCCTTGCCACTCGGTACAAAATTGATAACTTAGCCAAAAACTAGCTGTAGATCGCCAATCAGCTGGACAAGAAATCACCTCGCTCCTTTGTAAAATAAATGTATATATTTTATACATAAGCATTCAAAAAGCGTTGTGTTCAATTTTTTTGTTGATCCGTTGACAGCTTTTGGTTATTTAATCTTATTTCAGCCGAGTTGGTAAAAGAAAGAAACCAGCTCTTTTTCAGCCTTCCTGTAAATCAACAGACAACATAAGAACGGGAGGTTGGAACGGGCAGTTTCGACGACTGTAATACTGTGCCGGAGCATCGTTCTCATACATAACATACATACATTGAGACGGTGCCCCAGCACATAGGATTCTTCCCATGGTATCAGCCTATAATACTATTTCAACTGGATCCTAACATTAGAAAGATACCTAGAAGACTGGAAAAAGATACAAATCAAGATCATGAAAAAGAAATGTTCCGTTTTGTTTAATAACATCTGCCTACAAAATAACTTGCTACCAAAATACATTTTATATATATATATATATATATATATATATTAGATTAGGAAAAATCCGACAAAATGTAAGTAAAAATTTAGGAACAGTGGATAAAAACACAATTAATTTCAATCAATTGAAATTATTTTTTTTTTTTTACCGTGTTCCTAAATTTGTACTTATATATAACACACAATTTGCCGCTGCCCATGTTAAAAAAAACATACTGGCCATTGGCACGCTACGCCACTGCATTTATTATCTGATTCTTAACGTGACAAAAAAAAAAAAAGACAAAATAAAATAAAAATCTCCTCTTCTTCGCCCTGCACGTATATTCATGTATTTAATGGGTAGACATTTTAGGCCAGTCTAAGACAATGGACAAAGACCGGAACCGGAACCTCTTAAGGACAGGAAGGAAACAGACTCGCGTGACAGCCATGCAGATTACTCCCCCGATTGTCACAAGCTTCCTTGGAAAAATAAAATTATTGGTTTGGGTATGAAAATGCTCCACCCATCTTAAAACTTTATGACCACAAAGATGTTGAGTTATGGAAGTGTCAGATATATAATTTTGGGGACTTAAAATGTAAGTGTTCAGTAAAAGAATAAAAAAAAAACTGGCAAGAATATGCACCCTCCGGGCGTAAGTATTTAAGTTTTAATGTAATGAAATATATTGAATTAGAAAGACTAAAGAAATTAAATAAGTCTTGGGCTAGACGGGCGGTCGGAGAGACCCCCTCCGATCAATCGGCTGGTCACGTCAAGCCCTAACACGAATATGATTTTTCCAACCTATTGTCCGTATGGCAAGCCCAAACCCCTTTTTATCATATGGGTGCTAGAATGCGGTGACTGAGGGTCTACATGTCCTGGGAATGACGTTAAACTCTATCTGATGGTGAGGTTCCAGTTTTGGAGGTTTGGGGAATGTGGAGCACCCCTTCATCATCATTGTTCCCTGGTCCACTCAGACCCGGAGTGGTAGTACCTGTTAGGGTCCCATCTATGGTTTAAATAGAAAAACATGAGTTTATAAACAATTTGATTATCCATTAAGAATGACTTTATTTCAAAACTTTGTCGGTATTAAATGACCCACCGAGGTTGATATGCCGAAAAACCAAACCGATCAATCGGCTGGCCACATCAAGTCCTAGCACCTATATGATTATCCCTGCCCTAATGGCAAACCCCTCAACTCTTTTTACCGTATAGATGCTAGAAGTCTGTGACTGAGGGTCTTCGTGTCCTGGGTATGACGTTAAACTCTAACTCATGGTGAGGTTCCAGGTCTGGGGAATGTGGAGTACCCCTTTATCACCATTGCTCCCAGGTTCACTCTGACTCTGAATGGTATTACATTTTAGAGTCCTATCTATGGGCTAAATAGAAAAATGTTATCATCAATAATGAATAAAACAAAACGTCTTCGGCAAAAATTACCCAATAGGTTGACGTGCTGTAAAACTCAACCAACCAACCAACCATGTCCACTTTGACCCGGAGTAGTAGTATCGGTTAAAAAAATCAGTTTGAAATAAATGTTGAATACCCATCAAGACTGAATAAAATAAAATGTCTATGGCACGAAATAACCAAATAAGGGTCGACATGCTGTAAAATCCAATCATCCTTTCTCCCGTCTGTCATCCTAATACATGTCGATCACTTGGTGGTTTTCAAGATCTTTACCTTTAAAAATCCATGGGGAATGATTTTTATTATAAAAATACATTGGAAATGGTTCGTTACTATAAAAATGCATTGGAATTGATTTTTACTTCTAAGAATTCAAGAAAATAATCTGTGGAATTTAATTGCTTATAAGATTGGCACTTGAAGGTAAATGGTGAACTCAAGCAATTTCACATTTTATTACTGTCATCTATATATTAATACTCGTGTTCCTTAATTGTATAACCGTTATCTTGCAAAACCTTCTGGTTAAAAATGAGGTGACTGTCCAGGATAAAATGCAAAAATGTAAATCCTGATTATCTAGTGTTGCTTATCCGCCGAAGTCTTATTTCTTATGAGTGTCGTCACCTCAGCTAAATGATGGACCATTCCGTTTTTATTATGAAAGAAAGGGAAGAAAAATATATGCTAGACAAAAATATTAGAAAGTAAGAAAGAGTAGGGGAAAGATAGTTTGTGAGCGCGGCGCAAGCGATAACGCTTCTGTTTCACTTGGACCTGATGAAAAGGAGGAAAGAAGTAAAAAGAGCGAGATTTAAATCAAGATTATACTTTTTACATATTGAATAATTTGGCAATAGCTCTTAAGTAAAAATATCATACGTTATAATAATTAAATCATCATACTGTCGTATATCCACAGGTCCCGCTAGTATCAATAATTCTCCATCTCGAGCAGCAGTAAAGGTTTGGTTTCTTTGTTTAATGGTATAACATCCTTTGTGGATTATTAAATATCAAAGCCATCCTTGTAGAAGAACAGTAATTAATTATCTGATATCTCCGAATATCCTTATGGAATATCCGCCCTATCGGTGGGGGCGTTAGAATGCACCGACTGCACCTCTGAAGAGGGGTAAGACTCTCCCAATGGGGCCACCTGTTAGCCGTGGGTGGTGACCTGTGATGCTTAAGGATAGAACCCAGGTGGATGAGCATTCCATGACTTGCAATATTCCACTTTAGGCTTTTCTTGGGCTAGACGGGCGATCGGAGAGGCCCCCTCTATCAATCGGCTGGCCACGTCAAGCCCTAGTACCTATATGACTGCCCCAACCCTATTGCCCTTATGGCAACCCCAACCCTTCTTATCATATGGGTGCTAGAAGGCGGTGACTGAGGGTCTACATGTCCTGGGAATGACGTTAAACTCTATCTGATGGTGAGGTCCCAGTTCTGGAGGTTTGGGGAATGTGGAGCACCCCTTCATTACCATTGCTCCCTGGTCCACTCTGACCCGGGGTGGTAGTACCTGTTAGGGTCCCATCTATGGGTTAAATAGAAAAATGTATTTATAAAAAAATTGTATTATCCATTAAGAATTGATTTATTTCAAAACTTTATCGGCATTAAATGACCCACTGAGGTTAATATGTGGTAAAACAAACCAAACCAAACCAATCCCTTTTTATTATATTGGTGCTAGAAGGCAGTGACTGAGGGTCTACATGTCCTGGGAATGACGTTAAACTCTATCTGATAGTGGGGTTCCAGTTTTGGAGGTTTGGGGAATGTGGAGCACCCCTTCATCACCATTGCTCCCTGGTCCACTCTGACCCGGAGTGGTAGTACCTGTTAGGGTCCCATCTATGGTTTAAATAGAAAAACATGAGTTGATAAACCAAATTGTATTATGCATTAAGAATGAATTTATTTCAAAACTTTGTCGGCATTAAATGACCCACCGAGTTTGATATGCCGTAAAACAAACCAAATTTGCTGGCATTAAATGACCTAATATGTTTGATAAAACAAAACAACTAAAGCAAACCAGATGTTTGAGACGCCAGATTGTCGGATGAAGTGGTTGTTGTTAACCCCTTGGTGACTGAAGCGGACTGATTGCCGTTTCTAATACGCAGAGGCCGGCACGGGAATTTATAATTTAGACGACAGCGTGGCCAGGATTTTTTTTCTTTTCTTTGATGGCAAATTTAGGTTAACGATGAACAAACCAAGTTGCTTGATTGGATTTTACGCCATGTCAACCCTTGTTGGGTTATCTTATGCCGAAGAGTTTAGTTTTATTCATTCTTGATGGTATTCATTTTTTAAACACATTTTTAAACTCATTTTTTTCCATTTGACCGATAAATGGGGCCCTAACAGGTACTACAACTCCCGGGCCAGAGTAGACCTGCGAGTATTGGTGACGAAGGAGTACTATACATTTCTCAGAGCTCCAGAACTGGAACTTCACCATCAGATAGTGTCCTGGGTATAACTTTTAGCTCTAAGACCCTCAGCCACCACCATCTAGCACATATACGATAAAAAAGGGTTGGGGTTTGCTATAAGGGTAATAGGGTTGGCATAATCATATAGGTGCTAGAGCTTGACGTGACCAGTCGATTGATCAGAGGAGGTCTCTCCAACCGCCTAGCCTAAGGTCTAAAGTTCGGTGTTCCATATCATAGACTGCTCAGCCACCAGGATTCCGTCCTTAAGTATCACGGGTCGCCACCCGCCCTGTCGACTGGGGCCGCCCTGTCGTCTGGGGCGTTAGAATACACCGACTACACCTCTGCAGAGGGATAAGATTCCCCCAAATGGGGCCACCGGTTGGCCGTGGGTGGCGACCCGTGATGCTTAAGGACGGAGTCCTGGTGGAAGAGCAGTCCATGTCTTGCAACACTCTACTTAGAACCTTACTTAGGCTAGACGGTCGGTCGGAGATGCCCCTTCCGATGAATCAGCTAGTCACGTCAAGCCCTTGCACCTATATGATTGCCCCATGTCGGCCGGGGCGTTAGAATGAACACTGCACATCTGTATAGGGTAAGACTCCCCCAAATGGGGTCACCTGAGGTTTAAGGAATGTTTTTTTGGGGGTGGGTGGGGGTGTAATAGTCACCCAAATTCTTTTCAAGACCCTTGGTGACCGTTTCAAGGGCATCAATTACAATCGGCACGATCATCATTTTCATGCTCCACAGTTTTCTTGGTTGTATCACTTTGACTTTTGTCTGCCTTTTCAATTTCTTTCACTTTTAGTTTGTGGTCGGCCGGGACGGCAAAAACTACGAGATGACACGCTCTTTTTAATCAATGCTAGGTCTCGAGTCCTGGCCGGGGTTAGGTGACCCGTCCTTATCTCAAAGTCTCAGAATTTTATGCGTCTCATTCTCCAGGACATATTCAGGCTTATGCGTATGCCATTTAGTTGTATGGTGAAAATATTATGTGAGTTTTTCACACCAGCGTTAGTCTGAGTGACAACAAGTCTCCTCAGGTCTCCAGGACTCTTCTGAGAATTCTAGCCGATTGCAGCAATTCAGTAGTCTGGATGGTCTCAATTCTTTTGATTTCCAGATCATCCAGTCTTTTTTCCAACGTTTTTTGACCGTTCCAAGTGCACCAACTACAATTGGTATCACTTTGACCCTCATATTCCACAGTTTTTTCATTTCTCTGGCAAGGTCCAGGTATTTGTTCATATTTTCGTTTTCCTTCATCTTTACCCTGTGATTTGTAGGAACCATTATTATTATTATTATTATTATTATTATAAAGAGGCTGCAGTCCTTATCTCCTGAGGTTTTGGTTTAATATATGCGCTGAAATTTGAAAGTCGATGCTTGTCCAGTCTTTGGTTTCAGACCGTCCAAATTGACGCCCATGTGCGTGCGAATGGATTGGACATGGGATTCGACGCTAATTTCCGATCGGCACAACGCCACCGAGCGGCGTCGATGGATGAAACCGGAGCGTCGATTTATTATCAGGGAAACGATCGCGTTACATTTCGATCAGGAAACACACAACCGGAAGGAAGAAAAACTCAAAATGGGCGCTCAAATGTATACGCGCGCGCCCACGACGAGGCGCGTTCAAAAAGTATCGAGACTGAGGCTGTATTTACCCAAAAAAACAGAATTATCGAGACGAGTGTTTTTATTCATTGTTCATTTTTGTTTTGGTGAATACAGCTTGAGTCTATTTTTTGAATACACCTCGTATTTTGAAGAAAATTAACACTTCATTTATTGTTTATTTCTGTTTTTGTAAATACAGCTTCAAGTTTCTTCAAAATAATCAATGAACCAAGTGAGAAAATGCCCTGTCGACTGGGGCACTAGAATGCACCTCTGCAGTCTTACCCAGACTCCCCCCAATGTGGCCACCTGTTGGCCGTGGGTGGCTACCCGTGATGCTTATGGATAGAACCCAGGTGGATGAGCAGTTCATGACTTGCAATACTCCACTTTGGCCCTATCTCGGGCTAGACGGGTGGTCAATCGCCTGGTCACGTCAAGCCCTAGCACCTATTTGATTGCCCCAACCCTATTGCCATTATGGCAGCCCACAAGCCTTCTTATCATATGGATGCTGACTGAGGGTCTACATGTCCTGGGAATGACGTTAAACTCTATCTGATGGTGAGGTTCCAGTTTTGGAGGTTTGGGGAATGTAGAGCACCCTTCATCACCATTGCTCTCTTGATCCACTCTGACCCAGAGTGGTAGTACCTGTTAGGGTCCCATCTATGGGTTAAATAGAAAAACATGAGTTGATAAACAAAATTGTATTATCTATTTAAGAATTGATTTATTTCAAAACTTTATCGGCATTAAATGACCCACTGAGGTTGATATGCCGTAAAACACACCAAACCTCTCTGTTAGGTCTTCCTCTCTCTGTCTGCTTTATGTCTCTCTCTCCTCTTTCTTTCTCTCTCTCCCGTCTTCCTCTTCAATTATCTCTTTCTCTCTGCCCCTTCTCATAGTTCTGTTTTCCTCTGTCTCCCCCTCACTCGGTCTCTGTCCTCTCTGTCTGTCTGTCTACTACCTCTCTCTTCGTTCCATCTTCTTTTTCTGTGTCTCTCCCACTCTCTCCCAATCTCCGTTTTGTCTTCTTCCTCCACTATCACTGCGTTCTGCCTTTCTTTGTCTCTCTTCCTCCCCACGTGACTCTTTTCGTCTATTGGTCTCTCCTTTATCATTCCCCTCTCTTATTCTTCCTCTTCGTCTTTCTCTGTCTGCCTATCACTCCCTTTGTTTCTGTTCCCCTTTCTCTCAGTTTTGTTTTCCTTCCACTATCTCTTCATTCTCTGTCCCCCTCCCCTCTGTCCTCTACTCGGACTCTACAACTTTCGTCTCTTCTTTAGTATCCTTTATTTATATTCTCTCTCTCTCTCTCTCTCTCTTTCTCTCTTCGTCTCTCTCTCTCTTTTTCTTGTCTTAGTAACTAAAGACACGCGAACCAGACAACTTCGGCCACACATCCGAGCTCTTTCACGCGACCGGAAATAAGAATTCCGCGGTTTGATTTCCGCTTTTCTGATTGGTTACTGATCAGATTTCATCTTCAAGACAAACAACTCGGACAAGTCGGCCTTCTCAATTCTTTCATTTTTTTTGTTTTGTTTTTGTCCTTTTTATTTTTTAACGTCCCTATTTTATTTATTTTTGGTTAATAATTCCACCCCTCCCCGTACCAACATCAATGTTTCGCTCTATTCATAGATATTCTATAACCGAATCCACCAAGCGCGCTACCCCTCCCCCCAGATATGTACACCCCCATGGCGCGTCACAAAGGCGGGAATATTTGACTTGATCTTTTTTTATTCGTGAAGATTTTTATTGGATTCGCAAATCTTCATTTCTTACCCCCACTCCCCTCCCCTCCCCTAAATACGAGATTTCACACGAGAAAGACACTAGCTTGTTTTTCCTCCTATCATGTCTTTTTTTTCCCCCTATTTTCTTTTTTTTCCCAAATATTTGCTTCCGGTTTAGGAATATGAAATTTCCCTCTCTTTCCCTAGTCCCTATATGATTGTCCAAACCCTATTACCCTTATGACAAACCCCAACCTTTTTTATCGTATGTGTGCTAGAAAGCGGTGGCTGATTGTCCTATTGTCCTGGGTAAGACTTTAAACTCAGAAGTTCCAATTCTGGAGGTTTGGGGAATGTAGAGTATCTCTTCATCACCACTGCCCTGTCGGCTGGGGCGTTAGAATGCACCGACTGCACCTCTGCAGAGGGGTAAGACTCCCCCAATGTGGCTACCCATTGGCCGTGGGTGGCGACCCGTGATGCTTAAGGATAGAACCCAGGTGGCTGAGCAGTCCATGACTTGCAATATTCCACTTTAGGCTTTTCTTGGGCTAGACGGGCGGTCGGAGAGGCCCCAAATGGGGCCACCTGTTGACCGTGGGTGGTGACCCGTGATGCTTAAGGACGGAGTCTTGGTGGATGAGCAGTCCATGACCTGCAACAATCCACTTAGACCCTTACGTAGGCTAGACGATCAATCGCCTGGTTACGTCGTCCTATCACCTATATTATTGTCCCAACCCTATTACCCTTATGGCAAACCCCAACCCTTTTTATCATATGGGTACTAGAAAGCGGTGCTGAGGGTCTACATGTCCTGGGAATGACGTTAAACTCTATCTGATGGTGAGGTTCCAGTATAAACAAAATTGTATTATCCATTAAGAATTGATTTATTTCAAAAGTTTATCGGCATTAAATAACCCACTGAGGTTGATATGCCGTAAAACAAACCAAACCAAACCATTCTTCATCTAGCTATGGGTAAATAGTGACATGGTGGTGTTTACAAATTTTTAAGGAAAAGTGTAGAAATTATTTTTGTAAGTACAACGAAATTAGTTTTGTATAAAATGGGGAAAAATTAAACACAACTTATTGTATAAAGATTGATTCCGCTGACTGTATCAACAGATTCAATCAAAGCTCACTGCAATATTCTAAATTGATATGTTTATCAAAACTGTCGGAAGTTCCAGGTGAAAACTTCATTTCTGCAGTCGGAGAATAACAATTGTCAACCAGTGTTTTAAACAAATGTGAAAGCTCGGTTCCCATTAGCTTGTCAATCATAGATGTTTGGGCTTACAATTTTCTTATATAAAAAAAAACGGTATAAGGTTTTCTATGAAAATACAATTGAAAATGATTTTTACTATAGAGATGCATTGGAAAATGATTTTTACTATAGGAATGCATTGGAAAATGATTTTTTCTATAGAAAACATTGGAGAAACTCCCTCGCTGTACGGCTGATACCAACAATCGACCACTCGGCCAACTTTACTGATAGGAACGTATTGGAAATGAATTTTTAATACCATAGAAAATCATTTCAAATTACTTTTACAATAGGAATGCATTAGAAAATGATTTTTCAAGGAAAATGCATTGAAAATAATTTTACTACTAGCAAGACCTGTGTATATACTACAGTATGATAATTTGATTATTACAATAAATTAATTATTTACAACGTTTGATAGGTTTACTTAAGAGCTATTGCCAAATAGTTCAATATGTAAAAAGTATAATAATCATGATTTAACTCTGTCTGTCTCTCTCGCTTTTTCTTTCTTTCCTTCTTTTCATGTTTTCGTGCTCACATCTCTCTCTCTCTCTCTCTCTCTCTTCTTTCTTACATTGTTTCTATGTAGCATGTCCTTTTCTTCCCTTTCTTTATAATAAAAACCGAATAGTCCATTATTTAGCTGAGGTGACGACACATAAGAAATAAGAATTCGGTGGATAAGCAACACCAGATAATCAGAATTTATCTTTTTGCGTTCATCCATCTTGGACGTTCTCATTTTTAACCAGAGGGTGTTGCAAGATGATAACGCTAATCTTCTCAATCGAACATAATGAAAAGATGAAAAGAAGGAAATAAATAAAAAAAAAGAGTGAGAGTTAAATCAATATTATCATACTTTTTACATATAGAACTATTTAGCAATAGCTTTTAAGTAAACATATCTAACTTGGTAATTATCATACTGTGGCATATCCACAGGTCTGACTAGTATTATATTATTGCTATTCTTTATGGTAATAAATAATTTATGATTTTGTTTGTTTTGTTTTACGGCATATCAACCTCAGTGGGTCATTTAATGCCGATAAAGTTTTGAAATAAATCAATTCTTAATGGATAATACAATTTTTTTTATAAATACATTTTTCTATTTAACCCATAGATGGGACCCTAACAGGTACTACCACACCGGGTCAGAGTGGACCAGGGAGCAATGGTGATGAAGGGGTGATCCACATTCTCCAAAACTGGAACCTCACATCAGAAAATAATTTCTGAATACATTACTTCAGTAAAATCTTTTTCCAATGCATTCCTATGGTAAAATAAATAATTTTCTATACTATAGAAATTTATTGCAATGACTGTTACAATAGGAATGCATTTGAACATGATTTTAATATAGAAATGTAAATTGTAAATGATTTTGATATAAGAATACATTGAAAATGTTTTATTTTTTTTACTATAGAAATGCAATAGAAACTGATTGGTTACAATAAGAATGCATTGGGAATTGATTTTTACTATAGAAATATATTGTAAATGATTTTGCTATCTGAATTTATTCAAAT
This sequence comes from Doryteuthis pealeii, assembly GCA_023376005.1. NCBI lineage: Eukaryota > Metazoa > Mollusca > Cephalopoda > Myopsida > Loliginidae > Doryteuthis > Doryteuthis pealeii. The sequence continues at coordinate 40,869,267 of CM042178.1, forward strand.
TTACAAAACGAAGAGGGTGTAAAAGAGAAAAGAAAGAACGAGTAGTAAATGCATCACGAGAACGAAGGGATATTATTGGAGAGAGAGTTCAGAGAAGAGAAAGAAAAACCGAGAGAGAGAGAAAGGATATAAATATATATATATATGAGAGAGGGTTGGTAAGGTTTTACGGCATGTCAACCCTTGCTGGGTCATTTTATACCGAAGACGTTTTGTTTTTTTCTTGATGGGGATTCAGATTTCTTAAACTCGATATTTTTAGAATAAATTTTTTTTAGAACTTAATTTTCTAACCAATGGATAGGACCTTAACAGATACCACTCCTTTAAGAGTGAGGGACGACAGGCAGATTGACTGTCAGGAGAAGAGAACGATTCAGAGAGAAAAGGAAGTGCCAATATATGGACTCGGACTGAAGCGAAGTAGAGAGGGAGAGAGTCTCTTATTGAAGCGAACTGTATTTGGTGTGAGTATGAGAGAGAGGGGCGTTAGAGTTAGAAGCAAAAGGAAGAGAGGGCCTACGGTACAACAATAAAGAAAATAATAAAAAGGAGAGTAAGAAGAGAACGAAGGAGAGTAAGGAGGGTTTGTTGACGAATGAAACGTCATCATTGTCTCTGTTATGATTGGCAATATTAGCTGACTCATTCCAAAAATGAATATCATCAGATCGAGCTGTGTGCATCGCATTCTGGATTCAAGGATTGGGCTGGGCTGGGCTGGGCTGTGTTTGGGTACGGAAGAAACTGGAGGGAGGGGGGGGCTTCTAAGGGTGGTGATGCGCTTTGGAAGATACAAGACCCAGGGGTTAGGTTTATAAAGGAAGGTGGGTGACGTGTGAGGTTGAGGGGGAAAGGCAAATAAACAGTAAAGCGAAAAATTGCTCTCATTCCCCTTGCTCTCCCCTCCCCACCCATTCATCGAACTACAAATATAAATTCTGACCTGAAAATTGTCCGTCGTTATGCGGGTTGTACGGGTGTCGGAAGGCGTTTTGTCTGGGGGACAAAAATGAGAAGGTGCGAAAGAGAAATGGTACGGATGAATGACGATAACATATTCTTCTCTTTCGTTTTCATATTTACGAGGTGTGTTCAAAAATGTGTCGTGACTAAAGCTGTATTGACCAAGAAAGAAATGGTCAATGAATAAAACGCTAATTTTCTTCAAAATACGAGTTGTGTTCAAAATGTTACGAGATTGAAGTTGTATTTATCAAGACAGCTCGTATTTGGAAGAAAATTAACATTTCATTCATTGTTCATTTCTGTGTTGAAAAAGTATCGAGACTGAAGCTGTATATTCCAAGATAGAAATGATCAACGAATTAAACGTTCATTTTTTTTCAAATACGAAATAGATTAAAAAAAGTTTCGAGACCGAAGCTGTATTTACCAAAAAACAGATATGAACAATGAATGAAACGTTCATTTTCTCCAAAATACGAACTGTGTTGAAAAAGTATCGAGACTGAAGCTGTATTTACCAAGACAGAAATGAACAATGACTGAAACTTTAATTTTCTTCGAAACTGGAGGTGTGTTGGTACATCTTCAGTCTCAATACATTTTACAAGAAAGAATTAAACGATGAAACAATTTTCTTCAAAATACGAATTGAGTAAAAAATGTAATATATTTACCAAGACAGCTCGTATTTGGAAGAAAATTAACATTTAATTCATTGTTCATTTCTCTGTTGAAAAAGTATCGAGACTGAAGCTGTTTGAAAGAAATGAACAATGAATGAAACGTTCATTTTCTTCAAAATACAAGCTGTCTTGGTAAATAGAGCTTCAGTCTCAAGGTGTATTCAAAAATGTGTCGTGACCAAAGTTGTACTTACCAAGACAGAAATGGACAATGAATGAAACATTAATTTTCTTCAAAATTGAAAAAGTATCGAGACTGAAGCTTTATTACCAAGAAAGAAATGAACAATAAATGAAACATTAGTTGATGGATAAAACAAAACGTCTTTGGCATAAGATAACCCAACAAGGTTTTACATGCCGTAGAATTCAACCAATCAATCGGAAAGGTGACACTTTTCGGACTAACTTGGGGCTTCTGCCCAAAGAGTCTCCGTGATGGACTGCGACATCATAATAAGCGAGTTCGAACCACGTTTAGTTTCGGACTATTACCATTGGGAAAGGTAGAATCCCCTAATACCCACAGTTATTGGGTTAAATAGTACCACTATTGTTCTTTTACAAGGATGGATTTAGCATTAAATAACTCACAAAGTTTGATATGCCATTAAACAAAGAAATCAAATCAAACCAAATACGTAAAAAATCAGTTCACACCATTCGTTAGATAAAAACTCCATGGATAATTCTTTGTTTTGAGTCCTATTATCATTGTAATTTTCTGCTCAATTATAATGAATACGTGCGAGAGCCGCTGCCAGTAGTTTACGGTAGTCGCAGTAGTGGAAAAACTGCTGTAAGCGGTTTAAGGTAGACAATAATGTTTACATGAAGTCATTCATTACTCGAGTATATTCGGTAAGTATATTCGGTTGTGTGTGAAAACAATGGTGGTTTGGTTTAAGCGCATATAAAAACTTATGGGTTATTTCAAATTCGTTTCATATATGATTTGTTTTTTAATATCATTTGTTTAAAAAATATTTTTATTAACTTCCTGTGCATTAATAGATAGTGGTTGACCTTCAGCTTCCGCCTTCTAGTACTAATGGGTGGATGTTTGCCATAAGAGCAATTTGAAGAATACGGTCTGAGTATTCATATAGGTGTTACCGCTTGACATTACCAGCCGATTGATCGGATGGAGCCTCTTCGACTACTAAGGACTGAAGTAAAGTGTTGCGTGTCACGGAATCACTTAATACCTGTGTCACAGACCGCTCGGCCACCACAATCCTGTCCTCTGGCATTACTGTTGGTCATTTTGTTTTACGGCATATAAACTCATTTCGGGTCATCTAATGCCGAATCAAGTCATTTTTGTTTCACAAATTGTTAACAGAAACTTTTGTTGCTTAAGCGGTCACCCAATTAAGTATTGAAAAAGCTCATCACTCCTTAACTTAGAGATTACTGGTCGCCACCTACGGCCAACAGGTGGTGCCATTAGGGTAGATCTTGCACATCTATAGCGGTACAGTCGGTTTATTCTAAAGCCCCAGTCGACAGAGTGTGTGAAAACAAATGTTTATTTCACTGACCTACGATGTTTTCAAGCTCGAATATATAATAGCCGATTTTAAAGCAGTTTTTTTAACGCTGAATCCAATAATCATAAAAATTTGATCTGGTTAAAAAAAAATGGGTAAGATACAAACTCTTACTTGAAATGTATGGACATTACTTGTCACAAATAAATAGAGTTATAATAGAGTCCACAGGCCTTTAGATAAGTGTTATCATTATGTCCGCCCTGTCGGCTGAGGCGTTAGAATGCACCGACTGCACCTATGCAGAGGGGTAAGACTCCCCCAATGGAGCCACCTGTTGTCTGTGGGTTGCGACCCGTGATGCTTAAGGATAGAACCCAGGTGGTTTAGCGGTCCATGACTTGCAATACTCCACTTTGGCCCTATCTTGGGCTAGACGGTCGGTCGGAGAGCCCCCCTCCGATCAATCGGCTGGTCACGCCAAGCCCTAGCACCTATATGATTGCCCTTGGTCCACTCTGACCCGGAGTGGTAGTACCTGTTAGGGTCTCATCTATGGGTTAAATAGAATAATGTAATTATAAAAAAATTGAGTATCCATTAAGAATTGATTTATTTCAAAACTTTATCGGCATTAAATGACTCAGTGAGGTTGATATGCCGTAAACCAAACCAAACGGCCAACAGGTGGTCCCATTAGGGAGATCTTACACATCTATAGTAGTACACTCGGCGTTTTTTAAAGCCTCAGCCGATAGGGTGTGTGAAAACAAATGTTTATTACACTGGCCTACGATGTTTTCAAGCTCGAATATATCATAGCCGATTTTAAAGGTTTTTTCTCTAGCTAATAATGGTTTGTTTTGTTTTACGGCATATCAACCTCAGTGGGTCATTTAATGCCGATAAAGTTTTGAAATAAATCAATTCTTAATGGATAATACAATTTTTTATAAATACATTTTTCTATTTAACTCATAGATGGGACCCTAGCAGGTACTACCACTCCGGGTCAGAGTGAACCAGGGAGCAATGGTGATGAATGGGGTGCTCCACATTCCTCAAACCTCCAAAACTGGAACCTCACCATCAGATAGAGTTTAACGTCATTCCCAGGACATGTAGACCCGCAGCCACCGCCTTCTAGCACCCATATGATAAAAAGGGATTGGGGCTTGCCATAAGGGCAATAGGGTTGGGAAAATCATATAGGTGCTAGGGCTTGACGTGACCAGCCGATTGATCGGGGGGGGGGGGGCCTCTCGACCGCCCGTGTAGTCCAAGATAGGGCCAAAGTGGAGTATTGCATGTCATGAACTGCTCATACACCTGGGCTCTATCCTTAAGCATCACGGGTCGCCACCCACGGCCAACAGGTGGCCCCATTGGGGGAGTCTTACCCCTCTGCAGAGATGCAGTCGGTGCATTCTAACGCCCCAGCCGACAGGGCGGCGATTTTAAAGCATTTTTTTAATGCTGAATCCAAAAATCACTCATTTTTTTTAATCAGATCAAATTTTTAAGATACAAACTCTGACTTGAATTGTATAGAATAGTATTATTTTTGTCGAGTAGAATCCACAGGATTTTGAATAAGTGTTATTATTATGTACAACTCGTTGCGAAGTATTCAAGCAAATCTTAAAAACCAGACCTGACCAAACACAATGAATGGTATTTTTGAATTCAGCACAAAATGGCGATCATATATCACTTAGTAAAACATTGACATTTGGAATTTTTTTAACGCAGGTCAGTGTTATTATTAATAGTAATAGTTAATTAAAACTGTTATTGCTTGAAAAATACTGACTTCGGCATAAATAACTTAGAACCATTTGAATCTCGTAAAACCAACCAACCAATCAACCAACTGTTGTACACCATCTCTTTACATAGACAGTATATTTCTGGGTATGCCCATGGTTGTGTACACATACTTATTTTTATCTTTAGCTGTCTTGTCTTTTAGTCGATGTATGTTGTCTTACTTCTTCTGTTGTCTGGAGTAGCTATCTTACTTGGCTGTCTATTTCTATGTGTAGTTATCTAACTGATGGTCGATCTGCTGTCTTCTTAACTTTCTGGTTGGATGTTCTTAAGATGCTCTGTGTTTGTTGGTTTGTTGTTGATTAACAACACAAAACATTTCTTCTGAGAATTCGCATTTTATTAATCTCCTCCCCCTCCTTCTCTCTCTCGCTCTGATTAATTCTATTTTAGATAAATTCAATTATAATTTTAATTGGAAAACAGTACCGTTTATGATAAAAGGACGGATACTAAAAAACAAAAACAAAAAAAACAAAACAAAACAAAATAAAGCAAAAAAAAAACCCCCCAAAACAAAACAAACAAACAAAACAAAACAAAAAAACACAACATTGAAATTATGGAAAATAACATCAATAATTTCATAGAAATCTTCTTAACCACCAGACCTTAACCACGCCTGGGAGCCTACCACACCACGTCTTTATCAATCGGTGGTTTAGCTAGTATTGACAATAACTAAAACTCCTTCTGGCGGTTGCAATCGCAAATGGAAGCGAAGGTCAGAACTAAGTTTACGACTTATCAATCAAATCTCCAACTATTTAGTCCTGAATTTAAATGATATTTTTCTATAATTAATCGAGTATCAATCAGTTATGTAACACAACCAAGCAGAATTTATTGGATATTGAGAAAATGAACGTTGTAACTTTGTTTTTTTAATTGGCTTTGTGTATTTTTCCGACGAAAATGTTTATATTAAGTCCTTTTTTTTGTCTAATTTCGTCAATACTACTGCTACAATGCACCCCAGATGAAGTGAGAAGGGATGCCATTAAAAAAGAAATGCACAAAGAGAGAGATAAATGTTTGAAAGAGAGAGACAAGGAGAGGATCTTGAAAGAGAATAACCAGGAAAGTGTCTTGCAAGTAAGAAACCAGAAGAATATCTGGTAATTTATGAGGAAGTGCGTCCCGGTCTCCTGCCTCAGAAATTGCTACTCGGTAACTATTAAAATAACGTCCCCAGCTATGTCGTCTCGGCAGTGTTACTTGAAAGAAAACAACCAGCCCAGGGCGTTAAATGTATTTCAGAAAGGGGGGGGGACTTCTCTTTTTTTATATGAACAAATGGAGATGGGTGAATATAAACAAAGTAAAAAATGAACAAATTGAGGTAGATAGATTGATAGATAGATATCCATCTTCATATCTAAACAAGAATTACAAATTTCTATAAATAAACAAGAATTACGACAAAATTTCTATAAATAAATTTCTAAACAAATTACGATAAATAAATAAGAATTACGACAAAAAAAGAGAGCCCCCCCCCCTCTAAAATACATTTAACGCTTTAAGTTGGTTGTTTTCTTTCAAGTAACACCGCCGAGACGACATAGCTG